>CM047809.1:93264188-93864188 GCA_026214975.1 Gentiana macrophylla | reverse complement strand
TTATTTCGATCTTTTCTGTAAATGAATGTTATCTAAGTAAAATTGACAAAAATCGAGTTAATTGAATCTTTTTCTATTTTGCAATGTATTGATAATATTCAGATTGAAGTAATTAATCAAGATAAATCGCAACATATAACTTAACGATGAACTGATCAGAGAAGTTAGGATATGAGATAAATAATAGAAAACCGGAGGGTAAAATTGGCCGTGCGAAAGCGTGACAACGGAATCCTATTTCCTACCCGGGGGCAGATTTGTCTTGGGAAAGATGAATCTTATTAAAATTTGTGCTCAAGATCGTAATAATGTTAAAATCAACAGTTTAATTGAAACTAACACCGGAAAGTTGAATCGATCCGCCGACAAACGGAGCCTTTTGAATAACATCGGCCGTCGACAAAGCGGAGCAACCTCTTTTATCCGGGGTAGATTTGTACTCGGTACTGTTCGCATTTAATTGAGATTAGCATGGGGCGTTGTGGAGATTGAACTGATGACAAATTGACATATGACAATTTCATACGCTCGTGTGAGGAGGAATTGTTAACCTCAGGAGTGCACCGTTTCATTTACTCAATTGGACCTAATAAAAGGAAGATCGAGCACATCCGTTAAACCGAAAAGATTGAATAATTCAATTATATATATCTTGGCTAGTTCTATAATAATTATTAGTATTTAATATATTGGTATCTATATATATATATATATATATATATATATATATATATATATATATATATATATTATATTAGTTATGTATTACTATATATATTTATGTATTTATATATATAATAATAGTTTAGTTGTGATTTATGAAATTATTTTCTGTTTATTAGTATAGTAATAACTCGTATGATAAAACCTGCGATTTAGATCGAGATAATAATTGTTGTTTGGTGTTTAATCACACTTAAAAGAATTACCACGTTTCCCTGAGGATTCGACACCTGACTTACCACACTAGCACTATAATTTGACCCGGTACACTGCCGGTAAGGATTGTATAGCACTAGAAAACGTCTGTCAGCTTTCTGGCGCCGTTGCCGGGGAACACGTCGCTAATTTTTCTTTGTGTCTATGGTTACTACTTGTATCAGCTCAAAATTCTCGAGGATAAGTCAACACTATTTCTTATCTCATTTCTATTTTATTTTTCGTTGGTATCTACTTTCTTTTAGTTACCAATTTTCTTCTTTTACAAAAATCGAGTATTTTCTATTTTCGTTAGTTGATGACCAGAAGTGGTAAGGCCCCGCTCACTCCTTATAAGCCTGACATAAATACCTACGAAAGGCAGTTAAGAGTAGAGAGTAAACGTGGTCATACTAGTCAGGGAAATCCTGACCACGAATCATCATCAAATCGAGAAACGAGAATGGCCGAAATCAGTGATGAAACACCTGAACAAGGGCTAGAACATGCTCTAGGGCATGGACAACACCCTATTAACCCTAATAATAATCAAAATCCTAATAATAGGAATAATCAGAATCGGAACCAGAATAATCGTAATAACCCACCAAACCCGAGACCTATTTGTGATCAGACCATAAGAAGGAATGAGACTAATAATCCCATTCTTTTACCAAATGAAGGAGCAAACAATTTCAAAATTAAATCTCATCTTTTTGGTTTAATTGACACAAGAGCCCAATTTCTAGGAGAGGATGATGAAGATCCACATCATCATCTCTATCTTTTTGAAGAATTGTGCAATACAGCCAAAAGTCAAGGTGCTCATCGAGAATTAACGAGGATGTCTATGTTTCCTTTTTCTTTAAAAGGACGAGCACGAGATTGGTTTATGTCTCTTCCACATCATTCACTGACTAGTTGGGAGGATATTCAAACCGAATTCTTGAAGCAATATTTCACTCCAGGACGAAATTTGGAATTAAAAGTCGAGGTTACTAACTTTAGACAGGGATCTGAAGAAACGCTTGGGAATGCCTGGGAGAGATTTAAAAAATCTGTTAAGAGCCTGTCCCGACCATGGTTATTCCTTAGATATGCAAATCCAACTTTTCTGTCGTAAATTACGAAAAGACTCACGTGCGGATGTAGATCATGCATGTGGTGGTTCTTTAATGATGAGTGAAGCACAAACAGTTTACGATGCTATAGAAAAGATTTCCAAGAATAACAGAATGTGGGAAACCGGTTCTAGCACCAGAAAAGTAGCTTTTGCAGGAGAATGTACATCTAATACAGAAGTTCTAGCACATTTGGAAAATTTGAGTAGGAAATTTGATGGCCTACAATCTAACAAAAACCAAAGTTCAGAAAATAGTACACCCACTGAATACTCAAATCAGGATAATATGCCAATAGGGATTGAAGAACCAACAGGATATTCGAGAGAGGAGGTAAGTTTTCTTCAAAGAAGATAGAATTTGAACAATGCATATTCAAACTCGTTTAATGCTATTAGAAGAGACCACCCAACTTTTCGATGGTCCTAAAACCCTAGTAAGCAAGGACAACCGCCATATCGGTTCCATACAGAATTCGTCTAATAATCAAGTTTATCGTGGAGATACCTCTAATCAGAATCTGCAACCATTACCTAGATCCTATCCTCAACACACCACTCAAAGTATACCAGTAACTCAAAGTTCAACTCAGCCTGCAGAAGGGATTGAAAAATGGGAGAAACTAATGGAAAATATGATGGGTGTGGTGTCTACTCAAGCTAAAAATATGGAAACAATGATGACTTCTATATGTACAGTCACTAAAGATATGAGTACAATAAAAACATCTATGAGTGGCCATGATACCAGAATGAGAACGATAGAAGCCTCATTAAGAAATATGGAAGATCATTTGAGTAGGGAAGGTGAACGTAAGAACAGCAGACCACCAGGAGGATTACCAAGTAACACTGAAAGAAATCCAAGGGAGGTAAATGTTTGTAGTTACAGTAAGTAGAAAACTCTGTGGTAGGGATGGAGTAGAAAGTTTCGGAAATAATGAAGTAGAAGATGATTTAGATGGTAAGAATGATGAAACTAAAAATGAACATGAATTCATCGATGAGGAAGAAGAAATCATAGAAGATTTCTTGAAAGGAAATAAGTATGGAACCTGAGAATGAAGGTGAAAAATGGGTAAAAATCCCTAGGATTTTGAAGGATCCTATGGATAAATATTTAAGGACTTTATTCAAGGAACATGTTAGAATGGAAGATAATGAAAACAAGGATGAAAAACAAGAAGAACGGAAGGAATCTGAAGTAGAGATTGATTCAGGGAATGTTTTAAAAGAAAAAACTCAAGATCATGATACTTGGCGATCAAGTAATACTCAAAGGTTTAAGGAGAAAGGAAAAGCGAAAATGACTTTGGGATCAAAGGTTATAGATTTAGAATCTTTACCTTACCCACCTAAAGATCAAATTAAGAAAATAAAAACTGATAAGAAGTATGCTCGTTTCCTTGATACTTTTCGTCATCTTCATGTTAATATCCCTGTTATCGAAGCTCTAGTTAACATGCCTACCTATGGAAAGTTTCTGAAAGATATTCTCTCAAACAAGAAAAAGTTAGAAGAATATGAGAATATTTGCCTCAATGAAGAATGTTCGCAATTTACTGACATAAATTACCACCTAAAATGAAAGATCCAGGTAGTTTTACAATCCCATGTGAAATTGGAGGATTTCTGTTTAAGAAGGTCTTATGTGATCTTGGAGCAAGTATAAACCTCATGTCTTATGAGGATTATAGAAAGCTAGGCATAGGAAAGCTTACTTAAGATCGAAATGACTCTCGCAAATGGCGGATAGATCGATTAAATACCCTAAAGGAATTATTGAGGACGTATTGGTTAAAGTAGACAAGTTCTATTTTCCGGTAGATTTTGTAGTCATGGAAATGGAAGAAGGATATTCGGCGCCACTTATTCTAGGTCGTCCATTCCTAGCTACTGAGGAAGAACGTTAATCGATGTCCAAAAGGAGAATTAATCACTGAGAGTTAACGAAGATGCGATTGCTTTCAATATATTCAAAGCTATGGAACATCCATATAGATCACGAGAATCATGTTCTTTTATAGAAGATATTCATTCTATCTATGATAATCGATTACTGACTTTTGAAGGCATTAGAAGAATGCTTAACTTTGTCTATCTATAAAGAAGATGAGAAAGACACGAAATGAAAGAGATAATCCTTTCTTTAGACAAAGGAAGTTTTACTTTTAGACCACCATGGCATAAGTATACGGAATTAGAACTAGAAGGACCGGGTTCTAAGACCTTGATGAGAAGATCCACCCGATGTCTGGAGTTGAAACCACTTCCTTTAAATATTAAGTATGCTTTTCTTGAAACTAATAATCTATTACGGTTATTATTTCGTCAACCTTAACTAAGCTACAAGAAGATCAATTACTTAGAATGTTGAAAAAGAATAAGAAAGCATTTGGTTGGACAGCAGCTGATATTCAAGGAATTAGCCCTGAGATTTGCGTTCATAAAATTATTCTAAAGGAAGACGCTAAACCTTGTATTCAGCCACAACGCCGTTTCAATCCGAATTTGCAGCTAATTGTTAAGAAAGAGGTTATTAAACTATTAGAATGGGGATAATCTTTCCTATATCTGATAGTGAGTGGGTAAGTCCAACTCAAGTGGTACCAAAGAAAGGAGGTTTCACAGTAAAGGAAAATGGTAAAAATGAATGGATTCTGATAAGAGAAATTACCGGATATCGAATGTGCATTGATTTTCGAAAACTCAACGATCATACTAAGAAAGATCATCATCCACTTCCATTCACAGTGCAAATGTTGGAACGCTTAAGTGGACATAAGTATTACTGTTTCTTAGATGGTTATTCAGGATATTTACAAATATTCATTGCAGCAGGAGATAGAGAAAAGACCACTTTCACTTGTCCATATGGAACCTTCGCTTATAAAAGAATGCCGTTTGGTTTATGTAATGCGCCAGCTACATTTCAGAGATGTATGATGGCTATATTTTCTGACATGGTCGAGAAGTTTTTAGAAATTTTTATGGATGACTTTAGTGTGTACGGAGATTCCTTCGATGAATGTTCATCGCACTTAGAACGAGTGTTACGTATTTGTGAAGATACCAATTTAGTTTTAAAGCTGGGAAAAATGTCACTTAATGGTATCGGAAGGATTGTTTTAGGACATAGAATCTCTACGAAGTAGGTATCGAAGTTGATAAAGCTAAAGTCGAGGTAATCGAAAAGTTACCTCCACCAGTTAATTTAAGAACCCTAAGAGGATTTCTTGGACATGCAGGTTTTTATAGAAGATTCATTGCAGGTTTCTCGAGAATAGCAAAGCCGCTAAGTCATTTGCTTGAAAAAGAAGTACCTTTTAACTTTAATAGTAAATGTATGGAAGCCTTTCAGACCCTAAAAGCGAGGTTAACTACTGCACCAGTGCTAGTAGCACCAGATTGGAGTTTGCCTTTTGAAATTATGTGTGATGCAAGTGATTTGGCTGTAGGAGCAGTTTTAGGTCAAAGATATAATAAAGTACTCAAAGCAATCTACTACATCATCACACACCTGAACGCAGACTCAACTTAATTACGCAACTACTGAGAAAAAGAAGCTGCTATCGTAATTTTTGCCTTAGATAAGTTTAGATCGTATATCGTTGGATCTAAGGTTATTATCTATCTGAGACCATTCAGCCCTCAAGTACTTAATGAGTAAAAAGATGCTAAACCACGTCTTCTTAGATAGATTCTCTTCTTGCAAGAATTTGACATAGAAATTAAGGATAAAAAGGGAAGTGAAAATGTAGTAGCAGATCATCTAAGTAGAATGGAAAATGAAGAAAAGGGAATTGAAAGAGATAATCCTTTCTATCTATAAAGAAAGATGAGAAAGACACCGAAATGAAAGAGATAATCCTTTCTTTAGACAAAGGAAGTTTTACTTTTAGACCACCATGGCATAAGTATCTGGAATTAGAACTAGAAGGACCAGTTCTAAGACCTTCAGTAGAAGATCCACCCAGTAATCTGGAGTTGAAACCACTTCCTTTAAATCTTAAGTATGCTTTTCTTGAAACTAATAATCTATTACCGGTTATTATTTCGTCAACCTTAACTAAGCTACAAGAAGATCAATTACTTAGAATGTTGAAAAAGCATAAGAAAGCATTTGGTTGGACAGCAGCTGATATTCAAGGAATTAGCCCTGAGATTTGCGTTCATAAAATTATTCTAAAGGAAGACGCTAAACCTTGTATTCAGCCACAACGCCGTTTCAATCCGAATTTGCAGCTAATTGTTAAGAAAGAGGTTATTAAACTATTAGAATGGGGATAATCTTTCCTATATCTGATAGTGAGTGGGTAAGTCCAACTCAAGTGGTACCAAAGAAAGGAGGTTTCACAGTAAAGGAAATGATAAAAATGAATGGATTCTGACAAGAGAAATTACCGGATATCGAATGTGCATTGATTTTCGAAAACTCAACGATCATACTAAGAAAGATCATCATCCACTTCCATTCATAGTGCAAATGTTGGAACGCTTAAGTGGACATAAGTATTACTGTTCTTAGATGGTTATTCAGGATATTTACAAATATTCATTCTGCAGAGAGATAGAGAAAAGACCACTTTCACTTGTCCATATGGAACCTTCGCTTATAAAAGAATGCCGTTTGGTTTATGTAATGCGACTACATTTTGAGAGATGTATGATGGCTATATTTTCGACATGGTCGAGAAGTTTTTAGAAATTTTTATGGATGACTTTAGTGTGTACGGAGATTCCTTCGATGAATGTTCATCGCACTTAGAACGAGTGTTACAACGCTATGAAGATACCAATTTAGTTTTAAACTGGGAAAAATGTCACTTAATGGTATCAGAAGGGATTGTTTTAGGACATAGAATCTCTGAAGTAGGTATCGAAGTTGATAAAGCTAAAGTCGAGGTAATCGAAAAGTTACCTCCACCAGTTAATTTAAGAACCCTAAGAGGATTTCTTGGACATGCAGGTTTTTATAGAAGATTCATTGCAGGTTTCTCGAGAATAGCAAAGCCGCTAAGTCATTTGCTTGAAAAAGAAGTACCTTTTAACTTTGATAGTAAATGTATGGAAGCCTTTCAGACCCTAAAAGCGAGGTTAACTCATTGCACGGTGCTAGTAGCACCAGATTGGAGTTTGCCTTTTGAAATTATGTGTGATGCAAGTGATTTGGCTGTAGGAGCAGTTTTAGGTCAAAGATATAATAAAGTACTCAAAGCAATCTACTATGCATCTCACACACTGAACGAGCGACTCAACTTAATTACTTAACTCTGAAAAAGAAGCTGTTATTGTAATTTTTGCCTTAGATAAGTTTAGATCGTATATCGTTGGATCTAAGGTTATTATCTATACAGACCATTCAGCCCTGAAGTACTTACTGAGTAAAAAAGATGCTAAACCACGTTTTCTTAGATAGATTCTCTTACTGCAAGAATTTGACATAGAAATTAAGGATAAAAAGGGAAGTGAAAATGTAGTAGCAGATCATCTAAGTAGAATGGAAAATGAAGAAAAGGGAATTGAAATACAAGATTCATTTCTTGATGAACAACTATTTAGAATAGATACTCCTTCAACCATGCAGTTATTAAAGAATAGAATTCCTTCTAAGGAAATGTCACCTTGGTTTGGAGATATCGTTAATTACTTTACCTGTGATTATATTCCGTCTCATTGGACTTGGCAACAGAAAAAGAAATTCTTTTACGACTTAAAATTTTATTACTGGGAGGAACCAGAACTTTTCCGTAAATGTTCAGATGGGATAATCAGAAAATGTGTGCCTGATAATGAAATTTTAAGTGTTTTATCATTTTGTCATGATCGTGAGGCAGGAGGTCATCATGGAGGTTGGAAAACTGCTTTTAAAGTTTTACAATGTGGTTTTTATTGGCCTACACTATATAGAGATACATATAAATATGCGAAATCTTGTGAATCATGCCAAAAATGGGGAAATATATCGAAAAAACATGAAATGCCTCTTCAACCGATTTTAGAGTGTGAATTATTTGATGTTTGGGGTATAGATTTCATGGGACCTTTCCTATATCTTTTGGAAAAAGATTTATTCTTGTAATGGTAGATTATGTTTCAAAATGGGTAGAAGCTGAAGCTCTTCCAACTAATGATACCAAGGTTGTCATAAGGTTCCTTAAAAAGAATATATTTACTAGGTATGGCATTCCGAGGGCTATCATTAGTGATAGAGGGTCACACTTTTGCAATAGACCATTTACCAAGATAATCGAAAAATATGGTGTAACACATAAACTCGGAACACCCTATCATCCGCAGACTAGTGGACAGGTAGAGGTGACTAATAGAGAAATTAAAAGAATTATAGAAAAGACAAGTGGACTCAAATCGTAAAAATCGGGCAGAGAGCTGGATGATGCATTATGGGCATCTGAAGCGACCTTTAAAACACCAATTGGCTTTTCTCCTACAAACTAGTTTTTGGTAAATCTTGTCATCTCCCAGGTTGAATTAGAACACCGGGCCTTTTGGGCTATTAGATTTTGAATTTCGATCCTAAGGGCATCGGTGATCATAGATTACTTGATTAATGTAACTAGAAGAATTTCGTCTTGATGCTTATAAACGCTTTCGAATCTACAAGGAACGCACGAAATCTTTTCACGATAAGAGAATCTATAGTCGTGAGTTCCATGTAGGTGATCGAGTGTTGTTGTACAATTCACGTTTAAGGTTATTTCCAAGTAAGCTTAAATCAAGATGGACATGTCCATTTAGAGTTACAAGGGTTTACAAATCTGGAGCTGTTGAACTAACTGATGGGAGTACAACTTTTATAGCCAATGGCCACAGGGTAAAGCTGTTTGTGGAAGGAGAAGGGACCTCTCTGAGGAAAGAAGTAATGTTGCTAACAGATCCGCCGCAAAACTGAAAAGCAGGAAAACTAAGTTCAGCTGAATCCCAGGTACTATTTTTCTTGTTTACTTTACCTTTTCGTGTTTTTATATGTTTGAACTAGTTTCGTCTTTTACCGGACAGACGTAAAAGAACTGGATGCCTTTTTTAGATAGAATAGGAGTTTTTATTTTGTTTTTGAAGTTAGGCCTTGATAAAGATGTCGCGTTTACAATAGAAGATTCAGTTTTTGAGAAAAACAAGCAATTATTGAGAGAGATCAGATTGAAAGAAGTTTGTAATGGAAAATCGAGAAGTTCGATAAAGAGAAGGGCAAAGTTTTTAATGCGATGCAGAATCTGTGGAAAAAGTGAGCATAATGGGAAATGTGGACAAAGCACAACCAAATCTCAGGATGAGTGTTTGAATGTTGTCAAGAAGGGAACGATTAGGTGGTTATCCGAAAATCCCGATGGAGATCAAAGAGAAAATTCGAACGCCTCATTTCTCAGGGTTAGGTTGATAGAACGATATATCAGAACTCTGGAAGATTTAGAAATAGAGGAATTAGGACCCCCATAAGTTTCGAATATTTTACTTTTTATTTCAAACGCTTTTTATAAAAAAAATTGCATAACCTTTGAAAATTTTATAAAATTGGATCTTTATAAAATTTATGAAAGTTTTATTAAAAGTTTTATAACAAAGTTTTATTTCAAAATTAAAAAAAAAAATAATAATAATAATAATTTTGTCGGATCGATCCGACATGACACCGGATCGATCCGGTACCTGAAAAACCTAAAAAGAACGGGATTTCTTTCTTCTTCTTCCTCTTCCAATTTTTTTTTTCACAGCCGCCCCACACCCCATCATCCCCACTCGAAATTTTTTTTCTTTTATCACATAAACACACTATCACATTACCCCACTCTTTATTTTATTCTCCTTTTCCCTCTTCTCTTCAATCTCTCACTTAAATTTGAAAAATTTCAAGAAAAAAGGGTCAACTTTCATTTCAAGTAATTTTCATCTTTTCCGCCAACTTTTCAACCTTTATAGTCTACCAAGGTAACAATGTAGTATTTTATCTTATCAATTTCGTTTTTTTTGTAATTTTAGTAATTTATTTTCAACTGTACTGTTATTCACTTGTGTTGTTTTGGTTTTGTTTGTTTTTGTTTTTGAATTATTGTGTCACTATCGTAGAATGGCCGAATCCTCTAGAACAACAACTAAGAAACGAAAACAAGATATCCCAATCTCAGTACCGGTTATAGAAACAAGGCCTTTAACACCGGAAGAACAGGCCGTTAGTTTTGAGCGAACTGCGTCTAGAGCAGCTAGAGATGCGTACAAGAATATTTTTGGAAAGTGTATAGCTGAGATAGAAAGGGGTCTAGATTTTACGGTTTTAGGGGATGAAGTTAAAGCAATATTTGAGAAAAGACAATGGTTGGAAATAGCAGCATTGAGAGAAGGGGAGGTTAACACGACTATCGTTTCTGAATTTTATTCTCTGTTAAGGACGCATAATTCGACAAAGAATGGAGAGTTGACCTTTGTTACCCTTAGAACTAGACAAGTGCCGTTTAATCCTAGCGTCATCAATGCTATTTATGGTATAGAAGATGTCCCTGATGAGGAGGATTATTACACGGTATGGAACCTTAATGATGAAGCTGCTTTTGAACAGAGAGCCTTATTAGCCCAAAACGAGCTTGATCCTACGGCTAAATGGCATGAAAATAGGTTTGGTTACGGGAACTGTATTAGGGATATTCGAGCACTTAAGCGTTTTATTAGCTACACTCTTTACCCCACTCGTCATTTGACATCTTTCGGTAAAGCGGATGTTTGTATTGCTTGGGCAATGGTAAATGATGTTCCCATAAATGTGGGAAAAATAATGTACAAGAGGGCTTTGAAATTTTTTCATGAAAGATAAGCCGGGAAGTTATATGCCTTTCCGTGTTTTATTTCTCGCCTTATGTCAAAGACTCGGTGTTCGACCTTGCCTAATGATAAGTTGATCTTGGCTAATGAAGCCTTAATTGGCCCTAATTTGAAGCGTCTACACGGATGGGAAAATTGATTATAACAACCCGAACCGCCGCCGACCTCAAAATATTCCACGGTTTCCCAACCTACCATTTGTTCCTCCATCTTCTAGTCAATCACGATCTCGGCTCCCTAATACCATCACATATGACATGTTTCAATCTTTAGCCTATGATGTTCATCGTGCCAATGCCAATATGGCTGTTTATGCGACGAGGAATAGGCAAGTGGTCCGACGATTTGAGACAAGGATACGCGGTATATATCAAATGAATATACTTGTAACCACGCTACGCCGAAATGAACATTCCAAGATCGCTAATCTCGAGCCGTATACCATGCCCGATTTAATTCCACCGATGCCACCCCAATCCGACTTCCAACCAATGTCACATTCCTTTGGAAGTCAAACTAGTGGTGTAGGTCAATTTTGTCTGGTATGACGGCTCGATTACGTCAAGTTGGGAAGGTTTTGCAAAGATTTGCCAATATCACGGTGGGATGAGTTCGATTGGTTTAGATAGCACGGTTACGATGTCGACGCCATTTCAAGATACATTGTTCGAGTCGATCCGAAGATCCTGCTACTTCCCAACCCATGCCGGGATCGAGTTTCAATGTGGAGATTGATGATACCGACAACTGATTTAATTTTTTTATGATAATTTGGCACTTAGACAATTTACTTTAGTATTTTGTATTTTGTTTCGACAATTAAGTGTTTATTTTTCGTTGTAGTTTTGGTCACGATACATTTATAAGTTTTTTTTTACGCTATTTTGTATTTCATAGTCGTGTTATAAATATTTTTAAAACTACAAAAATATCATAAGTTTGAAAGTTAGAAAAATCTGGGCATTTGAAAGACAAATTTTGTCTCTGTATTGCTCTGATGCACGCCGGATCGATCCGATCGAACCGGATCGATCCGGCCTGTCATTGCCGACTGACATAGCTATATACCTAGTGGTCGGATCGATCCGGTCCGATCTCGGATCGATCCGGTACTACTTTAATGTCAAAGTCTGATTTTTTTCTACTTTTGCCTGTATTTACGTTTCTATAAAGGCAAGAGAGAAAGGTCAGCGATCTTTGCTCATTCCTTTCGTTCTACCTAAACTTCTTTTATAAAAATGTCTAACCACTCATCTCCTCGGTTAATAGCTATGAACCACATACGCTGACGGTGTGGTTCCCAGAGTCAAGCCTCTTGTTTTCATAACAATCTTCCGAGACATCTCGATTTTGTTCAATCTCCTATTCGATGGAGAAAGGTTTAAACATCGAAAAAATTGATCGATTGGGGTAGAAATCTGATACGAGGTTTTGGTTGGAAGAAATTTGTTAAACATCCGAGGGGTAGAATAAATATTTCTGTAGTTAGGGATTTTTATTCTTCTCTATCTGAAGAAACTGCGATAGCAGCAACTCAACTCATTACTGTCCGAGGCATTGTTATTCCCTTTTCATCCTTCGTTATTAATCAAGTTTATGAAATTCCGCCTTGTGGTTTTTTTCACAGTACACATTTTGAGTTCCAATGGGAACTAGAAAATCCTTTTAATATTGTCAATAGAACCGCAGAAGCATTCCAATATTTGTTTGCTCTTTTTGATCATAATTATGATTTTTCAACTCTTGCGTTATCCCCTCACCTGAGGGCGTGGAAACATTTTATTAATTCACGAGTCTATCCCACAAATGATTTCTCGGGAATTCAGGATTGCGAATTGCTTCTGATGTATGCAATCACTATCGGAGCATATATTGACTGGGGGATATTGATTCACAAGGCAGCGGTCAATTTCGCAGTAGAGCGACGTAGTAGAGGGAAGCCAATGCCGTTTGCTTGGCTTATATCTCGACTTTGTGTTCATTTACATGGAGTACCTGAGTTTGATCAAGACGACATTTTTCCATCTCGTGGTTCTCAAGTTGGACTACTTCCGGTTGATACTCCCGGATGTTCGTCAACAGTTTGATATTTTCACCTGAACGAAAGTTGTTTTTGGGTCAGTCTGGTAGTGACAGTTGGAGGATTGTTAGTTAAGAAGTTAGTGTGTTTAAGATGATAGTTCTTTAAGTAGTAGATTATTAATCTGTTTAATTATGTTTCTCTTTAAGTTTAATAATTTTAATAATCTTGTTTAATATATATGTTTTTTTATGATGATTCTATTAGTAGAAACATAATAATACACGCAAGTAATATCGCTAAAATAATAACATTCATCTAAAATTTAAATTTTATTTTCGAACCTACTTTTTATTACACACTGAACATCGGGACGATGCCACTTCGTAAGTGGGGAGTAGAGTTAGGTTAGTAAATAAAAATTTAAAATTTTCATATAAATTTATACTTAATTGCTTAATACTTAGCTTAATTTTTCTTGAATAAATTTAAGTAGATAATATATAATTAATATGAATAAAAATAATATAAATTGGTAAGAATAGATTTTAATTTAGTAAAGTAAATTAGATATATTATAACATGTTACATATGTCAGTTTTAGATTTTCATAAGATTTTAAGTATATATAACTATACATAAATATTATCAAGTAATTTTCTTATGAAATTTAGCAAATATACTTATAATTATAATGAAATGTTAGAATAATTTTCTTTTCAAAACGAAATATGAATATGGAATCGGACTAGGGATGACGATTTTTGGCATAACTTTGATCAGCTATAGCCAAATAGCCTACCTGAATAAAATTTCCAATTTTTGTCCCCACCTCAGCCAAATAGAGTGGCCAGACCTCACTCGAAATAGCCAATTATGATTAAACCAATTATGACCGACCCTTAGCCTATTTTGGTCTACATTTCCAAAAAATCCCACGAGTTTGTACGTACTTATGAAAGGAGATGATGACATAAAAGCTAAGTATCGATGCAAAAGAATGGTATATGCTGAGATTGGAAAAGTTGGATAGGTATTAATATATTCGACCTCACCTCATGACACTTGCAAGATAGTCGATTTTGGTAATGAGTTCAGGTATGTTAGTATTCTCAAAAAAAAAAAAAGTGAAATAATATCATAATCGAGATATTTTTGATCAAAAATATGAAGGTGTAAGTACGTACGACTTGCCTCTTTCTCTTTTGATTTCCTTTTCTATCCTTTCGATTAACCAACACCCTGAGCCTAAAACGTTATAAGCCGCTTTGCCAACTACTTGACTTAATCCTAGATTCCAAATATTTCATATAAGTTGAGATAGGAGAATAATTCTAGAATTTTAATTATAATTATTAAGTAAATTATGTGGAATTTCATTTTAATGATATTTGATAAATAATTTATCTAAGTTATATACACTTTTTATCTTGTTAATTTCTAAGAAAGATATAATTAATATGTTTATAATATTGAAATGACATTTTACTGACTTGAGATTTAATCTACCAAGTATATCATTTTTATTGTAATTTTTATATATTTCCGCTTATTTTGCTCGAGGACGATCAAAGAGCTAAGTGGGGAGTAGTTGATGTATAACATTTGTATGATAAAAATTACGATATATATTATATATTTTATCGACTCTTTCTATATAAAATATAAGAAATTATAACGATAATCTTATGAAATATTGATAGTTATGAATACATCTAATTAATATAAAAATCTAGTAAAAGTTATAAAAAGTTATAAATTTTGTACCGGTTTAGTAACTTAGAGTGTTATGTGATTTATGTGGGTATTTTGGTATTTTATTGCAGATTTTTAGGTAAACCAAGACCCCGAGTAACAACACTTTTTGAAGTCAAATCATATCTTTTGAAGGAAGTAAGGAAGTGTCACAAGTTTAAAAAGTCAAGTGGATCAACGGTTCGTGATACTATTATCGAGATATATATTCGACGAACGAATAGCCCATCAAAAAGACATTTCCCGAAGAAGAGTCCTTCATGAAAGTTTTAGATCTTTCAAAGAGCTTTCCAACGCTTCTTGAATCATGTCAATTGGAGATCTACAATTCAAGATATGATTTTATCAAGTTTCAGCTAAAAATTGGAAGAATTACACACGGATCAATCCGACATCACCTCGGATCGATCCGGAATATCAAATAATGCGAAGTAATGATGATTAGCACATGGTTCTGCAGAAAATAAGCGGGTGATAATGTTTTTTATTCCCGGATCGATCCGACCTTGATCCAGGATCGATCCGGCCAGGAAAAATCTGCCTATAAATTGACATTTTATGCAGACTGTGTAAGGGGTACCAATATATTTTCTAAACCTCTTTTCTTAGTAGTATGTATGTATATAGGCCTTATGCCATAAATAAATAGTAGTATCGTTGTAATGCTCGGGAAATTATCGGAAGATCAATGTTGTTGAAGTCGTTGTAATGTCCGGAAGAATCGACCTACGAATCGCCAGATTGTAATCGGGTAATTTTCTAAAGTATTTATGTTTGTTGTTTTTATCTTTTTAATCGTTATAATGTTATTAGGCTAAATCTAATAACTAGCCAAGGTTATGTAATCGTATTATTTCGATCTTTTCGGTAAATGAATGTTATCTAAGTAAAATTGACAAAAATTGAGTTAATTGAATCTTTTTCTATTTTGCAATGTATTGATAATATTCAGATTGAAGTAATTAATCAAGATGAATCGCAACATATAACTTAACGATGAACTGATCAGAGAAGTTAGGATATGAGATAAATAATAGAAAAACCGGAGGGTAAAATTGGCCTTGCGAAAGCGTGACAACGGAATCCTATTTCCTACCCGGGGGCAGATTTGTCTTAAGAAAGATGAATCTTATTAAAATTTGTGCTCAAGATCGTAATAATGTTAAAATCAACAGTTTAATTGAAACTAACACCGGAAAGTTGAATCGATCCGCCTGACAACCGGAGCCTTTTGAATTACATCGGCCGTCTGACAAACGGAGCAACCTCTTTTATCCGGGGTAGATTAGTACTCGGTACCTGTTCAGACTAACTGAGATTAGCATGGGGCAGTTGTGGTGATTGAACTGATGACAAATTGACATATGACAATTTCATACGCTCGTGTGAGGAGGAATTGTTAACCTCAGGAGTGCACCGTTTCATTTACTCAATTGGACCTAATAAAAGGAAGATCGATCACATCCGTTAAACCGAAAAGATTGAATAATTCAATTATATATATCTTTGCTAGTTCTATAATAATTATTAGTATTTAATATATTGGTATATATATATATATATATATATATATATATATATATATATATATATTGTATTAGTTATGTATTATTATATATATTTATGTATTTATATATATAATAATAGTTTAGTTGTGATTTATGAAATTATTTTACATTTATCAAGATAAGTAATAACTCGTATGATAAAACTGCGATTTAGATCGAGATAATAATAGTTGTTTGGTGTTTAATCACACTTAAAAGAATTACCACGTTTCCTCGAGGATTCGACACTGACTCACCACACTAGCACTATAATTTGACCCAAAGATAATCGCCGGTAAGGATTGTATAGCACTAGAAAACGTCCGTCAAATACACGCCCACGTCACACCCAAGTGTCGCTACACTTCGATAGAGCGAGATCTATCCACGCTTCTAAAGGCAGAAGACATCTAATACATGCTAGCTTTGTTTCATACTATCAATGCCCTGTTTGATAGTACATCGCCTAGAGACATTTAAGTATCAAACTTATTAAAATGATTAGAAATCTCATCAACCATAATCGCTATCATGGTTTTCTATCACGATTTAATACTAAGGACGTTATCATATAACAATTCATAATTGGTTCTTTAAAAGAACATATATATGACAACAGAAAAGCCATTTAATATATGTATAAACATAAAGAAATAGTAGAAATGATCCGACCTGGTCGGATCCGGTCCAACCCAATTGGGTTTATGACACTATTCCAACAATTTAATCGTTTAGTTATTTATGTGTGACCGACTCAATCTGGGGTTCATTTCATGTCCATCAACATGAATTGACTAAACGCTTCTACTTAACTTATTTATGTTACAACCGCACTCAAGGGCACTATGCATATCCACCTTTGGATATTCTTGGCAACATATTGGTGGATCACACCAATATCCACGAAGTCTAGAATTTGTAGACTCCGATAGTACGCGCATCTCGGTGGAGTCCCCGAACTTGTGGTTTTGACCTCACGGGTTCTTCCACCTTCGTGAGGTAGCACACACATCACGATATAGATCGGTGCCTCGCCCAAGAGAGACATGTTGTTTAATCTTTTACTAGTCAAGTACGTATTTATTAAAATGATTAACTAACCACCTAAGTTCAATTAATCTCCCTCACATTTACTACTCTCTTCCTAGACCAGTAGACACGGACAAAGCCTAGCAATTACACAGACATTGATGAATATTAATTCACCAAAGCACAAGCCTATCATGCTCTTCCGACGGATCCGAACTTCAACTCCCTTTAAGAGTACATTCGGTGTTTTAACTGAACGAATCAGAAGCTCAATTCAGGCTTGTTTATGTTTAAACAATGTTAACATATCATAAATAAGGGTTTAAAACTGAAAGACATAACTTAAACATCAATTATGTACAAACTGGGGGCAATGCGTGCGCATTAGCTGGAAATGCGTACGCATTCCCTTCTTCTAAATCCTGCTGAAACTTGTTGTTTGATCAATGCATGCGCAGTGCTCTGAATGCGTACGCATTCATCAACCAGAACCTAAGCCTGAACAACTTGCTGCAACAATGCGTACGCATTATGGGGAATGCGTGCGCATTGCACGACCAGAAACTTTCTGAAATAACCTGTATCACGAATGCGTGCGCATTGATAGGCAATGCGTACGCATCCTACCTGCTGCCCTAAATTCCAATTTCAACACTTAACGAATTCTAATCCGATTCTAACCCAAATCACATCGAATTAAACATAGTAAAACACAGAAAATTATATCTAATCATATCATAGCATCGATGATCATTGATCAACGAAAGGACACATCTTTCTATCATCTAAACACCTTAAAATTTGATCTAAACCTTATAAACGATAATTGGAATCATAGGAAGAGCCTCTTACCTCAATTGCCAGCAAAACCGCAAGCAAAACGCCAAGCAGCTGCAACAACTGTTGATCCTCAACCCAAAACCTATGTGATCAACAAGAAACCCTAAAATCCTATTTCTTTGCAGAAAACCGAAACTGAAAATGCCTGTAAAACTGAAGATTACCTGGGTTTACTGCTGTGAAACTATTTTTAGATTATTCTACGCTTCATGACGATCGTTTCGACTACTCATGGCTGCGAAACAGAGCTACGGATTAAAAGATACGAATTTTTGAAGATCAAACTCAACGGTTACCTAAAACAAGGGTAAACCGAAAACTTACGAAATTGAGAGATGTTGTTTTCCAAAGTTGCGTCTCCTCGCGCTGATCACTTTTCTCTCCTGCGGCATCTTGAACAGATGAACGGATTGATCACACGGTTCTTCCTCTTTGTGTCTTTCTTTTTCGCCGCTGTTGCTCTTTTTTTTTTTTCAGAACTTGCGTGACTTGATGTTACGAGGGAATTAAGGAAATTATTTCCTTAAATACTAATTATTAAAAATCCTTTTAATAATTAATATATTTATTCCCTATAAACTATTTTTCAAAATTCTTAATTAAATCCTTCTTAATTAAATAAATAAGATAAATAATAATTAGGTCGTAGTGGGTATGCCCAATTACTATTTTACCCTTTCTGAAAAGTCGGGATGTTACAGTTGCACCAGCCACAACAAAGAATGAGAATAACTAGATTATATTTTATCCACTGTGTTATTTATTTTATTTTTGATTTTGAGAGTCTATTATGAGTACTTGACAACTAGGAGCAAAAACCAATATGATATAATGGAACAATATACACATATCCGAGATGGAACAATATACAACATAATGCAAAAACCAATATACACAGGGAGTCGAAATGGAGCAACACGAGATCTTGATGTTCCCTCTCACATATCCGAGATTCGTCCGGACCCTCCAGAAAATGAAACCTAACATTTCATCTTATATCCCACGGCTCTAAAAGCTCGTAAGGGGAAGGAGCTTCTCTGGCCTCCCTCCACAAGGCACTAACTCCTTTATCATGGCGCGTTTAGTGCACCTTCTCCACGGCGATAAGTTGACTACTACGATCACCATGTTCTACTTCAACTACAAGCTCCTCATCTTGCTCAGCCGCCTCGTTGCTACTCGCCAGTCTGTCGCCACGATCTGAACTTGTTGAAGACACGATACATGAAAACAAAATGGCAAGGTGGATGGTTAATCGCCTAGTCTCAAGTGTAGGGCCGAGATGAACGTGTCCGCCCACCTCGGCACCTCGCCCCTCCGTCCTCACGGCGATCAAAAAGCTCCAAAACCCTAACCCTAATTCTACCGGACAGAAACAAGAAACGTCGGAGAAGATCTTCTTTTCGCCGCTAAGCATTGAAGATCTACCCCAGATCAACCATGCAAAACGGAAAAATCATGCATAAACAGTCCTTCAAGAGACAACCTACGTGTTTATTCATAAAAAATCAAGAAAATCAAGCAGGATTCGGGTATACAAAAGACAATCTACATTTGTTCGAAAAATACAAGGATCGAAAGCAAGAAAACATGCTATGAAATTCAAACGAAGGAAATCCCTGATGATTTACCTAGTTACTTGAAAAAAGATCTGGAAAAGACTTGAAGAGATTGATGAAATCCTTGCCAGAAAACCCTTGCATATGCCGGATAACTTTAATACGACCGGAAAATGCTTGAAAATCACCGGAGTTTCTTGCTATGGAAAGTTATATCCGCGAAAAGTGTACAAGTGACAGAGGTCCAACCTTATATAGAGGTTAGAAGAAAGGCGCGATGCTTCAAAGCCCGGTACAATAACGCATCTTCACGGTTTTTTAAACATGCTATCCAATCAAAAGATACGACCTTTCGCCTCAGAACTGAACTGTCACGCTTCGCATCCTGCCTTTATATGGATAAGGCAACGGTTCGCTATGCAGCCTGCGGAAATTCCCGCTCAACGCAACTCGGCTTGCCGCTATTTAGCCCTCCATCACTACGGTCGTATCGCTATTCAGCACGACTCCGCTTAACACAACGCTGTTTAGGCTAGGTCATTGTAAAGATCTAAGCCAAATAGCCCGCTTACTACTAACGGTCGACATATATAAGACCGGTCACTATTAATCACGACATTGTCCAAACGATTCGCTATTGAGCCTGTCGCTATTAAGCCGATCGCTTTAAAAAGCCTCTTGCTACTTAGCATATTCGCTGATAAGCATATCGCTAACTCAAGACTACGCTAACGAGCCCAACGCTGTTAAGCATGTAACTCTTCGGCAGTCATCACACTATCAAGCCCGATCACTATTTAGCTCGGCATTACTCAAAAAGTGGCAATTAAGCCTAACACTGCCATGCTCGTCGCTACTAAGCATAGTCATATCAAGCAAATTCACTGTCAAAACATATCTCTACTCGACAACGCTAATGAGCCTTACGCTATTAAGCAGGTCGCTCCACATCAGTCACCACGGCACACGATAAACCAAGTCGCCTTACAACTTTACTCCATGACTTTCATGTGCACCATGAACAAGTCAAGGAGTAGGGGCATTGATACGCCAAGACCAAAAAAGAGCGTGCGAATTCCAATTGGGTCTGTACGTAGGCCCAAGAATAATAGGGTACTCGGCCCACACAACCCGCACCTTCATAACCTAGAATGGGCCGAGTAACAGTCCAACTCGCCATTCGCCTTAGCGATAATAATCATTGTCAGGGCAAACGAGCATCGATTTGTATAGCCTTCAACCCTCTCTTGACATGTCGGCGAGAAGCACTGAGGGCCGACTTGCTCGCCCCTCGGCTCGCAGTCCGACCCGACTCGGACCAAGCCCGTAAAATCAGGCAACATGAGTTAATGCTCGATGGTTACAAGCTGACAATCAGCTACGGTTATCATGAAAGCTCGCTCAATTAGGAGCCACTACATCAGCCCCATAGTTAATCACATTTACTGCCCCTTAATGCATTTTCTTGTAACTGTTGTCTCTTTCGCCTATAAATTACGGCACCGTACCTCGTAAAAGACACATCTTAATACACAAAAGCAGACAATCTATATCAATTTATCGACAAACTAGCCCTCATTTACATTTATGGCAATATTCATATTGTTAATCACACATCGCTTCAGATTATGATATACTACAGACGTACAAGAAATATTATGTGATATTGGATATTGGATGGATAAAAAATGGAAAATAATATATACACTATACAATATGTGTAGTGCATATTCACTATATAAAGTGTACCCATTGATTGAAATGTACTAGCTAAAATGAATGAATAATAACTGTGTAGTGATTGTCCACTAAACACTATATGTAGTGGATGTATACATGCCATAAAAAAAGCAGTTTGACTTATATTCATGCGAATCCTCTAACAAACATAGAAGGATCGGGTCAACTTGAAAACTTAATTAATTATTACTAGTGGTTGGGTATGCCATGCAAGGCACGGCATGCCCTTTCCAAATAATCTCAATTATTTGGACATTCCTTGTAGAACCTCGAAAGCATTTTCAGCCTCGAATAATTTCCCCCATGTAATCTCAGCTTCTTCTTCCATGCACATAAGTTCTTGCTGATGCCCAAATTTCAACAATTCTTCATTATGTTTTGCTTCGGTTAACTTCTTCTCAAGGTCCAATTCCCTTGCCAAAGAGTTTCCTAACATTGAAATGACATGTTTACGTGATTCTGTTGTCTGCATTTTTTACTTTGAATTCACGTCTTGTAGATAACCATTCTCTGTTTCTTTGGTGACCTTGCCATCTTTTCCTGCAATCAAAGACAAAGTTATTGAACAAAGAATTTGTATCTGTACAAAAGATTCCCCCACTAAAAGAATGTATATTGAAGTTCACTCCCAAAAAATGCAAAGAAGCACCTGAAATGCCCAAAATTTGAAGATCAAGTTTGTTTCCCTGCAAGACACGGAGTCAGACATATGCACTTATCCAAAACACACACAAAAATAAACAAGAGAGAGAGAGAAGCTGTTCCGATATTAACCTCGACCTTAGCCAGGCTACATGGAAAAGAGGCAAGTGAAATTTGTGATCAAAGACTCCCAACAATGCAATGAACACCCAATATGTTTATATTTTATTAAAAAAAAATTAGAAAAAAAAAGCTGAGCATGCATGAAGATATAATATTGCAATCTGACAAGCCAAAGGCATAATGTCCACCTAGGGGTTAGCTATGAATAAGGAACGTCGCAGCGGTCAAGGGAGAGTAATCAATACAACTTATATCATAATGCCACCTTATGGAGCAGCTTACTGGTTTAACATGAAAATACTATATTGATGGTGCACCGGCGTTGACAAAACAGTGTCCTATGTAAGGTATTCTTGTAAAATATTGCAACATTTCCACCTTAACGTCCAACTAATCAATGATCAGATAAAATTCACCACATACAAAACTTACTCTTACCAAGACATGTATTTTCAAATTGATTAGATTTTGCTACTTTTAACTATAGCAAAAATCAGTACCATCCGGTTGAAGTTGTTTGACTGCACTCGTAAATCTGATACCTGCTCCAGTGTCTATAATAATGATTCTTCACTCTCGGATAACTTGACCTGGATTTCCAAGACAGCTTCTCCACAACACGCGCATGAAGACATCATTTCATAAGCAAGTACAATCTCTGAGTGCAGATTTAACAAGTAACGTTCCAGTTCGTTCAATTCTGACTCTAAAATCCATGATAAAAGATCAAACTCCATAGTGCAAAATCTTCAACTGCATGTTCCGTCTTTGAAACATAAGTTTCTAAGTGCCGGTAAAGTTTAGAGTTTTCTTTTTGTTTCATTTTAAAAGTTTAAACACTTGACAACATTTATTATCCCAAATCATAGCACAATAACAATACAGAAATGAACTAAAGAATGGCACATACACAAATGTAATTAAACAGCAAATGATCACAAGAATACATGGGAAGAATAAGCCATTGCAAGCAAATTCAAATGGATGAGTTAGAAAACCAACTATGTTGAAACCAGGACAACCTCCAAGTAACCATGTAAGGCAGAAGAGTCACTACACAATCTACTACAAAAAGCATATCATTTATGAAAGTGCATTCTCCATATTCAAACCAAACCACTCATAAATGAACAACAGTCTTTAACCGTAAGCCACATGATTAACGAAGCAACTGTAAAAACATTTACAATAAAAGAATACTATAGCAAGAAAAGACTAAATATACTCTAAGAACATGTATTGTAGAAAAATCCACATATTGGTATCAATCAACCACAACTAACCTTGGTACTTTATTTTTCATTAAGAGCTAAGAGGAACAAACAACTCTAAGAGGCAAATATAAAGTACATGTCACATCTAAAATCCCTTGTTAGCACAACTATCAAATGTAGTCTGTGTATTTTTTACCAAGAGCAACAAGCAACCACACCGCCTGCTGAAAAATGTTATGCAATCTCAATAACACAACAGCTAAAGCCTAAGTAAACCTCTTTTATCAACATGAAAGAGATAGATCCAATAGGTCCTTTTACTCTCAGAAAATACAACACAGGAAAAGCTAAATCAACATGAACAACACAACAACTAAAGCCTAAGTAAACCTCTTTCATCAACATGAAAAAGGCTGATCTAACATGACCTTTTACTATCAGAGAAGACAACAGGAAAAGCTAAATCAATAATAAAAATTAACTGCAATCCGACACACTGTACTTATGACTAACCCAACAGTAACAATTACTAAGTAAACTCCTCAATTGAACACAGAAAAAACACACTTCACATAAGGAAACTCTCCACATTCTTTTACATATAACCAACAACTACAGGCCGCAGTTAATAAACCCCAGCACAATTAATACATAAAACCATTTGCGAGGCACAAAAAAACACATGCGGGCCAAACACAGAAGAATAAAAGACATACCCAAAATCACCAAATCAAACTGGAGAATTAAATGCACAGATAAGGATTTTTTTGAAAGTGAATAAAACCAACCCCAGAGGGCTATGTAATAAATTGAAATGAATGCAAAAGATGTATTATATAAAGCCAAAGGAAACCTTTACCAGCTAGGAAACTTTGTATCTTGGATATAGAGGCTTCTTTCCAAACAGTTGAGCAGGAATCCGACGGATAAAGGAGGGAGTCACTCCATATAATCTCAGGCTTGACATACACATCCAGCGCACATCAGCCCTTGCTAAAATCCACCGGAAAATACAATATTTCCGCCACCTGCTGCAGGTTCATCTGACGGATTCTTGGAATGACAGGATGAATGATCGAAAAGACTCAGAGTGTACGCATATCCGTTTTTTTTTAAATTTCTTTTACAAAAAGGTCGAGGTCTGAAGAGCAAAAGGGTGTTATCCATCTTCTTTATGGTGCAAACAGCTGTAGAGGTTTAATTATATTACTATTTGTTAGTTCTTATTGCTCACAGCTGTAAAGTTTTTTTCTGAACAATAAATATAGGTGGGTTCTATTAACCTCTCCGTTTTTACTTCCGATACCCATTTTTTGATTATTTTTTCGGATGAAAAAACGCGATACACTGCTGGTGGTCATTGTGAAGACACCAATGGAAAGTCGTGACCGCGTTTTTAAGTTTTAACGCTTTTATATAGAGAGCGTTCAGTTACGGCTGGTGTTTTTATTCAACACCAACATCATCAGTTTCACCGACGTTGGTGTCTTACAGAAAACACCAGAGTGAAAAAGTCATGAATCGACGTTTTTAAGTTTTTTAACACTTTTATATAGTGGAGCGTCGATCACGCGCTGGTGTTCCTTGTTGAACACCAACGTCAATTACACTGATGGAGTTCAACAAGGAACACCAGTGTAACTGACGTTCCATTTATAAAAAGTCGGGTGCCGAAGTAATTTTTTATAGTGTCAGGAGTAATAGAGGTGTCAGTAATAAATTGGGGATGCCCAATAGATTCTCCTGGATATAAGACAAATCCGTCACAAAAAAAAAAAAAGACAAAAAAAATTTCAAAAAGAGACAACACAACACAAACTAATGTATATAAATTTAAATAAGAATACAAAATTTTAAAAAGAAGCATATAATATTAATACGTGTCATGAAAGCACCTCCCCTCCAAAATTTAGATTTGAGAAAAGGAAAATGATAAGACTACATCATACGTGTTCGACATCGTTGTTGTCACAACACCAACGCTATCATGACCGTTAAACCACTACATGTGATGAATACTCTTGATTTTTTAATGATGTAGATCCCAGATGCAGTAGAATAAATGTGGTGTTGATAATATATAAATAAAATACAAATTTAAAAAGAAGCATAATATTAATACGTGTCATGAAAGCAGCTCCCCTCCAAAATTTAGATTAGAGAAAAAGGTGTCGTGGCTGCTTGTGGAGTCTTTTTGCCTTCACAATTAATAAGCAGGTTATTATAATTAATTAATATAAGCAGGTAGAAAGAAAAAGATTATTGAAAACTTTATGAATATCCAAACATCAGGGTGTTAACCTGCAAAGGAGGAGGTTTGAAGGATTCATCTTGAGAGTAGAAGCTGCTGCTATCACAATTTTTGAAGTTTGAGTTTCCACAAAGAAATGATCTGTACACGTTTGCTTGGGTCGGTAGGCGCAAACATGCTGTCATTCCGTTTCAGCACCAGCCACCTTCGAACTCGCTCAAGTTTTTCTGCTCAATGCGATTCTGTCAATACCTTCTTCGCGCGGCAGGTATAACAATGGATGATTTATGTGTATTTTTTCCAATTTAGCTTAGTCTGATATTGTGCACTGCTATTTCAATTGATAATGCCAGATGAGCTCAGATGCACAAGGTATAGCTGATCGTCTCAATAGCACTGGATTCCTTCGAAGTCAAGGCCTTATTGGTGGAAAATGGACCGATGCCTATAGTGGAGACACCATGAAGGTAATACGAGGTCATCTTGTTGTATGTTTCCACCTTTTCTTGTCCCCAAGAAGATTAACAGGGAAAGCAGTTGCTTGAGAAGAACTTTTGCCTTTGATATTGGGTCTAGTGGATATATGGTCCCCTTTACACAATTATTTTTTTTTTTTTTTAACTCAGGGAAAAAAGTGCCCATAAATCCTGTAAAAAATAAAGAGAATTCCCAAAAGAAGAACTGCAAAAACATTAGCATAAGTGTAACATGTGTACTTTGGCTCTCAAATCCTTGAACTTTGTGTCATTCCTTTGTTTATTCATCTATATGCTAGGTCTACAATCCTGCCAGTGGTCAAGTTCTTGCAAATGTTCCATACATGGGTGGAGTTGAGGCAAATGATGCAATTTCCTCTGCCTCTGATGCTTTGAAATGTAAGAGTACTTTGGATACATTTAGCTGGTCATCCTTGTTCTGTTTATTGATGGTAGCCTTTAACACATGTAAATTCCATGTACATGATCTTTCTAAACAAGAGTGCTAAACATTTAGAGGGTAATAAAGACTGGCAATAGGAAAGCTGTGAATCTATTGATAGGTCATATGGTTGAGAATTCATACTGGAAATGATATTAACTCTATGCAGTAGAAAACTTGGGTATGGGTTGCCTCAAACTCCCTCAAAAGTTTTGTTCTGCCATGATTTGACCATTTGATTCAATCTACATAAACATGCTGATGACATTATAAGAGGCTTAGTCACTTTTGAGTGCTATTTATCTTCTCATATTAGAGTTGATAGTCCCCCTTTGTGTAATGTTGAATTTTAAATTGGCTACTTAACTCTATTACGTTTCTTCTGGTAAAGCGTGGAGCAAGACAACAGCTGCTGAAAGGAGCAAGTGTCTGAGGAAATGGTATGACATATTTGAAATCTTGATTTTTAATGCATAGCATGTCAATACATTGTTTTGGAAAAATGATCACCCATTCAATCTTTGTGCATTACACGAGGGTCGTTCACAGACGACCCTTTACGCTCCGCTTTTGTTTTATTTTCTGAAAGTCAATGTCTTCAGAAATTATTTTTAGATTAATACATCACATCTTACTTCCTTACAACAACCATAAAGTACTTGACATCCTTTATCCAATGAGGGGTGTGTGGTGAAGGGGTAGAACAGGACCGATGCACTACAATGGTTTTATAGCATGGATATGCAGCGAATTTTGATTACTCTCAGAAACTACTTTTAATCCTAGGAAATGGCCATTTTATTTTTAAATGTGAATTAAGTCAAGGCTTCAACAGTCACATTATAACGAAAATAATCTTTTCATTTGAGGATTTCATAACTTTTTTCATTTTGTTCCTTTATTGAAGGTTTGATTTGATAGTATCTCACAAGGAGGAGCTTGGACAACTCATAACACTAGAGCAAGGAAAGCCACTGAAGGAGGCTATTGGTGAGGTACCTAGCTATCGACATCCACTTTTAGTATTTGTCTTGGTCAGCTTGTTTGTTCTTCATCCTTCAATTCAAGATGTATTTATGTTTTCTCGATCAACTTAAAAGAATCGTTTTTTCTTGGTTTTCTTTGAAATACACTTGAAGCATCTTTTTTTTCCCTTGGTCTGAGAAAGGGTTGGGTCATTTACACCTACTGAATGGGAAAAGGTATTAAATGGCCCTACTGTTTGCTGGTTCCCATACAGACGGGATGTAGCAATGTATCACACTGTCTGTTTTTTTAACTCTCCATCTAAATCATGTACTATCTCAGGT
Organism: Gentiana macrophylla; assembly: GCA_026214975.1. Classification (NCBI taxonomy): domain Eukaryota; kingdom Viridiplantae; phylum Streptophyta; class Magnoliopsida; order Gentianales; family Gentianaceae; genus Gentiana; species Gentiana macrophylla. The sequence continues at coordinate 93,836,370 of CM047809.1, read as the reverse complement.
TACTTACGGAGCAGGGTTTATTGAGTTCTCTGCGGAAGAAGCTAAGCGGATTTACGGCGACATTATTCCATCACCATTGCCGGATCGCCGCTTGTTCGTTTTAAAACAAGTATGCCTAAAATTTTATGTTTATTTCCCTTTGTGATATTCGAGTGTAGAACTACAGAGAAGGGAAGGTGGACATTTTATGTGAAAAAGAGTTCTTTAGTTTGAATGCCTGAAAATCATTGACAATTTGGTGGACTAATGCAGTAGCGCTACTTACTTGGGAAGGATGTATTAAATTAAATAAGAAACAGGTAACTTTCCCACTGAACAAGAAAAAGCTATCATAAAGTGACAAAAAGCAAGTTAATTTTGAAGAGAACGTAAATATACTAATAGTTGATTACAAATTGCACATCAAGGATACATGCAAATGAAAAGACAAAGCTAATCAAAATTCTGGAGGATTTGAAAAACTCAAACAAGCATCTGAATTGGTTAAACCATTATACCAAGGATTTGTACTGAAACTTATATTCATTTCTTATAATGCTCACCAGGCAGCAATCTATATATTCTTAAGAAAGTGTTTAACACAGTTCAAAGTTTAAGTCATGAAATTTGTGTAGGGTACAACTGTTGTAGGAAGGTTACCAAGTGGATGCATTGTGCCCATATATTTCTACTCTTCCATGTAGTAGGAGTGTGTACGTGTAAAAGATGCTAAAAACGAATGGACGCAATGCATCCATTGGGTACAACCTTCCTACAACTGTTGTACCATAAAATTTTAAGCAAGTCAGAGCCATCAACTATAATTTGAACAATTTTAAGTTATTACTTTTGTAGTTAACACTAGCAAGTGCCCCGTATTGAAACATAAAACTTAAGTTCCGTGAGTCCTTGCCTATAACATTTTGCTATTTTTGTTTGTTGTACATGAAGGAGTCATTGAAGCGTCTGTTTTTGAAGGAAGGTGTGTGTGTGTGTGTGTGTGTGTGTGTGTGTGTGTTGACAGAATAGTTTCCCTGACTGTTGACGCACTTGAATTCTGGTCTCTTTATCTTTTGAATTCTCACATCAATTCTTTTATCAGTGATGTAAACAAAGAGCCTCTCGGTTTCGAAACTTCTTCAACATGTATTTTTAGTGAAGTTCACTGCCCTGAAAAGAAAGAAGATGCCTGATTTTGTTTTCATTATTATTTTAGAAACAAGAAAAGGTGCCGTGACGTAGCAGTGGGAAACTGTCACCGTGTAACCAAAGGTTATGAGTCTGAAATATGGAAAGTCTTCTGTAGAAATGTAATGTAATGCAAGACTGTGGAGCAACTAGGCCTAAATGACCTAGTACCTTTCGCATCTTACATAAGCGGGATACTTCCATCTACCAGGCTGCTCCTATTATTGAAGTAAGAAGTGAACTGCAAAAACTGGAGAAAAACAACAAAATGATGGTTGTGTGGTATTGGTGGGTTGTTTGCAGAGTGTAAGATTTCGTACCAAGTAAACGTTTTAGTTTTGGTGTGATATTTGTTTTTGCAAATATTGGTCCCGTGGCTTGTGTTCCAATCATTTTCTGTGGAAAACTTCAACCTTTGTGTATATAATGGTAACATGTTGCAGTATTCTTGGTCAATCATCCATTTCTTAAATTAAAATTTCATGATCGTGCTTTCCATTTCCCTCGATGAATGCATATAAACTGCAACTATTTGAGAAGAGGAAGTTTCTTGTCAAATCCTTAGTATCAGACTAGTAATTTATTTGAAGGATATTTGTGAAAAGAAAGAAACTATTTTGAAGGCCATTCTGCCAGCTGAGACAACAGATGTAACCTTTGGCTCAAGACCCATCCAAGCACCGTTGTGCTTGCAATGGAGTTTTTTCAAATTATACTAATAATAGTGCGTCCATCATTTTGCTGTTATTTGGATAGATCTTTTGAATTAGTATCTCTTAAGCTGTTGAGGAGGGGAGTAATCTAGACATTTATGGACTTTAACACTCCACTTACGTGTGAGACTAATTTAGAGAGCCTGGCCAACAAAGGACATAAATGCATATAAAGAGGTCTGGGTTAACATTGGGCACACAAAGATAAATAAATGTGGACGATTCAAATAGGGTAGTAATTTTGGCAGAGCGATTTGTATTCATGACCTCCTACGTTGATACCATGTTGAATAACCGTCTCTCCTAAGAGTTTAAGCTGTTAGGGTTTGGAGAGTTGAATATTTGACTTTAACTAGATCCTTTCAAACAGTCTTCCTTTTGTTCTTTTTGTTTTTTTGTTTTTTTGTTGTTGCAGCATTCTCTCTTTTATAGAACCTCTACAACTTTCCTTTGCAGCCTGTTGGTGTTGTTGGTGCTATAACGCCGTGGAACTTCCCCTTGGCCATGATTACACGAAAAGTAGGCTTCTGTTTACTCTCATCTTATGGTTGTAAGGGCTTCGTAAGTAGCATTGTTACCTCTACGGTAAATAAGAATTATTGTCTTTACCAGGTTGGCCCTGCCCTTGCTTGTGGATGTACCGTGGTTATAAAGCCCTCTGAACTAACACCTTTGACTGCTTTGGCTGCAGCTGAACTATCCCTTCAAGCTGGAATCCCACCGGTACTTTTTGTCTCATTAAAAATTTGGATAACTAATTACCCTAATTATTATTATTTTTGTTTTTTATATTCATCTCCTTTTTGTAAACATTTTGTTGTACTTTTGAATTTTCATATAATATACCCCAGAAAATAAAATCTCCTTTCTCCTATTGTATTTGTAATAAATAGTTGATAGGTTTTCCTTGTTTCCTCATCATTCTTATATTAATATCCGTGCCCTAGGATTACTTTTTTTGACCCTAATAAGTTTTGTCCTGCCCATGCAGGGAGTAGTTAATGTTATCATGGGAAATGCATCTGAAATCGGGGAAGCTTTACTTTCGAATTCTAAGGTTGGTTTCCTTACGTTTGAATTTCGTGTTTCTCAATTTAGGACGGGGCACATTGTCATAATGAATGAGCATTTTATTGATTAAATTTGTTAGGTTAGGAAGATCACTTTTACTGGCTCAACCGCTGTTGGGAAAAAGTTGATGGCAGGTTCTGCTGCAACTGTTAAAAAGGTAAGCTTTGGATCTCTACATGATCTGGGTAGTGGTAGTTTTTGCGTCTTATGTTTGAATTTTCTTTCTGGATTAGGTATCCCTTGAACTTGGTGGGAATGCACCTTGCATAATTTTTGATGATGCAGACCTTGAGGTAGCATTGAAAGGAACGGTGAGTCTGCTACTTCTTCTTGTATATGTCGTGACGCGATTAGACAAAGAATTTGTGGGAATACAATAGTTTCTCTGGTTTTGGAGGGTCGCATGTAACTTTCTTTGTTAACCATAAGAGAAATCGGCTATTCTGCTTTGTGTATTCATATTTTGAAGTTTCCAGTACAGAACAGAGAATCAAGTATTTTTCCTTTTGTTTTTCTTTAACTTTCTTGTAGTAGTAAATTCCTTCTCTTTTCTCTCTCATACTCCCCTTCTTTTTTTATTAGTATTTGTTCCTCCAGCTTTATGATAAACGTGTATGTGTTATGATGCTAGAGATAAATACGAGTGGAAGTAGTGTCTGTTCCATCCTTTGCTTACCATATCTTGAAGTGGATTATAGATTCCTCATCTGTAATCACATATGAATTTAAGCAACAGGACAAAATTACTAGTTCAAGAATAATGTTTTGCTTCTATTGTTTCTTGCGAAATTCCAATATTGCAAAAATAGCAACAAATACAACAAATTTCGACCCTGCATGTGGTTGTGGCTGTTCATTAAGCATCTTGTAACTTGAAAATGTCAAAGGTTTAGTTTCGTGATTTTTTTTAAGATAGCAAAACTTTTGATTCAGTGGTTGCCTGATTGTCAGATATGGTGAATTCAACTGTGTTTCTTTTTCTTAAAGAATTTAGTGTGTTGAACTTGTCACGAGTAACCTTATTCTTATGCAAGCCTTCAATATATGTTACATGTACTGTCGAATATTGTAGCAAGGGAATGTTGTGGTGAATGCTGCAAAGATTCCTATCTGTTATTGTTGGGAAACGTTTACATTCTGATTCCTTTCTCCTTTAGGTCTGAATCATACCTCACAATAGTTATTTATGGTGTGTTTAGCTCAGATGGAAAGTGGTAGTTGATTGAATTACTTTCTCTGCCTTATCAACCATGCATTCTGTTTCACATGACCAAACAGTGTTTCTGTTGCAGTTGGCGGCGAAGTTCCGTAATAGTGGGCAGACATGTGTATGTGCAAACAGAATCTTTGTGCAAGAAGGCAAGCCTCATTGCTTACTGTTCCCTATTATATATTTGTGATTGGTCATTCGCTCGATTTACTTTACTTTCATCAGATCACATTCACCTTTTTGCTTGAACATGGTATCAGAGCACGAGTTCAAGATTTCAGGGGGTTCAAACCCCACTCTTGCCCCCTTTGTTGGAGTAGAGTTTTAGGGACAGAGGAAATGAAAGGTTCTATTGATTACATTGAAAGAATGAAGTTTAAATACATTACAAGTAAGCGCCCAACGGTTAGAATAATAAAAGAAGGCGGCAGAAGCTAAACAGATGCCAGCCAACTAATAAACACCTAAACGACTATTGACAACAAGTTAATAGCTAAAACAAAATACCTTTTTTAACTATAACAATTTAAATCCTTAAATTTGAACTATTATCTTTATAATAACAATCTATTATTCTCCTGCAATTGGAAAAAAAAAAAATCACTATTGCTGCTACTCTGCTACAACCAAAAAGGGTACTGCTACTGTTAGGCATGTTAACTCTGCTACAACATATCTACTCTTGTACACATGTTGAGAAGTTCACACATAAGGATACATGTTAAAGACATAAATTATACTTATCTTAAAAGTTTCTTTTCTAAACGAGACTTTAATCAGATAAATGTGAAAATTTTGTACATGCCAACCCTAGCCACCTCTTAAAAGCTTTTGGGAGAGACAATAGTTTAATCGAGTCTACAGAAGGTCACAATTCTTTGAAGTTCACATTGAGATTTATTGCCAAAAATACTAAAGAAGTTCCTCAAATTTCCGAATACTGCTTGTTGGTACATGTTGGATATAAGTATGTGAAGGGTCGTAACTTTTAACTGTTTCTTAGTAATATGCGTTTCTTTTGGGAAATGTCAATGAATGAATTTTGAATATGGGAAGGCAGATGACCACAAGCCCATGACATGCATTTCATGGTCCTTTGTATTTGCACGGTTTAAAGTACAATGTTGTTTTTCATAAAGAATTTCCTAGATTTTAATCATGTAAGTATTATATTTGTTCAATAGCGGGTATTCGAATCAAAACATGTTGTGCAGAACCCTATGTTTCATTGTGTAGGTTCTTTTTGTGTTTCATGTATCCCTGACCTGCGTCACCTGGGTATCGGCAAAATTTTGATAAGGAGTGAGAGGTTGCATCGATGGCTTTTTTTTAGTTGGGTTCTGACCCAGATAAAACACTTTTTTGATGAACTCATAGCTGTACAGAGCAATCAAGTGTCAACAACTATTCAAAATACATCAAATTACATTCCTATAATGTTCTAGAAAGAATCCCTTAGTCAAAATCACAGTGAGGGCCTCTATGCTTAGTCAATCACTTTCCTCCACTTGCTTAAACACATTCATATACACGTAATGGTCTTCTTCTCCACCTGTTGCATAGGCCTATCTTTTGCAGAAATAGTTTCGTATCATTGTTTTGCTACCTTTTTTGCTATGACTACTTTGTTGATCATGTAATACCGCACACTTTCATAAGTCTGCATTTTTTCTTTTTTGTTCTTTCTGTACAGGTGTTTACGACAAATTTGCCGATGCATTCTCAAAAGCTGTCCAAAATATGAAAGTCGGGGATGGCTTTGGTGAAGGTGTGGCACAGGTGACTTACTACCATGCATACTAAAGTTTCGGATTGTGATTTCTACAGTTCTATATCGGTTTTATATTAGCATGTGAGTATATGAAAATGCATTGTTAGAAAAGATAAGAAAAAAGGATGTGGAAAGAACTGTTTTATTATTTTTGAATAATGTTACACAAGCAGGTTACAACCCTTTATAATAATAAAAGACACACCAAGACAACCCTAGTGGCCGCCTTTCCTACTTGGCTCCCAAGTAAACTCCACAAACCCTAGCGCACATCCCTCGTGCCCTAATCACTAAATAAGACAAAAATAACCTTATTAATTCAACACCCCCTCAAGTTGAGCATAGATATCAATCATGTTCAACTTGGACACATAATCATCAAATTGTCGCTTCATTAGCGCCTTAGTAAGACCATCACCGCTTGCAAAGGTGATGGTAGAAAAGAATACAAATCAGCCCCTTCTCTAGCTTCTCTTTGATGAAATGCCTGTCTACTTCCACATGTTTAGTCTGTCATGTTGCAGGATCATTTGCAATAGCAATTGTTGCCTTGTTGTCACTGAAACGACTTCATAGGCATCATAGCAGTGAGATATAGATCATCCAAAGACACCCGTTTTCAAAGCCATAACTCTTCACATATCCCCGTGCCTGCACACTCTAAACTCGCTTCGGTGAGCTTCTAGCCACCACATCTTGCTTTATGCTCCTCCAAGTAACTGTGATTTCCCCTGGACAAATGAGCAAGACTTCAGTAGTAGACTTCCTATCTTTAGAGCCACCCAATCAAGATCAAGATATACTTCCACAAACCTTTTTCCACTTTTTGAACAACAACCCTACTCCAACCGTTCCTTTAAATATCTCGTAATCCTCACCACCGCTTGATTATGAGATCGCTGGGGCATGCATAAACCGACTCACCACTCCAACGGCAAAGGAAATGTCGGCCTTGTGTGAGCCAAATAAATCGATCCGCCAACCAACCTTTGATATTGCTCTCTGTTAATCGGTTCCTCACCATCGCCTTGATCCAACTTCACATTTTGATCCATAGGTGTACTAGCGATTTACACCCCAACATTCTGCTTTTACGTCGGCCAGATCCAACACATACTTCCTTTGGGACACCACCATCCCCTCCTTGGACCTAGCTACCTCCATTCCTGTGAAATACTTCAAAACCCCAAGATCTTTAATTTCAAATTCCCAGCCGATTTTGCTTCACCAGATTAATCCCAATCACATCATCTCCAGTGAGAATGATATCATCCACATATACTACTAGGACTACCATCTTTCCTTCTCTGGACCTCTTCACAAATAAGGTATGATCTGAGTGCCCCTGCTTAAAACCTATCTTTAGGACAAACTGCCTAAACCTATCAAACCATGCTCTTGGACTTTGCTTTAACCCATACAGAGATTTCTTCAATCGACAGACCTTGCCTCCAAACTGACTAGCAAGTCCTGGGGGAGGATCCATGTATACCTCCTCCTTGAGTGTCCCATGAAGAAATGCGTTCTTCACATCAAGTTGAAACAATTGCCAGTCTAGGTTCACAGCTATGGAGAATACAACCTCACAAGATTGAGCTTAGCCCTTTGGTGAGAAAGTCTCAGAGTAATCAATTCCATAAGTTTGGCTGTAGCCCTTGGCTACCAACCTAGCTTTATATCTCTCAACCTCACCATTAGACTTGAACTTAATGGTGAACACCCATCTACACCCCACAACTTTCTTTCCCCATGGCAAATTCACTACTTCCCAAGTGCCATTCTTCTCCAAAGCCCTGATTTCCTCCTGAACAGCAGCCCTCCACTCAGGTACATATAGAGCTTCCTGAATATCCTTTGGAATTTGATGTTCAGACACACTAGTAAGGAAGGCTTTGTGGGATGGTGACACATTTTGATAGGTTAAGTAGTTTTGTATAGGGTATCTAGGATTTTTAGTGCAGGCCCTTGGTGGTTTTCTAATTGCAATGGGAACATCCAGTAAAAGATCTGGACTATTTGTCATGGTCTGTTTTTTAGACTGTCTTTTAGGCTTAGGAGTGGATGGTTCATCAAGATCTGGGACCATGGTAGTCAGACAGTCGGTGTGCATCAAGGTCCGGGATTAGAGGCTCAAAGTTTGGTGACTCGGGATTCCTCCATATCATTTGGTTGCACAGGATGTCTTTGGTTCGAGTTCTTGGGCAAATCTACCTGAGGCTCCACATGCTCTCTAGATTTAGGATAAGTCCTAAAATATGTTTTTCCCAGTAGTCTTTGTAGTAATCTTGGGAGTTTTAGGGGTTTGATCACTCACACGAGGTGATTTACCACTTGTTTCTCCTGGATCTTCCAACACTGCTCATTATTGATGATTTCCATAGGATTTGGCATACTAGACTCATCATTTCAACCACAATGTATCTTGAAAATCAGCCACATCTTCGGAGTCATAATCCCCTCGAAGATGGTGCTTGTCATAGTACATTGTGTTTTCAAAAAGTGATATCCATTGTTTCTATGACTCTTCGCTTACCAAAATCAAAACCCTATACCCCTTTTATTGGTAGAATACCCCAAAAACATACACTTAGTGGCTCTAGGATCCAACTTCCACTTGGTGATAGGTGTGTGCAAATGCTACACACCCAAATACTTTGAGAGGAAGATCTGGACCAATCTAGTGTTTGGAAAGTTACTTTTAATTTATTTAAGGGAGTTTTAAAGTCTAAAATTTTTAGAGGAAGCTGTTGATTAAATAAACTGCAGTGGAGAAGAGCCTCACCCCACAAGAATTTAGGGCACTTAGAGGACAACATGATGGATCTGACCACTTCCAGGACATGTTGATTTTTCCTCTCTGCCACACCATTCTGTTGGGGTGTATTAGGGCATGAGCTTTGATGGATCATGCCTTTTTCAAAAAAAAAACTGGCCAAAAGATTGTTATAGTACTCAGTTCCATTATCAGTTCTTAAAATTTCAATTTGTGTATGAAACTGAGTGCTAATCATGGTATAAATTTTTTTAAAGGCTTTCTCAACCTCAGACTTCTCCTTTAATAGATAGATCCAGGTAACTCTTGTGTGATCGTCTATAAAGGACACAAACCATCTCTTCCAGTCATAGTTAGGTGTGCGGAAGGACCCCAAACATCACTATGAATAAGAGTAAATGGTTTAGAGTAGTCAGTAGGTTTTGGAATGTAAGTGCTCCTCTTATGTTTAGACAAGGCACAAATTTCACATTGAAAATCAAAACTCTTTTATTAATAAAAAGTTTAGAAACAATTTATTCAAATACCCAAAGCTAGGGTGACTAATCTAGTATGCCACATCATTATTTCATCATTAGATGACATGGACTAGAAGTACTAAAACAATGATTCTTAGGAAATAACATATTTTTTGAACTACCCTCCTCCTCGAGGATGTAGAGCCCTTCTTTGATTCTAGCACGCCAATCACCTTCCCCAAAGTCACATCCTGAAACTCACAAGCAAGTAGGAGAAAAGATTAATTCTGAGCTTGGTCTGCCGAGGCCAACTTGTGAACTCAAATTAAATTGCATGAAAGTTTGGGAACATGGAGGACATCATGAAGAGTAATAGGAGGCGATTGGCATCGAACCCTTTCCGACCACTTCTTTGAAAAAGATCCATCGCCACTCTTACTTTCGATTTCCTCCACATGGAAAATAGAATCGAACATTTTGGAGCATGGGGTCACGTGTGATCTCGTTGCACTGAATCAAGGATCCGGTGTGCTCCAATGTGGGATTCAAGGGTCGTAAAAGCAGATGCCATACCGACTCGGCAAGTGTACATTGTGGTTTAGAGGTGTTTTGAGAGGGTGAATGTGTGTCGACTTGCTAGAAGGGTTCTCGTGAGCTCTATCTCGCTCCTTAGTCAAAGAAAATCGCCCAGACTTGTCGGACTTGGATCGGATGATACTTGGTTGCTCCTCATCTCACCAACATTCCCAGATTGACCCCTTGGCTTCAGGTTGGTTTGGTTTGCCATGAATTGCCCAGCAATTATCTCGGTTATGCCCCTGTTTTTTGCAGTGGTCACACCACAATTTCTGTTTCTTGCCTCTGTTATCACCTTTAGCAATCAACAAGGCTGATGATTCAAGGTCTTGTCCCCCAGATTTCTGATTTTGAAGAGAATCAGATCCATTGTGCATAACCTTCCTCCTTGCTTCTTCCCTTCTAACTTCTGCAAACACCTCTCTCAATGATGGGAGGGGCTTCCTTCCAAGGATCCTACCCCATACCTCATCCAAGTCATAGTTTAAACCTGCTAGAAAGGAATACACCCTTTCATTTTCTTCTCTTTTCTGAAATTTAGTGCTGTCCCCTGCACAATCCCATGTGTCCTCATGACACATATCCAATTCTTGCCAAAGTGTGACTATCTCATTGTAGTAAGAGGTCACATCCTTGGCTCCTTGCTTCAAATTCCACATTCTTGTTTTAAGATGGTAGATTTGTGAGGAGTTTTCTAAGTCCGAATACAACTCTTTGACTGCTTCCCATATGTCTTGGGCGGTGTGTAGACATATATGGGGGTCCAGCTATGGTCCGTTCCATGGAGTTAATCGGCCATGCCTTGACCATGGAGTTTTGATTTGCCATATACTGTGCTCGGGGTGATGGGGCGGTTCTTTGGTTGCACCAGTCAGAAATCCTAATTTGCTGCGTCCATCAATGGCTAGTTTGATGGTCTGTGACCATTCAAGGTAATTTTTGCCATTTAATTTGCCAGGTACTAGCAACAGGGAGGAATTGTTGAAGGTTCCTTCCTCACTGTTTGCTCCAGAATTCGAGGACTGACCAACAGCAGGAGAATTGATCAATTCTCCTGTAAAAGCTGCACGGTAATTCATGTTTGTAGGGTTTAATCGAACCTACTCTCTGATACCATGTTAGAAAAGATAAGAAAAAAGGATGTGGAAAGAACTGTTTTATTATTTTTGAATAATGTTACACAGCAGGGTTACAACCCTTTTATAATAATAAAAAGACACAGCCGCACAACCCTAGCAGCCGCCTTCCCTACTTGGCTCCCAAGTAAACTCCACAAACCCTAGGCGCACATCCCCTGTGCCCTAATCACTAAATAAGACAAAAATAACCTTATTAATTCAACATGCATCATCTTCATAACTCTGTACGGTTCATAAAGGATCAGCCTGGTGCATAAAATCATCCTGCCTGTGGGGGCCACGGAAGGTCCAGGTCATTTAGGCCCACTAATGCAGCCTTAGTTTTTGTATCTATTCTAGCAAAATGGTTAACCTTCCTTTTGAAAAGAGTCTTTGATTAAAATTAACTAGTTTGTTCTGGACTTCTTCACACATCTGTTCATTTTTACATAAATGCTAAGATTTCTCAGAACCATAGCTGTTGCAGCAGCAGATCTGCAGTTGTATTCTCCCTTGTGGATATAGTACTATGTCTATCACGTCACCACTTCAGATTAGTTTTCATATGCTCCCCTTGCGCCCTCTCAGTGGTTAGTGTAGTTGTTTTGCTGTTCTTATGCCATGAATGAACTCATGTCACAAGCAAAATAGCCTGGCCTGTTTTGATAGCGTGTCTAAAGACTACTCTTGTTACTAGTTCTGCCTGTGGAGTGTAGACTTTAAATCTTTGAAATACCCTGGTGACAGAAACTCAATGAGATGACTTATGGTTGGCTGTTAACTTTTTCAGGGCCCTCTGATCAATGAAGCTGCTGTAAAGAAGGTCATTTTTCTGGTCATAATTTAGTTGTATGAAGCTGCCCAAGATAGTGAAATATTGTCTCAATAATAATTGAACCCAAGGTATTGTCTTGCAGGTTGAGTCATTCATTGGAGATGCTATCTCAAAGGTAAATTGAAAACCTCGCCGCTGGACAATCCCTTTCTTTAATGTACTTTACGAATTTACATGATTATTAATTTATTAAGCTTGTATTTATGCCCATTCAGTATAAATTCAGTTTCCCATAAAGTAGTTGTTTTGCTGCACTGTTTATTATTTACTCTGAGTATTCAAGCTTCTTTTTGAAGGGAGCCAAAGTCCTTCTTGGAGGTAAAAGACATTCTCTTGGAATGACTTTTTATGAGCCTACTGTGATCACTGATGTCAAGAGTGAGATGCTTATATCAAGGTAAGTGTTGTCCTGATGTTCACTTGATTTTAACTGAAACTACATGTCTTTTGGTCTATAAAATATTGTAGAATTCCATACTTGTAAAGAAAATTCAGTTCACAAGAAGGAATTGTTAGAAATCTATCTATCTATCTTCTATTATTATATTATTATAATATAGTAATTCTTTTTTTAATATCTTTTATCACCTTTATTACCCTTAAATCATATAATAATTAAGGTGTAATAGGTGTACAAAAGATTTGTTGCTTTTTGGCTTTTTCCTAGCTTTTTGGTGGCTGGGACACTGCTCTTGTTACCGTTGGAACAATGTTCCCAGACTCACCTTTAGTCCAACTAGCCGTTGGAGCTTTCCTTTTAGTATTTAAGGATGAGGTAGTTGTAATAACAATTAATGAGCTTTTATTCTAATAAAACTAGAATACTTTCCTCTCATTGCCTTATTTCTTACATGGTATCGGAGCTTTAGGCTCTTTTCTGGGAATTCTTTTTCAAAACCTCATCTCTCTTAATGACTGAATCCTCTGCAACTAGTATGGCCTCTAATCCTATCACCTCTGAAAACTCCATACCTTCTGGAGAAATGGAAAAAATGATCTTAAGTGGTCACAATTTGTCAGAACCTTCTTGAAAGGTAGAGGCAAACTGAGCCACCTGCTAGGGACTGGTCCTGCTGTGGATGATCCCAAATTTGCTAACTGGGACGAGAAGGACTCTATGGTGATATCTTGGCTATGGAGCTCAATGGTTCCAGAAATCAGTGATACTTGCATGTTCCTAGAGTCTGCTAAAGGCAATCTGGGATCATGTGAAACAAAGTCACTCAAAGGTTAATGATGCTGCCCAAATCTATGAGATAAGGGCAAGGATTCAAAACACTAAACAAGGTAACAAGTCTATCACTGAATATTCTGGACTTCTCCAAAATCTCTGGCAAGAATTAGATCACTATCAATGCATTAAGATGAAAGATAGTGATGATGCTGCCACTTTAATGAAAATGATGGAAAAGGAGAGGATTTTTGCCTTTCTTACTGGTTTAAACCAAGAGTTTGATCCAGTCAGGGTTCAAATCTTGGGGAAGGAAACTCTTCCTACTCTAAATGAGACAATATCTATTGTTGAGTGAAGAAGAAGTTAAGGGTGTCATGCTTGACCCTATAAATACTGAGAGCTCTGCTCTACTTGCTGGTCCTAACAAATATGGATTTCCTAAGACAAATGAGTCTAGGGAAATTCCAGAAAAGAAGCCTTTTAATCAAAGGCAAAATCAAAAAACTTCTGATAGAGATAATCTCTATTGTACTCACTGCAAGAAAAGCAGACACTCCAAGGAATTTTGCAATTGCATGGCAGACCTGGGAAGAATAATGCCAGGCTCATGCTGCTAATTCTAGTAATAAAGAAGAAGGCACTCATGGAATGAATCAGACTGCTTCAAGTCAAAACTCTATCCTTGGACAGACTGAGATTGAAAAGTTAAGGAAGTTCCTAGATACCTTGGAAAATCCATCATCTGCTAAGGTTTTCTCAGGTGTGGCTTCTCTTAACCTTTTAAATCAAAAGGTCACTGATGGGTGGGTAGTTGACTCTGGGGCTACTGATCACATGTCCTATGCCTTGAATCAGTTTGAATCCTATGTCCCCTGCAAAAACTAACAGAAGCATTACTGTTGCTAATGGCTCCACTGTTAAGATTGTTGGGATTGGGGGTGTGAAATTAAATGACTTCCTAACCCTTAAGGGAGTTTTATTTGTTCCTGAACTATCTGCCAATCTTTTATTAGTAAGAAAACTTACTAGAGATTCAAACTGCTATGTTTTATTCTCAACTAATTTCTGTGTAATCCAGGAATTGGCAACAATGAGGAAGATCGAATTTGCTAGACTGAAAGAGGGACTCTATTTTGTGAAAAGTCAGAAGGATGATAAAGAAGTTTTTGAAAAGGCCTCCTTGTTTTCTAAAGTTGACAATGATAAGATCATGTTGTATCATAGAAGGCTAGGTCATCCATCTTTTCAAATTTTAAAGCATTTGTTTCCTATTTTATGTAAGGATCTAAATGTTGAAAATTTTAAATGTAATGAATGCATCTTTGCCAAACATTAAAGAGTTCCTTATTCTAGTTCTTCTAACATTGCATCTAATCCTTTTAATCTTGTTCATAGTGATATATGGGGTCCCTCTACCCTACCTAATATCAGTGGTGCTCACTGGTTTATGTCATTTATAGATGACTGCACAAGGACCACTTGGATATACCTGATGAAACATAAGTCTGATCTGACTCAAGTGTTTCCAATCTCTTACAATATGATTCTAACACAGTTCAGTGCTAAAATCAAGACGTTGAGATCTGATAATGCAAGGGATTACTTCAACAAAACCCTTAGTCCCTTTCTTGAAGAGAAAGGGATTATTCATGAATCATCTTGCAATACATACACCCCAACAAAATGGGGTGGCTGAAAGGAAAAATAGGCAACTTTTTTTAGACACTGCCAGGGCCTTACTTTTCCAGATGAATGTTCCAAAGAATTACTGGGGAGAAGCAGTTCTTACTGCTGCTCATTTGATTAATAGATTACCCTCTGTTGTCCTTAAAAAAAGGAGTCCTATTGAGACTCTAAGAGACTGGTATCCTGATTTTATGAATACTGAAGGTCTTCCTCCAAAGGTCTTTGGATGTGAAGTCTTTACTCACATCCATCTTCCCAACAGAGGAAAACTTGACCCGAGGGCTCTTAGATGTGTCTTTGTTGGATACTCTAACACTCAAAAAGGTGTAAATGTTATCACCCTCTTACCAAGAAAGTGGTCATATCAAAAGATGTTACCTTCTATGAAGGGAACTCTTATTTTTCCAAAGGTCCTTTAATTCAGGGGGAGACTCCTACCCCTGATAATGATACAGACTCTTACCTTCTGGATATTGATATCAGAAGTAAAGGGGAGAACCCTAAAACTCTGAATGATCAAGGAAATTCTATGCAAGATTCACAAGTGACTGATCCTCCACAAGAGGAAAATGAGAATTCGAAAAACAAAGTCAATGAGAAATCTCCCATTATCTATACCAGAAAAAACTGGGTGAGAGTGGCAGATATGATTCCTATTGGAGAAAATGAAGAAGCAATTGATAGAAACACATCTGACTCCTCTCTTAATCAAGAGGAAATCACTAGTCCTACTGATATAGGGACTGAGTCCCCTATATTAAAGGACAACCCTGATCTCCCTATTGCAAAAAGAAAGAGTGTGAGAGCTTGCACTCTTCACCCTATGAAGAATTTCTTATCTTACAACAAGATCTCTCAAAAACAGAGAAAATTCATGAAAAGCATGATTGATGACTATGTTCCTAAAAATCTGAATGAAGCACTAACAGATGAGAAATGGATTAATGCTATGAAAGAGGAAATGAATGCATTGGAAAGAAATAACACATGGGATCTGTTTTATCCTCCAAAAGGAGTAAAACCAGTTGGTTGTAGATGGGTGTACACCATCAAATACAGATCTGATGGTACCATAGAAAGGTACAAGGCAAGGTTAGTTGCCAAGGGATATATCCAAACTCATGGGGTTGATTACTTTGAGACATTTGCTCCAGTAGCAAAGATGAATACTGTTAAGATTCTTCTGTCTCTGGAAGCTAATTTTGACTGGCAACTACATCAATATGATGTAAAAAATGTCTTCCTTCAAGGAGATCTAGAGGAAACCATTTATATGGATGTTCCTCCTAGTTTCAGAATGGAGAAAGGGAAAGTGTGCAAGCTGAAAAAGGCTTTATATGGGCTCAAACAATCTCCAAGAGCCTGGTTTGGTAGATATACCAATGCTATGCTTAGAATGGGCTACAAACAAAGCCAGGGTGATCATACCCTGTTCATCAAACATAATCAAAATAAGCAAGTGTCTATTCTGCTTGTCTATGTTGATGATATTATCATCACTGGGAATGATACTACCAGCAATGATCTTTTGAAAGTCCTTTTATGTAAGGAATTTGATATAAAGGAATTGGGAAAGTTAAAATGCTTTTTGGGAATTGAAGTCCTTTACTCAAAACTGGGTATCTTCATATGCCAGCAAAAGTGCATTTTGGACTTGTAAAAGGATTGTGGAAAACAGGGTGTAAACCTATGGACACACCTATTGAACTCAATCATGGTATAAACCTGGCCTCTGAGGATGAACCTGTGGATAAGCAAGCATATCAGAGGCTGGTAGGAAGACTTATCTATCTTTCTCATACCAGGTCTGATATTGCCTTTGCTGTGAATATTGTGAGCAGATATATGCATGATCCAAAAAATGTCATCAAAGGGCTGCTGAAAGGATTGTTTACTACTTGAAAAGTTGTCCAGGCAAAGGCATTCTTTTTCAAAAAGGGAGGACACTTGACTCTTGAAGCATACACAAACTCTGATTATGCAGTCGCCTCAGATGTGAAGATCTACTTACGGACTTTGTGTGTTTCCTCTTTGGCAATCCTATAGCATGGAGAAGTAAGAAACAGAGTGTAGTCTCAAGATCTAGTGCTGAGGCTGAGTTCAGGGCCCTAGCCATTGGTGTGTGTGAACTTCTATGGTTGAAGATTGTTTTGGATGACCTCAATATCAACAGATTGTCTCCTATGGTTCTAAGGTGTGATAACCAATCTGCAATAGATATCTCTCATAGACCCTGTTCAGCATGATAGAACAAAGCTTGTGGAGGTGGATAGACACTTCATCAAAGAGAAACTGGACTCCAATCTTATCAAAATCTCCTTTATCAACTCTCAAGATCAGATTGCAGATGTCCTTACCAAGGGGCTCCCTAAAAAGGCCTTTAATTACCTCCTTAGCAAGCTGGGAATGATAGATATTCATTCACCAGCTTGAGGGAGTGTTAGAAATCTATCTTCTATTATTATATTATTATAATATAGTAATTCTTTTTATAATATCTTTTATCACCTTTATTACCCTTAAATCATATAATAATTAAGGTGTAATAGGTGTACAAAAGATTTGTTGCTTTTTGGCTTTTTCCTAGCTTTTTGGTGGCTTGGACACTGCTCTTGTTACCATTGGAACTGTGTTCCTAGACTAACCTTTAGTCCATCTAGCCGTTGGAGCTTTCCTTTTAGTATTTAAGGATGAGGTAGTTGTAATAACAATTAATGAGCTTTTATTCTAATAAAACTAGAATACTTTCCTCTCATTGCTTTATTTCTTACAGGAATAGTGCAATTCATTGATGTATTTTATATTATGTATATACAAGGCAGATCTTTATAATACAAAATAAGGTCTAAATGGGCTTTCTAAAACACACTTTCTAATGGGCCCATGCGGACTATTATATTAAAACACATATTTTCTCTTAATCTTCTTCTTCTTCTTCATTCTCTCCAAATTACTTTATGGTATCGGAGCCCTGAACTTATTTCAGGCAATCGATCTACTTTTTCTTCTCTTAAGTTATGTTATTTCACCATGACAGATACTGAATCTACTCCCTCTTCTATTTCTCTCTCATTTAATGGAGTTGATAATCCATCACTCCAAATCACCTCTAAAAAACTGTCTGGACCAAATTATGTTCCATGGTCTCGGTCAGTATATACTTATGTCTTGGGCAGAGGAAAGAAAGGATACCTCACTGGATACTCTACACCTCCCACTGACAAAAACTCAAAGGAGTTTGATACATGGGAAACTGAAGATGCAGTTGTAAGATCTTGGCTTATGAATTCTATGATAGAAAAAATAAGTTCAAACTTTTTATATGCAAAATCAGCTCACAATATTTGGAAGAAAAAGAGTTGATAAAAGAAATTATATTATTAGTTAACACTACTCAAACACGAGCTGAGCCTAAAGGAAATTATTTTTATTGACAATGAAACTGATTACAACTGATGCATAGAAGCTCCTTAAATTGAATAAATCAAAAGACCCTTGACAAAAGTAAACTGCTAAAAACAAGGAGCCGTCTTGCTAAACCCTCGACTTAGACAAAACCCTAATACAGCTAAGGAAACGCTGCTAACTTTAACATGCCCAACTTGCTCACACATTTATCAAATACCAGCTTCACCAAGTGCTTTGTCAGTTCATCTGCAACCTGTTGAACAGTAGTCAAGAAAGGAATGCAGATCAACCCATCATCTAGCTTCTATCGAATGAAGTGTCTGTCTATTTCAATGTGTTTGGTCTTGTCATGCTGAATGTATCATTGGCAATATCAATAGCTGCTTTGTTGTCGCAATACATCTTCACAGGAAGGGTTAAAGGCACTTGAATATCTTCTAGCACTCTTTTAATCCAAAGCTCTTCACACACCCCTTGATCCATAGCCCTGTATTCTACCTCAGCTGTACTTCTAGCCACTGCACTCGTTTTTTTGCTCCTCCATGTCACCAAATTTCCCTATACAAAGTTGCAGTACCCAAATGTTGATCTTCTTCCTCCTGACCCTGCCCAATCAACATCTGTGTAAACCTCCACACTTCTGGTTGTGTGCTTTCTGAACTAGGGACCCTCTCTTGTTGTCCCTTAAAGATACCTCAGACTTTTAAACACAACTTCAAGGTGAGGTTCACATGGGGCATGCATGAACTGACTTATCACACCTACAACAAAAGATATACTACCTCCGTCCCAAAATATAAGCCCGTTTAGCTTTTTAAATTTGTCCCATAATATAAGTCCATTTAGAGTATCAATGGAGCATTTATTACATTTTTCTTCATTTTACCCCTATTTATTATACATTCACATACTTTACAACTATTACATTAATGAGAATCAAAGGGTATTCTAGTCTTTTACCTTAAAAATTAATGTCACTTAACAACTTTCTTAATTCGTGTGAAAAGGTTTAAACTGACTTACATTTTGGGATGGAGGTAGTGTCTGGTCTAGTATGTGCCAGATATATCAGTTACCAACCATCCTCTGGTACTTTCTTTATCAACCGGGACTTCATCATTTTTTTCCGACAACATCGTATTAGCCGCCATGGGAGTACCGGCTGGCTTACACCCATACATGTTTCTTCTAACAGGTCCAACACATATTTCCTATGTGAAACTACCAATTTCTCTGATCTGGCAAATTCCATTCAAGGAAATACCTCACTCCCCAAATTTTTCTTATTTAAAAGTCCTTTTTCCTAGCTTATTTTAAAAAAGAGATCTTAGTGAGTTCCAATGTAAAGTTTGTGAACACCCAAAGCATACCCGCTCTATCTTCAAGTCCACACCCTACAAAAGATCCTAGCCCTTTTCCCTTGTACATAGTGATGTTTGGGATCCCTCTAGTTTTCCAAATCTTACTTACAATCAATGGTTTTTGTAAAGAAACAAAGCAACGAGGAAAGTATTCTTTTTATTATAGAATAGAAAGCTCATTAATTGTTATTACAACTACCTCATCCTTAAATACTAGAAGGAAAGCTCCAATGGCTAATTGGAATAAAGGAGAGCCTGGGGACACTGTTCCAACGGTAATAAGAACAGTGTCCCAGCCACCAAAAAGCTAGAATAAAGGCCAAAAAGCAACTATTCTTTTGTACACCTTTACACCTTAATTATTAATAGATTTAAGGGTAATAAAGGTGACAAAAGATATTACATAAATAAAATTAAAATTATTATTATAGATAGGATTTCTAACACCCCCCTCAAGCTGGTGAGTGGATATCAATCATTCCTAGCTTGCCAAGGAGATAGTTGAGAGGCTTCTTTGGAAGACCCTTCGTAAGTAGATCAGCAATCTGTTCTTGTGAATGAACAAAGACAGTTTTGATCAACCCATTGTCAAGTTTTTCCTTGATAAAGTGCCTATCTACTTCCATATGCTTGGTCCTATCATGTTGCACAGGGTTATGTGAGATATCTATGGCAGACTGATTATCACAGTATAAGATCATGGGTGAGATTCTTTGAATCTGAAGATCATCCAGAATGATCTTGAGCCAAAGTAATTCACATACACCAATAGCAAGGGATCTGAACTCTGCTTCTGCACTGGACCTTGCTACAACCGGTTGTTTTTTACTCCTCCATGCTATAGGATTCCCAAACAAGAACACACAATGTCCAGAGGTAGATCTCCTATCATCTTGACATCCTGCATAATCTGAGTCTGTGTAAGCAGCCATTGTCTTCTGATCTCCCTTTTTTAAACAGAATGCCCTTGCCTGGACAGCCTTTTAAGTAATAAACAATCCTCTCAGCAGCCTTCTGATGACATTTCTTAGGATTATGCATGTATCTACTCACAACATTGACAGCATAAGCAATGTCAGGTCTGGTGTGAGATAGATTTATTAGCCTTCTGGTGCCAGTGTTAGGCAATGTCATCTTCTGGTGCCAGTGTTAGGCCATGATTATGATCAATAGGTGTATCCACTGGTTTGCACCCCAATTTTCCTAGATCTTTGAGAAGGTCCAGGATGTACTTTTGCTGACAG
The DNA here is from genome assembly GCA_026214975.1 of Gentiana macrophylla. Taxonomy (NCBI): domain Eukaryota; kingdom Viridiplantae; phylum Streptophyta; class Magnoliopsida; order Gentianales; family Gentianaceae; genus Gentiana; species Gentiana macrophylla. Next base: position 93,815,805 of record CM047809.1, on the reverse strand, counting down.
ACAAAGATCCCTAGATCAGAGTAAAGAACTTCAATCCCTAGAAAGTATTTTAACTTTCCTTGTTCATTTATATCAAATTCTGTGCACAGAACAGATTTAAGAAAAGTATTTCCACCCACATCATCCCTAGTGATGATGATATCATCAACTTACACTAGGAGAACAGAGATATTCCCAGATAGATTATGTTTGATAAATAGGGTATGATCCCCTTGATTTTGTTTATACCCCAGATTGACCATGGTTTTGGCAAATTTTCCAAACCAGGCCCTAGGGGATTGCTTTAATCCATAGAGGGCTTTATTTAGCTTACAAACCTGACCTTTATCAGTTTGAAAACCTGGAGGAACATCCATGAAAATGGTTTCCTCCAATTCACCTTGAAGGAATGCATTCTTTACATCATATTGATGTAATTTCCAGTCTAAGTTGACTGCCAAAGACATTAGGACTTTCATGGTGTTCATTTTAGCTACAGGAGCAAAAGTTTCAAAGTAGTCTACCCCATGTGTTTGGGTGTACCCCTTTGCAGCAAGTCTAGCTTTATATCTTTCTAATGTCCCATCAGAGTTGTATTTAATGGTATAAACCCATCTACAACCAATTGTTCTTGCACCATTAGGGAGAGAGACAAGATTCCAGGTCTTATTCTTTTCTAGTGCCTTCATTTCTTCTTTCATAGCATTTGACCAATTTTCATCGGTCAATGCTTCATTTAGATTCTTAGGGACATAATCAGTGATCAGTTTTTTCATAAAATTCCTGTGTTTTTGAGAAATTTTATTATAAGATAGGAAATTCCTCAGAGGATGTTGAGTACATGCCCTTTTGCCTTTTCTTATAGCAATAGGAATGTTCTCTTCTTCCAAAGGAATAGTAGGAACATTAGACATACTATCAAGAGATTCAGATCCAGACCATTCTTTATCAGAGGATTGAGACTCCTCATTCATAGTGTTTTGTTTAGGAATGTTATCTTCAAGAGGAATAACATTCTTTAATTTCATCCAAGTTTTCCTAGTATAGATAATAGGATCTTTCTCTTTTATTGTATCTCCCACATTAGGACTTTCAGTGGGATGTGAGTTGCTATTTTGAGGTTCTCTAGGTTCATCAATCCCTGGATCACCCCTATCAAAGATGTCGATCAAGATTCTCCCACGACTTGTATAGTCAGGGCTATCATCAAGGAGGTACAAATCCCTTTCTAGATCAGAAGATAGATTCTCCCCTTTAGTCACAGATGACCCAGAAAAGTAGGGGCTCTGTTCATAGAAAGTCACATCCTTAGATATGATAATTTTCTTAGTAGGAGGGTGATAGCACTTGTAACCCTTTTGTGTGTTTGAATAGCCAATAAAAATACACCTTAAAGCCCTTGGATCAAGTTTTCCCTTGTTGGGTATATGGATGTGAGTAAACACTTCACATCCAAAAACTTTGGGAGGTAGTCCCTCAGTTTTTTGGAAATCAGTGTAAACACCCTTTAGAACTTCAATTGGACTCATTTTTCCAAAAATTTTACTGGGAAGCCTATTAATTAGGTGAGCAGATGTAAGAACAGCTTCTCCCCAGTAATTCTTAGGTAGATTCATTTGAAATAAAAGTGCCCTTGCAGTTTCTAACAAGTGCCTGTTTTTTCTTTCAGCCACCCCATTTTGTTGGGGTGTATGAACACATGAGGACTCATGAATTATCCCTTTCTCCTCAAAGAAAGGATTAAGAGACTTGTTGAAGTAGTCTTTGGCATTATCAGACCGTAACCTTTTGATCTTAGTGTTGAACTGAGTTAAGATCATATTGTAAAACACAGGAAACGTCAGATTTGTGTTTCATCAGATAGATCCAAGTAGTTCTGGTGCAGTCATCTATAAAAGAGACAAACCAGTGAGCACCATTGATGTTAAGTGAGGTAGAGGGGCCCCATATATCACTATGAACAAGATAAAAGGATTAGAAGCAAAATGAGACTGAATAGGATAATGAACTCTTTTATGTTTGGCAAAAATACATTCATTCCATTTAAAATTCTCAGCATTTGAGTCCTTACACAAACTAGGAAACAAATGTCTTAAAATTTGAAATGAAGGATGCCCTAATCTTCTATGATACAACATGAGTTTATCACTATTAGTTTCAGACAAACAGCAGGTTTTAAACTTTTCTTCATCTTCCTTTTGATCTTTCACAAAATAGAGGCCCTCTCTTATCCTAGCAAGTCCAATCTTCCTCATTGTTGCCAACTCCTGAATCACACAGAAATTAGTAGAGAACAAGACATAGCAGTTTGAATCTCTAGTTAGTTTTCTTACAGACACAAGATTAACAGATAGTTCAGGAACAAACAGGACTCCTTTAAGAGTTAAGAAGTTATTTATTTTAACATTTCCTGTCCCAGCAATTTTAACATTAGAGCCATTGGCAACAGTAATGTTCCTGTTAGTTTTGCAGGGAACATAGAGTTCAAACAGATGCAACTCATGGGACATATGATCAGTAGCCCCAGAGTCGACCATCCACCCCTCAGTGACCTTTTGATTTAAAAGGTTAAGGGAAGCCATACCTGAGAAAACCATAGCAGATGATGGATTTTCCAAGGTATCTAGGAACTTCCTTAACTTTTCAATCTCAGTCTGTCCAAGGGTGGATTGTTGATTTGAAGCAATCTGGTTCACTCCTAGAGTGCCTTCTTCTTTACTGCTAGAATTTGCAGCATGAGCAAGGGCATTATTTTTCCCAGGTCTGCCATGCAATTTCCAGCAGAATTCTTTAGTGTGTCTGCTTTTCTTGCAATGAGTACAAAACATGATATCCCTGTCAGATTTCATATTTTCCTTTTGAGAAGGAAATCTCTTTTCTGAATACCCCTTTGACTCATTGGTCTTGGGATATCCCTGGTTTCTTTGGTTAGCTATCAAGGCAGAGCTATCAATAGAGGGAGTGTCAATCATGACACCCCTTCTGCTTTCCTCTGCTCTAACAAGAGCCATAGTGTCATTCAGATTAGGAAGGGTATCTTTTCCAAGGATCTGAACCCTTACAGGGTCAAAATCTTGGTTAAGACCAGTAAGAAAGGAAAAAATCCTATCTTTCTCCATCATTCTCCTCAAGGTATCAGCATCATCCTTATCTTTCATTTGAATGCACTGATAATGATCCAGCTCTTGCCACATACCTTGAAGAAGACTGGAATATTCAGTGATAGACTTATTACCTTGTTTGGTGTTTTGAATCTTTGCTTTAATCTCATAGATTTGAGCAGCATCATTCACCTTGGAGTGGGATTGCTTGACAGTGTCCCAGATTTCCTTAGCAGAGTTGAGGAACATGTAAGGATCACTGATTTCTGGAATCATAGAATTCCAGAGCCAAGACATTACCATCGAGTCCTTTTCATCCCATTTAGCAAAACCGGGATCAGTCTCAGCTGGACCAGTCCCCATAAGATGGCTCAGCTTGCCTCTACCTTTCAAGTAGGTTCTGACAAATTGCGACCATTTTAGATAATTCTTACCATTCAGCCTATAAGAAGCATGAATGGTTTGAAGCTCTCCTGAGTTTGTAGGATTTTCAGAGGTAAAAGAATCAGTGGCTGCACTGGTTGCAGTAGATCCAGCCATTGATTACAGAAAGAGAATTTGAATTTTGACAAGAGAATTCCCAGAAAAAAGGCCTAAGTCTCTGATACCATATAAAGAAACAAAGCAATGAGGAAAGTATTCTTTTTATTATAGAATAGAAAGCTCATTAATTGTTATTACAACTACCTCATCCTTAAATACTGAAGGAAAGCTCCAACGGCTAGTTTGAATAAAGGAGAGCCTGGGGACACTGTTCCAACGGTAATAAGAACAGTGTCCCAGCCACCAAAAAGCTAGAATAAAGGCCAAAAAACAACTATTCTTTTGTACACCTTTACACCTTAATTATTAATAGATTTAAGGGTAATAAAGGTGACAAAAGATATTACATAAATAAAATTAATATTATTATTATAGATAGGATTTTTAACAGTTTTTAACCTTTATTGACCACACACGCTTGAGCTTAGGTGTTTTTAATGAAATTAATTTTAGATGTTTGTAATATTTTTAAATCTTTTCTTTCTTTGTTTGAAAATCAGTTCCAAACCAGTGTAAAAATCCTTAGACCTGATAATGGGACTGAATACTTAAACTCTATTCTTAGTCCCATCTTTGATGAGAAGGGTATTGTACATCAAAATTCTTGTACAAATACACCTCAGCAGAATGGGGTAGCAGAGAGAAAGAATCGTCACCTATTGGAAGTTTCTACAGCTCTTCTTTTTCAGATGAATCTCCCTAGATCCTATTAAGGCCAGACAATCCTTATGGTGCCTTTCTAATCAATAGGATATTAGGATGGCCTCTAAAGTTTTAAATTTTCAGGCTCCCATAAAAGTTATTGAAAATCTATATCCAAAGTCTCAACTTTTTACCTCTATAGCTCTTAAGATCTTTGGTTGTGTGGCCTTTGTTCACCACCATTCTCCTATGAAGAACAAGCTTGATCCTAGGGCCATTAAAACTGTTTTTGTTGGGTACTCTTCTAATAAAAGGGGTACAAGTGTTTTAATCCTCTAAAAGAGAAGTTCTATACCTTTTTTGATGTCACATACTTTGAAATCCTTCCCTTCTATCAAAGGAGGAATGAAAGAGAAAGAGAGTTCAGTAACCTCTGGGATTTTGAGAAGACCTTTCCTTCAATCCCTTTTTCTAAGTCTCCTGTGGAAGAAGAGATCCCTGAGCCTATTGAAAGGGAATCTGTTGAGACGATAGGAGATGAAGACATCATCGTTTACATCAGGAAGAAGAAAATAAATCCTTCCAAATGAAGCGCTGGTCCAATTACGGTTCCTACTCCAGTTCCACAAGTTGTTGACCCAACAGAAGAAGATAATGGGGAGGGAACTCCTGTTTCTGAACCTCTGTCCCCTGTTCCAAAACCTGAACATGAACCTGAACCAGAACCAGAACCAGATTGTCATATGCCAACACTTATTGCTCTCCGAAAGGTGTTAGGGCATGTACAAGGCATCCTATTAGTAAGTATGTTTCTTACTCTACTCTCTCTGAATCCTACAAAAATTGTCTAACTAATCAGGACAACTCCTTTGTCCTTAAGAACATTACTCAGGCCCTTGAGAAGTTTAAGTGGAAAAATGTTGTGCAAGATGAAATACGAGCTCTTGTTGGTAACAAAACTTGGGAAACTGTTTCTAAACCTTAGGGTGTTAAACCTGTGGGGTGTAAATGGGTTTTTACTATGAAAAACAAGGTTAATGGGAAAGTGGATAGACTCAAGGCACATCTTGTTGCCAAAGGCTACACACTAACCCCTGGTAATGAATTCAATGAAAATTTTGCCCCTATTGCTAAGTTAAACACTATCAAGATTCTGTTAGCTCTTGCAACGATAAAAGACTGGTCTTTGCATCAAATGGATGTTAAGAATGTCTCTCTAAAAGGCGATCTCAATTCTCAAAGAAGAAATGTTCATGTACCCTCCTCTAGGGTTTGAGCATAAATTTCACAAAAACCAAGTTTGTAGACTGAGAAAGTCCTTGCGTGGACTGAAAAAATCTCCTAGGGCATGGTTTGATAGATGACCATTAGAGGAGGAGGATACACACATGCTCTTCTAATCATACTGTGTTTTATAAGCATTTAAAGGAGAGATTTGTTATCCTAACTGTCTATGTTGATATAATCATTGGGAGTGATGAAACTGAATTTGACAGACTTAAGATCTTTCTAAAATTCTAGTTGGATATCAAAGATCTTGGCCATCAGTATCCATATCCAACAAAGGGAACCTTGTTACCCAAAGGAAGTATACTTTAGACCTGCTTAATGATTATGGTATGTTAGATTGTAAACCTACTTATGTAGTACCTTAAAGCTCTGATGACGGTGAGCATGTTGATCAAGAAGGGTACCAAGACTAACATATTCGTCACATACTAGACTTGATATCTATGTTGCAGTTAGTCAAGTAAGCCAATTCATGCACCATCCTAAGAAGGTATATCAAGAAGCTGCTTTCAGAGTCCTGAGATCCTAAAGAACAATCCTGGATGTGGTTTCTTGTTCAAGAGAGATTCCAGACTTAATATTGAAGGCTATGTTGATGCAGATTGGGCTGGATCAAATGTAGATAGGAGATCTACCTCAGGCTGGTGTATCTTTATTGGTGAAAGTTTGGTGTCGTGGAGAAGTAAGAAGCAACCAGTGGTGGCAAGGAGTAGTGCAGAATCAGAGTTCAGAGTTGTTGCCTGTGGTATCTGTGAACTCTTATGGATAAGGAGGGTGTTAAAAGAGCTCAGACATGACTTCATATAACCTATGAAGCTATACAATGACGGTAAATCGCCATTGATATAGCCTATAATCATATCCAGCATGACATGACAAAGCACATTGAAATCGATAAACATTTTATCAGAGAAAAGCTAGATGATGGAAGCATTTGTATGGTATATGTAGAAGCAGAGAAAGAAGAGAGAAAAAGAAGAAGAGAAACTTTCTTATTGATAAAACTCCTTATCGGGTAGGATAAGTGTTGATTACACTTTATAGAAAAGCCTCCAACGGCTATAAACTAAACCAGAAAGTCTTCTAACGGCTAATGAACAGAAAAAAGCAGTTTTGCTCATTAGCCTTACTAGACGTAAAAACAAACTAATCTATACATAATTAGCACTAGATTAATACATAGATTATCACTAATAAGACCATCTTTCAACACTCCCCTCAAGTTTGGTTGTAGATGTTGATGCATCCAAACTTGGAGTGAAGATGGTTAAAGACTTGAGTTGAAACAGCTTGGTCAAAACATCAAAGAACTTGTTCTTGAGTCTTCACATGAACAAGGGTTATATCTCCATTGTCAACTTTTTCCTTAAGAAATGCCTATCCACTTCAACATGCTTTGTTTTATCATGATGAGTAGGATTCTCAAAGCAATACTTAGGCGTAAGTATTGTCACAAAGGAGTTGAGTAGTTGAGAATTTTGAACCCTAGCTCATTAAGTACCCTTTTACCCAGATGCCTTCACAAACACCAAGTGCCAATGCCCTTAATTACGATTCAAAGACTACTCGAGACCACATGTTGCTTTTGCTCCTCCGTGTGGTGAGATTACCCCAAACATAAAAAGTCAAAGACTCAGTAGTTGATCTTCCATTGGTTTTATCCCTCGTGATAGTCGTGATCGTTGTAGATCTTTACCTCCTTGACACACCCTTCTTGAAGAGAAGGCCCCGCCCAGATTTTCTTTAAAAACCTTAGAATTCTTTCAACAACATGCATGTGTCTTTTTCAGAGGTTGATGCATGAATTGGCTCACCAAACCTCATAAAGAAACAGATATATCGGGCCTGGTATGAGATAAATAGATAAGTCTCCTACCACCTTTGATATCTCCCTTTGTCCACCGAGAGGCTATCGACTCATTCCCTAGCTTTAGGCCAGTTCAACAGTGTTTCAAAGAGGCTTACACCCTAGCATCCCGATTTCTTTTAAGAGATCTAGGTGTATTTTCTTTGGGACATGGAGATTCCATCGAATTTCGGCAATCTCCATTCCAAGGAAATACTTTAGATTTCCCAAGTCTTTTATTTCAAACTCGTAAGCCAACATATCTTTAATGTTTTTGATTTCAGATCATCATTTCTGTTAGAATGATGTCATCAACATAAACTACTAACATGTGAGTTTTCCCCGATCCGAACTTTGTAAATAAAGTATGATCAGAGTGGCATTGATTAAAGCCATTCCTTTTCATAAAGGTTGTAAACCTCCCAAACCAGGCCCTCTGGGACTGCTTTGAGTCCATAGAGTGACTTTTCTAATTTGCGACAGATTCCTTTCTCCCCTAGGCTTTCAAATCCGGGAGGAGATGCATATACACTTCCTCTTGGGATTTCTCCATATAGGAAGGCATTTTTAACATCCAGTTGGGTGAGTGGCCAATCAAGGTTAATGCGCAATACTCATGAGAATTTCGATTGTATTTAGCTTGGCTACTGAGGGCAAAGGTCTCATGATAGTCAATCCCATAGATTGAGTGAAACCTTTGGCCACTAGCCTTGCCTTATACCTATTTAGAGTTCCATCAAGATTGTATTTGTGGTGAAGATCCACTTACATCCCACTGGATGTTTACCCTTTGGCAAGGAGTGATCTTCCAAGTCTTGTTCTTAATGAGAGCATGCATTTCTTCATTTAAGGCAAACTTTCCATTCAGTGGACTTGCATAGCATGGTAAACATTCTTAGGAATGCTAATTTTATCCAAGCCGGTAGTGAAACCATAAAAAGCAGTGACAACTTGTCATAGGACAAGTAGTTATACAAGTGGATGATCAAGTGGTGCACTTCCTAACCCCTTTCTTTGGGCAATAGGCCTCTCATCAAGTTCACCTACCATTTCATTGGAACCCTCGTGAGTCATCGGTTTCGAGGATCCTTCGAATCATTATTTTCATGTGATGACCCTTGGTCATTAAGATCTCAGGTCAAGAAACCGTGGATTTTGATGAAGCGCGCTTCCTCTTTCGGTGTACACAATGACACTCAGTTCATTTTGTGGGACCAGGAGAGAGGACACCATCATTTTCTCGATTCCTCATTGGAAGTTCCTTGAGTTTCGGGAATAGTCACACTATTATCACCTCTCTAAGAACCACTATGTTCCATGAGTTGTGATATTCATCAAAACCTTCCCTTGAGTTGATGCATCGTAATAGGGTATAGTTTCGCAGAAAGTAACATCCATAGTGGTGTATACTTTCTTAGTAAGTGGGACAAGAGCATTTGTACCCTTTTTAGTGGAGGAGTAACCCACAAAAATACATTTCATGATCTAGATCAAGTTTTCTCTGTGTTGGGCATGGATATGTACAAAACAAGTACTTCCAAACACCTTCATAGGAAGACTACCAAAAGATGAGACTTAGGGTAGTGATCTTTAAGAATTCCAATCGGAGTTCTCGAATTTTAGGACCTCGAGGCATCCTGTTGATCAAGTAGTTCTTTGTTGAATTGCATCACCCCATAAATACTTTGGTACATGCATAGTGAACATTATACTTCTTGCCACATCTAACAGATGTCTATTTTTTCTTTCGCCACCCCATTTTGTTTGGGGTATCAACACAAGTGCTCAAATGAACAATGCCTTGTTCGATTAGAACTTAGCAAGTGACTTCTCAAAATATTTCGTGCCATTATCGGTTTTCAAGATTTGAATCTTAGATTCAAACCGAGTTCGACCATGGTATAGAAATTTCGAAAAATTTCACCAACTTGATTTTTCCTTTAAAAGAAAGAGCCAAGTGACTCTACTATGGTCATCTATAAAGCTTACAAACCATCTTTTTCCGGATGTTGTAGCTTTCTTAAGGACCCTGGATGTCTTGTGTATCAAGGAAAAGGTCCGGATGGAGAATAACCTCCACCGGGAAAAACAGATCCGTATGTTTAGCAAGTTGACATACTTCACAAGAAAGATCGTAAATAGCTTTTCCATTAAAAGATCGAGGATACAAATTCTTCATATAAGCAAAATTAGGATGTCCTAACCTATAATGTAATAACATAATCGATTACAAGTAGAAACAGACTTGTTATAATCGGCTAGGCCTCTAGGAATATCATCAAAAACTTGTCGAGTGAAGTGAGTCTTGAATACAAACAATCCAGAGTAAGCTTCAAGATCGCCAATCTCCATCTTGGAGCATAAGTCCCGAAACTTACAACCATTAGATTGAAACAAGACAAAGACACTTTGAGTCTTTTACAAGTTTGCTTACAGATAAAAGATTGCATTGCAAGTTAGGAACATAAAGTACATTCTTAAGAGTTATCTTTTCATTGATTATAACATCCCTAAGCATTTGAAAAACTGGGAAGAAGTCCCATCAACAATCTTTATAGTATGAGAGAAGCACACTTGGTGATTTTTATAAAGAGTTCAGTGGTTTCCATTCATATGACCTGAGGCCCTCGAATCAACAAGCCATATATTTCTAATCACATGATTATCGGTATGTATTAAGGCACACACTGCATTAGCTATAGTTGCAACTCTCGAGTGAGCAAAGAGCCTGAGAAGTTTGAGAGCAGATAGAAGCCTTTTTAGAGCCTCAATTTGCTCTTTACTGAACTCATTCTTAGACTTAGGTTCCTCAAAGGTAGCAAATTTGGCAGAATTTTCATAATTCTTAGGTTTCCAATTAGGAGGCTTGCCATGGATTTTCCAAAGAAGTCTCTTTGTATGGCCTTTGTCTTTTACAAGGTGCTCATGAGATGTGCCTTATGTTCTTTTGTTTCTGATTTTGAGTGGACTGTGGTTGGGATACACTCTTAGTGAAAAGAGCACTGTTTTCCAGAGATGTAGGAGGAGTAGTATTACTCAGCATGAGTTTCCTCCTACTCTCTTCATGTTTAACCTCAGCAAAAACCTCTTTGACAGAGGGGAGGGGTTTTTTACTTAATATCCTCCCTCACATCATCAAGATTGGAGTTAAGTCCCATTAGGAACTTGAAGATTCTTCTTTGATTTTTCAAAGACATATAAGTCTTTGCATCATCGTGAGATCGCCAGAAATATTTTCCAAACTTGCCAATTTGTTGCCAAGACTTAGACAGAGAGTTGTAGAACATGGTGACACTAAGATCACCTTGCTTCATATCTTGAACCTTAGCTTCAATCTCATAGACGGCAGAGAGATATTTTCATTTTTGAATAAAGATCGTGACTCCATTCCATATCTCCTCAAGAAAGTGTCCATGAGAATGAAGTTCTCGTGATGATCGATGGTCATAGACCCCAGAAGAATTGCCATGACTTGGTTTGTTGTCAACCCTCCACTTCTTGTAGTTAGGTGACCTTTTCTCGGTGCTTTGCTCTCTCCAAGAAGGAATTCTTCCTTGTCTCTCCTCGTGATAAGGAGTCTGATGGATCTAGACCACTGGAGATAGTTATCACCATTGAGTTTAGGAGTGGAGAATGACATTATAGAGGGTTCAAAGTGGTCCAGAAGAAGGATTTGTGGCTTCTTCCCTTGAGTTAACCTCTCAAGAATGCTCAGAGCCATTTTGAAAAGAGATTTACTGAGTTTTTGTAAGAACAGTCTACGATACCATGTAGAAGCAGAGAAAGAAGAGAGAAAAGAAGAAGAGAAACTTTCTTATTGATAAAACTCCTTATCGGGTAGGATAAGTGTTGATTACACTTTATAGAAAAGCCTCCAACGGCTATAAACTAAACCGAGAAAGTCTTCTAACGGCTAATGAACAGGAAAAACAGTTTTCTGTTCATTAGCCTTACTAGGACAGAAAAACAGCTAATCTATACATAATTAGCACTAGATTAATACATAGATTATCACTAATAGAAGACCATCTTTCAACAGTATATGTTCCTACCAAGAGACAAGTGGGAGATATTTTCATTAAAGGCCATCGTAGGGCTTCTTTCCAATACTGCACTGGCTAGCTTGGCTTAATCAATATCTTCCAGCCAAGCTCGAGGGGGAGTGTTGGTTAATGCGGTTGTTATGTGCCTAATTAATTCGAGGTATTTTATTATTCTTTCTGTTTATGTAAAGATTAATTATTTAACCTATTTTATTCTGTTATAGCCGTTGGGCTTATAGCCACAGGGGTGACATGACAATGGTCTATCCACTCTTGTATAAATAGTTGAGGTGAAATGACAATGGTCTATCCACTCTTGTATAAATAGTTGTATTTCTAGCTCTATTGAAATTAGTAAAATCCTTTTCCTTTCTTTAAATCTTCACTTTGTAGACCAAAGTTCTGTCTTAAGTTCATAAATCCGAGATGTATTCTCAAGAATTGAACGCATCTCCTTCACGGCATCCCAAACGTCCTTTGTAGTGGAAAGAAACATTTGTGGTCTGGCTATAGACGGCTCCATGGAATTGATAAGTCAGACCATTACCATGGAATTCTTTAATCTCTAAGTTCCTGATATAGGGTCTTCAATGGCTGGCTTTGCAGCTTCTCCATTAAGGTAACCGAGTTTCCCTTTTCCATCAATGACGAGTTAAATGGTTTGAGGCCATTCAAATAATTTTTGCCATTGAGTTTTTGTCTTGTCTATAGAACGGTAGAATTAGTAGTGTTAATCTCCCCACCAAATGTTGAAGGATCTACCCTATTTCCGACTGTATTTAGGGTTTCTCCTGATGATGAACTACTCGAGGAAGACACGGAGGAAGGTTGCTTAGTTCCCCAATCACGGTGGCTTGGTAATCCATGGTTGCGTTATGATCGATCATTCATGCTCTGATACCATGTTGACAAGAAATAAGAAGTTTATATTTATGAACTTCAATAATCGAATTACAGAGTTGCTGCAGCCTTTAAATAAAACAACTTAGAGTCTTGAACTATCAGAACTATTAAAAATAAGGAACTGACTCAACAACTATCAACAACCCAAACAGCACAACCCTGACAAACTATAAAAAGCCGACTAAGACTAAACATAAAAGACTATAATATTAAATAATAATAAACATAACAACACACTACCTTTCAACAATATTTGCAGATTTATACATGATGTTAGTGCGACGCTGTGCTCACTGTCGGTTATTTTGTTTCCTGCATATGAATGCACTGTTTATTATGGCCTTTTGTCCCTTTTTACTGCTCAAACTGAGCTTTTTCATAAATTCCTATGTTTCTTTTTGCTAGCTATTTTTTCAGGCAATGCGAAAACTTAGTATGTTAAGGAAATGGCAGAAGGGGTTGGGGTAGGGAGTTATTTTTATTAATTTTTTTTTTTTTGTAACAATTTGGGTGTTAGATTGCTATCAAAAGTTTGCCAATCATTTTTACGGTGTGAATGAGCCATTTTATTCGACTTCCATTCAATTATGAAATAGAATCTCCGAGTTAATTTGAATAAATACACAAGGTACCTAAAAAAGAATTTAGAGGGTAACATTTGTTGTTTATGTAACATGATGAAGCTTATGATGACAAGTCAGTAGCATTCTTGGAAATGTTATTTTTAATGTCAATTACTTGGCTGATATATGGGGCATGGTTAGATTTTTTTTTCTCCCCTAAATTCTATTGTTTTGTCAATAAGTCTTTTCATGTAACGTGACATAGGTCCTTGAAAATGATTTCTATGGTTTCTGATTCTACTAACATTACCCTAAAAACAAGGATAACCGGTCTGGTGACGGGGTGTAATTTTTATTCATTTTTTCTAGTGGATGCAGTTTTTAGTGATTAAAAGCTAAAGCGTAAAAAATTGTTGAACCATTTTCTTGGCATCGTTTAGGGAGGAAGTATTCGGACCTGTTGCACCACTCTTGAAGTTTAAAACCGAGGAAGAAGTTATCCACATGGCTAATGACACCAATGCAGGTTTGTGTACTTGGAAGTTGCACCTGTAAAAACCGCAATTATAGTTTAGTATTTCTTTACGCAGAGCATTGAACCATATTGCGTGCAGGAGTTAACATTGTTGCCGTGTGACCAAAGTTCACTAGTCAAACCACAGAAATAGGCAATATAGAATATAAATCAAGACTGCGCATGAATAAGCCTAAATGGTCCGGTCCGAGTGCATAGGCAAGAATGTTTCCATACACCGTGCAATCCATTTTGTTCTTTCGGTTGCATTCTTAGTTGCAAGTTTCATTAGCACAATACGATTATACACTATTCTTTCTAAATCATTGTTTCCTTTTGTTAGAAGGATAATTGTTATCATGATAGTTGTCAGCAGAAGAGTCCTCGTTTTTTATGTTATTAGTCTTATTTGATATGTTTATCAGATGATAGAGTTTTCAACTTATTAGTCTGCAAGTTATGCAAACTATATATTTCTAACACCTTTTTTTTTTTATGCTTTTTCAACTCTCAAGGGTTGGCGGCCTACATGTTTACCAGCAACGTCCAACGGTCATGGCGAGTCTCAGAAGCTCTTGAATATGGAATAGTTGGAGTCAACGAAGGCATAGTCTCAACTGAGGTGGGTCTTTTTCCATGTTCTTTCCATGTAATGAACAATTTTATTCTTGTTAATAATAAGCATTTTATTTTGGGCAGGTGGCTCCTTTTGGAGGGATGAAGGAATCAGGGCTTGGCCGTGAAGGTTCGAAGTATGGATTGGATGAATATTTGGAGGTAAACCTTTTTAATTCCTCGTTCTTTTAGTGCATCAATATTTGTGTCTATGTGCAACAAAACATAGTATAGCTATTAGCTAGTATACGATGAAAATGTTTGGTTTCAATGTATACACTACACCGTATGCTACTTATACTTTTTGGGATGGGATATATGATGGAAATGTTTGGTTTCAATGTTTCGTAGATGGAAAATACACCGTATGCTTACTTGTACTGGTTTGAAATGCTTTCATATCTGTTGTTTCAGTAAAATGAACTCCTTTTTGCAATGGGGGGTAGGAGGATCAAAGGGAGGTTTTGGACAACCATTATTTTCTTTCTCACCTACCCTGCTTTAATTTTATTAATCTAAATAATGTAATTTTCTCTCTTTTACAACACAAAATCCACTCTATTCGGTACGATAGTTGATGCAATCCAAACATTTACATAGTATTTTGTTCAATGAATAAAGATAATGGATGAATTGATTCATGTATTAACTGGACCCAAAGTGTCTTACTATTTGTTGGATTTTATTTGCAGGTTAAATATGTATGTTTGGGTGGTCTGTCCTGAAGAAAAGTTGAAACACTTGTGATATGGTATAAATGGAAGAGCTGAGATTTTTAGATTTCAGGTTGTTACTTGATGTGGTTTAAATTTTGAATTTGCAAATGTTGTAATAAATGTAAGGGCGCCCCGATGCCAATGTTTTATTATTTTTGGCCCTGTTTTTTTTTTTTTTTGGTGGTAATAAAAGACATTATTAGATGATTTGTATTGAATATTCAAAGATCTCTTCTACTTCAAGTAGTGCTTTCCGGTGACACTATTTTTTCCGATCTGAAGTAGCCAAAGTTTCTTCTATACTTTTCCATGTTTTTTTTAGTCCATACGATCCCCGAATTTTCAGCCTATTACTCCTCTTTGCTTACTGGAGATTTTGCTTCTTCTTACTGGTTTTCTAATTCGTTCATCACTTCATAGCCATCAACTCCGGCGGAAAGTTTCCAAACCTCTGTCCGGACAATTTTTTTTTTTTTCCGGAATAGAAAAAAGAGAGAGGGGAATCAATAGGCAATAGCTGTCTTCCAACTTTGTGCAATCCAAACCCAATTGTCTTATGAACAGTGGAGTTTGAGCCTTTTAGGGTTGAGTCTTCGTCTCTCTCCGGAAAAAAGATGAAAGAAAAAAAGGAAGAAGATGGTTTTATCTTTATTCCATATTTTTGGAGGATTGAATGAGCGGGGCACGTTGGTGATTTCAGATTGAAAAGGAAGAGGGAGATGTAGATGAAAAGATGAAGATGGTTTTTTTTTTTTTTTTTTTGGTGTAAATTTTAGAAGTTTGTGGAAGATATGATATTATAAAATATTGGTGGTAGTAAAAATTGCTTGGCAATAGTCTTCTTTTCCCGAATTTTGTAAAGAAAATGTGATGTAGAGGTAGATTTGAAATCTTGAAATAATAGTTGTGTTGCAACAAGTAGATGTCGATTTTTTCCATTTAAGTGTGGTATAGTGGTAGATTTAGTATGGTGCGAATAAAAGCCTCTATCTTATCCTTAATATTGATCACCGACAACATATTATAAAAAGAAAAAACAAAACCAAAATCCAAACCTAGACACACAAAACCAAACTTCATCGTTTGATCCAAAAGAAATCTTTCCAAAAAAATTACAGAACCATCAAAATCAAAACAATGAATGAAATCATTGAATCTTCAAAAACCTAATCTGTTTCAATTCTTATTCATTCTGAACCTGTTTTTAATGTCGGTGTTCTACTGACCGAAACAAATCACGATGTGTGGTCTCAATTGATAGAGATGCACATTGCTGAAAGAGAAAAACTCTCTTACATAATAGAGGGCACTGCACAACCCTCTGTAACAGACAAAGTATAAGATAAACGGTATTCTGAAAATCAATAGGTAAAGCGTTGGCTTCTGTTGTCTATGTCTCCTTACTTCATGAAGTGAAGCATTCTAGCAACTTCGTTTTCATCCTGCGTTCTTTACCAACCAGTGAGCTAAACAGAGTCTCCCCCTAACTCATGTACCCACTGCTCGTGAAATTTGGCTTACGCTTTCTAAATCCATTGATAAAGGTAAGGATGAAATGCAAATGTATTATTTGCAACAAAAAAGCGTTCTTAACAAAACAAGGTGCAAAACCAATCTCTGCTTATTATGGTGAGTTAACAAAACCATTTCGTGAATTGGATCATCATGACAAAGTGGTCATGAAAGATCCATAAGATGTTACTGCATGCATACCGAATGTCTATCGAGCATACTTGAATCCATATATTTCTTGCAAGATTGGATGACAAATTTGATCAACTTCGACATGAAATTTTGTGTTATGAACCACTCCTCAGTTTAGAAGAGTGTTATTCTTTGGTACGGTGTGAGGCCATCCAATCTATCTCTTTCAATGAATACATGGGGAAATATGAAGTTTTTGCTATGTTTTCCAGTCAACAACCAAATCAATAGTCACATGACCATCCAAATTCTATCAATATGAAAACACCCAACAATCTAGACAAACCTTTATACAAATGCACTCATTGCAATCAAACATGTCATGCAAAAAGTCGATATTTTGAACTTGTTGGATATCCCGATTGGCGGGATCTAAAACGACATCGCAATTCGAATAAGCTATGTCTTCTACCACAACAAACTTCAAAATAGATGATGACATGGACAATGATATGGCTTCTACAATGATCGTCACTACTCACACTAAAGGTTACCAGGTTCCCCAAATGAAGGTGCACTACCCAGAAAGTTCTTAGACAAGTTGGGCACGTGTATGTACCAACTTGAGGAGGAGTGTTGAATATTCAAAGATCTGTAAGATCTATAAACCCACGTTGCTTTCATTATTCAATATTTGTACACACATTCTATAGATGTAGCTCACCCTATGTGTGAATACCTTATCATGTTGTGTTAATCTTCCTTATGTGTGAACTACCATATCAATTGTTTTTCCAGGTTTCGTCTTGAATGATTCAAACTTCTACTTTGCTACAATAGTTTGTTTTCTTTGGTTGCTTTAGAGCCTTCATAGATTAGAGCTAGCATAACCCATATCTTTTTTTTGCTATTTTGCAGTCTTTAACTTTCATGAACATGTTTGTGTCTAATGTCTTCAAATCATGTCTATGGAAACAAGGTCAACATTGACTCTCTTTCTCTTTTTTTAGTCAGTTCATATCTTGGTTTTAGAATCTCCTGTGGACCTCCTGCCTCATTGTTTGTATTAGGCTAGTGGTATGGGCAGGGCGGAAAAATTCTCGCCACAAAGAAATTATAATATCTTGTAGAAATCGGCGCTTTTACCTCTATTTTTTCTTCTACCCTAAAATTAGTTTCCTTTTCTATAAAAAAAAAATCGCGCTTCTTCCCAATGTACACTGCTCTCTTTTACTTTCACGCAGCTTCAACCTGTAAGATAATCAATTTCTCATTACTTGGTTAATTCCCAAAGACGCAAAAACAATCCGTCACGACGAAGAACAATCCTTTGAGCCGCTTATGACCATGGAACAAAAGCTTTACATCGCTTCAGGACATGCAAAGCTTTGGTGGATATAATTGAAGCGGGCTTTCTAGCTTTGTCGGCACCGACCTTGAAGCTTTCAAATTGATTGAGAAAGAAGTTGAGAAATTCGGATGAAGATGAATGGCATGTTCCAGTTGAGTATTGCGACGGAATTGATGCCAAGAAGCCAAGGATTTCGGGTTCCATTGCCCCCACATAATCCTATCTCGATTCTTCTTCTACTTGACCAATTATCTTTATGAAAATTTTTCTTCTTTTCTTTCTCGGATGTAGTATATATCGATGTTGTATTTGGTGGTTCATAAGATTAAAATGTTCAATTTTGAGCAGAGTGAATTTGATGGATATTGAAAATAAGTCTTAAAAACACCATTAAAAATGGAAGACATTATTTAAGTTATGGATATGGGAAAGTTGTTCTTTGGATGATAAGGGAGGAGAAGATGGTTAAAAGTGTAGGGGTGTTGTTGGGTGAGGTGAAGGTACTGTGGTGGTAGAAGTGAATCTGGGGAGGAAGAGGCGGAGATTTTTTTGCTAGATGAACTGTGCGGTGGAAGAATTTATTTATTTATTTTTAATTTTATTTTTAAAATGATGTGGAAGTAGCATTCTTTGTTGATGGAAACAATGAGAGGTAAACCGCCGCTTCCTACAAGATATTATAATTTGCTGTGGCAGGAATTTTTCCGCCCTGTCCATACCACTCGCCTTTGTATTAGCCTTCATAATCACAATTTGGTTCCGTTTGGTTTCGGACTGACTTGATCCATTTGGATCCAAGAAAGAGAAAGAATTATAAAATATAGTGAAGTAATGATGATAAAGTTGAAAAGTTGTATTGAAATTTGTGTAGTTAAAGTAATGATTGTTGATTTGAAATATTATATTGAAAAAGTAATGGTTAAATAGTGTAATGAGTGTATAAAGTGATGGATTAATATTATTTTATTTGTTGATGTTGATTGATTGATGAAAGAATTTATAATAAAATAATAGAATTAATAAAATAATAATAAATAAGTTAGTGGGGTGAATAAAATATTGGTTTGGGATCCAAATGAATCAACCTAGTCCCAAACCAAACAAGGGAATGGGTCTGCCAGTGATAAAATCTATCATCTCCTCACGAAGTGGCTCATAGATGTGTCTACATACGAATCTTGTATTCATCAAACTTCCCAGCGATAAAAACAGGAACTGTTGCCATGTATGATAATAGTGACTCCGTGATAGTATTGAAAACTTAGATTTGAAAAAAACTTTTAAAAAATGAGATCTCTTCAACACCAGAATCGGATTACAGAGTTCTGCTTTAGAAAAACACTGCTCTGATACCAATTGTCGGTCCTAGAGATAGGCTAGAACAAGTTCAGAGAGAGGAGTGAATGAACTTGTTTGTTAAAAACTTTTTCTAAGTCTTTTTAAAATAATTACAACTTATCAAAAAGTTATGCAACAGAATTAAGCCTTCCATTTTTTTTTAAAGTTGTATGTCAATCAAATCTGAAGTACAATGCTGGAAATTATACTTTGCAGAAAATAAAGTGCATAATGTAAATGTGCAGAAAATAAAGAACACAAAGTTTATAGTGGTTCAGAGCGGTGTAATCCCTTAGTCCACTATTCTGACGTGATGTTGTAGGAATTCACTATTTTTCTATTACACCAATGCAACGGTGACAATTGTCCTTGAAAACTCTCTCAGTTGCTTCACAATTTGAGCAATCAATCCTTCACAACTTGTCCTAAGCTGCTTTATTGATGCGGCTCTGTTGATCATTCGGAGTAACCATCAACAACTATCACAACACATCTCATTGACAAAAGAGCCTTTTGCTTCAACTGCTTCAGTCCTTCAAATCTTGCATCTTCTTCACTGATTATCCTCCATGTTGATTGAATCAAGTTGGAGTGATAGTCATGAATCAAGTTAAAGTTGTTGAGCACTTGTAGATGTGTCATTGAAGTTCTAGATATTGCTCCACTTCTTCAAGAGTAGCCTGCTTGATATGACTTTAAGGATTTGAAGATTGCTAACTCTTGAATTATTAGATATTGTGTTTAAGCTCTTGAATGTTTCAAGATGCAAAAAGAGTGCCTTGGAGAAACTTGCTACCGGTTTGTAAAGATTGCAAAAGTTGGCTTTCAAATGGCCAAGTCCTCTATTTATAGTAGTGGCATTCTTCAGGTCTGATATGCTTCATCACGGCTGGATTCTTCTTATCGTTTATGATTCTTCAAGTGTAATTGAATTTGGAATATTCTTGTCGTTTATGATTCTTCAAGTGTAATTGAATTTGGAATATTCTTGATAATATATATGTTATAACTCTTTGATGGATTCTTGTCTTTATCTGGAATATATCTGTTGATTTAGCTGTTGATTTTGTCTTATTTTGTCGAACGTTGCATGTACGGAAAGATAAGGTTCTTCAAGTGTATGATTGTAATATGTCTCATATTTTAAATCTCCGACTGACCACATTAAATGCTTGTACAAATGTTCCGGGACGCATTAAATACTTGTTCATCCTTATCTTTTTTTCCTTGAAATGAATGTTGAACCTTTTTTTTTTTGCATCTTTGAAAGATCTTCTGACCATATCTAAGTCTTCAGATCTGATCCTTCACATCTGAAATTTCGTCTTATGAATTTTCACATCTGAATATGTTTATTCTTATTCTTTTTGGTATGGTCTTTGTTTCTTTAGATATGGATCTCGATCTGGATTTTCTCTTATCTTATTTTTTTTGTGAGATCGGAGTACACGTGAAGTTTCATCACATTACATTACTTCACGCCTTCATTACAAGCATTATAAAGTTATTTCAAGCCATCACGGATTTACTTGAAGATAACTTTATAACCTCGATGTTAAATTTTTATATATGAGTTTGAACCCTCAATCTTCAGTCTTCAATACCGAGTATGATTCCTCGGTCTTCTGATCTTCAGTACTGTTTGATCCCATAGCCTTCAAAACTCCTATGTGTCAGTCCAGAGCTGATCTAAAATCCTAAACCGTGAACTGCTTTAAGTCTGGAACTGATTTAATATCAGAGCTGATAACCTATTTGATTTTCTATTACAGTTCTTAGTTTGATTAACCTATACAACATCAGACTTCTAGTAAAAACCTATACAATTCCATCTAATATCTATCTGAATTCTATTGCAGTTGATTTGACTATCATCAAAACTAAATCCTATCAAAGTTACATTAACAGAACAATATTGATCATGATTTATTGCTTTAAGGAAAAAAATGATTTATTAACTTATTAGAAATAAAAAAAACACCATTAGTTATGTTCAAGCAATTTTATTTTGTTGTTTTTTTGGCAAAATTTGTATATTGTTGTTGTTGTTTTTTAAAATTTTTTTATACACAATTATGTTGTTGTTAAAGTCACATGATTTTGTTCCAAAAATGATTGTAATATTGGTTTTTTCTTTTGGAAGGCTTGCTAATAAAGTGATCTTTTATCCAAGTCTTTTTTTTTTTTTTTTTTTTTTTGAGTGGATTGATTTATCCTTTTTTTAGAAGGAATTTATATTTTTAATTCGTGTGTTTTGGCAACTCAATCATAACAAAAGTATCGTATATGAAAAAATTTATGGTCAGAATTGTTGTATGAAGGTTATCAGAGTGGCAGATTTTTACCACCTTTCATTTCTAACATCTCTCACACACGCCAAAAGTGTATGTGAAAGAGAGTTAAAATGAATGACTTAAGATATCTTGGCTTGCATAACCTTCCTACAACCGTTGCACCATAAAATCACTCATTGTATATTCGTACGAAAAAGAAAAAGAAAAAGAAAACGAACGGTGTAATTTATGATAAATGACTATTAGAAATACACTCCAAATTTCCTCAAAGGTATTTGAGGGAAATACACTCCAAAGGTATTCAAGAAAAAGAAATACACTCCAAAAAAAAAAAAAAAAAAAAAAAAAAAAAAAAACACTGAACAGCATAAAATAAAGGTTGAGGGAAAGCCACCAGCGTTGCTGGTAACAGCGAAAAAGGAAAGTTCAGAGGCGGAGAATAACCCAAGTCCAGGAAAATATGTCGTTTATCTGGGAGAAAAGCAGCACTTGGAGGTGGATCGTCACCAAGACTAGGGACTCCAAGCCTTTCTTCTTCACTTTCGCCACCGTGTGCGGTGTTATTCCGGGTCTTATCGGCTACGGTGTTATGACTCTCACCAGTTCTAGATCACCTGATCTTGAAGCTAAGCTTCGCCAAACTGCCCGCCCCGACACCACGGTATTAAACACTGCCATGGAGCTAACCCCAATTTTTTTTTCCTCCTTTTCTTTTTCATCAATAATTGATTGAATTGAGACGATTTTTCTGCACCGGGTCAGAAATATGAACAGCAAGAGAAGTGATTGGATTAAAATTGACCTTCATATAGAACGACCTTAGTGTTTGTGACCCTAAAACCTTATTTTTGGCCAAGCCTTTATTTATGCACATAAATACATGTTCTGAAGTCTGAACTAGTTTGAAGCAATTTCTAGTAGAGATTATTGCTCTCCAGGACCAGGGTACTATGAAGTGAAGGTGCTGATTTTTTTCTTTTTACCCCATCAACCCATGTAGAATAAGGCCGGATAGATTGCCCGAGTAATATTTTGAATTGAATTTCCCATTTTCTTGCAACATTAAGTAATGATTCGTCACATTGACATAATATTTATCATTCTTATTATTATGTTTTTGTTATGGTACCATGAAAACTTGTTTACCGTTTAGACTGGATATTGTATGTTGACAAGTAGAGTAATTGGTTTCATGGTTTAATTGAATTCCCGGGAATCATCAGTGGTCTAAACATGGGGTATGCTAGTGGTTGTCTATTTACTGGTTGGGTCTTTGTTTAGTATCTCCTACTACTTACAAACATAGATAGGTTTTGAAGTATTGTATTTTGATACCCCTCCCTGAAAGTTTGTCTTGGGTTATAATGGTTGATAGGTCTTATCAGATTTCAGGTGTCTATTTTGCGTCCTCGGATAGTGTTACTTGCAGTTAAGTTTGTCTTCAATATCAGCTATTAGATAAAGTCTGTTTCTTTATGATTTTCATTTGTCTTATCAGATTTCAGGTGTCTATTTTGCATCCTCGGATAGTGTTACTTGCCGAAAAATTTGTCTTCAATATCAGCTAGCAGATAAAGTCTATTTCTTTGGGATTTTCATTTGTTTTATCAGATTTCAGGTGTCTATTTTGCATCCTCGGATAGTGTTACTTGCAGTAAAGTTTGTCTTCAATATCAGCTAGTAGATAAAGTCTGTTTCTGTGCGATTTTCATTTGTCCTTCAAAATATGTCTCTTTCAGGTGTATATTTTTGCGACCTCAGTTAGTGTTACTTGCCATAAATAAAGCTGGTTTTCAATATCTGTTAACAGATGCAGTCTGGTTGTTCGCGATTTTCATTTGTCTTTCAGATTCTGTCTCTTGTATTTTGTATCTTATGTTTATCTGCATACATATATCTGTGGTTTGAAACTTAGATGATGGGGAAAGTGAACAAAGAGCGGTTGGCAGAGTACCTTGGGGAGATACAAAGGAAAGAGAATACCAATGACAGATACGTTGCTGCATTAAGAGGGGAGACATTGACAAGAAAACCTTATGTGAGAATTCAACCAGTGTCCAAGCCTGATGTTGCTGAAGTTAGTAAGGAAGCAAAATAGGTTACACAAGAAACTACTCCATCTGTTGTCTTTTTTTCCCTTCCCTGTTTCTTCATGATATCTTTTTCTCCGTTTTTGTAAAACTAGTGAATAATTTTCTAGAATATCACTGACAATCTTTTTTCATTTGATTTGCTTAATTAAAGAGTACTTGGGACATAGATCTGTGGCACTTGTACCGGAATCTACAAATGATAGCGAATCTCTATTTTATAGATCCATTGAAAGTGCAAGTACAACATAATGTTTTGAAGGATTCCTAAAATGCATAATATGTAAAATTTCTGTTACATGTGGTGCATTTCATAGAAGAATGCAAATCTTCAGCTTTTAGCATATGTTACATTTCGTAGTGGATAGAGATTCTGTGAAGTGAAACAAAAGTATGTCATGGGGATTGGGAGGGGTGGGGGGGGGGGGGGGGTCAATGGTTATCTCATAACCGAACTTTTCTCTCAACCTTAGAATGTTTGCAACTATCTTGAGGGCAAAACATTTGCTGTTGTTAGACATTAGGCACAAGGGCTCAAGTGGTACAGTCAAATTTGGGATGAGCTCTTCAGGAGAACAACTAACTGTTAGTACATGATCCATACAGACAATGGCACCATTTTGATAAATGTGTAGTGTTTTGCCTCTTTGCTTAAGTTGAAATGAAAGCGGGATACAAGTGGCAGTAGACATTCGTTATTTGGGATTGAAGGGCTTATTTAGGAGTGTAATTCTGCTGTGGGGTGTCCGTACTATCAGGGGCGGACGCAAGATCTCTGGTAAGGGAGAGAATAAATTTTTTGATGGCAAATAAAAAATTTAGGAGAGAGGGGGACTATATGCATAGTACAAATATTAGTCTATTTTTTTCAGATCAAGGGAGGACAGTTGCTCCCTCATTTGTATATAGTTCTGCTACGGAGAGGGCTCTATGTGTTACAATACCACCCTACCCTACAATAGAGTTTTCCTATCCAGGAAGATTGGTCCTATTTATCATTCCTTTTTTATACAATTATTGTTTCTTTTTTTAATGTTCATATGATTCCGTTGGATGTAATAGTGTTCAAATGCCATGCTTGTAATGCAAGTACTCAATCCGCTTGGGAAAAAAAAATGCAAGTACTCGATGACAAAAAAAAAAAAAATATGTCGTACTTCGGAGTATAGTTAGTGAAGTTCGGGAGAAAAGTTATGGTGGGAGAGTGATTTGTGAGGTATACTCTGTCACACATAATAGATGTATGTAGGTGTGACATGGATTAATCACATCCCTCCATTTGGTATACCTCACAAATCACTCCCCACCATAACTTTTCTCGAAGTTCGGTACGTGAAATGTAATTTTTTATTACGTATATATAATACTTTTCTTCAATTATTCGATCAAAAATTTGTCTTAAAGAAATGGAAATTGTAATCTTACGTGTAACAAACATTTATTGTTCGATGGATATCTTATAAAAGATGGCACAATTATTTGAAAAACGCAAATGTTGGGGCCTCAAAGAAAGTGGTACAACTCACATTACACATTTACTTACTTCGTGTCCATTTATAAAATCAATACATTATTTAATGTGTTTTGTATAAATATATCCCTATGTTAGCATTTAATGTTTGTGTTCATTTCACATTCCAATAGAAACATTAATTATGTGATAAATATATATATGTCATTTATTAATAAAAATACTATACATTAATTGTTTTATTAATCTATATACACTACAAGAAATGACAATTTTTGTGAGACGGAGATTGTAATTCAATCAATATGTCTTAGATTTAGTTTTATTGTGATCCCTTCAAAAAAAAAAAAAAAAAAAAAAAAAGGTTTTATTGTGATTAACTTTATGTGAATAATGAAATGAACCTATTCTCTTTTCACATCCGAGGAGATAGATGAAACGAGAATAAAGTTATATCAACTATTTTTAAATTGCACGGATAAAATTGAGAGTAGTATCTATTATTTTCAATTTTATTTTCGAAGTATCTTATTTTCAAAATTTAAATGAACCGATTTTTTTTTTTTTTAAATGGACCGAAAATTGAGATGTAGATATCCAGAAAGTACCGAATTGGTAAATTCTTATGATGAATTGTAATAAGTAAAGTTTTTTCACACCTTTATTTCCAATTTTACTTTTAAATTTTGTTTACTAGTTAATTTTAATCAAATTTTAAACAGAATGCTTATAATCTTGACGACTAATTTCAATCACAAGGTATGGAATGTACCATTTGATTGATATTGGATCTAAAAAATTCTCAACATCAACCACTATAAAATTTATTTTATGATTTATATTGGGAGAGTCTTTTCACATCTAAAGGTTATCCTGATCGAATTTAGGTCAGGATAAATAATTCTTCATCCTGACCGAAATTTGGGTCGGGATAAATAATTCTTTCTAGATCCCAACTAGCGGTCAGAAACCATTTTCTTACCTAACAGCGGTCCGTAAAAGTAGGTGTGTTAATATTTTTTTAGGTGTGAAAAGACTTTACCTTTATATTTAGTCAGAATAATTTTTAAAAATGAAGAGACTCTATTGTGATAAATGCAAAATGCAAGGACTTGAAACTTTCAGTAAAATTTTGGTAATACCAAATACTAGCAATAAAAAAGATAAAAGTAACTGACAATACATGCATGAGAAAGTTGTACTACAATGGATGGTGTAATCATTTTAACTATACAATTACTCCGTCCGGTGTTTTTTATTTGTCATATTTCAGAATTAGTTATGTTTTTATTTATTTGTTATTTTACATTTTCGATACATCATTTATTATTATTTTCCTCTTTTACCAATAAAAAAAAATTACATTTTTAATACTAAAAACTCCTTTATCAACAAAGTATTTACATCTCGCTATAAAAAAAATAAATTTCTAATACTATATTTTAGACATATTAAATACTTTTTTAATCTGTGTAATTCTTCCTTCTGCGACAGATAAAAAAACGGGGGAGTATCATTCTTCATACATCCATAATTCAATATCAATAAAGGGTCAAATGTTGAATTATGAGTAAAATAATAAGGTGGTGATACATCTACTACATGATATGGGGAACCCGCATACGGTCTCACGGACCCGGGTCTGATCCGGACGGAGGTCACATCAAAAGCCTTTAAGCCGGCTCCATCTTCACCCCGCTTGCTGCCAAGCCGGATGCAAGCCGCTAGCTGACGAGTTTATCCGTCCTCTCAACATTACTCCGAATCAAGGCCGGACCTTGATTACCCGGAGATCATCAGTGCACATATTCTCAACTATTTGGACAAACCGGACTCAACTCCCGAATGCGGGAATCTACTTATTCGGCGTCACAAGATCCTCGATGAGCCCACACAAAGAATCGGCGGCTTCAGGGTGAACCGCCACTTCTCCGCCCGGGATCATGTTTATGCTTAATTGTACTTTACTATGTCTTATCATCATTAGCATAATCATACTTAGTCCGGCGCCTATAAATATGAGCTATGTGTAAATCACAAACCATCGATCATTAATTGTCTCGATTTGTCGAGCTCGAGTCATGATCATACCGCTGAACCCGTTGTCGGAAAATTCATATATTTCATATCAACCACCGCTATCACCACCCTCCTTACCGGATAAATCTCACATAAATAGCTAGATATCCACACGGCCCAGCCGTTGCCGCCACCTTGATAATTCACGCAAAATCACTATACATAGTGTGTAGTGGACATACACTACACACATCTTATCTATCTACAAATTTAAAATACACATTAATATATGGATAATATATGTGTATACGTCCACTACATAGTGGATATGTTATTTTCTATAATAATAATAATAATAATAATAATAATAATAATAAAAAACAAGAAATTAGCGGGACTATAGACATTGGCAATGGCAGTTTAACCGCTAGGTGCAGCAGAAGTGGGACGGACTTCTTTTAAGGACAATCGGTTGTCGTGCCCTTTTTGCCGCTCGATTTCTAAATCTTACTCGCGCCCTCTATTATTATTACGGAGTATTATTATTTTTTTTTCCTTTTCTATTTCTTCAATCGAATAAATCTCCCATTTCATAGCACCATCTCAAATTGGATACGCAGAGGAGAGATCACTCACTGGGTGTGGTGGTGGTGGTGAAGTTATTTGTTCTCTCATTTGCACAGTTTAGCAGTTAGAAATATTCAAAGAAGATGACGCAGCCACCCGGTCTGCCTCCGCCTTTTTCCACCGCAGCTCCACCTCCTCCGCCAACTGTGCCTCCATCCCTTCCGCCCGTTGCGACTCCACTTCCTCCTCCCTCCACGGCTCCACCTCTTCCTCACACTGCGCCTCCACCTCCTCATCCGTATCTATCGATACCACCATCGCCACCCATACGACTGCCTGTCATCCACGGTATCGGTCCTCAGGGCGGCGGTTGCCAAGTCCGATGTGCTGGTTGCAATATTGTCCTGACTGTGACCTCAAGGGTTGCGGAATTCGTTTGCCCCAAGTGCGAACTCCCTCAGATGTTGCCCCCGGAGCTTCTGTCTAGTCCAATGCTGTTGCAACGCGGCCTCCCTGCCCACGGCATTGACCCATCGAAGATCCAGCTTCCTTGTGCCAACTGCAAATCCATACTTAACGTTCCACATGGTCTCTCTCGTTTTAACTGTCCTCAGTGTCGTGTCGACCTCGCCGTTGATCTCTCAAAGATTAGCCAGTTCGTGCCCCCTCTTCACGGTGTTCCTCCAATGCCTCCCCCTCCCGAAGAAGTCAACGAGGTTTTGCAACTGTTACTATATCCGGAAGAATTCCTATTGCTTGTTTTTGTAGTTTGTTTGTGTGCTTCATTGTTGTATGCTTTTCCATGCCTTTTCCCCTGTCGTATGTCTTAAATATCTTCCACTCAAGGCACTCATAAGTGCTTCTCATTAGTCTCTGCTGTTGCCAATATTAGGCACATGTGTTTGGTATCTCATAGCACACTCTGCACCTGTACGTCCTATGTTGTTTCTACAAGAGCATGAATTTGCGACTAAGTTGTGTATTCGTTTGCGTATTGCATATTGCACACATGTATCTATTCTTGACTTTGTCCTGAACATTTTCTGGGAAGGACTAGACATATTGATGAAAGATAGACCTTAAGACCCATTGTCTTCTGCACCAGCTATTTTTTAGTAGTTTTTTTATTGGCAAATTTCTATCTTATGGAAAGGAACCAAGTCCAGAAAAAAGAACTGTAAATCTCTATCAAAGCAAGCATCACGCTAATGTTGTTTAGTGGAGTTGGGACTTGGGACTTGGACCGGAGAAGTTCACGGTTCACTTAGTGTGTAGTTAAGCATGGCTAACAGTCAACGTTCTCCCATCATTATGCCAATCCTACATGTGGGAAACGTCTATCATGCACATTTTGGTAGTGAGACAATTAGCATTGATGGTAAGTTTGGTGAAACCGCAAAAAATATAGATAGCATTGTTATAAATATGTAAATCTGTCCTAACTGTAAATTTTGGAGTGTTCTATTTTCATTTGAGCATCTTGATTCTAACCGTCACAACCTTTTCCTTCTCTTTTGTTGGTTATTAAGGTATTTAATGTGTGAAATGCAGCAACTTTATATATTTTCCTTTTAAATACTTGTAGGTTGCTATTGAAGTTGAGCGGGAAGAAGACGAAGGTGGCGTGGTTGTAGAAACCTTCATGGATTATGTAAGATTACTCATTTTGCTCAAAAATTTATTTCTTGACCAAATAAATCCATGTTTCTTAAAATTAGCTAATAGTCTCATTTGAGCTCTTCTATTAAATGATGAAAAGCTTGGTCAGGCCTCCCTTGAAATGCCATTAAATCTTGAGGTAGTTGTTTGTTTGCATGTTTTTTATTTTGCTTCCTCTGTGCAGTGGCCTTCAAAGCTATCAGTTGGGCCACCACATCCGGATCCCATCGTGGAGACATCATCATTATCTGCTGTGCATCCCCCTGAGCCCACTTATAATCTTGCAATTTTGGACGAGTTGGAAAAGTCAAAAGTATTGTCATGCCTGCAGATTGAGACATTGATTTATGCCTGTCAGGTTGCTTTACTGACACATAGTAATCATGTAGCCATGATTTGTTTTCAGCCATTAGTCTAATCCGTAATGATTGTGATTTGTGTAACAGAGACATCTTCAGCACCTTACAACTGGTGCCAGGGCTGGATTTTTTGTTGGAGATGGTGCCGGTGTCGGAAAAGGGCGAACAATGGCTGGAATGATATGGGAAAATTGGCACCATGGGAGAAGGAAAGCACTGTAAGTGTCTTTGGTTTCATTGTATGTGTAGAAATGAGCAAGAAAGAGAGGAAAAGCTGAGGGTTTATTCAATATCCTTATCGAGTTACATAAGGGTGCTTTGTTTAAATAGTAAGGACTCACAACGGCTAGAAAAGCCAAGTTGTAGAAATGCAACGGCTATGAACAGTTAAAACAAGGCCACTTTAATCCTAATACAAACTAGCCTAATTGCAAGAATTAGGACTAAGTAAAGGTTCAAAGAAACACCAAAAACAACATATTTCAACACCCCCCTCAAGGTTGGTTGTATATATCTTTATGCAGCCAAGCTTGCAGTGAAGATGTTGAAAAACTTGATTGCTCACGGCCTTAGTCAGAATGTTAGCCACATGATCCTTTCAGGGTACACGAGTGAGAAGAATGTCTCCATTGGCAACCTTTTCTCTTCTGAACTGCTTGTCAATCTCAACATGTTTAGTCTTGTCATGTTTAGTGGAATTTTCAGCAATACACATAGCAGACATGTTATCTCAATGTAGTTGAACATGAGTAGTGATAGAAAACCCTAGTTCAACCATCAATCTTATAGTCAGATGCCTTCACAAATCCCAAGTGCAAGAGCTATTAATTCAGATTTTGCACTACTTTTGGAAACGACATGTTTGCTCATCCAAGTTACCAAATTTCCCTGTACATAGGTACAATACCCAGTGATAGATCTTCTATCTGTGATTGCACTTGCATAGTCAGCATTAGTATAAATCTGGGTATCTTGAGTTGCTTTTCTTGAATAGAAGACCTTGTCTAGAGCATAGTTGTTAAGGCGAGCGCCATGGCGAGAGGCGAGACTTTAATGCCTTAATGCTGTCTAAGGCGCTGAAAATGCTGGGCGAACCTAAGGCGTTGCCTAGGCGAGAAAGGCGTGAAAAGGCGAGCGCCCGTTTTTTATTATAAAAAAATTGAATTTCAGGGGTAAAAAAGTCAAACCAATTAAAAATAACATTAAGCCTAAGTCAGCCACCCCTATTCTTCATTCGCGCTCCTTGAACGTTGTTGTCTCTTTTGGAGACATGCGAATTGCTATTGCCATGGAGTAAAAAAAAACCACTTGCAGCTCTAATAAAGCTTACTACTTCTTCTTCTCCTCTATATTGATACTTGTTTTTCCTAATGCCTATCTTTTATGTTATTTTGTGCACTCTAGGACTAGTATTAGTCTATTAGATTCGTTTAGAACTTTTGCGACAAGAAACCTTTTGGTTGATTGGAATTTGGTTCACTAGAATCTTTTTGGTTTATCGGTAGTACTCGGTTCGTGTGTTAAAAGCTTAAAACATGTTTTGATGGCATTATGCGATCTTCTTTGTTGACCTTTATATATGTTATAATCTAATTGGGCAAAACATGAGTACATAAATTTATTGCTCGCCTAGCATGCCGGGCGTTCGCCATGGCGCGCCATGGTGCTGAGCGAACTTGCTTCCCATTGGCTTTGCCTCATGTTTTGATAACTATGGTCTAGTGTTCTTTAGGAATTTGAGAACCCTCTCCACAGCATGCATGTCTCTCTGTAGGTCTGTGCATGAACTGGCTGACCATACCTACAACAAAACATATATCAATCCTTGTATGAGAGAGATATATGAGTTTGCCTACCTGCCAATGGTATCTTCCTTTGTCCACAAGGGGACTGTCACTCTCTTGCCAAGTTTGAGACCTGGCTTAACATGGGTGTCTGTTGGTTTACATCCTAGCATCCTTGTTTCTTTCAATTCTTTCAACAGATCAAGGGTGTATTTCCACTTTGAGATGGAAATGTCATTTTTACTTCTAGTGATTTCCATTCCCTGGAAATATTTGAGATCCCCCAAATCTTTTATTTCAAACTCTTGGGCAAGAGATGCCTTTAGTCTTCTGATTTCACTTTGATCATTTCTTGTTAAGATGATGCCATCTACATAGACAACTAGGATGGTCTAATTCCCGGTCTAGTAGATTTGGTGAACAATGTATGGTTAGAGTGACACTGATGAAATCCGTGAGTGGTCGTGAACTCACTAAATCTCCAAAACCAGGCTTGGGAGACTGTTTGAGACCGTACAAGGTTTTTTTTCAGCTTGCAAACACTGCCTTGATTTCCCAATTTTTCAAAACCAAGGGTAATTCATGTCACTTCCTTTTTAAGACCACCTTTTAAAAATGCATTCTTAATGTCCAGTTGATTCAATTGCCCGTCCATATTTACTGCTATCTCATAAGAACTCTTATAGTGTTTAATTTGACAACAAGGGCAAAGGTCTCATAGCAGTCAATCCCATTGGATTGAGTGAAACCCTTTGCCACATGTATGGTCTTGTGTCTATTTAGAGACCCATCAGCATTGCATTTGACATTAAAGATCCACTTGCATCCTACTGCTTTCTTCCTAACAGGAAGAGTGGTGATATCCCATGTAGCATTATTTATTAAGAGCACCCATTTCATCCTTTAGGGCACCTTTCCTCTCAAGACTTTCCATAACCTCATGCACATCTTTAGGAATTTGGACAGTGTCCAAATTTCCTATAAATGCACGAAATTTGGGTGAGAGGTGATCATTGGATATAAAGTTGTAAATAGGGCGAGAAGTACAACTTCTTACCCCCTTTCTCTTAGCAATGGAAGTTTCATTGTTGGAGGTTACAGTTTCATGATTCTCAGAGAAGTCAGAATCATGATCCTCAGACGTAGAGGAAGATGATGTTTCTTGTTTTTCAGAGCTCTGATCCTCAGAGGATTGATTATCCTCAGAGGTGTCAGAGTTACTGTCCACAACATGAGTATCATCTTCTCAGAGAAGTTGCCGTCCTTTTTCTAGAGTAAACAATGATACTACTTCCAGGGCATCAACTTGTTTATGATTCTCATAAGGTTGTTCATTGGAATTAGATTTAGTTTGAGCATTCCTTGGGTGACTTTGAGTCTGATCTTCAGTGTTATGAGGATCAGTATCAATGTCTTGATCATCCTCAAGGATGATGTTCAATATTCCAAGTTTCATGATACTCATGAAAGCTCTCCCCTTGAACTTCAGGATTATAGGAAGACTATCCTTCAATGAAGGTAACATCTTTAGAGTTGTAGGAATTTTTTGGAGGCAGGACAATAACATTTGCACCCATGTTGGGAGGGTGAATAATACCCAACAAAGATACACTTGATAGCTCTTAGATCAAGTTTTCCCTGTTTTCTGTATGGATGTGTACAAAACATGTACACCCAAACACCTTAAGAGGCATAGAATTCATGAGATGAGTATTAGGGTGCATTTCTGTTACCACTTGAATAGGTGTTCTGAAATTTAGTACCATGGAGGGAATCCTGTTGATGAGATAAGTGACGGTTATAACAGCCTCCCTTCCATAGGAACTTAGGCACTTTCATAGTGAACATGATATGCTTCTTGCCACCTCAAGAAGATGCATGTTCTTTGTTTCAGCAACCCCATATTGTTGGTGTGTCCACACAAGTACCACTCTGAACAATACATTTTTCAGTGAAGAATGAGTTGAGACTCTTCTCAAAATATCCTCTGCCATTATCATGCTTTAATACTTTAATTTCAATATCAAATTGATGTTTGATCATGGCAAAGAAGGTTTTGAAAACATTCTTTACTTTAGACGTCTCCTTTAAGAGAAACAGCCAGATGATCATCAATAAAACTGACGAACCATCTTTTGTCAGTGATGGTTTTAGTTTTTGAATATCCTCATATGTCACTATGAATGAGAGTGAAATGTTTTGAAGGTTTATAACTGATTTTAGAAAAAACAACTCTAGTATGTTTAGCAAGTTGACAAATTTCACAATGAAGAGAATCAATAGACATTCCTTTAAACATCTCAGGATACAATGTTTCAAGTACACAATTAGGATGTGCTAGTCTATCATGAAGCAACATATCATTACAACTAGGATCAGAAACAATGCTGCCAAAACCCTTTGAAGTAAGACTAGTAGCTTGATTAGTGGGGCAGATCATAAGAATGAAGAGACCAGACACTACTTCAGCGCTGCCACTCACATCCTTAGAATTCAAATCCTGAAATTTGCAGCCATTAGTACAAAAAATCACATTACAATTAGTGTCCTTAATAAACCTACTTACAGATATTAGATTACACTATAGGTTAGGCACAAAAAGAACATAAAGTGATATTCATGTCAATGTAGACACTGTCTATTCCAGTAACCTGAGAGATGATACCATCACCAATCTTAACATTGTGGGGTACTTTGCATTTGGAAATAGCGGTACAAACTTTTGGGTTTTCAGTCATATGATTGGAAGCCACAGAGTCAACAATCCAGGGATCTTTAAGATGAGAATTACTAGGATAAATAGAAGCACACAAACCTGTGTTAGCCATGAATGATCTGATTTGAGTGGCATCATTTTGAGCAGATAAGAGCCTCTTTAAGGCTTCAATTTGCTCTTTGCTGAAGCTAGCGTTAAGTTTTTGTTCTTCCATGGTTTAACATTTCCAATACTCTCTTGTCCCTAGTTCTGTTTTGAAGACCAGTTAGGAGGCTTGCAATGCAGATTCCAGCAGGTTTCTTTGGTATGACCAGTTCTCTTACAATAGTCACACCAAGGTCTGTTACCTTTTTGTTCTGAGGTTGAGAAGAAGTGTTTCTGGTAAACAGGGCATTGGTTTCGCGAGGAGGAGCAAACGTGATATGGGGTGATGAATTCCACCCATCATGAGTCTTTTTTCTGCTCTCCTCATGCCTAATTTCAGAGATTACAATCCTTATAGATGGTAGAGGTTTCTTCCCAAGGATTCTGCCCCTAATATCATCAAGGTTTGGTTTATATCTCATGAGGAATTCAAAGACAACCCTCTGATGTTTCGTTTCTTTATAAATCTTTGCATCTTCAACATAATGCCAAGATATACTTTCAAAGGTGTCAAGTTGTTGCCAAGCTCTTGACAACAAATTATGGTAATCAGTTACACACAGGTCACCCTATTTAAGATCTTGTAACTTAGCTCATTCTCATAGATTTTTGAGGTATTATCTTGTTTTGAGTAGAGTTTTGAAGCCGTTGACCACATTTCTTCGGCAACCTCATATTAGATAAAGTTCTCAGCAGTAGCAGTGGTCATAGATCCTAAGAGGGTAGACATCACCAAGCTGTTTTCAACCCTCCATTTTTTATAGGATAGTTGATCAGCCTTAGGAGTCTTACTTTCTCCAGTAAGGTACTCCTCTTTGCCCCTAGCAATGATGTACAATTTGACTGATCTTGACCTTTGCCAGAAGTTCTCACCATTGAATTTGTGAGAAGAAAGAGATAGCATTGAGGTTTCAGAGTTCCACGAGGAGCTCATAGAGCCTTCCTCCCTTGACTTGACGTCTGAAGATTCTCAGTTGCCATTGACAAATTTTGAATAAAAGTTTACGAAGCTTTAGGCTCTGATACCATGTAGAAATGAGTAAGAAAGAGAGAGGAAAAGCTGAGAAAGTTTTATTCAATATCCTTATCGAGTTATATATGGGTCCTTTGTTTAAATAGAAAGGACTCACAACGGCTGGAAAAGGCAAGTTTCAGAATTGCAACGGCTATAAACAGCAAAAACATGGCCACTTCAATCCTAATACAAACTAGCTTAATTAAAAGGATTAGGATTAAATAAGGGCCCAAAGAAACACCAAAATATTTCAAGAATATGATATAATCTGCATTTAATTATGGCACAATGTGTCTTTGGTTTCGTAGACTAGTATGCATCTAATCTTCATATAACTATGGCATATTTTTTCTGGTCTTATATTTTTGATGTTTGGCATTGTCTATCAGATTGTTGACGATTTATACTCTTTTTGTTTGTTTTTGTATAAATCGTCTTATACAGGTGGATTTCTGTTGGTTCTGACTTAAAGTTTGATGCAAGAAGAGATCTTGATGATGTGGGTGCAACATGTGTTCAAGGTTGGAATCGACTGTTTCCAAATGTTGCGTGTTTGGGTTGTTATTTGTGGAATTGTAGAAAACGAATCTGCCTAATCTAGATTAAGCACATGGAATATTAACACTTCCTTGAAAATTAGGGATTTTATAGTATCGATTTTGACTACGTTCACACATGAATTCTTACATCGTTAGTATCTAATTCTTGGTAAACACAGTGGAGTACTTGCAAGGTAGACAATTATCTAGTACATGTAGAAACCCCTAGTACATAATGAAATATTACTCTGATGAAAGCCCAGATTATTTAGACTTTTTAATTGCTCTGTTCGTTTAACATCACTATCTTTGACTTCTGTTCCCACCAAGTTCCAAGTTGCAGACATCCTGACAGTCATTTTCTAGGCTGTCTCAATAAATACAACCAAGTTTGAGGGGTGGGGGTTGTAGAAGTTGTTAGTAGTCTTTATAATTGTTAGGTGGCAAAGTAGCTAGTTAGCTGTTATTCCTTTTATGTTTAGAATCCCCTAACCTCATTGCCGTCCTTTTCTCTTTATTAGCTGTTATTCTATTTATTTTTTTCCTCTTTTCAGTAAATAATATGAGAATAATATTTATCTTTCCATTCTCTTCTTCTCTACACATATGTTACAAATCATTGCGAATACTTTTTGAGGAATCTATGACAATGTATATTTTGGACTTTGTAGTGCATCCTCTAAACAAGCTTCCTTACTCTAAGCTTGACTCAAAATCTGTTGGCATCAGAGAAGGGGTTATTTTCTTGACATATAGCAGCCTTATTGCATCTTCTGAAAGAGGCCGTACTCGGTTGCAACAGCTTGTCCAGTGGTGTGGACCAGATTATGATGGTCTTGTCATATTTGATGAGGTAAATAATGTTGTTTCCTTTCAAAAGATTATTTTGTAAAAGGGAAATTATCACATATTGTTTTTACCTTTATCCCATGATAGTCAAATATTGCTGTTTGACATGTAAAATTGATTTTAAACTGGTTAATTGATAGTGTCACAAAGCCAAAAATTTGGTTCCAGAAGTGGGAGCACAGCCAACAAGGACTGGCGAGGCTGTTCTTGAGATTCAGGTCATCAGCTAAATTATAAACCATATTTTACATTTTTTCAGTTCTGCCCTCGACAGAATGCATGCACGGGGATGCCTTTTTCCATGTGTGGTATTTAATCCTCTTAATGAAAATTACCTACTAGTTATATGTTCATTTCGGCACCAGAAATTGTTTATGTTTTTCCCTGTTCGTGACTCTCTTCTCTCTGTTTCACATATACATGGAAGCCCAATATACAAAACTATTGCCTCACCTGCTCTGTCACACACCTATTCATATATATGCACAATATTTTTCCTTTCTTAGAGAAACTATTCACATTTATTTTTTTTACATATTCTAATACTTCATCTTATCCATTCATAGATCTTGACTCATCCATTTTTATTCGTTAAAAGATGTTCCCTCAGAAGTGTAGCAGACTGCCCCTCTGGTCTCCTTATACATGCAGTGTTTCCTCTGGCTTTGTCCTGTGATCTTGTCATTTTTGTACCTCAAATGCAGCTTATTGGACTTGTTCTCCATTCCTCTAGTATCGCTGTGTCACAAACGGCATATTTTTGTGTGTTTGTATAATTTGAATGTAATGTTAATACTGTTGTCACCTGAATCTTAAAAGCATGTAGACTTCTTTTCCTGCTAATGTGCATTGTGATGTCAACTGTCAAGTACCTTAATATCTTGCTAGGTATTCTTTGAAACCCTTAAGAAGATATCAAAGCGTGTATCATTTTTTATTTTACTTATTCATTCTTCGCCTCGTTCTGGATCATTTTTGACTCCCCCCCACCCACCTCCCTCCCCCGCGCGCGCGCGCCCAATCACTTTTACAGTCTTCATTTGAAAGGTATATTGTTTACAAGAATGTAATAGTTTCATTTGAATTCCTGTCAGTTGTCTATTTCTCTTAGAACGGAGAGGAAAGTTGTGTTCTACATATCATGTCATGTGCTTTGCCTTCATTGCAATTGGTTGATTTTGCCAGTTGCGGGGAT
The DNA here is from genome assembly GCA_026214975.1 of Gentiana macrophylla. Classification (NCBI taxonomy): domain Eukaryota; kingdom Viridiplantae; phylum Streptophyta; class Magnoliopsida; order Gentianales; family Gentianaceae; genus Gentiana; species Gentiana macrophylla. The sequence goes on along the minus strand of CM047809.1, from coordinate 93,778,016 downwards.
CGTTGTCCTTGGTATCGACAATGAAGTGGCTAGTTATGTTGTATGATATTAAGAAAGAGACCAGTCTACGTGCTCCTGTTCTAAATTTTTGTTGCTTCAGAAAAGGTATTCTAGATTGCGGTTTCACGGTTTGTGATGTGAGAGTAATGCTGGGTTTGGGAATTTGCCATTTGAGTTTCCCTGCAACATTCAGCTTCTATTTTCTCTATATTTTTTCCTGCTCTTTGTGGAGTGGGGTAGCTTCAAAAGGTCCTGCTGCTGCTTTAACTGCTAGAACTTCTGATTCACGAGAGAATCAAAACAATTGTTATAAAGTGGGAGGTACTCCTGTTGGAAATAGAAGAAGATGGAAGAAATTTTTATTACTGATCAAATGTATCACAATTGAATGAATTATGACATACTGACACTTCACAACCTTCAACAACTCCTCACCCCGCAGTTGTCGGTAAGGCGTCAATTAGGTGCTAGGCTGCACTGCTGCACCTGAAGTTGGAGTGGGGCGGTAGAAATGATTATGTGATTTGCTAAGCAGCGCCTTTTCCAGGCGAAGGCGTGAAAAAGCGATGTTCTTTTTATATATATATATATATATATCATCTATCTTTTCCTTATCAATTCAGCTGTGTAATTTCCCAAGTAAACCCCCTTTTTCTACTCAATCATCCTGTGACTATCACCCTAAACCGAATAAAGTTACTGTCCGCTGTTATGTGTATAAGAAAAGAGATTGATCGACTTGATCCTGTTGCCTTCCTTTACTTCCTTAAATAGAGTTAAGTTTATAAGAGATAACTCTTAATGTCTAGGAGGATGAATAGACGACAGAAAATTAACAACTAAATAAAGTCTATCTTTCCTCTTTGTGGATTTTCCCATTGAGTTTTTGCTAGTAGGAGGTTTTGATGAGGCAGGTTTGGGTGATGAGGTGTTATATATACTTTAAAATGGCGGGTTGGTTCGCCTTTTGTATTATCTTTTCAGCCTTTTTCAATTAAAAGAAGTGGATGTTCCGGAAAAAAAAACTAAATAAAGTCTATCAAATCTACTGCAATACGATAATATGAACTAGACTAGGATTCAAACTCTTTTTTACGGGGTTGAAGCATATCTCGCAACACCCCCCTTCAACAAGTAGCAGGTGTGTTTGTCTCCCTCTCCTCTTCTGCCCTTCTTTTTTCCTGGCTGACTTCACTTGCCTGCTTCCCTTTATGCGGATAATCATTATCGACAACAAGTAGGAGTATATGCGAACACCTGCAGCATTGTTTTGCCTTTTAGGCCTGTTCTTGACTCATTGCGGTCAGAGTTTTTGCATGACTCGTTTGCTCATCCACTGAGTATGTTGCACTTCTTGGTCGATCAGGGATTGGATGCATTTGTTAGTTTCGCCATATTGAGTCTGATTTGAAATGCTTTAAACTTTAGAGCCATTCAGCTGGGTTTTTGGACTCACTACTTTCTCCTTGCCTGGAATGTAGAGGCGACGTCTTTCCATCGCCTTGGTAACCAGACAACTCTTTCTCACTTGTCACCTAGCACGCATTTCGACGACTATTTCGATATTCCCATGAGACTAATCAAGTCCATGATTCTTTTGCATGCTGAAATTTCCTCAATCATAGTGCATTGGAATTTAAAGAGAAAGGTATCGGTATAAGAGGCAAGAGACAGATATGAATATCCCATGTATGTTGTGAAATCGTTTGTCCCTTTTCCTGTTCTGGTATGATGTGGCGACTTCTTTGTTTATGTGTTTTATATGGCTTGACTTTTGATTATGTGAAGTCCCTATTAATCTTGTGCATCATGTGTTGTGTCATCTACTTGTGCCCCTGACTATCTGAGTTGGAAACGAATTGTGCTGTATTCGCATACTTCTTTTTGCGCGTATCTTGTGGGGTACCTGACTAGGATTTGTGTCACCTATGAGCTACAGGTTCGTCTTCCTCAGGCTCGCGTTATTTACTGCTCAGCAACTGGTGCTTCAGAACCTCGGAACATGGGTTACATGATTCGCCTTGGACTCTGGGGAGATGGAACATCTTTCCCCGACTTTCGTGCTTTTTTAGGTGATTTCTTTTTGCTGATAAATAGAGTTATGCTCAACTGGCATTTCTTCTGCTTTTTCCAAAATAAGTCGTTTTCTATTTGTGTGCATTTATTCAATGTAATCAATACATATCTTAGCAGTAAATGCTTCACATGCATATAGTGACTCATGGTTATAGCTAATTTTTTTATTTCTCAACAAGCATGCAGTTTATTCAGTTTAGGTGGTTCTGATGAAATAGTCCTTTGCTTGGGTAAGCTGGATTGTTTTATCCAGTATACCAATAAAGTACTTCCAGAGACTGGACAACCCTATCTGGAATTGTCAAACTAGATCACAGACCTTTACATTCTCTGTTCCGGATTAGAACACAGGCGCATAATTCATACATTTTTTATCTTCCTCACTCTTATTTGTGATTCAAAATATATCCCAAATTGGTAAGCACCTCATAGTTATCTCACCCCTGCAGTTCCACTCTGCAGATCATGCTCCTGTGGGTTGCAAAATATGCAAAATTACTGAACCTAGGTTTACCTCCTCGTCCAGGAATTTGTTTAGACCCGTGTCATCCTTTACACTCCTTTGAACCAAAAATTTCCAAGGAACCTTTACCTGCTCTTTGAAACTCTAATATTTCGATCAACATTCAAACTCGCCCAGTTTAAAAAGGCTCTGCTTAGGGATGCTGTCAACTTTTTTAGCATTATAGAGCTTGGAAAACAATCCCGCATAGCAATTACTTCTAGTCCTACATAAGCAGATGTGTATGCTAATTGCCCTTACATAGTTCCTCTTGCTGCCAAATGTAGCAGGTTGATCGGCAACCATTATATGCAAGACGATATTGTGGATAGGATAAAGCCACTACATGTCCACAAATACTGCAAGGGCACAAGGCCCTGCTTGCACTTTCTTTTGAATATCCAGGTAATACACATCTAAATAGCAATCTAGGGAAAGTGCCAAATAAGTATACAACTCCACATTATAGAGAACACAGAGGCATTGCTTTCATCATCTCACTCTTCATTGAGTAGCTTGGATTTGAAACACTGTAACATTCTAAGAGACACAGGTCTTATTGTGTTCTCTCATAGCAAGATTCCTTCGACACTAACTCCTAAATTATAGGAGCCGACAGAGGAAACCCCAACGCTATGAGAATTTACCAAACCATGCCTGTGGGGATTGTTTAAGCATATGCACACTGCTTTCATCAACTTGCTCACAATACCAACCTACTCCTCTAGGTGATTTCTCCATGTACATTTCCGCATGTAGATCATGTTAAATATAGGGTTCTTAGTAAGTCTTTTATTATGCCCTTTATTATAGTTTTTATTAGCCTTTTTATTGCCTTGAATTAGCCCTAATAACTACATAAATTAGTGGCTAATTCCCCTCCTTTTTCTGCTGCTTTTAGGAACAGGAGCACTGTCCAACTAGCCGTTGGAACAGTGTTTCCTGCTTTTCCCTTTATAGCCGTTGGACATCCACTCTATAAGTAGAAGTGTGATGGTCTTTAGTTTGTAATGAGCTTTCTATTTTTAATACAAGAGAATGCTTTACTCTCATTGCTTTAGTTCTTACAGATCACAATGTAAGAAGGTGTTTTTGGCATCCATATGGTATTGAGGCCTTCCATAAGTGCAACAGTAGAGATAATAATGTGTATGGATGGTGTTTTGGCTACGGGAGAAAACGTTTCCTCGTAGTCAATGCCACATGTACCGTTGAGTGGAACATAACTATATGTATCCACCGACATCCAACAATCTTCTTACCAAGTGGGAGAGGAACAATATTTCATAGTGTCATTAGTTTGAAGAACTTCCATCTCATTATTCATATCCTTCCTCCACCCAACATCTGAAATAGCTTCTTGCAAGGTCCTATAGTTGAACACACTAGAAACTGCTGACATAAAGCATGTGTAAGTAGGAGAGAAGTATTGAGATGAAACATAATTACCAATAGGGTGCTGATTAGTGCATGATCTAGTGCTCTTACGGGGGACAATAAGTAGGCTATCCAATGTTGACGAAGGATCTGTTGGAGTAGGCGATTGGTCCGAGTCATTTCGTGATGCTCGTGTTCGATTGTAAAATTTTGTCGTCCGGGTCGTTGCTTATCCCCTAGAGTAGGAGATAGGCAAGGGATAATCTGTGGTTGGAAAATTTGATGACGGTCAATATTGTGGATATGTGTGGTGTAGTATGGTGTATTTTCCGCGAATATAACATCAACTGAAGTGAATTAACGACTAAAATAAGGACTGAAGTACCAATAGCCTTTTTGAGTGCGAGAGTAACCCACGAAAGTACATTGTTGCCCTGTGATCTAATTTATCAAACTCGGGACCTAGTTTATGAACATAACACATGCATCTAAAAATCATAGGCGTAAGATCGAGTGGTTTGGCAGAAGAAAACATCACAGAAAATGGTGACTCATCTTCTAATGTTTTGGCAAGCATTCGATTTATTAGTTGGCATAAAGTGAGAATATCATCACTCCCAAAATGTTTTGGGACATTTATATAAATAATTAACGTATGAGCAAAATTGACCACATGATGATTCTTTCGTTCCTCCACCCTATTTTGTTGTGGAGTGTATGCGCATAATGACTGTCAGATAATTCCATTTTCCTGATACTACCTTTGACATATTAGGTGGATCACTTGTTAGCCTACCCTTGTAGAGTTTTCGCATTTTAAAAGAAAAACTTGCGCAACTTGGTACCTCTGCTTTAGAATCATAGGGTAGGGTGCCCAACAGGGGTGAATCCATGTGAGTTAGAAGGGCATGTGCCTCTGCTCAACTTTTTTTCTTTTCGATGTATTAAAACAATGTAGTTTCGCAGATTATGGGGCCGTTTGTTAAAGATGAAGTTTGAAATATGAAGTCTGAATATAATAAGTAACTGAAATCTGAAAATAATTAGATTGTTTGATGAGTTTATCCATATACATCGGAAAATGTTTCACTTTAGTATAGTACCGTAACAACAATTATATATATATGTGTGTGTGTGTGTGTGTATATATATATATATATATTTATTTATTAATATAATTATAATTCTGCTTAAATCATTACTACTACTTCGTTACATCTAAAGGACCCTACAAAAGATATTTTGGACATAAAAAAAATATTAAAGGTACGTAAGTAATTCCATTACCAAAGATGATACACGGTGGAATGGATGGGAAAAAATATCAAAATGTACATTTCAGCGATAAGCGAGCGAGAGAAGTCTGAAAAGTTTGTACACACGTTCAGATGCTATTATTATTAAGTGATAACTTAAATCATTATCAAACATCACTTATTTAATCTACCTCTTATTATTTTCAGAATAAGTACTTATTGTAGTTATCAAAAAAACCCCCTAAGAAAAAGACGATGTAGTTTTGCTGTTAAAAATATAAATCATCAGTGCCCTCAATGGCCTTTTCAGTTTTCTTTGGTGCCCCACCGAATCCAGTTTTTGGATCGACCACCGGTTCCCCAGGATGACAAATTGTATACTTCTGAAGAATTTTGTTGTATTCATGGAGTATTACCATATTATGCATACTTTTCTGGATGTACTTCATGATCTTGTGTCTTTTGAGGTGTTTATAACTATGAGCACTTTTTTTATATCCATTGCAATTGTCGTATATGCTTGTCACACTTGTGGTCCAATTTGAGTACTGCTGAAGTTTTAGGTTGTTCTTATTAGGTACTATGGAAAAAGGCGGGGTTGGGGCACTTGAACTTGTTGCAATGGACATGAAAGCAAGGTTGGGCATATGTTTCTTAAATTCTTAGTTAAATTTGAAAAAAAGTGTTTATGACATAAAACAATTTCATTCTCAAGTGAATTTAACTTGATGGTTTGCTAGGGGCATGTATGTTTGCCGCACGCTAAGCTACAAAGGAGCAGAGTTTGAAGTAGTTGAAGTACCACTAGACGCTGCAATGCTGGTATTTTATAGCTTGTTAACTATATTAGCCGTATAAAAATGAAGAGTGCTTTGTTCTTTGATGGATGTAGGAAAATATCCAGCTATAGGTTTCCAACATAATTCTTTTGAATAAGCCGACGTTTCTTCTATTTGATAAGGTTTCTGTATTTCACCTAATCCATATCATATTGCTATCTCTTCCATCTGTCCCCATTCAATCACTTTGCAAACACTTTGAGCTACTAAATGGACTTGAGCCGTGTAAATAGGGAGGTGGAACACTTTTATAAGTTTGAGTAATTGTTCTTGGTTGCACGTGCTTCTAAGATCAATGTCTTAGTCATTATGGAGATTGGTTTGTGGAAATTAATGGCAATTTCGAGTGGTGTTTTCTGCTTCATTTAGACAGTCGGTGGCTTAGTTCTCCTGTCCTGCCATGTTGGTCTTTCAGGAAATGTATAAGAAAGCAGCAGAGTTTTGGGCTAAGTTGAGGGTCGAGTTGATGTCTGCTTGCGATTTTCTGGGGATTGAGGCGCCAGGTCAGCTTTGGAGATTATATTGGGCAAGCCATCAGGTTGAACATTTCCCAGTAACCTTGGCAATGATGCATGACTTGATTATGTGATCATATATTCACAAAAAAGATAATGTGATCATACACTCATTCTTGTTTATATTTTAATTTATGGATTCGTCTGTTTCTTTTTTCTGTAGCGTTTTTTTAGACACATTTGTATGTCAGCAAAGGTGCCTGCAGTAGTAAAATTAGCTCAGGAAGCATTACTTGTGAACAAGTGTGTTGTCATAGGCTTACAGAGCACAGGGGAGGCGCGGACTGAGGAAGCTGTCTTGAAATATGTAATTTTTCTACATAAAATGTGTATTTCATGTTCTTCTAAACATAAAAGTTCAATTAAGCAACTCTCTTTCACATTAATAGTTACACATATTTTTCTTTATAGGGTCTTGAACTTGATGATTTCATTTCTGGACCTCGTGAATTGTTGCTAAAATTTGTTGAGGATAACTATCCTTTGCCCGAGAAACCTGAAACTCTTCCAGGTACATGGACGATGCCTGAAAATAAATCGTTCGTCATCATATAGTAGTGACAAGAATTATTTGTGGCAATGAGTACAACCTTTTTGATTGTGATTAGAGGAGAGTGTGAAAGAGCTCCAACGGAAGAGGCACTCTGCATCTCCTGATGTTTCCTTCCAAGGGAGGATAAGAAAAGTTGCCAAGCAATCACTAAGTGATGTAGAAAGTTTTGAGGAATCAGATTGTGAGTTTCCTTGACTCTTCATTTATTGGCAATTCCTTAATTCTGTCTTCTCTGTTGCTAATATTTTATATGGGATTTTGGTTCATTTTACTTGTTAGTGGACACAGAAGAAGAAACTTCTGAATCTGATAACGAATTTCAGATCTGTGAGATTTGTAATTCAGAAGAGGTACTTAAGTCTTTTAATTTTTCTTCTTCTTTCTTCTTTTAGGTTTGTATGTTTTTCAATTATATTTGTGTCATCATGTTTAAATTTTCCGTCAGGAATTGATTAAATTGCTGCGGTGCTCCTGCTGTGGCCAGCTTGTGCATCCTGCCTGTTTAGTACCTCCGCTTTTGGAAGCAGTGCCTTTTGATTGGTCTTGCCATTCATGCAAAGAAAGAACGGATGAATATCTCCGAGCAAGACATGCATATATTGCAGAACTGCAAAAGAGGTCTACCCCCTTCCCCCTCCCCTATTTTATTTATTTTTGTAAGTAATGTTATCAATTAACCAAAAAATGACAGTTCTTCAATGAATAAAAAACACCACATACTTGAATCGTGTACAGGAATATATAAATCAACCTCATTTTTAAAGGGACGCCTCGGCAAGAGTCGACCTTGTGGTGCCTGGAGTTTTAGTGAGTGGAGAAAATGGCTAGGCACCTGCCTAAGTCGATTAAGCGGGTCCTATTTGTCACCTAAGGCGGTTGAAAAGGGACACTTTCGTTTTGCTTAGTGTCTCTGTTGTGTCAACAAGCTTCATTGCAGCCTTTTTTCATATATGTTATTGTTATAGCTGCAAGAATCTGTACAGAGGTTATGGAAGCAACACCTTATAGCCTGTTCAATTACCTATATCGCATTCAAGGTCAAATCTTTTAAGTCCTGGATTACATCTTGATCATACTCTGCCTGCTCGTCCTTTACTCTTTGGTACCGCAAGGCTTCCATTTGCACAGCTGCCTCTCTTTTCATGATAGAATCTTATCTTTCCCTGTAAACCTCAATGTCAGATTCTAAAACTTGAATATCACTGTTTTTTTCATAACCAAATCTTTCAATTCCTGGATTGCTTCGTGGTCATCTTCTGTTTACTCTTTTACCATTCTTTGATGCTAATGTCATATTCTAAAACTTTAATGTCGCCATCTTCTACATAGCCAAATATTTCAGTTCCTGGATGGCTTCTGGGTCATATTCTGTCTACTCTTTCATCATTCTTTTATACTGTAAGGTCTTCATTTTGCACAACTGCCTTCTCTGCTTGCAATCGATGATCCATTGCATAGTTTGTAGAATATGGCCTGTTTTTAATTCTTTTCTTGCAATCAAGTCATCATTGCAATTTCATAGTTTGTAGAATACTGCATGTTTTCTCCTTGGTCACTTGGTGTGGCCTAGGCGATTTATCGTAATAATCTCTTCTTTGAGTAATAATCTCTTCCCGTGGAACCTTGAATTAGCCTGATTAGCTGTCTGCTAAGGCCTTTGAATCACCTCTACATCATTCTTCTTCCCCCTTGGCATCAAATCTGAAGAAACCTCATCCATATGTTGCATAACATCACCATCCTCTTTACATATGCCCCTCCTGCTAAGTAGGTCCCCCAAGCCCCGTGTATCAAATTGGTTCTTTTCCAACAAATCCTGGCTCTTCTACTACAACCTTCAATTTTCGCTTTATTCTAGTTATGCATCTGCCTATGTGACATGCTTTTATGGTTCATGTAATTTGTTCTCCTGCCTATGTTATGGTTTCTTCTGCTGCTTTTTAATATGCTTGTCATAGCAGGTATGAAGAAGCTCTCGGTCGTAAATCAAATATCATGGAAATAATTCGTTCTCTGGATCTTCCAAACAATCCATTGGATGACATAATTGATCAGGTTAGGAAAGAGATTTTTCTAATCGTACTTCACTGTCCATGTCTATATCTTTCTATATGTTCTTTATACCTTATCTGTGATGATTTTGCTAACCTAGAACCATTATGCAGCTTGGAGGCCCTGATAAAGTTGCTGAAATGACTGGGAGACGCGGTATGCTTGTTAGAGTTGCTGGCAAAAAAGGTGTTACCTATCAAGCTCGGAATTCGTGAGTGCTTATTAATTTTTCTTTTACGTATGAAGTTCTTTTGATATTAAATCATCATTTGCTCATTTCTCATTTTACATTTCTTAAGTAAGGATGTGACGATGGAAATGGTCAACATGCACGAGAAGCAATTATTCATGGATGGTAAAAAGCTAGTGGCTATTATATCAGAAGCTGGATCAGCTGGTGTTTCTTTGCAAGCAGATCGAAGAGCTTTAAATCAGGTGTGTACCTTGTAGACCTATTTTATCCTTAAATACTACACGAGGAATCAATTGCTTTCAACTGAACATTGGACTTTTATCAACCATTTATGACTGATGTAGATTCATGATAAATGAAATATGCTCCTATGATCTTCTTTATTATTTTGTATTATTCTTATTTGTTTTTCAACAGAAAAGAAGGGTTCATTTGACTTTAGAGCTGCCATGGAGTGCTGACAGAGCAATTCAACAGTTTGGCCGAACTCATCGATCCAATCAAGCTTCTGCCCCTGAGTATAGGTACATTCCAGATGTTTTTCATTGGTACAAACATGGTAGTCAATGACACATCTTGGCGAAAGGCGATGGTCGAGCGCCTTGAGGGTCATTCCTGTCGTCTTTTCAATCAAACCCTCATAAATCGCTATTTTTTGTGTTCTGTTATTCTATTTTTGTATGTATATTGCTAGTTGCTGTGAAGATTTTCAGGATCTCTAATCCAAGTTTGGTTTTATGGTTTTCAGTAAGAATGAGAGAATGAGAAAATGTTCTTGTAGACTTAGAAAGCTCATTAAACATTTTACAACTAATCTTCTACTTTATATAAAAGGAGAAGGACCCAATGGCTAGTTGGATGTACATGAAATACTGTTCCAACAGTAACGTTGGACAATGGAACAATAAGAAAAAACGGGTGGAAATGGAGGAAAAGAAAGCCTCATAACCAATAGTTTAACCTGCCTCAAAAAAAAAAAAACCAATAGTTTAACCTTTAATTATGATTATTACAAGATATAATCAACATAATTAACCAATATCTAACTCTCCCCCTCAAGCTGGTGAGTGGATATCTATCATTCCCAGTTTGCCAAGGAGATCGTTAAAAGGCTTATTATACACCCTTTGTTAGGATATTTGCAATTTGCTCCTGAGAGTTGATAAAAACAGTCTTGATAAGCACATTATCCAGCTTTTCTTTGACGAATGTTCGAAGAAATCATACCTGAAGTGATGATGAACACAAAGAACAAACTCAAGCTAGTTGATTGATCGGGGAGGGATTGTTGCACAAGAAAATCAACTAAGAACTTCAAAACTACATGAAATAACCTGAAGGAATTTGTATTGTAATTGTGTTGTTTTACTTTTTTTGTGCTACATGTTATGAAATTTGGCTGCTGCATGGCTTTTTATAGTACAATGGCCGACCTAACTAACCTAATAAACCTAGCCGACTTAAGAAAATGCACGTGCAAAGTCGGTGCAAATCTCGAGGGCCAGGCCGCATCCTGGATTGGGCTGGCTGCTGCCTGCCTAGCTTCGGTCCGATCCAGCAGATTTTAGGGCTGGCGAGGCATCGTTCGTAAGACGTCTTCGTAACATCTTATCCTCGAACTACCATTAACCCCTAGTGACCGATTTCCTTTGATCATATTAAAGGTGCGTGCAATCGATTAGTACCAGGATTAACTAACGAGAGAACTGTCATCTACTTACTCTTACAAAGGAGTGGACTCTATCTTTGTGACTTACATTTCCGACTACCGATCCTTGAGTGATGCCAAAATGGTCAGGATCAAGGAAGGCAATACTTAGCCAACCATACTGCCAAATCAAACGTCGCCCCTGAAAAGACATGAGTCTATAATCACATCAAAGATTAAGATTCAATCCATAAATGGTCATTTAATGATTCAATTAGAATCTCTCATTATGAACTTAGTACCAGATCATCATATCGAATCGGTCTAGTCGAATCGGTCTAGTCCTACGTGAACCCTTTCACGTATAAGTGCAGCCACTAATGTGTCCAAAACCGACGGTCCGGATCAGGCGGTCAGACTAAGTGTTCTGAGGGACTAATGGTGGTTTGACTGTGAGATCTTGGACTCCTGTCTATTATGAATTTTATTCAATTCACCACAGACTACATGTTTATTGTTGTTCACCATAAACTCAATCCCTCGCACATAACACTTATGCACTGCGTTTTATGGTTATATAACGAACTACTAGGGATTTTCTTGTAGTGTCATTTATGCCTATGCAGATAAGCAAATAAAAGACTATTAAGAAAACATTATTTGTATTTAATTAAAACAATGCATTATTGCTTTTCTGGGCACCATGCCTAACACTTACCAACAACAAGGGACATATGGACGATAGTAAGAGAGATGTTCTCGGTTTTGGAAAATTCATTCCAAATCTATGAGTTAACGACAAGGTTGTGGGCCATGAAACAAGGTTTGAAAGATGTGATAATTTATTATAACGAGAATGTAGCCTTATGGAAAAAGTTTGACATGTGCCACGACGATGAGTTGCTCACCCGATGCTGTTAAATTCCAGAAGAGAGAAGAGAATGAGAGAGTCAACTCTTATCTAGCTGGATTGAATTCTGACCTTGACAAGGTGGGAAGATGGATATGGTGGAGAAAGACATTACCTTCTTTACGTGAAGTATTTGTTAAGCCTAAGCGCTTACCGTTCTACTAAAACCAATTGGTGGTAGTAAAGGTGCTACTATATTTTCTTATACATTTCAACACGTCCCCTCAAGTGTGGGCCCATATCAAGGCTATGCCTACTAGGCACACAGCAAGCCTGAGCCAACTAGGCTCACAAAGGCCAACTAGGCCAGGCCAACGCTTGCACATTATAAATGAGGGAAATTAATGTTTACACCAGGGTTCGATCTCATGACCTCTGGCTCTGATACTATGTTAGGATAAGCACTTACCGTTCTACTAAAACCAATTGGTTGTAGTAAAGGTGCTACTATATTTCTTTATACATTTCAACAGTATTCTCATAGATAAGGCGTGAAAAAGCAAAGAAGCGGGTTATGACCAGATATGTGGTTCAAGAGGAGCTTGAGTCGTAGGCTTTGGTTGTTGGACGAGCTGATAACAACAAGCAGAAACCCAAGTGTGAGCACTACAAAAAATATAGTTCACACTCGGGTCACATGTTGGGATATGGAAAGCCATCATGGAGGTCCAAGAATTCGGATGGTTCTCAAGGGAAGGCGAATTCGGTCTCTTCTGATCAAGGGTAATCGTCTCAGAAAGGTACTGCTCCTCTCACTAAAGAGCAATTGGATCATTTATCTAAACTTCGGTAATCAGGTTCAGTCAAACCCTAACCCAACTTGTTCCTTGGTTCCGTCAGGTAAATTTTCCTTGATAGCCTTGTCAGAAATAAATTCTAAATCTTATTGGATAATTGATTGTGGGGCAACTGATCACATTACTGGTGCTTGAGAATTGTTTTCCAATTACTTTCCTACTACCGGAAATCATAAAGTTAGACTAGCAAATGGATCGTATTCCGTTACTATTGGAATAGGTTCACCTCTGATGAGGGGTGTACTTCTAATTTTTATGTGGATGGTTGTGTGTTTTAGGATATGGTGTTGAAGAAGACGATTGTCAAGTCTAAGAGAATTGGAGGCTTATATATTCTTGACAAAGGATCAAGTGATGTGATAGAACATTGCTTTAATAGTTGCAATAAATCTGTTTCTGTTTCAAATAAAGATCAGACATTTATCTCTAGCATAGTAGATTAGTTCATCCTAGTGTGTTTTATTTGAAAAAACTTCTTCCAAATTTATTTATGACTAAAGATATTATGTTTGATAGTGATGTGTGTGAGTTAGCTAAGCAAGTTAGAAAGTCCTACTCACCTCAGCCGTCTAAACCTGCCAACCATTCAATATAATACTTGATGTTTTTAGTAGCAACTTGGGCATAAAACATTTATGCTCCAACTTGAGGGGTTGGTTGGAAGTTAGGTCTTATCCGCGTCGGCCTTAGGGCTTAATTGTGCTGTTTTCTCTTTTTTACCTTAACCATGTAAAATTGGCTTGTTCTCCAAGCTATTAGGTCGGCTAGTGAGGCTGCTTAGATGCCTATTTATTCTGTGTCTGTAATTCTGTTATTGATAAAGATTATCTTTCTTAATTTTTTTAATGTAAACTAGGTTAAAGTTGGCCCTTTCCCCAAGTTTGTACGCCTATGTATAGGCTTTCACAGTTTCACTGTTGAATAATAAATCAATCAATTCTGTTATCTCACTAAGAAAACCTCAATATTTAATTGTAGATCCTTATATTAGCTTGATCTTTTCAATGAGAGGATAATTTATCGAGTAAGGACATTATCATGAAGAAGTTTGCAAGTTGAGGATGTAATACATTACTTGGAAATTATGCGTAAAATGAAAAACCACCGAATAATGGGTGAAATGTTTTTTTGTTTTTGTTTTTGTTTTGTTTTGTTTTGTTTTGTTTTGTTTTCTCTTTCCAGTCTATTGGATACATGCATGTGCTTCTGGGAATAGGATGCCGTTCCTTTTTGTTGATATAATTTCTTGTGCAGAAATGAAGTACATATCTCTTTCCCCTTTTCAGGCTACTGTTCACCAATCTTGGTGGTGAGCGGCGGTTTGCATCAATTGTTGCTAAAAGATTGGAATCTCTTGGAGCTCTTACTCAGGGAGATAGGAGGTTAGCCTTGATTGGCTGCTTGCCAAAAGAATCAAAAAATTGAATGAGTAACGGCTTGGTCCTCAGACAAAGTTTAATCTGGTCTCAATATACTATACTTGTTTCAGGGCTGGACCATCACTGCGTGCTTACAATTATGACAGTGCCTATGGAAAGAAGGCCCTCATGATGCTTTACAAAGGGATTATGGAGCAGGTACTAGACTCCCCCCCCCCCCCTCCCCTCTTCCTCTGCCTAAAAAAGGGTGTAAGATGTCTTTGGTTGTCCTATATTTCTTGGTTTTGGATGTTCATGTGAAGCTTGAAAATGTTTGTCCTTAGAAAATTCTGTTTTCCATTTTGTTGTGATTGCAGGACTCTTTTCCAGTTGTACCCCTAGGGTGTTCTGATAAGGAAGATGGCATGCAAGAGTTTATCATGCAGTCTAAAGCTGCTCTTATTTCCGTTGACATAATAAAGGACTCTTTTATGGGTAATGTTCTGACTTGTGGCCTTGGAACTAAAATGTTAAAGAATATTCGGTTAGCTTCTGTGATTACTATTATTATTTTGAAATATTGAGAGTGGGTTCTATCATTTCTTATCTCTTCTGTGAATACTATTACTATTTTTTTTAGAGGGGAAGTGATTACTATCTTTTGCATTGCACTTATTCGCACTGACATCTAAACATTAGAAACCCTTTTATTAACATCCTGTACACTATGCAGTACTAAATTGGTTTGGAAAGGGATGAATATTTCAAAACTTGGCTGAAGGAAAGATCGACGAGTTCACTTTACAAGCGTTAAAAGCTCATCTCTGTTGAGTATCTTGTGGTCTTTATTCCAAGTTGTTGGGAGGCTGATGGAAATATAATATGGCTGTGCATGTGTATAAAGCATGACTGGAGTATATACGATGTTACTTGTGGTTTTGCCCCATTCTGTTGGTGAAATGACATAAGCTTGGAGATAAGTGTTTGTATGACATAAAATTCTAGATAAGATGCTTTGTGGTACAACTTCCTAGGGCAATAGGCCTTTCATCCACTTTCCCTTGTCTGAAATGTAAATCATTACCTGACAGTGTATCTTGTGTTGGTTGACCATAAGTCTCAGTACGAAGGGCATTCTCTTTATCAGATATGTAGCAGTAAGAACATACTTTCCCCATAGATACTTTTTACAGTAGTTACAAAAAAGGTTTCCCTTGTTCCCAGTTCTCCCTTGATTGGTTCTAGGAGTAAAACCAGTGGATGCTGTGAGAGCAGAATGTTCTACAGACTACAGTAGGATTAGGAGTAGTGTGAGTGTTGAAAATAATAGTAAAGGGAGAATTTTATTATGTTGATTGAACGATTACAAATGAGGCACTGATCCTCCTTAAATAGCAAAATACTGCAGCCCTAATCAATCGCCTTATTTAACCCTAATTACTATGATAAAACCTTGAAAACATGTTAAGTACTTTTCTACTCTTGCTAATAAAACATAACATCAAAACATAAACTTCTCGTAATCTTCAATACCCCCCTCAAGTTGAGCATGAAGATTCAACATGCCCAACTTCCTCACAAACTGATCAAATCCCTGCTTGACCAAGGCCTTTGTCTAACCATATGCAACCTACTGTGTAAAGGGTAGAAATGGAATACAAATTATTCCATCATCCAACTTTTCTAATAAAATGCATGTCAATCTCTATGTGCTTAGTCTTGTCATGCTGGAGAGGATCGTTGGCAATGTCTATTGCAGTCTTATTGTCACAGTAGGGTCTCATAGGTAAAGTCGCAGGACCTGCAAGTCCTCAAGAAACCTTTTTAATCCACAACACTTCACAGACACCCTAGGCAATTGCTCTATATTCTGCTTCAGCTGTTCTTCTAGCAACCAGCTCTTGCTTCTTGCTCCTCCAAGTGACCAAATTACCCCATACAGAACTGCAACCTGAGGTTGATATTCCCTCTATTGATCCTGCCCAGTCAGCATCTGTGTACACCTCTTCCACTCTGTTTGTACTTTTTCTGAACTGGAGCCCCTCATGTGATACCCTCAAGATACCTCAAGATTCTGAACACAGCGTCTAGGCGTGGCTCACAGGGTACATACTTGAATTGGCTCACTATTCCCACAACAAAGGAGATGTCTGGCCTATTATGAGCCAGATATATCAATCTGCCAATCAACCTTTGGTATCTTCCTTTGTCCATTGGTGTTTGGTCAGTTTTGTCCTATAAAATCAAGCTGACCATCATAGGGGTGCTAGCTGGCTCACATTCACTCACCCCTGTCTCCTCCAGCAGATAATGTACTTCTGTTAGAGATAACCTTTTTACCTTTTTTATTATTTTATTAGTTATTATTTCTGTAATCTTTTGTCTCCTTTTATTACCCTTAATCTTATATTAATTTTGGTGCAATTAAGTGTACAAAGAGTTGTTAGTTTGTCTCTTTCCTTGCTGTTTTTGGTGATGGAACACTGTCCTTTTGTTACCGTTGGAACAGTGTTCCCAGCCTCTCCTTTTATCCAACTAGCCGTTGGATCTTTCCTCTTTGTATTTAAGGAAGAGGGTAGTTGTAATAACATTAATGAGCTCTATATTCTAAATAAAAGAATACTTTCCTCATTGCTTTATCTTTACAACTTCCTCTGTGAAGCCACAATGCCCTTATCAGATCTGGCTACTCCATCCCCAAGAAATTTTCTTAGTTTTCCCAAATCTTTTATCTCAATTTCCTTTGCAAGACTCCTCTTGATCTGCAACGTTCCTTTTTTTTATCATTGACTGTGAAGATGATATCATCCCATACACTAGTAGTACTGTTGATTTCCCAGATTCTGATTTCTTTAGAAACCCTTCCTTCTTCAGAAAGTTGGTGAATCTTTGAAACCAGGCCCTTGGACTTTGCTTAAGCCCATATAATGACTTCTTCAATTTGTAAAGACTTCCATTCTTCCTAGAAAAGCTAGGTGTAAAGTCCATGTAAACCTCCTCTTTCAAGTTTCCTTGAAGAAATGCATTATTCGCATCAAGTTGTCCAGGGGGCCAATCCAGGTTTACTGCTACAGACAGAACAATTCTTACTGTATTTAACATTGCAACTGGAGAGAATGTTTTTGTATAATCCAGACCATTAGGTTGAGTGTAGCCCTTGGCTACAAGTCTTGCTTTATACCTCTATATTCACCCATCAGAATTGTATTTAACAGTAAAAACCCACATGCACCCTACTGGGGTTTTCCCTTTGGGCAAGTCCACCACTTCCCAAGTGTGATTCTTCTCTAGGGCACCAATTTCCTCATAAACTGCTTCCTTTCACTCAGGAACCATTAGAGCTTCTTGAATATTTCTGGGAATTTTTACACTAGAGAGATTAGTCAGAAAGGCTTTATATTGTAGTGAGAAGTTCTGATAGGACACATATTTGCTAAGCGGGTGCAATGGTGTCTTAGTGCACTTCCTGACTGGTTTTCTGATAGCAATAAGGACATCCAATAAAGGATCAGGAGGAGGTTTAGTACTAAGAGTGTCAGTGGGATTACCTGTTTCTGGAGCAGTTTCATTATCTTCACATGGGGAGGGTGCTTGGACATCACCAACATCTGTTTGAGTGGCCTCCATATCTTTGAGAAAAAAATTCTTCCTTGAATAAGTTTTCCCTGGAAAATTTAGAATCCTAGTTCTGGGACTAGCTACTGATTCTTCACCTTGGCTGATGTATGCATGTATGTGTATATGATGTATATATATACGGATATATGCATATTTTAAGATATAAGTGTTTCAGTTACACTTGTTTCTAATAGCTTAAGCTCTTTTTGGTGAGTTGGCAATTTAAGATGGTATCAGAGCAATAGAGCATGAGGTTGGGGTTGAAATCCTGCTCATGTGCTCTCTATTGGAAACAACTCTTACTATTGCTGGACATATCTGCTACATCAAAAACTACTACTGCTGCAAAACTATACATGTCTACTTTTGTCCACGTGTGTCAAGCTCACTTGTGAGGGGGCTTGTTAAGATATATAATGTGTAGATAAGTAATTTTTTTCCTTGATATATTAATCATTTTAGGTGTTGGCATTTTGACATTATGTATACATCGTAGACATGTGCATGCATATCATAGAGCGTATATCTGTATGTGTGTGCGCGTGAGATTTTTGTGGGATAATATTGAACTTTAACTATGTTAATAAGTGAGGAGATTTAGGAACGTCCAATGATACTCTTTTTATGCTTGAAAGGGAATGTCAAGGATGGTGGGAGGATATCTGGGCGTATACGTGATAAGGATATGCATGATGTTGGGCGGTTTCTCAACCGGCTTTTAGGTCTTCCACCAGAGATTCAGAATAGGTCTGTGGTTCATAGCTCAGAAGTGTTATATGGTTGCATACTTAGATGCACTGCTATTAGTGATGTGTATTGTTGGTGCAGGCTCTTTGAGTTATTTGTCAGCATCTTTGATCTTCTCATTCGCAATGCACGTGATGAAGGGCATTTGGATTCAGGGATAGTTGATATGAAAGCCAACAATATTGCGCTCCAAGGAGATCCAAAGGTTCTGCCAATCTCTACTCATTCTATTTCTCACTTATGCACAATTGACGTGTGTGCTTTTGCAGACTGTTCATGTTGACAGTATGTCAGGAGCATCAACTGTATTGTTCAAGTTTACACTGGATCGTGGAATTACTTGGGAGGTATTTTTGTTGCTTTTGCCCTTGGTTGTTTGTTGTACATGTACATGCTAGTTTAGCTTGTCCCCTTTGTCTTGTAGTCTGCATCTGCATTGCTTAAAGAGAGGCTAAAGGATGGTTGTAGCTCTACTGATAGCGGGTTTTACGAGTCTAAGAGAGAATGGATGGGAAGACGACATTATCTATTGGCTTTTGAAGGGTACTATTTGATCTATTATGCAATATTGTTCCACTTGTTCATTGTATTGATGCTCTCTTGTTCAGTGTAACGTGCATAATTATCAGAAGATTGATGATTTGCACCACAAATTGTTTTGTAAATTTGGCATAATCAGATTTACACTGGTCTTTCTCGGATTTCTACCGTAGAAAAGATTGATTGCTGCTAATTTACTTTTAACTTTATGTCGTCAATTCAATTCTGCTTTAGTCACATTTACAAATTTCGGTTGCTTTAATTTATACTCCCTCCGTTCCTATTTAAGTGATCTATTGGTCAAAATCAAACTTAGGTGAGTTAATTCTTTTGACTTTAACAACAAAATGATTAATTTTTCTTGGATATATTTGTAGAATTTAGAAATAATTGAGAGATAGAATTGAGAGAAAACTGTTGTATATTGCTTAGAACACTAATTGGGTAGGATAAGTGAGAAATTACATATACAGAGAAGCCCCTAACGGCTAGTAATACAAAACAGCCTACTAACAGCTAATGAACAGTAAAAACAGATTTACTTCACTCATCCATGTTAAGAACCCTTCAGGGGTAAATTAGGAACAAAGGATAAGATAATTAACACTTAATTAAGGCTAATTAACACATCTTTCAACACTCCCCCTCATGTTTGGTTGTATATAACTATATATTGATGCAGCCAAGTTTGGAGTGAAGTGAAGATGGTTGAACACTTGATTGGAGACATGCTTAGTCAAAATATCAGCAACTTGATCTCTAATGCTCACATAAATTAGGGCTATGTCTTCAATGTCCATATTTTCCCTCAAGAATGCCTATCCACCTCAACATGTTTAGTTTTATCATGATGTGTAGGTTTTTCTGCAATGCATCGAGGCTCGAGCTGAAGTGTTGTCACACAAGATTTGAATAGGTTCAGACTTCTAGAACCCTAGTTCAGACAACATCCTTTGAACCAAGATTCCTTCACGGACACCAAGAGCTAAAGCTCTTAGTTGTGATTCTGCACTACTACTTTAGACAACATGATGTTTCTTGCTTCTTCAAGTAGCAAGATTCCCAGTCATAAGCTCCATACCCTGAAGTTGCTGTCAGTTTTATCCCCTACTTCAAAGGAGATATCTGGTCTAGTATGTGCCAGATATATCAGCTTGTCCACCAACCTCTGATATCTTCCTTTATCCACTGGCACACCCTCAATTTTCTCCCAAAGCTTCATATTAGGTTCCATCACTTCCATGGGAGTTGCAGCTCGCTTACATTCTGTCTTGCCACTTTCCTCCTAGAGGTCTATTACATATTTTCTTTGAGACACCACCAAACCTTTCTCTAATCTTGCTAATTCCATACCTAGGAAGTATTTCAGACTCCCTAGTTCCTTGATTTCAAATTCCATAGTCACTCTACTCTTGATCTGAGCCATCCCTTTTGGTCATCACCAGTCAGGGTGATATCATCTACATTTACCACCAGAATTGTCAATTTTCCACTACCTAACCTTTTTACAGATAGTGTGTGATCAGAATGCCCTTGCTTGAGCCCCTCCTTCTTCAAGAACTTCATTAACCTGGCAAACCATGCTCTTGGACTTTGTTTGAGTCCATATAGTGACTTCTTCAATTTGCACACTTTTTCTCTAGAACCAACAACAAAACCAGGGGGAATATCCATATAGACCTCCTCATTCAGGTTTCCATGGAGAAACGCAATCTTCACATCTAGTTGTTTCAAAGGCCAATCCCTGTTTACAGCCACAAACAACAATATCCTTACTGTGTTTAGCACTTTAGCTTTGCCACAAGGGAGAAAGTTTCTGAGTAATCCAGCCCATATGTCTGGGTATAACCCTTAGCCATGAACCTGGCCTTATATCTCTGCAAGGTTCCATCCGAGTTATATTTCACAGGAGAGAACTGAATTGATGGATGAACTGCCTTCCCCTCCAAGGGTCTGTTCAGTCTTGACCGCAGCATGTTCAATGGCTAATCTGATTGAGGAATCAGATGGGGTATTTTCTTAATTCCTCAGTCCTTGCAGCCTGATAATTCATGGTTAAATTTGGATTAGTTAACCACGCTCTGCTACCATGTGTAAAAAAAAGAAGAGAAAAGCTCTGTTTTATTGATTATTCGATGATACAAAATGGGAGTCTAAGTTAAATAGGAATCTGACAGACATTCTAGACTCAATCAAATCACAATCAAATCCCTGAAAATCAGGGGCCGCCTCCTTAAACCCTAATTAGGTAGAAACCCTAAAGTATTTTACTAAAACTTAGGCAAAATTCCCTAATTTACCCTTAATATAAAAACATAACAGAAAATGTAAATAAATCTTGATCTTCGATCTTCAACAGTTTATTAGTTTTTCAATCTTCTTTAGTACGACTCATGATTGTTCGTGGGATTTCTCGACTAGTGTGTCAGCCCATTGCCTAGATGACCAGGCAGCCCAGACTCGCCTAGGCTTCGGTTAGAGCTTTATCAACCATGTCTGAATACCCAAATGTTGAGAAAATTTTGGTGCTTGTCTCTTAATTTCAGTTTCCTCATGCATGTTGTTTGAATGTATACATGTTTGACATAAGTACTTTGGGGAGTTGGTATTTTATCTTGGTATTAAAACACAGGGTCATGCGTTCAAACCTCATTGTTTCCCTATTTATTAATTAATAAATTTTTTTCTCTATTGTGTTGTCATCTATAAATTACACTTATGCTTAACAACTTACACTTTTAGGTTAGATGGTGACTTATCACATGTTAATCATTTTAAAGGATATTTGTAAAATTGAATATTTGCAATCTATGAGCGAGATCGTCTATAAAGATTTAATATGATGTTGGAATATAGATCTATATAGGTCCACTTTATGGTGTAATTTGTCTTTTATCTGTTTTCTAAGTATCCTAAATGTGTTGTTAGGATCTTTTTCCTTATTCTAGTTGTTTTTTCTGTTGCCTGTAATACACTGCTCATAGCCGTTGGAACAGTGTATTCTAGCCGTTGGGGGTTTTCTCTATATAATGTAATCTTCCCTTATGTTCTCCATAAGGCTTTTATCATTAATAAACAAGTTTCCTCCTATCTTTTCTACATGGTATCAGAGACTTGTGCTTAAGATCTTCATCTTCTTCCTCAATCCCATTTTTCTGAGTTTTTTCAAAAACCAAAAAAAATGGCATCTAGTGCTGATTCCTCTGATGTAACTCCAGCTTCAACTGGAGTTTCTCTCAATCAAGGGGGTAGCAATGATAACTCCCATCTTCTTACCAACCATAGATTCGATGGTAACAATTACCATCTGTGGTCCAGATCCCGCTTTCATGTTTATTCTTTGGGAAGAGCGAGAGAGGGTATTTAAGCGGAGAAATCACCGAGCCTCCGCTAATGATCCTCAATCGAGGCAATGGAAGGTCGAGAACAATGTGATTATGTCATGGCTTGTGGGTACATGACTAAGGAGCAAAGTGAGAACTTCATGTTCTACAAACACCGCCGCAGTAAATGCAGTCTCATTGTCCATGACCTCCACTCCAAGAAGGACAATACTTCAGCCATCTATGATCTGAAGTCAAAATTGAAGGATCTAAGGCAGGGGGATCAAGAAGTCACCCAGTACTACAATCAGTTGAACAAAATATGGCAACAACTTGATCTTTTCAGTGATTACAAATGGAAGTGCACTGCTGATGCAAAAATCCACAAGGAAAATACTGAAAATGACAGAGTCTTTACTTTTCTTATGGGTCTAAGCCCTAGTCTGGATGATGTGAGGGGTAGGATCCTTGGCAAATCTCCTCTACCTAGCCTCAAGTCTGCTTTTTCAGTAGTCAAACATGAAGAAAGCGGGAGGAATCGATCTTTGGGACCTCAACCTCCTCAACCCCACTGTTCAACTGACAGCCTTCGCCGCCGCCTTTCCTCAAAAGGTGGTCCATCTCTAGGTGGTCCATCTCAAAAAGGCAAGAAGGAGAGACCTTTTTGTGATCATTGCAAGAAAGTTGGCCATCTCAGAGAATCTTGCTGGAAGCTGTATGGGAAACCTGCTGATTGGAAACCCAGAATTGGTGCTGGAAAAGAGCCTCATGGTCTCCAATCTGCTCATATGAGTGAGGGTGCCCCTAGGGATGCACCTGCCTTCTCTCAAGAACAGATGGAAGTCCTAAGAAGACTCATGCAATCTGCTCCTAACTCTGCTACTCCCTCTACCACTTCCACTGCTTCTGTGGCTCATTCTGGTAAAACCTCTCTATCTTATACTATCTCTGACCAAGATCAACAACAATGGATTGTTGATTACGGTGCTTCAACATATGACTGGGAATAGGGGGTTGTTTCACTCTCTTATTCCCTGTAAAAGGGAAAGGTTTGTGAAAATTGCAGATGGATCTATCTCCAAGGTTCATGGGGTAGGATCCATCAGTTTTTCAAGGAATATTATCCTTGATCAGGTGCTTTATGTCCCAAATCTGTCCTGTAATCTCTTGTCAGTGAATAAATTGACCAAGAGACAAAACATCTCTGTCATATTTCATAAAAACAAGTGTGTTTTACAGGAGACCAACTCTGGGAAGATGATTGGCAATGCTAGTGCTACTTCTGGTCTCTACATGCTACCTGTTATCAGTGGATCTATGAATAAACAAGACTCAACTTGTGTATCTAACTCTGATATTATTCAAAATAGTGACCAAGTTATGTTATGGCACTATAGATTGGGTCACCTCAACTTCCTGTACTTGAAGAGGCTCATGCCTCAATTGTTTATTAATAAAAATATTTCTCAGTTTCAATGTGAAGTGTGTTGTATGGCTAAGCAATGTAGAACTATGTTTCACACTAAGTCTCATGTTCCTTCTAAGCCCTTCCATCTTATACATAGTGATATTTGGGGACCTTCCAAGGTCAAAAATATCATTTGTACAAGATGGTTTATCACTTTCATTGATGTTCACACCAGACTTTCTTGGGTGTTCTTAATGAAGGAGAAGGCTGAGTCAGGTGCTATATTCATGAACTTTCACATCATGATAAAAAATCAGTTTGACAAAGATATCAAGATACTCAAATCTGATAATGGATCAGAATATCTTGAAAAACAACTTGGAAACTTTTTTCAGGAAAAGGAATCATCCACCTCACCTCTTGTGTTGACACACCCCAACAAAATGGGGTGGCTGAAAGAAAAAATAGGCATCTACTTGATACTGCCAGGGCACTCATGTTTGCCATGCATGTGCCAAAGCATTTTTGGGGAGAGGCAGGCTTGACTGCTACTTATCTAATAAACAGGATGCCCTCTAGGGTTTTGGGTTTCAAAACCCCTGTTGATGCTATGTCAGAAAGCATAACATCAAGGCACTTAATCCAAAACCTTCCTCCCAAGATTTTTGGGTGTACTGTGTATGTCCACAATCATCACAGGACCAAACTTGAGCCAAAGGCTCTAAAGTGTGTTTTTATTGGGTACTCCCAAGACAAAGGGATACAAATGCTATCGCCCCTCACACCGGGAAGTTTTTAACTCCCTGGATGTTACCTTCTTTGAAGATAAACAATTCTTTGATCAAAAAGCTCTCAATCAAGACTATATAACCTCCTCCCAAGGATGGGATATGAGTCCTAATACCCTAAGTTCTTTGGATGAGGGGAGTATAAATCATGAGGATGTTATTACCTCCGATAATAATACTCATCCTGTATCAAATCTGAATCTTGAAAATGGATCTTTGTGTCCAAGACCTCCTGTACAACTGGTCTATTCCAGAAGAAACAGGAATAATGTTGATGATCAAGCAGATCAAAATCATTCTGAGGAAATTAATACCTCAGAATCCCCTGAACGATCTGTTAGCACTGTAAACTATGATGATAGACCTATTGCAGTGAGAAAAGGAACTAGAGCTTGTACTCAGTACCCTCTGTACAATCTACTGGCTATTGAGAACATCTTTAGTTCCTACCAAGTGTTTGTCCAAAACTTGGATAAATATCAGATTCCCATATCTATTCAGGAAGCCCTTGGGTGTCCTGAGTGGAAAAAGGCAGTTCATGAAGAATTGCAAGAAAACTTGGATAAATATCAGATTCCCATACTTGGACCCTCACTTCTCTTCCCAAGGGTAAGAAAACTGTTGGGTGGCAAGTGGATCTTTTCACTTAAATATAACTCCAATGGCACCATAAGCAGGCATAAAGCCAGGTTGGTTGCTAGAGGTTACACCCAGACTCATGGAATAGACTACCAGGAGACCTTTGCACCAGTGGCAAAGTTAAACACCGTAAGGGTGCTCGTGTCTATTGCTGTGAACCTGGATTGGCCCCTGCATCAACTTGATGTAAAAAATGCCTTCCTAAATGGTGACCTAAAGGAGGAAGTGTATTTGAAGCTGCCTCCTGGGATTGACTACCCAGGGGCAGAAGACAAGGTGTGTAGACTACACAAAGCCCTCTATGGACTGAAACAGTCTCCTAGAGCTTGGTTTGGTAGATTTACACAAGTAATCAAGAACCTTGGGTATCAGCAAGGTCAGTCTGATCATACTATGTTCACCAGGGTTTCACCTACTGGAAAAAGGGTCATCCTCATTGTCTATGTAGATGATATTATCATAACTGGTGATGATGCCCCTGAAATCTTGTCTCTAAAGCATTCTCTTGCAAGGGAGTTTGAGGTTAAAGACCTTGGCCAAATGAAATACTTTCTGGGTATGGAAGTAGCCAGGTCTCAGGAGGGGATTTTCATATCCCAGAGGAAATACATTATTGATCTCCTTACACAGACAGGGATGCTTGAATGCAAGCATGCTTCCACCCTTATTGATCCAGGGGTAAAGTTGGAAAAGGACAGCAAGTCTGCCCCTGTGGATGTATGACAATACCAAAGACTGGTGGGAAAACTCATTTACTTGGCTCACACTAGACCAGACATTTGCTATGCTGTTAGTCTGGTTAGCCAGTTTATGCATCATCCTTGCCAAGAACACCTTGACATTGTGCACAGGATGTTGAGGTACCTAAAAGGCACTGTTGGTCAAGGCCTATGCTTCAAAAAGACTCAAGATAGGAAGATCCAAATCTTCACAGATGCTGATTGGGCAGGATCTGTTATTGATAGAAGGTCTACTACAGGTTATTGCTCCTTTTTCTGGGGAAATCTCACAACCTGGAGAAGCAAGAAGCAACCTGTTGTCTCTAGGAGCAGTGCTGAGGCTGAATTGAGGGCTTTGGCCCTAGGAATCTGTGAAGGCTTGTGGCTCCAAAAGATTCTGATTGATCTAAAAATCAAGAAAGAAAATCCTATTCTCCTATCTTGTGATAATGTGTCTGCTATAAATATGTCTGAGAATCCCATTCATCATGATAAGTCTAAACATATAGATATTGACAGACACTTTATCAAGGAAAAGGTTGAAGACCAAGACATCACCATTGAGTTCATACCTTCTCAAGATCAAGTGGCTGACATATTCACTATGGGATCTGCTCTACCTATATTCATCAAAATGAGAAGCAAGCTAGGTTGTTACACAATCCACAACCAAGCTTGAGGAGGGGTGTTGGAATATAGGTCTATATAGGTCCACTTTATGGTGTAATTTGTCTTTTATCTGTTTTCTAAGTATCCTAAATGTGTTGTTAGGATCTTTTTCCTTATTCTAGTTGTTTTTCTGTTTCTGGCCCAGAATACACTGTTCATAGCCGTTGGAACAGTGTATTCTAGCCGTTGGAGGTTTTCTCTATATAATGTAATCTTCCCTTATGTTCTCCATAAGGCTTTTATCATTAATAAACAAGTTTCCTCCTATCTTTTCTACATATGAAGACTATGATGTTAGACTGAAGGGTGTCTTTGTTTCAGCTCTGGTCCTGGATTGTTCAAGATTGTTCGTCCTGCAGTCGGGGAAGCCCTCAGGTTACAGTAGGCTGTAGTTAACATCTGAATAGCTTCTTTTCTCATTTAAGTTGTTTTTGATTGATTCTTTTACTGTTTTTGTCTCCAGGGAGATGTCTTCATCAGAGTTGAAAGACAAGTATCGGAAACTTTCATCTCTAGAGAAGGCTTGTAGATGTTGGGTAGATGAATTTGAAGTGTCATCTAAACAGGTAAGCTGTTGAAAATCATGTAACACCGTTTCCAGATGTAAAGTTAAGTACAACCTTTTTATTCAACTTTAGAATCTATGAACATTATCATATATTTGCTCTTCAGTGGGATGCTGTGGAATTTCTTAGGAGAAAAAGAATAATCATTTTTATTATGATTGAAGTCTTAGGAATCCGCCAAGCCTCTTATGTCAATCTCAAATATTAAACTTCTTATTTATCTCCTAATCAGATATTTAAAATACTTATCCTAACTGAATTCTAAACTGGACGACACAAATGAATAAATAAAAAAACAAATACCCAGCTAATAAACTAAAAAGGCTGAAACGACCAAACAGGACTTATTGTAATTCCACAGATGGAGATGCAGTGAACTTTTATTTTTAAAGAGAACTTGGGAATCTTTTTCCACTTTTTCCTTTGGTTAAGTGAACTTGGGAACCTTTTTCCACTTTTTCCTTTGGTGAAATACATAACTGTTATGTATGCTGATTAATTACTTTGTGGGCTGATTCTTTGTCGGATAGTTATAGCCGTTGTCTTAATGGGTAGGAGGTTACTAGCGGTTAACTCCAGCTGTAATAGTTATTAGCTGCTGTTAGCCCTTTTGGGTTCCTGTGTTGTACCTATTTAACCTCTTTTTACAATTATTAAAACAATAAGAAGAGTTTCTCTTTATTGCATTCTCACTACAGTTTCTAACACCGCCTCAGTGGCTGGCATCTGATATTGCTATAGCTTCTGTACTTAAATTTCACTTTACCTCATTCTAGTTTTCATTTCATCATTTCTCAACTTGGAAAATCTCCAAGATCTGTTGCAGCTCTGAGATGCTTCATTTATTTTAATGATAAGTAACAGTATATTTTATTTGCAGTGTATGCATGGACCGAAATGCAAGACTGGCAGTTTCTGTACTGTGGGCATAAGATTACAAGAGGTAAATTTGTTAGGAGGCCTCATTCTTCCTGTGTGGGGAACTATTGAGAAGGCTCTGTCCAAGCAGGTTGGTTGCTATCGTGTTTAGCATTTCAACTCATGTATATGATTTCGTGTCATTTGACCGTTGCATTCTGGTTGTTGAAACCTGTGAATTGTATCTTCATTTCTCATTCCTTTTGGAACCCTTTCTTCATATGTTTAGCATTATAATTTTACTTTCTTGCAATCGAGTTAATTTCATTACTGGAAAATGTTGTAAAATCGTACATGAGCTTATAGCTTTACAAAGCATCATGCCCAGAGAAAATGCACATATCTGTGATATTATACAGGCCTATGAGGTTGTATGTCAACTACAAAGAGGCACTTTCCTCCAATTTAAAACCATTAATCTCAAAAGTTTCAATAACTTTTGTTCCACATTGTAACTAGGAGATGGATGAGTAGTGGTGGTGGTAAAGGCAATAGGGTAACCTGGCCTTAGCATCCCATATATTTGTCTACCATATTTTTCTCCCTTTTTTTGTAAAAAGATAACTGCAGTCGTAGATTCAGGTGCTGGTGTGCTTGTTATCGCTTATCATGCGGTTGAATGAAAAGTTTGCGTGTGAAATCTGAATATACCTCTTTTGTAGGTTCGTGCAAGCCATAAAAGAATCAGGGTTGTTCAGATCGAGACTACTGCAGACAATCAGAGAATCGTTGGATTGCTTATTCCAAATGCAGCTGTAGAATTAGTGCTTCATGGTCTGTTCCTTATTTTCTATCCCTCTTTGCCTCTGATTTGTACATTATGGTGGTTCTGGGTTAGAAAATAAGCGTTTTCTGAAGCATACTTTTCACCTTGTTAATTTTAGCTATGAACATGTACCAAGACACTTATAACGGCGTATTCACAAAAAGAATCTTATTCTTGGCATCTTCAGTGAAAGTTAGACAAATCCCAGAAGATGGCAAGAAAACCTTTCTTCACATGTTGGGTGTAGGCTGAAATGGTAGATTGTTTTAGGTATGGGAGTGGGATAAATTTGGTCATTACCCCTTGATTGATATGCGTCCCACCATAATCAATGTTGTAAAGGTGAGTTGTGTCAATTGTTGTGGCCTTAGCACTACTCTTTTCACATCTCGAGCAAAACTCCAACCTGGATAACTTGATGTATACCGGAGAGTTCTTTTTTTGGGATAGGTCACTAGCTTCTTGTTTAAAAAGATATCACATTAATTATATTGTGGCATCCTGTGAGTGTTTAAAAAAAATAGAAAATCATTGGTTGAGAAAATCTATTGCTTTGTATGCTTCATGGATATTTGAAAGCTTCTAAGCGTGATGCTGCTTGCCTCTGCACTCCATTGACATTGAATATTTACTTTGCAGATTTGACAAAGAACCAGGCTAACGACAAGTAACAGAAGCCTGAGACGGAAGGTGTTTTTGTTTTGTGGATGTTCATCAAACGCATGTACAGATGATTTTACCTTGAACTTGCAGCAACAACAGTAACAAGAATGCTTAGTTGCAAAATTTTGTAGGCAGCCTTGGTAATCATGGTCTTGTCCTGAATTCTTGTCTCTGCCTAAGGGGGGACTCTCTTTAGAGTCCGATTTTGGGGCACATTAATTTTTGTAAATCATAAGTGTCTTGACAGCCATGTGTAATTGATAACAAATTGGCTACAGGAAATTTCAGATTCCAAAAAATGACAAGGGTGACTCTGTTTCGGGAGGTGTGATTGTTAATATTATATCATTTTCCATACCCTTCTTTGTAAATATTTCAGTTTCCATGGCCATGATTGAAAAAAAAAAAAAAAAGGAGTCAAAGTATCTGAACAACGTTGTCTTATCTACCGGCCAACAGCGGGTTTCTAAATATTTAAAAAACCTTGGCTTACACGGACACCATTCAAACAAACTTTTTGTAAAGACATCAAGCAACATGATCCTTTGTAAGAACATAAATTCAGCATACTCTTCTCCCGTGAGTTATTCCTTTTTGAAACGACGGTCCATGTCCACGTGTTCGTGATAAGTAAATAAACCACCCAACAAGTCTGCTAATTTTCTTTATCGACATCATTTTTATCCTTGAAACTGCCCAGCTTATGATTGAGGGGAGTTTCCAAGGGTTTGAACCCTGTCATTCCTTATGTAGATCCCTATTGTTTTTCTTCCGAGAGACCACAATGCCTTTACTGTTTCGTGCAACATCCATTCCAATAAAGTTTTTGAGCTTCTTAATGTCCTTTATTTCAAATTCAGTTGCTATGAAGTTCTTGAGTTGTTGAATATATGCCAAGTCATTAGTTGTAATGACTATATCATCAACGTACACCACAAGTTAGCGACTCCCCCACCACCTTTATGGCGGTGAAACAATATGTGAAAAGCCTTTTCTTGTACATAACCAACATTTTTAACGGTCTTTGAGAACCGACCGAACCAAGCCTTTGGCGATTGCTTAAAGACATGTAACGATTTGAGGAGCTAACATAATCTGCTCTTGTGTAGGCCATCTTCGAAACCATGTGGTTGCTGCATTTAGACTTACTCTTTGAGCTCTCCATTCAAGAGTGAGTTCTTAACATCCATCCTATAGATAGGCCAATCATATAGTGCTGCAAGAGATAACAAAATCCGTACGGTATTCATATTTGTCACAGGGGCAAGGTCTCAAGATAATCCACTCCATAAGTTTGAGTAAAGCCCTTTGCTACCAAACGAGCTTTCTACCTCTCCATCGTCCCACCAGCCTTATACATGACCGTGAAGACAAGACCTACTTGCAGCCTACTGGATTCATATTGTCAAGCGATACCAAGATCTTCCAAGTTTGATTTTGTATGGCTATCATTTCCTCTCCCTGTCCTTGAATCTGGCATATTGGTTTATGGATGTTGCGGTTGTTCTATTGTTTTTCGACATGACTCTCGGGCAGCTTGATTTTCAGTTCTAGGAGGGTTCTTGTGCCTTATTCTGTAAACCTACGGCTCCTAATCAGACCTAGCTAGTAGGAAAGTACCATTACTTTATGTTGGAAATGGAAACATGAGACTCAAGGGCTAAACCAGTTGGATCTTGACAACTAGAAGAGGGAGTTGAATGGTTGATCACTTAAAAGTTTCTCCTTTGAAAAAGCTCCTCGTGAAACCATGGTTTCCAAAATATCAAGTGAAGTTGATTGAAATAGATGCAATATTATAATGAATTGCGAGAACAGATAAATCAACTAAAAACATAAGGTGCAAACACAAAATCATAGATATGTGTATAACAGAGTGTTTGATACTTAAAGATATTGATATGAAAGCAATTATAAAACTCACAAAAGAAGTTAAGAATCTTAGACAAAGATATTAACAAAATATACAACTCAAATCAAACAAGGTAAGCCAATGTCCACTAGGCAACTTGATTGTCCTTTATCAGCACTACTCAATTCTAAAAATGTTCCTAATGTCCACTAGGCAACTTTCCCCTTGATTCAAAGCCTTTATTGTACTTCCACTTGATAAACTAGCCGTTATGTTTGAAAATGTTAGCCAAGGTTTTGCCTTGCATTGAGCTTGAGTGGATTTGATCATGCTTTGCTCATAGACTTGTATCGGCTAAAATTTGATGAATATTTGAGTGTATTTCAACTTGATCAAGTGATGAAAATGTGACACATGAAGTATATAACATTGTGTATCATACGTTATATGCATGATATAATAAATCATATTGGATAATGTATGTTTGTCACATTTTATCATTGATGCATTGATCATCTTGTAATGTTTATACCTGTAAAATTAGCTCAAAATAATTGATATTTGTGTATGTCTAAATAGACTTCAACGCATTAGTGTACCACATATATATAACACATATAAACTTATAGATGATCAAGCATATAAAGAAGTATGATATGATGAATGTGTGTGTACATGTGTGTATAGGATTATACATTGTCTTCATTTGATCCATTTTGAAACAATCAAACATTATATGATGCATCAATAGATATAGAAATCATACACGCATCATTTCTCAACGGGGTCTCCCAAATTAATATGTTTTCTGTAAAATTCCACATCGGTAAAGTAAAGTCTTGCTCACCCTCATATAAGTGTGAGACATAAATATCTTGTCAACTCGGGTTAGCCCTTTTAGGCCAAGCGATGACGGCGGTCTAAGCAGTTGACCAGACAATTTATGACTCATTTAGCGCTGCCAGACCTGGGGTCTGGGGGCGTTACATTTTCGACGTTGAAGTTGTTGTTTGAACTTCAAAATACGGATAAGTCTCAAAGAATGTGACATCATAAGTAACATACAACTTTTGTTTGAGAGGATCATAATATTTACATCCGTTTTGTGTTGGAGAGTATCCTACAAAGATAGTACTTTGGGTTCCAACTTGCTTTTGTTTTGGGAATGGACATGAAGAAAGGCTATGCTTCTGAAAACTTTTAAGGGCATATTATTGACTAGTCTAAAGTTAGGGTATGAGGTAATTAATAAAAAAAATTAAAGGGGTGGCAAACCGTAAAATCCTCGACTGGGGATTATTAATAAGATAAGTAGATGTAAGAATAGTCTTCCCCAAAATCTTTTGTCATGTTTGATGAAAACATGAGAGCTCTTGCCACCTCCAAAAGGTGTCTATTTTTCCGCTCATCAATCTCATTTTGATGTGAGGTGTCAACATAAGTAGATGGATGAATTATACCATGTTCTAATAAATAAGATACCATAATTGAAGAAAAATACACATTTCCATTGTTGGTCCGGAGTACTTAGATATTTGTTTGGAATTGTGTTTCAATCATATAAAAATTGAGCAAGTGGTTATATGTTTCAAAATATTCTTTCATTAGGTACACCCTACACATTCTTGTATGATCGTCAATAAATGTAATGAACCTTCTAATACGTGTAAGACTTGCAATTTTAGAAGGGCCTCATATATCACTATGTATTTTCGGGCAAAAAGACGGGAGCTTAGGTAGGGTATAGTAAGAAAAGAAGCTTTTTGGTGTTTTCCAATTCACATATTTCTCACACAAATTTCTTGTTCATGAAAAGATATGGATACAATTTTTGTAAATATGGAAAAATAGGTTGACCCAAACATTTATGTAGAATCATGACTTCATTGAATTTTATTCATCACCAGGCTGATTAATTGATGGTTATTACCCCTAGTTGATTGTATGGTCGATTAATTCAAAGTAACACAACTTATATGTGACTAAATGACATTGAAATTAAACACTTAATCTTAACATGTCATCATAATATTGATCACACACTTACATACTTTGTAATATTACTTTTGATCAAAATTTGTCACATAGTATATCTATATTATATTTTATTTGTACAAATGGCATTGAAGTCTTAGACTTACAGTACATGGTATAAATCTTACTTATCATATACAGATGATATGAAGGTGTCTATACATGTTCCATAAAGATACATCTCATTCAAGCCATCAAGTATTCATGTGATACATTGTATAATTGAAGATGTCGGCCACCATGATACACTTATGTTACACTTATATGTTACTGATAGGGTCATGAATAGGTTCAAACAAACCAAAGGAGGTGATTTTTTTCTTTTTCAAACACCTCCATTTTTAAACTTCTTTTAGATGGTGCTAATGTTCTGGTCTCCTGACAAAGATATGTACTATGAAAGATTAAGTTATGAAGAACTTTGAGATAATGCAATGTTTGATGTAATGGATCAATCATATAGAAGTATTCAAATCATACAAAAAGGCACAATCAAGATAAAATATAGAAGACACAAGATTTAGACAGGTTCCTTTAACCAGGCATAAAACACCCTAGAGTTGAAGTGAATCTTATACCAGATATTTGGATTTTTAAAGCTCCCTAGAATTGGGATTCTTTATTAATGATAGTTAGAGTGTTACAAAGATACTTACGGTGCAGTAACAAACCAATCTATCGAAACTAGTAGATAGTATAACTTTAGATTAAACTCACTAATGGATGATGCAGCAGAATCAATCCACCTTAAGCACCTCTCTGTTGATGCAAATAAGAAGAGCGCTTTTCTTTTGATGATCTTGAATAGCTTGCAACTATCCTATAATGATCTCAGCTCAACCAAACAACTATCACAAGATGAAGTGTATGAGCTCAGCTGAAGTTCAGAGAGTTTTAACAACGTAGAAGCTTTGGTTAGATTAACAGCAGCCTTCCCTAAACTCAGCTGAGTTCCTTTTATAAGCACATCATATGGTTCAAAAGACATTTCAGCAGGATTCAAAATGTAGCCGTTTGAACCTATATCAACTTTCAACCGTATGTCACACCTTCTTCTTTAAATCAAATTCTCAAACAGCTCTTTTGGTTCAATTTGAAGCTTGAATCGGTTGCACAAGATCAAGACAAGATGAGAAGTGACATTGTACTTGCAAAGAACTTTTGGCTCAATATCTCACCCTTGAATTGTATCTTGATCCATTGACCATCTATTTAGGCTGATTAGTGTTAATAATAACCACTTAATAAAGGTTGTAATACAGCTCAACAACATCAAAGTGATGTGCATTAGGCATTATCATAATCTGATAAGCGAACAATAAAATCTGATTTCATTTCTTTTTTGTTTGATCTTGATTAGTCCTTAATTTATGTTACGATCTTAGATTTATCTTGATAAAATGATCCAAAACACTTGTATTAACCCGCATTAAAACATTGAAGACTTGTGCATTCATCCAGAAGTGATTCACCGCAGATTGCATTAGTACAAGTTTATACAATTTTTTTGAGGGTAAGTTTATACAATTTGAATTATATCAATAATGTGGGGGTTTATTATGATCCAATGGCCAAATTCACTTTTAATGAGGGGAAATGTTGAATAAAAACAAAATATGAATTACTTATTTAGGTCAAATCCTAGTCACATTGATTCAATCATAAATCATTTCAGATGCTATATAACCTCTTTTCAGATCATGTGTTAGGTAGGAAACAATCAAACACAAAAAGATTCAATTCAGATCAAGGGATTGAAAATCATTTCACAACAATCTTCCTCTTTTAATTGTTTTCAAAATAACAAATGTCTGTTTCAGAAATTCTTCAAAGATCTCCCTCTTAACCAGTGCTCCCCTTAACACATGCATAGTAGACATACAATAAACTAGTACACACCCAGGTAGACTCGGATCAGATCCATTAGGCTCAATTAATTTGCTTTGATCAATATACTTTTATCCACCAAAGCTGATAAAGTTGTACTTATCAGACACTTGTATTTTAAAAAATTTAAATTCATTTTGATCAATTTAAAACATCATTTAGTACAACATCCCATAGATTTTGAAACATAGAATACTTCTCCTTTTTATTGTGAAATACAAGCAAAAGGTGAAGTATGAATTCTGATTTAGAGGGGTACCAAATGCAGAGCATTCCTCAAAGACTCAAAAGTGGCATGAGGAAAGGTTTTTGTAAAGATGTCTGCAGTTTAATTTTCAAACGGAACAAATTCAAATGAAATAATACAATTGGCCACATGGTCTCTTCGAAATGATATTTGATATTTATATGTTTTGCTCTAGAATGAGAAAACTGGATTATGAGAAGGGTTTATTGAACTTGTGCTATCATAGAAGATAGACACAATTAGAATGTGAATATTGAAGCCGCATAGTTGTTGTTTGATCCACACGATTTGTGCACCATAATTACTAAAGGCCACATACTTAGCTTCAGTGGTACGAAGTGCAACTCTAAGTTCTTTCTTAGTAAACCAAATGATGAGCATGTTACAATAGATGGATAAATGAGTGATAGGTGGAAGAGGATGTGCATGCACTTAGCTCAACTACTCAACTCAGCTACATTGAGAAATCAGCTTATTTACTCAGTTTAGCTGATTGTAGAACTCAGCTCAGTTGACTTAGATTCAACAGACTATATAGTGTTGTAACTTCCATTCTGTTATAACTGAATGTAACTGCTGCATGTGACCGTTGTAGTGAAGTATACTCTATAAACACTTCATGATCAACACATTGTAACTTAACTTGTTCATTATTTTTTATCAATAAGAATTCTACACTTTATTTTCTCTTGAGTTCTTTCAATTTCATCAATTTCAACATGGTATCAAAGGGTTTTTGCTCAGTTTCTGCTAACTTTGATGTTTAGCAGAAGAAACTTGCGAGTTTTATTCAAGATTTTTGTTGTAATCATAGATTCTTGAGAGATTTATGTGATTTTCTTCTTTGTTTTGGAGTTAGAATCCATTTCTTGATCATTTTTTCTTGTCTTTTCTGTAAATTTGTGTGATTTGAGGTTGTTCCTTTTGGATCAATATATGCGCAAAATATACTCTAGAGGGGAGGGGGGTACGTGAATAGAGTATATGGGATTTTTGGGGTTCTTTTTCGATTTAGCAAATAATCAAAAAATTACTAACACTTAAGTGCGGAAGCTTTAAATTAAAGTGTTATTCACTAGTGTGATATAAACCTATGTGATCAAGGTGTGTAATATGAAACAATATAGGCACGTTGATACTGCGATATTTAAGCAAACAGAAAGTAATGTATATCTATGAGAAAACTGATGTAGTTCAAGTTTGTGGCTAACAAATGCAGATATTCAGAAAAGCTTGCACAAACAGCTATGTTATTACACACTTGAGGAAATTTAGTAAAATACAAAGTTTAGGTTACATAAATGTTAAAATGTTTACAGAAGATATATAATATGATATTACAAAACAGATTATAACAGTAAAACAGACAAGTTATTATAGTTATTACAGACAGATTCAGTTCACAGTCTTAAAACAAATACATTAGAGAATCTAGCAGGTCAATTGACAAAGGTTCAGGTGATATCTATTACATGAAAGCTCAGCAAAGTACAAAACCAAGAAACATATACATCAAGGGAGGAGCTGACTATAGACTGATTGATGTAAGTCAACTTGATAATACATTTCACGATGTTTTATCCCTATTTCCCATGACTTTATTGATGTTTTCGTATCAATTCGAGCCATTATTTGCTTAGTTTCATCCATATGTGTAGATAGTAATTATTATATAAAATATTATATTTTGATAGGTTTTGTACCGGTTATAGTAATCGGAGCATCATGTCGGGTTTACGCTTGGTATTTTTGTGATTTATTACAGGATTATAGGTTGGCCAAGACCCCGAGTGATGACACGTGTTGAGCATAAACACGTCTTTTGAGGGCTACCAGAGTATACCAGAAGCTATTGAATTCAAACGGATCATTTGTCTTTAGTGCGTCTAGCGTACCATATCTTCAACAGACATTTGACTCCCCTTAGAGGCATTTACTGGAGAATACTTCTTCATGAGAGTTGTAGATCAAGAAATGAGATTTCCAACTCATCTTGAATCACACCAATCGGAGGTCTATAACTCAAGTTATAGCCATTTTATTGAGCTGCTGTGAAGTTGGAGGGCTCCAACTCATTGTTGGCGGCCTCCAAGTGTTGCAGGGAGCAGATTTTCAGCTTTTAAACTTCATTTTGGGCATAATTCTCATATCTTCTTCCACCCCCTCTTGCAAGACCTTGAAGACACTCAACCCCAAGGCTCTTTTAGACAAAATCCATCAATATTTAGCTTTTAATATCATTGTAAACATTAAGAATTCTTAGTTTAATCTCTAGAATCAATTTAGTGGAAGCAAGTTTTCATCTCTTTTGGTGTATAACTCCATTGAATCTTCTTCAAGTTGAATGAAAGTTTTCTTCTACAAGTTCATAGCTTTTGGTTGGTAAATTCTTAGCCTTTACTTTGATTTAATTGTTCTCATTGATATGAATTCTAATTTGGCATGTTGGAGCTCATATTCATGAGTGGCTAGTTCTATACTAGCCAAGATGATGCACTTGTGATAGTTTAATCTCTATTGGTTGATTAGGAATGTTGGTTTGCATTTCATAGCTTCATGTGTGTAGTATATCTTTTCCTATTTGCATTGTATTGCTTGTTTGTGTTGGATTGATCACCTAGAACTTGCACACACACTTAGTTGAGACCGAAAGGAGAAGCTTGTTTTGGGAGAAGGGATAGGAAAACCGGAGAGTAAAATCGACCTTAAGTGGAACTCGATTTTTCATATGGTGGTTGTTGATTCATTCATTGCACTCAAGAACTTAATCATGTTGAATTATTAGGTCTAGGGTTCTAGACCAAGGAGGAGGCATATAGTAATTTCATACACTCGTGTGAGGGGGAATTGCTAGCTTAGGAGTGCACCGATAACACACTTGAACATCATTGAAAGGTTAGAAGGTAGTTCATTCCCATGATGCTAGTAGAGATTCGCTTGATCATTACATTGTCTTGGCTAGGCTTTTTATCATTTGATCACCCGTTTTTAGTGTAGTCGACCTTAGAACATTTACTTTTTCTTGTTAATTTGCGACTTAGATCAAGGTAATCATAGCTTTTCGGTGTTTGACCTCACAATCCTCGTAGGATACGACCTTGACCACTTACTAGACTACAATTGACCCGGTACACTGCCGGTTAGATTGGACACCTAGAAAAGTTCGATCAAGTTTTTGGCGCCGACGTTGACGGGGATTGTGTAACGGTTGATACTCATATTAGCTAGAAAATTCTTGAGAATAAGTCAATCTCATCTAAACTTTTATTTTTATTTCTTTGGTGCTTACCTCTTTGGTATGTCACCAAGTGCTACTAATTGTGTTCTTGTTGTTTTCTATCTTGTAGTAGATGAACCGTTCTCGACGTGGTAAGGCCCCCGATACTCCTTAAATCCCGGATATCAACACTTATATTAGGGATCGAATTGTTGAGAATAAGGTTGGCCAAGCTCGCCATGAATTGGATCTTTGTGAAGCATCTTCACAAGAATCATTACATCAAGAAGAGGAAATGGACGAGGTGCAAGGAAATGCACAAAGAGGGCATAACCACGAAAATGCCCAAGTTGAAAAAACTCCCTTAAATCCAAATGACTATCCTCCACCACCACCACAAGAACCATATCCACAAATTCCACCACCTCCACCGATTCCCCCACCACCCCAAGAACCATATCCATACGATCCATCTCCAAATCCACCTTACCAAGATAGACCACTTTGTGAGCAAGCCATTCAAATAAAAAATCAAGTTCATAATCCTATTTGGCTACCTCACATTGATGCAAAAAAATTTTCAATCAAGTCTCATATGTTCGGTCTAGTGGAGAGTAGAGCTCAATTCCATGGAAAAGCCCATGATGACCCGCATTTACATCTTTATAATCTTGAAGAAATATGCAATACGGGATTTCAAAATAGTGCTTGTCAAGAAACTACCCGTCTTGCATTATTTCATTTTTCATTGAAGGGTCAAGCAAAGGAATGTCACTTTCCCACCATCACTTTCAATCATGGGATGACATACAAACTGAGTTTTTGAAGCAATATTTTTCACCGGGTAGATATTCGGAGTTGAAGGTAAGAGTTACTACTTTCAATCAAAATTTAATTGAATCTTTGGACAATGCTTGGGACCGTTTTAAGAAGCTTTTGAGGGCGTGTCCGAATCATGAATATACTTTGGAAAAATTCAAGTCCAATTATTTTGTAGAGGCTTGCATAAAATATCAAGAGTGCAAATTGATTTGGCATGCCATGGATCACTAATGATGAGCACGGCCCAAGATGTTTATAAGGCTATTGAAATAGTGACAAGATATGAGAAATTGTGGGATCCCGGCCCGAGTGAAATGGAAGTTGCAATTGGGGATGAGCATAATTCGAATGAGGAAGAAATTTTGAGTGAAATGGTGGTGATAAATAAGATGGTTGATGAATTACAAGCGGGGAAGAGAGAGTTGAAGCATCAAGAATGTGATGATATGACATTGGGTGTTTTTCATATCGAAGAATTATCAAACACCGATGTATCTACACAAGAAGAAATGGGTTCATTGAGACAACATCGAGATTTGAACAAAACTCACACCAATGTTATTGATCCACCACTTACAGCACAACACGCCCAAAACCAAACAGAAGATGAAGTAGCCAATTTAAGAAAGTTATTGGAGAACTTGATGGGAGTTGTGGCAATTCAAGCCGCCAATATGCAAACAATAATGACATCTATTGGCGTGATGTCCCAAGATGTTGGCAATTTGAAAACATCCATTGTGGGGCTAAATACAAGAATGAGAATGATGGAAGCATCAATGAGAGGCATTGAAGACCTTTTGACTAGGGAAGGTGAGAGAAATAGTAGTAGGCCCCCAGGTGGATTACCAAGAAACACCGAAAGAAACCCGAGAGAAGTATATGCTATCATCACCCGAAGTGGAAGAGTATGTGGAAGTAATGGAGTGGAAATTCATGGGAACAAAGAAGTTGAAGATGATTTGGATAATGAGGTTGAAGAAAGAGAATTGAGTGAAAAAGAGGAAAAGATCGTTGATTGATTCTTGAAAAATGATGGCTATATTGAGGAAGAGGAAGAACGGATAAAAGTCCCGAGAATTTTGAGAAATCCGAGATTGAGTGATTTGAGGACTTTATTCAATGAGCAAGACAAGTTAGAGACCTCCAATGACCACTTGGAGCCCTCCAACTCAGAACAGGATAAGTTGGAGGCCGCCAATAGTGAACCCAATGATCCTGAATTTGAACATGATGAGTTGGAGACCTCCAATAGGGAGTTGGCGCCAGCCAAGTCTGACTTGGAGCCCTCCAACAGGAAGTTGGATGCTCCAAGATGATGCTGAAAGTTGGGGAAGCTAAACATAGCAAGTTGGAGCCCTCCAACAACCCAAAACTTGAGGAAAACTTCAACCACTTCATCAAACGACAAGGGTAAGGGAGGCATAACTTCTACTCTTAAAATTATTGATCTTGAATCACTACCCTACCCCCCACAAGCACAAATTAAAAAGATGAAGGTTGATAAAAAGTACGCACGTTTTCTTGACACTTTTCGGCACCTAAACATAAATATCCCTATCATCGAAGAACTCACGAATATGCCGGCGTATGGTAAGTTTCTTAAGGACATACTCTCCAACATGAAACAGTTGGAAGAGTATGAGACAATTTGTCTTAGTGAGGAATTTTCCGCCGTGTTTCAACACAAGCTTCCTCCTAAGATTAAAGACCTAGGGAGTTTTACAATCCCATGTG
This sequence comes from Gentiana macrophylla, assembly GCA_026214975.1. Classification (NCBI taxonomy): domain Eukaryota; kingdom Viridiplantae; phylum Streptophyta; class Magnoliopsida; order Gentianales; family Gentianaceae; genus Gentiana; species Gentiana macrophylla. The sequence goes on along the minus strand of CM047809.1, from coordinate 93,736,780 downwards.
ATATTGGGGGCTTTTTGTTTAAGAATGCGCTATGCGATCTCGGTGCGAGTATAAACCTCATGTCCTACAATGATTTCATGAAACTTGGCATAGGCACGCTTAAGAGTACGAAGATGACTCTCCAACTTGCAGATAGATCCATTAAACGTCCAAAAGAAGTCATCGAGGATGTACTAGTGAAGGTCGATAAGTTTTACTTCCCCGTCGATTTTGTTGTTATGGATATAGAGGTAGGGTACACTACACCCCTTATCCTCGGTAGACCATTTTTAGCAATGGGGATGCCGTGATCGATGTTTGTAAGAGAGAGATTAGTTTGGGGGTGAATGTTGAGCGCATCATTTTTCACATCTACACCTCATTGAAATATCCACACACAACACTAGAGTCTTGTTCTTTTGCGGACACGTCGTGTCCATCTGTTATGGATTTTACTAACATGCAGTTGTGTTAGAAACAAATTTCTAAATCAAAATGTAAAGGCCTTTGTGTAGCTCGGCTGAACCAATCATTGTTTTTCTCTTGTTGTCCTGCAAAACACACTTGTTAGCAGTGAAAACAGCTGCACAATTTGAATGCCTGGTTAATGCAGTTAAAGACAACAAATTAAATCTGAAACTAGGAATGTAAACCACATTATGCAAAGTCCTATAAGGACTTATCACAACTTGTTCAGTATGAGTCAACTATACATTACTGCCATATACTTTTATGTTAATAACATGTTTAGGATTACTTAATTTTGAGAATGAACACACATAGTGATTTGTGGCTCTAGAGTCCAAGATCCATCGTGTATGTTTTAGTTAACTAGTGTGACTTGATCCTTGAGTAGGTGAGAATTGAGTATTCAATGTATGAATCGGGTTAACTAGATGGCTTGATGAGTCGGAATTCAGAAGATTCAACAGCCTCTCAAATTATTGTGAAGTGAGACCGTGAATTTCATACATAACTTGTCCAGCCTCTTTATCCTCCCCACCAGCAGACTGATCTGAATCTATCTGATCCACCATGTTTGCTCTACTTTTGGACTTGAAACCAGGAATAAAAATGACATTATACAAAGTCAGAGCAGGACTAATCACAACTTGTCCAGTATGAGTAACCTGTACATTACTGCCATTAGGTAATCTTACTTTCATGTTAATTACTGCCATTGTATTCAATGCAGGTAAAGACAATGAATTACATCTGAAACCAGGGATGTAATGGCATCATGCAAAGTCAGATCATGATTGATCAAACTTGTCTAATATGAGTCACATGTACATTACTGCCATTAGGTAATACTACTATCATGTTAATTAAAGGTTTATGATTTCTTAATTTTGAGAACGAACACAAAATATGATATGTGGATCCAGAGTCCAAGATCCATTGTGTATGTTTTAGTGAACTAGTGTCACTTGATCCTTGAGCAGGTGAGAATTAAGTATATGGTTGACTTCATGGCATGATGAGTCAGAATTCAGAATATTCAACAGCCTCTCAAATTGTTGTGAAGTGAATTGAATTCTAGACCTAACTTCTCTAGCCTCCTGATCCTCCCCACCAGCAGATGATTTGAATTTGTCTAATCCACTATATTTGCTATGCTTTTGGACTTGAAACCAGTTGGATACGAATGTTTCTTGTAACAATTATCTTTAGTGTGGTCATCAAAGCCACAAAAATGGACTGAACTTTCTTAAGGTTCTTAGCCTTAATGTTGTTTGCAGGCAGATTCTTTGACTACTTCACTTTGCTGAATTGACTTGATCTAGCCCCAAATTGATCGGTTCTGTCATTTTTGGCATGTCTATATAGTCTTCTAGACCATCAAGGTTTTAGAATCTTGATTCCTTGCCTTGTTAGCCACATAAGTTTTCTGCCTTTCAAACATATCCATTGCCAAAGCATCTTGGATGTCAGAAAAAGGCACCATCAACATGGCCCGAGACACCATTGCCTTAATTCATCCTTTAGTCCTTTCAGAAACTTCATCACATGTTCCATTTCCATGTGATCCAATAGAGTTTGTATTGCATCACAATGACATTGAGGCTCACATGTGGAAGAAGGAATTGGCCTAATAGTCTTGAATTCCACCCAAAGAACCATCAGCTTTGTCAAGTACTGATTCACAGAATCAATCCCCTCTTTCATTGAATTCATTTGTTCATGTAGATTAGAAAGTCTAAAAGCATCAACACTTGAAAACCGATCAGCAATATTTTTCTTATACAGTCTGGGCATTCTTGAAAAACATCAAACTCTGAGAAATAGTATTCTCCACTAAATTCAAGGTCCAAGTCCTTATCATTGTCACATTGCCTCCAGACATGGAATTCAAGCTGAATTCACCTCTAATTTCTTGATTGTACCATCAACAAACCCATACTTTTTCTTTGTGATTAACACTATTTCCATTGACAACTTCACATATGATAATTGTTATCATTCATCAATGGCTGAACTAACACCAAAGAAGGATTTTCATTGGGATGAACATAAAAAGGACTAGATGGACTCAATTCTTGATTTTTTGCTGCCATGGATGACAAGAAGAGTATTTAACCATACAAATTTGCAGAAAACTAAGAGAAAACAATCAAATTGATCAAGAACTAGATTCTAACTCTAGAAGAAAGAGAAAAGTCATAGAAAACTCTGAAGTCTCTATGAAAACAACAAAAGTCTCAAAGAAAACTCTCAAGTTTCTTCTTCTAAACACCATGTTGAAATTAGAGATGAGCTAGCGTGAACAAGCTCGTGTTCGCCTTTCGTTAATCGTTTGTTCATTTAGCTTAACGAGCCGAGCGAAAGAAGGCGCTAACGATACCATGTTGAAATTGATGGAATTGAAAATACAAGACAAAATAAAATGCAAAATTCTCATTAATCAGTAAAATGATCAAGTTAAGTTACAATTTTTGTTCGTTTAACAAACGAACGAGAGGATGGAGTATTTATAGATGATACTCTAATAGTTGAAAAAAATTAGGATACAAGACAAAATAAAATGTTACGTAACATGATCAAGGTAAGTTACGATGGAGTATTTATTATAACGGACGAAACCGAAAACCCGTCAAAGTCGGCTTCATGTTTTTCAACTGAGGTATTCTCTGCTAAAGTTTGTTTACTCAGCTGAGCTCTTTTCGCAGCTGAATCCTTCATGTCATCATATCAGCACTCAGCTAACTATTCTGGATTCTGAGTGTGTGCATATCCTTTTGCATCCAACACTCATTTATCCCGACTATTATGGATTCTGAGTGTATGCACATCCTCTTGCATCCAACACTCATTTATCCATATATCGTAACAGATTGCACTCAACTATCTTTCAAAAACAAACGAACGAAATGATTCTCATTGTGAAAACCCATCCATATATTGTTCGGGGGCCAAAACGGAAGGTTTTTTGAAAGTTGGAAGAAATGTTTCTTCCGTACATTGTAGACAAATGCTTAGAGAAACACTATAAATGTTGCACACAACCCAATCATGAAATCTTTCAAAGTACTTATCTTGTCCGCATGATCCTTCTTCATGATCAACCGATTTCAAGAATTTGTCATACACCCATTCATGCCCCCCAATTAAGGCCAAGTAATAAGCCTTGTTTGACATCAATTCATCTTTCATCGATTTCCTCACCGTTGCCCATTTTGTTTCTTGAAGACCTATTATGAGTGCTATGACTCTAAAGCCACAATTTCCATCCGGATTTACATTGACAATCGAGGAGATGTGCACATGAACCAGTTGATGGGAATATTTAATGTACCTCTTTATGTATCCAACTGAAGGAAGTTGAGTTGACACTTGCTTTTTTCCAGAACAAGGGCGTTTAGATGGAGCTCTAGTACTTGGAGATGTTAATTTACTTTTCCTAAAAGAACACTTGTAGATGAAGCTCGAGTACTTGGATGGTGATTTTTATTATCTTCGGAAGCTATTGTGTCATCAACACTCACTAATTCTTCTTCAACTTGCTCTACATACTCATCACCCTCTTAGTTGAGTCATCTTCCACTTCGTTTAGGATCCCATATCCAGCCACGACCAGTCATTTTGGTTTTTGGCTCTTCCAACACCGTGTTGACCGGTTGACAAAGTTCTCGTAGCTTCACTCACAAGTTTTTCTTATCCCGTATGCTTGATGTTCTCAGTTTCTCTTCTAATGGATGCAAAACTAGCACATGGTCTAACTCCGAATCATTTGGAGGTGGGCTATGGATATCAATGATCTTCCAATGAACATCGATCGAGGAAAGAGGAATGAATCTTCTTAAACTGTGTCATAGTGTGTCAACATGGAAATCCGTGTGTCTTTCGGATAGAATATCCACATTCTTCATTTAAAGCACCGCTACCATCGGTGTTTTCCTACTCATTAAACAACAACTCCAATTCGTGTATGAATACATGTTGTTTAACATCTTTCAACAATGGCTCGTATTTGAATTTTCAGGATACATGGATAGTGACTTCTCAGATGATTTTTAATGCTTCGTATCTCTTGGTCTATCATGCAAACACCGGCTTCCCAATCCGTCACCAAGCCCGGTTCTTAGCCAATTTTCAAAACACTGAATGCATTCCATATACCATCAATGTTGATGTGTTTCCTAGATGAAACACATTCGTCCATGCAGATACAAATGCCTCATTGTGTGCGTCCAACCATGTAGATGTAATGTAAGTCATCCCTTCTTCGCTAAAAGTCTTCTTACATTCATCCAATCGGCCATTCATCTCTTCTTCTGTGATTGAATTAACATCATTCCATGTTGTCATTAAATTTTTCCATCCTTCGCTCGTCGTCTTAGTCTTTAAGTTAGACACAATGCCCTTCTCAATGTGCCACCGGCATAAAGAAGTTCCATACCACACGTACCACATTCATTAATGCCTCTTCCATATCCATCACGATACAACCTATACACTCACTTTGGTCACCAATTGCTTGGCGAAGAATATTCAAAGCCCACGTGTAGTTGTCCTCCCTTTCCAAACATAAAAGTGCAAAACCAACCGAAAAAAGACATGTATGTAGACGTAACACCAACAATATGCAAAAGCGGTATCTTGTACTTGTTCGTCTTGTATGTACAATCCATAAGTATGACAGAAGGGAAGCACCTAGCAAGGGACAAGCTCCCGTTAGGTGCCAAAAGATATCATTCACTACATTATCCTCGTGTGTATAATGAACGAATGATGTGGTATTATCTGCAAACTTGTAAACCTCTTGCATCACTGTAAGTCCCTCGCGTGCGTTCTATTGTATCTTAGCACGAATGTTGTAGATCGCCTTTGGCGACGTGCAAATATTTTTGTCTTTCGATTTGAACTCCCTTAGTATGCGTCTAGGCAAAATACCATTTACGGTCATTCTTGCAACACTATCAATATCTTCTTTCTCTATCCGTCCAAGGTATGAATGACCCTCATCAAACTTCATAGTTTTGTGATTATGAATCCCATTCATGACTTGTACGGTCCACAACCCCCTCAATGTATTTATAGTGGGTTTCAATAAGAATGAGCATCCATATTTTCTTATCAATGATTCCCTTTGCTTGTTCTTTACGTAAGTGCCATCATTTTTCTTGATATTTCCCTCATTTGCTATGGTCCTTTTGTTCTCCACCCTCTCAGATTGGAATTTATTGTACGGTATACGCTTTCCGGTCATATTAGATCTCAACTTCACAAGAATAACACCATGTGATCTTGCCAATTGTGTAAGATGTTTGGTTACTTGGCGCGCAACAATAACATCTCTGTCTACATAACGGTGGCAGAGGGTAGTTTCACTCATCTATGCACGGGATTCATGCAGTTTTTAGGGGGCACATTTTATCTAAAATAATGCACCATTTTTTATCCAATTCAAAATAATATAAAATAATACATATCAAATAATATTTTACAACATCTCAAATTTCAAACACATTAAATATTTATTAAGCATCCCTATCCTATCCTTATAATTTTTAATAATTAAATATGTTTAGAGGCGTGAATTGAATCCCCACAAGTAGGGATGGGGATGCACTGCTCATATCCCTAAAAATAAATAGGGATAAAGACTCTGCTGTAGAAGCTATTTGGGGTAAAATCTATTTTTTATCTTCATTTTAGGGATAGGGCACCATATAGGGCTTCTTCTACATGAATGCCCTAAAGTGTCTATACTCGACCAAAAGAGGGACAACTACTACACTCTCCAAGGCAAGCGTTTTTTACCATACATTTTTTATAAGTCACAACCTAGTGAAAGGGAAGGAAATATATGTTTTGATAATCAGTTGTTTGTCATGATCGAACACGTACGTGATATATGCAGTTGCGAACGGAAGACACTTTAATAAGATGAAGTTGGAATGGGGTTTCGACCATTTCATGCCTCTAAAGACGTTCAATGATCCATCCAACGGCTAGGCTATCTTGTTGATGACGCGTGTCTTTGGAGTTGAAGTATACATCAAAGAACATGACATTTGTAAAGCGGAGCGTTTGGCAATGGTAAAGAATACTAATAGCTATACATATACTTGGAAAATCGACATTTTCTCTAGTCTTGCAACTCAGGATATTCTTGAGTCCATGTCGTTTAACTCTGGTGATCAGAAATGGTAAGCAATGCATTATACTATACTATATATTCATTGATATATCACGATAAATTACTATGTCTCACTATTACATGTATGTACTTATCGGGTCTAACACACGATACCCCTTGTAATTATTTGTTTGATCACATGTTTACTATGAAGGAAATATGAAAACAAAAAGTCAATACTAGGTCAATACAAAGACATGGCTTAACGTGAACATATGTGTGTAATGCCACCCATGCCGGCATTCTGATGAACACAAAACGTCAGAACATATGACATTACATATTTCATTCTGCAGTACACACTTCCTCAAGTTACGTTAGCCAGGGAAGCGTTGAGAATGTGATACAACACCCGTCGCATTGGCTTTCCATTAACGTCAAAAGGGTAGACTTCGTGTGGAGAAAAAAAGGTCAGCCAAGTTGACGTTACTAAGATTCATGGCCACTATACATTGGCAAAGAAACGTCAGATGCGCTAACGCTACAGTAGGCAATCAACTTCAGCGTGGTTGACGTTGCCTGCTAAAACCATGGATGCTAAGCAACGTAACAGAACACCGGCGGAACCCAATGATCGATCAGAAATGCAAAAAAACCCATGATTTTTTCCTAGAATTAAATGTGTAACATGTTAATATGCATATATCAAGGCTACTCATTCACACAATTCAAGTATTTAAAAACAATTAAATCAATATTTTATAGTTTAAGAAATTACGGAATTTGATGGTTCCATCTCTTCTTCATTGCAATTGCAATGCATGTCTTGATTCATTTGAGTAGATTCAAATTGATGAATTAATATTTGTATTGGTTGATTAATGAGGTTCAACCAATACAAATGTGTGGTGGTAGTGAGATGAAGGGTTTGTTTTTTTGTTTATGGATGAAGTTGATTAATTGAAATGTTTGGATGATATGATTGTATTATCATTATATATATATATATATATATATATATATATATATATATATATATATATATATATATACACTATTATAAAAGATCTAATGTGTGTTTCGTCAAGTGTATATACACTATTATAAAAGATCCAGTGTGTTTGAAAATTGAAAATTTTTTTACGCTAAATAAATTTATTTAATTAAACGTATTTAATGTTAAAACCAAAAAATTCATTACTACTATTATTATAAAAAAAGCGGTGTGTTTTCTCAAATGTTTCTTCCATTGAAAATTGTTTTCTACTAATAAATTTATTTAATTAAATATTGAAAATTGTTTTCTGCTAAATAAATTTATTTAATTAAACGTATTTAATGTTAAAAATCCAAAATTGAAAACGTCAAAAAAAAAATCAATCAATTAATAAGGATCATTATAATATAGACATGCAACTCTTAAAATCTTAGCAAATCTCTCGCAGGTAATCGAATTAGTAAGGATCAAAGATTTCCTATAAAAAAAAAAAAAAAAAAAAAAAGAAGGTAAGGATCAAAGATATATTGATTTGATTTTGCTTACTACGTATATTGATTTTTTCCTTCTATGAAAATAAACTACTATTCTGCTCAAAAGAATTATGATACTATTAAAAGATTTATTATTTTTTTTTTTTTGAAACAAAACAAATTTTATTAATCAATATCCGCCAAACAAAGGATCAAGACGTCACCGGGGCGAAGAACCCCCCATCGTATCGAGAAGAAACCAACAATCCATGTCGAAATTTAAAAGATGCTACTTTGGGACATTTCCAGACGCCTAATGAAAGAAAAAGAAACAGACTGAAAACTAGACAAAAGTGCCAAACAGTCCTGAACTAGACACCCATAAGCGGTGAGATCTTCCCCTGGTCGGCGAAGGCTTGCTATACACGTTAAGCAATCACTCTCAACGTCCAGCCGCCCAAACCGTAAGTGTTGCGCCTCCTCCAAAGCCAGAAAAAGTGCTCGAAGCTCCATATATTCCACAGTGGTCGCCGGATCTAAATGATACGCAAAAGAATGCAAAACCAATCCATGTGAGTCCCGAAAGATAACCCTAATACCCGCATTGCCTCTCGTGACCGCGACGATCCACATTACACTTTATTACACCTAATTGTGGTTTCGACCATCGATCCGGTAAATGTTGGCTCGAACCCCGTGTCCGATAACTTTCCATTGCATTGCTTCAGATATACTCGGTGATCGACCAATGACCACGCACACACCGCGACACACATAAAACCGCTGATTATCAAAAATCGCCGAACAACGGGCTTTCCAAAATTCCACATAAGCCACACGAACCTGGCGCGTCCGTAACACCCCAATCCGCTATCAACGAAAAAACTCGCAAATGATGCAGAGTGAAGACTTCGTAAAATACTCCTAAACGGCGACTTGCCAAACCCGGAAGCCAACTCACACTCAAAGAGAAACGTGCCGCAAGGTTTCTAAAGTTTCCCCGCATGCCAAGCATAGACCAGACTAAACTCCTCTGTGCCAAAACCCTGGCCAATCGCGAAGACAATCGTGAAGGCACCGCCACAAGAAATGTTGAATGCCATTTGAACCGAAAAGGCCCCAACAACTTTTCCATAAACGGTCCCGACTGCCGAACTCGAAGGCCTCGCTCTCTCACTGCGGACCGATAAAGCGATAAAGCCAAGAAGTAACCTGACCAACAAGATACACTCCCTACGATCGTAATGCCATATCCGCCGGTCTGAGTGCCCCCGGGGGCCACAGTGGTTTCCAAGATTGCGTCCGATTCCCATGGCCGGAATACGAGCCGCACTTTCGCACATCCCATAACCTGGTCCTGGTATAAAGAGATCTCGAGACAAGAGAATGCCTCAAGCTCATGCCCTGCGAAGGTATATAAACGAAGCTTCCGATTAACCCAAGCATCATGAAAAATATACACCGACTCACCATCTCCTACACGCCACCGCGAGCCACTATACAAAAGGTCACGCCCTCAAGAATACTACGCCACAAATAAGACGGCCTAGCCCCCCAAACCGGCCCGCCAGATTGTGCTATCCTCAAAATACTTTATGCAACACTTGAGTTTGTCAAAGAACCTGGACTCATAAGGATGCGCCACGTTTGTTTAGCTAATAGGGCCAAATTGAAACACTCCAAGTCCCGAAACCTAAGCCACCCAAGTTCTTGATGTAAACAAGCCAAGCCTCCCAATTTTTCCAATGTATCTTCCGCTTATTCTCCGTATCTCCCCAAAAGAACCCTCTAATCGATTGCTCAAGCTCACGTATTAGCGTGGTGGGAATCTTAAAACATTGCATAATGTAAGGGGAATGGCTCAGTAAAGATGATTTAATCTTTGGCGAGAGCAATTTATCTTTCCACCCACCCACCTTTTTCCACTCTGTCCCCGCAAAAAGAGAACACTGGCGCTTATTCCTTCCTATCATATAAGGCAGCCCTAGATATTTGCCTGAGCCAACCCCAAAAGGAATTTGTAGCAAATCCGATACCGCCTCGCTCCTCCACCGAAACTCCATGCGAAAAATAGAGACTAGACTTGTGAAAATTTATCGCTGGGCTCAATAATGTAAACAGACTCCGCCAATGTCTCCGCCGCCCATCCAAAAGTTCAAAGAATACCATGATACTATTAAAAGATGAAATAATTTAAACAAACATTATCATTCAAAGCTCCTCGGTTAATAAGCGATCTTCAGAATCATCAGAAATGATATAGGGCGACAACGGATCGCCTTGCCGAATCCTCTATACACTTTGTTGAAAGCACCACATCAATGTGAATGATCAAATATTATTCTCGGTAATAAATTCATCTTTATATACATCATGATTATCTTAATAAATTCATAAATACATCATTATATTAGTTTAAATGATAATTATAATTTTCGTTTATATTTTCGCACTGGAATGTGCAAAACATGTTTTGTGTGAAAAGACAAATTTCTAAATATAATACTTATTGTTAAATATAAAAATACCACATTGTTGCATTAAAAAGAACCTTTGTGTTTCCCGTCAAGTGTTTCTCCATTGAAAGTTTCTTCCATTCTAATAAATTTAGTTAATTAAACTATTTAATGTTAAAATCCCAAAAACGCGATAAAAGTAATATATCGTCTGTCCCCTATATAAGTATGAGACATAAATGTCTTGTCAACTCGGGTTAGCCCTTTTAGACCAAGCGAGGACGACTGTCTAAGCAGTTGACCGGATCATTTATGACTCATTTAACGCTACCAGGTCCGGGGTCTGGGGGCGTTACAAAATGGTATTCAGAGCCGAGCATTACAAAATTGTATTTAGAGTCGACAATCACACGGACCGGAGTGTCACACCCTATGAGACGGTGACTCCTCTGGTAGGGACGAAACTGGGACAAGTCTTGGCCATCCTGGCTATAACGTCAGTCCTCTATAAGGGGGAGAATGTAAAGTCACACATCGGTAAACTAATAGGCTGTTCAACCCCATATAAGTGTGAGACATAAATGTCTTGTCAACTCGGGTTAGCCCTTTTAGACCAAACGAGGACGACGGTCTAAGCAGTTGACCGGATCATTTATGACTCATTTAGTGCTACCAGGACTAGGGTCTGGGGGCATTACAAATTATCAACAAAATTACATAATATTTGAAACCATCACACAACACAATTGTGGATGTACAAATTTTAGTGAAAATAATCTTAAGGGGATGGGAAGAACATAAAGTAGAAGTAGCAAAAAATTGTGCTTTTTATTCTCTAAACAAGCAAAACAATAGGAAGAAGCGATCGAGGTGGCAACTTCTAAATCATTTTAACAAAGAATAGTTTGAATAATTGGAGTAGCTGGGTGACAAAGACGATGGTGCCAAACACTTTGATAATTTATTCACTGCGAAAAGCTAGAAAGGGAAGGCCATTCATACAATCCATTTTTAACCGATCATTGCATCATATGAGTACTGATCTAAAAATCCTTCAAATAAGTTTAGAGGGTAAGAATTCAAAATAAACATTATTGACTTGACAAAGCTAGGAGATACATAATAAATTACGAGACATTCTGGGAATACAACGAACATTGAAATGGGTGAGATCGGTCACCGTATACATGACACTCATCAGAACTCACATAGAGTGATAAATGACATATCAACATATGGGACGGCATGAGCTTAGCTCGATATCAGACCTTAACCATCAAGCTCCATCTTTAGAACAATGCAGGCTACCCTTATATCATCAACCGAAATGATGTAGGTCATCATCTATCCTACATGGCACATGTCGCCTTCTGTCCCGCATAATCGGCAAGATGCAAGACGTCTACGGTCCCTTATTACCGATGTCATGTAGGTCACCTAGGTAGTTTATGCTCAATACGGTAAAATCATCCTCGACCTCAAGCAACGGTTACATTCTCTTCAATCAGCGTTCCGGAATTCACATAGACATTACTCCACAATAGTAACTGCTATAATGATGGCTTTGAAATTTTACGTTCCGTTGTGTCCGGAGCCCTAATTGCTCCATAACAGGCTTCATTACATGAATACATTGTAAACTCCCTTGACCATGACTTCAATGCATCATAATTCACTCCCACGCGAGGGAATGTTATATAAAGTATCGTTATCCTCAATTAGTACACACATAATATGCTTGCTATACATTCCTTCTTACTGTCCTAATAGAAATTCATTTATTCAAATATTGACTTGAGTGCCAGAGTATCCCCTGAAGGCAAGCTCTACGACCTTTCACGTTTTTGTGCGTTTTCAAACATAGATATTTTAAAAGAGTAGAGAGAAAAATAGAACATATGTGTCTGACGGAAATATTATTTCCATCACCAACCATGATGTCTTCATTATCAGAATAAGGCGTATGTAATGCCAAATTACTGAGATCTGTGGTAACATGATGTGTGACACCACTATCAAGAAGCCATATAGAAGATGACAGAGCATCCAAATGTATTTGAAGAGGACGCAATGTTGGAGGATTGGACCGAATGAGAAAAAATTGTAAGAGGTTGAACTTGGTAAGGACTGCACTATTTCTCTGAATGTCCTTGCACTTTCCACACTGGAAATAACCATGTAGGGTTTTTTAGGGCGAAAACTCAAGCCTACTGCATGAGAGAAAGTATTTGTGCATATTTCTAAGAATTAGGAATAGTAAGACGTGGAAACGAATTAGCACTGGAAGAGGGATGTCATACGATCAAATGGTAAGACCAGAAAAATGAATGGTTTCATCTTAGACGGAACAGTCTCACAATTAAATAACTTTTCTTGGAGCTCTTCAAAATCAATAGGGGTATCACGTATTTGAAAAACCCTAGCCAGCTCTTTACAGTCATCTCCCAATTTGTCTGAAATAATATTCACAAGATCATCCTGATCCGTCGAGTAAATCATCAGCTTTAGTTTCCACAACATGAAGATAATTAGAGATTGTTTGAGAACGTTTTTGCATGGATTTGAGGTACTGCTTAATTTGTTTGATTCGGGCACATGGATGGCTTGCATATGTATCATATAAAGTATTTCATGCCTCACGAGAAGTCTTTTTATGTGTGATTTACAAGATGATATTTTGAGAAAGAGAAGAAATAATGGCATTTAAGATGAGTTGATCATGTCTAATCCAAAAATAGTATGACAGGTAAAATAGAGGACAAAGAGTAATTCAGGCTGCATAATCCATATGTTAAATAAGAACGCATTTATTATGCGAGGAGATATGTTGGATTGGTATACATTGTTTTAGCAACTTCGTCAATTAAATAGGAACGATGAAAATATAACATATAAAATGACTGAATGATAGTTATAATAATTGAAATATACGTCTAATCATTTACAATGGACAATAAAATTCTATGGTTTCACCATTCTTCCTATCATACTAATTAAAATTGATCTTAGATTCATACATCAAATATTTAAAACATACTGATCGTTATCTCAAATATTACTTTATTTAATAAGTGTTATTTTACAATTACTCAATTATATTCATAGATAAGATATTGTAAACATATAAAATTATATGCACATTCACCCCACATGCTATAATTTTTGCATGCACTTATCAAAATGAGTTGTTTAGACTAAGCCCATCACAAAAGTTGCTTAATTTCTTTTTTTTTTTGGAAAATGTCCACAAGTTTACTAGATAATTATGAAGAACATGTTCTCAATATATATTAAATACACAGATTTGTAAATTTAGAATGCTTATTATCTTTAAAATGGTGATAAATGTATCGAGTGCATGAATTTATAAATTCAAAAGCTAATAAAAAACATAATATCATTGTGTATAATTATTTGTAATAGCATATTTATATTTTACGAGGAATAAATACTTAATAAATTTTGTATTAATTGATATTGTTTTCAAAAGCTTCATTAAACTAAAACACGTGCGGACGCACGTGCATTTTACTAGTATTAAGAAAATGATGAGGATTGATCTAAGATTCATTTGCATTTTCTATAAATTATTGTTTTAAGTGCGTTATTTTTTTGTGCTTCAAGTAAAAAATAATTGAAATATTGTTCCATATGATGGTAGTTAGTTTTCAAAGTTAGAAAAGCTGAGCTATTAATCATGAAAGAAAGGCTGAGCTATTAATCAGGTGGGAAGGCCCAGGGTTTGAATCCCTCTCCCCAATAAATTAAGGCCCTGGCTGAGCTTTCGTCAGTGGAAAAAAAAAAAAAAAAAAAAAAAAAAAAAGAAAGAAAGAAAGAAAGAAAGGTGGTATCATTCAATCTACAAATTGCCAAACAGCCAAAAAATATTAAAGTAGGTATTGAATAGCAACACCCCAGCTTAAGTTTAATTCATATAGCCATCACACTCTGGACAGAATATGATCAACAAAATTAACTACTTCCTCTTGCATAATTTTCCCATTCAAGCACGAACCAGATTAGGCACAAAGTGCACCCTTTAGTAGTTACCTGACCAATCAATCCCTAATCACCAATTATGGCCACAATTTTTTGAAGTAACACCCATAGGACCCGTCTTCATTACACAAATATTTCCTAACCCTGCTTACTAGGGTCTTGCCCACGTGCACCACGTGCACCACGCCCACCCCTGCCACGAAGTGTCCTTCCACGAGCTCTGCCTGTTATGGAAGGAAACATTCCTGCTTGTCTGAGGGAAGCCCTTTCTCTTGCGCGTTGTCCCAAATTGATTGTTGTGTACCTATTACTTGGGGACACTTGTTTACCATCTTCATCGTCAGCATTGGTGGAACTTGGGTCAACTTGTCTGGATACAGATGATTCAGTAACAGCAGCAGCACTGGTCGATGATTTGTCCACATGTACTACAGTTTCTTCAGGAGTCTCATCTATGCTCTCTGATTTACCTTTGGTATGAGGCACAACTGGCTGCTCAAATATATCATTCAATATAACGGAACTCCCACCAATCTCATCGGCTGTTACGCTACTCCCCTTGCCATTCTTATCATCATCTAAAGCTTGGAAAGAATCTATCTCACCCTGTTCCATTCCTTCAACTTCCAATGGTGGTTCTTCATCAACCCCAGATTGAGGGTCAATACCAGTCACATTCTCCACTCCGGCTTCAGGGCTTTCCATGATATTAGAAATGCTACCGCCACCTTCAACATCTACAGCATCTGGAATAAGCTCCCCCTCTTCATGCTCAGCCCTGGTATCTGTTGCTGGCTGCTGAAAAACTTGCTCAGCCAGAACCTTGGACGTATCGGTCACCTTACTATAAGTCTCGCCAGAAACATGACCCCTGTCATCCTGAACTTCTTCCTCCCTATTCATGTCAGTTGTTAGCTCTTCCTGCTTCCTGGCAGTCTCTGTACTGTCCCTTTCAGAACCATCAATCCCTGTCGGGTTACGTGCAGTATCAGTGATATCCACCATTTGTTCTTCAATAAAAGGCAAGACTTCAGCATCTTCTAAATTAACAGGTGATTGCCCCCCTTGGCCAGTTTCTGATGATTGTCCTTCCTCAATATCTAGTGAAGTCTCGGAATTTTTATATTTCTTCAGCATTGGTCCAGAAACATCAGCACTTTGCTCCCCAGAAACATACAAGTCTTGAGCTTCTGTAACAGATGATATAGATGGCCGCTTACGAATAGGTGGGGCAGCTAATAATGTAAGATTAACCGGAGTATCTGCATCACGTGATGGCGAAGGCCTTGTGCTACTGTCCGGGCCTTCCTGTTCTGACATGTCAATATCACCCTGAGAGTCTTCAGGATTAGATATACGGGGCCTAACCAGTTTTCTTCCAGTTCTACGTGCTTCAAAAGCGGTCTTTGCTACAACTATTTTCTTCTCTCTTTCCTCAGCTCTAGCAGGGGAGATGTTCGCTGGGAAGGGTGCAGATGAAAAGGTACTTGGAGCAACTGCAGCTGTCCCTTGAGCTTCAGAAAAGAAGAGAAAACAATGATCAGGAAGAATTTCATAATAAGAAATTTTATTACCAAAGAAACTTGTGAGAAGAACAAAGCCGCAACAATTAAAATGATTAGGCTGAGAAGTCATAGTGTCATACACATAATAGTGTTCAGAGATGAAACATCCATAGATGATAAGTCAGTCATAGAAGAGCCAAGTTCAGCAGTAACTGGTTGAGCAACACGTTCAAAATTGTCCACTGCCTGGAGATATGCAGAAGCAAGGTCCTCAAAGAAAGTGACAGGAAGCATGTGTGTTTCGCTTGTTCCCTTCAAGTAACGATTGAATTAAGAATCAAGCAATAGACAACCAAATAATAAGTTCAAATGAAAAACATAAGACAATACACTGTTTCAAAGCTCTGAATTCTAGAAGCAGGAACAAGATCATTAACCGTAAAAATGAAGCACATAAGTGAGAAAACACAAACTTTAGCTAAAATACTTAGCTATGAGCAATTTTAATAAAGGCCGGATTTGGGATAAAGCTTACTCCTGTTGTGAGGATAAATGTGAATAAATGCAGTACAACCAAAGATTTTGAAAGGAAGTGAATGATCAGTTTTATAATTAGGAAAACCTTCTAACAAGGCTTGTCTAGAAGTTTTAAACTTCAAAATTTTAGAAGGGCATCACCCCATAGATATTTAGGAACATTCATAGTGAAAAGTAAAGATTTAGTCACCTCAAGAATACGTCTATGCTTTCTTTCAGTTGTCCAATTTGATGGTGAGTGTCTACACAGCTACTTAGGTGTATAATACCATGTTTATTCAAGAATTTACCCATGTTTTTCTCAAAATATTCTTTGGCATTGTCAGCTTTAAAGAACTTGATTTTTGTGTCAAATTGCTTTAAAATCATGATGTAAAGTTCGGAAAAACAGTCCTAACCTAAAACTTGTCCTTCGTCATAAAGACCCGGTATCCCTGATATGGTCATCAATGAATGTTATGCACCAACAGAGCCCTTTTAACTTTTAAGTCTTTAATCCTAGAAGGTTTTGTCTGTTTGTACAAATGACACTCATCCGACGGCGCGGTGCAATAAGAGCTATTCACAAGTATTTCCATTAAGTCCATCCCATTCTACGAACCTATAAGAATGATGTGTGACAACCTATCATCTATCAGCATTGCTGAAAATCTTGGCCATCGTAACAGGACCAAGCATGTGGAGATTGATAGATATTTAATTAAAAACATGGAGGACAGGATCATATATAAGACCAACATCCCAGCACAACACCAAATTGATGATGCATGTACAAAGCCATCTTCAACAAAACCATTCCAAGAGGTGAGTTCCAAGATTGTTGTTGTTAATTAACAACAACAATCAACCGTTTTATACTTTTATTAGATATATTTCTGTCATTATTCTATTTATTATAACTCTTACAATGTTGTTAGGATGTGCAGTTTTATTCGGGTAGCAGAAGGGTCTTCTAGCCATTACAGAGCTGGTCAAAGTTATTTTGCTTCTAGTCGTTAGGATTAAACTTGTATAAATACTATGCAAACCATCTCAAAGAAGAATGAATAAAAGAAGATATTTCTTCCCACTCCGATCTTACTCAACTCTAATTTTGCAATGAGAGATATAGGAAAATATCTTTTGACCAAGGTATAAAATAGAGAGGGATAAATCTTAAAAATAATAGTAATCATACAAGCATTTATGAAGCTAAATTCACCAAAGCAGTTTCCTTAATTTTTAACAGGGAATGCATAAAGTGTTGTCATACCTCTAATTCACTGTCTTTCCCAAGCTTTAGCTTCTCAACTTCATCCGTAAGCATCTTTAAACCATGTTTATGCTTATCCAGCTCGACTAATAGCTTTGAACGTTCCTGAGTATCCAATAAAAAAAAAAATTTGTTTCTGCTGGCCTTCGAATCATCAAGAAAGCTAAAAAAAAGTACAACGATACAAATGGGAATAAATGAATATGAAAGTAATACTATATATGATCAATTGAAAGGCAAGAGATTTTCCAACTAGTTATCTTACATTTAAATTAGAACATCTGACTGGGGGCATAAAAAGAAAAACGAAAAATGGAAGTTAACCAACAAAATCAGGAAAGTAACATGGCTATTCAAATCTAATGAAGCACAATGACTTTGCAACATAAGTCAACTTGTTTTCAGAATTTGCATACCTGAGCAACAATATCGAAGGAGTCTTTAATTGTCTTTCTTGTCTTTACCCGCTTTTCTTTCTCTGTTTTGTGCTCCTCTTTCTCTTTCTTTAGCTCTTCTTTTTCTTTCTTTAGCTCCTCTTTTTCTTTCTTTAGCTCATCTTTCAACCTCTCCACAGCCTTTTCCAATGTCTAATAAAAACAAACATATACATAAACAGGAAAATAGAAGAAAAGAGCCAAGACAAATAACAAAGAGAGCACTGGGGCTGACCTGAATTCTGGTGTCTTTTTCTTTCTCCTTCTCTTTCATGGCATGTTCACCAGAAGCATCTCCTACAATCCTTTTACCTGCAAAAAGACGACTCAAATTGAGAAAGCAGCATTCTCTGGTTTAAAACAAGCAAGCAAGCAAACACACGAACAAGGGAGCAGAAATGCGCCAATTGAGAAAAAGGTAGATATATCGCTGACAACATCAATCTGATGGATGATATCGTAATCAACTATTAAGAGAAGGAGGGAAGGTAAGAGCACTTGCATTAGTGTCTCTTAACAGATTCTTTACTTTACAGACTCAAACACCATTTTTCTCTGGTTTACAGAATCTGTGTAAAATCTCTACTGAACATTAAATAATTGAATAAAAAATTTCAATTGTTTTCATGTAATTGGTGGAATATTTTAGTAATTGTACTCAATAGTATATTTGAGTTAAAATTTGGAAGTCAATCTTATTTCCGTTTCTAATTTTTTTGGTATATATAATGCTAAGTCAAGTTTATTGCAATTATAAGCCTTCAAAAAAAAGTTTATTGCAATTATAAATTTAAAATATTTTGCTACGCTACATGCCTGCACGTGAGTAAGAAACGGAAAAATGAATATTAATTAAAGAAAAAGAATTCGGGCACACAAACAAGGAGAAAAGGGTGAGAGAATAGCAATGAATGAGTTTGGAGTATTTCACATTATGGGCCAGATTTGCAGACTTGTTTTAAGAATCTGAAGGTACAGATTGACTAAAGAGACACTACTGTACAAGCATTTTAGATGGATCTGAACTGTTTGGATCTCTATAATTTAGATTTATTATCATTTATAGATTCTACTACAAGTGCTCTTATATGTTCCTCTGAAATTGATTTATGAGCATTTTAAAATAAACAGTGAAGATGATGAAATTCCCTGAATTGTTCAGGTGGAGTTGGAGGCCGAACTTTCAGGCAGAGGTTCCTTGAAATAAATTTTTGAAGATTTTAAGAAAATAGTAAAGATAATGCAATCCCCTGAGTTATTCAAGAGGAACTGGGTGCCGAAGTTTCAGCTAATTGATCACTGACTCGGTGTTCTGGATTTCTCGCCTTTTCTTTCTTTTCCTGTATTCTATTAATTGGCTGCTGCTGAGGGTAGAGTGAGGCAGGTATGTGTTAAACAGCTCTGGAAAAGCCCCAGCTACAGCAACTGTGCTGCCTAAATTACTGACTGCAGGTGCAACTTGAGAATAGGAAAATATAATTGGCTGCTGAACCGGGAGTGCTCCTTTAAACCCACAAAGTAAGATATCCTGTGGCTGATTGACAAAACAAAGAGCAATTACCAGGCAACCATCTCCTTTTGCCCAGGGGAATTCTGCGCAACAGAGAAAAATGGCTAGCTGCTAACTCCAGCAAAATCAGTAGCAACAATGTAAGCCAAGGGCCTGAGCTGGGAGCAACTGATATTGAAAAACTAAAGAGGTTCTCGGAAACTCTTGAAAATCCTACATTCTGCCTGTCTTTCTCAGGTATGGCCTCTCAACACATTTCCACCAAAAAATAATGGGTGATTGACTCAAGGGCTACAAATCACATGACATATGATGTCAGATTTCTTATGTTATAAACCATGTGCCAGAAATAGAAAAATTATTGTGGCTACTGAGTCCACAGTCACAGTAGCAGAGATTGGGGAGATTAAGCTATCTCCTGAGATGATCCTTGAGGATGTATTACATGTTCCTAAACTAGCTACCAATTTCATTTTTATTCAAAAATTGTCTGAGGACTTAAAATGTCATATTATCTTTCGCACTAACTCTTGTCTGATTCAGGGGGAAAACAAATAAGATTGGACCTGCTAAGATGAGAGAATGACTACACTTTCTGGAAAAGCAGAATGCCAAGTCTAGTTTTTGTCAATTATCTTGTTGCATTTCTAGATCCAACAATGAATAGATTTGGTTGTATTGTCAAAGATTGGGGCACCCCTCTTTTAATACAATTAAAGTTTTGTGAATTATCTAGACATGAAAAGATCCCTTTCCTTAACAGGGAAAAATCTAAGGGGGCTTTCTCACTTATCCACAGTGACATTTGGGGTCCCTAAAGGATACCAAATATTACTGGGGCTAAGAGGTTTATCATCTTCATTGATGATTGCACTAGAGTAACTTGGATTTTTCTCCTGAAAAACAAATCTGATGCTTCTAGTCCTTTTCACAACTTCGTGAGCATGATCAAACCTCAGCATGATTCTAAGGTTATGAGGACTACAATTGATAATACTAGAGATTACTTTAATCAATTTCTAAGTCTCTTTCTTATAAAATAAGGGATTGTGCATTAGACTTCTTGTGCTCACACTCCACAACAAAAAAACAAACATATTCTGGAAGTTACTATAGCAGTTAAGTTTCAAATGAATGAACCTAAGAGTTATTGGGAAGAAGCTGTACTAACTTCAGCTTATCTTATTAACAGGATGCCATCCAAATATCTCGGGAATCAGAGTCCTATTCAACTACTGTCCAAGGTGTTTCCCACCATTGATTTGTCAGAAAAGATGGAACCTAGGGTGTTTGGATGTGTTGCCTAATGCACGTATCCATGCACCTAACAGAGGGAAACTTGATCCAAGGTCTGTCAAGTGTATATTTATAGGAAATCCCAACACTCTGTGTAGAAGAATAAAGAATATATTTCTATAATATTTCTATCTTTTATTATTACAGTTGGTAATCCCTTCGATGAGTTATCGGCTGCCTTGCTTGAGGAATAGTTTCACGAAAATGGAGACGAACCGGAATAACGTCCGATCTTGTTTCTGGATTGAGTAGAAAGGGGATATATGAAGTTCGTTTTGTTCCTCTGTGCATCTCTGTGATGGGTAAATCTGCGTGTTATATTACGGGAATGAATCGTATATGTTGGTTGAGAATTGCTCGGGAATTCATTGATAATGACTTTGCCAGGAAGCCCCGGTGAATGGCGGCCGTAACTATAACGGTCCTAAGGTAGCGAAATTCCTTGTCGGGTAAGTTCCGACCCGCACGAAAGGCGTAACGATCTGGGCACTCAGAGGCTGGCAGTCCAATCAATGGTGGACCAGTTGGAACTCATTTATTAGCAGCAGCAGCAAGAACTAAGCAGCTTATGGGAAATCCGCACCATGGCCTGCAAAAAGTCGAATCAGGGGTGGAGAAAGGTTCTGAACTAGAGGACCTCCCCTTCCAAGATGTTATCACGATCTGCCCGATCGAGAAGGATTGCATCCATTTTCTTCAGAGATGCCACAAGTGCCAAGTGCATGCGAATTTGATCTACGCGTCGCCGATGGTTCTGTCTTTATGATCTGGTTGTATTAGTAGCTGTATCAGCATTAATTAGTGTTGTTGAGCTGGTCTAACAGCCTGCATTTATGGCAGCTGTCTGCTGCCCTTTAAGTTCCTTGTACTATTTATATCCCAGCTTGGGATCCTGTATTATATCATAAGAGAATATTATCTCTCTCTCTCCCTCTTCTAACTTTCTTCATGGTATCAGAGCCAAAATTCTAAAGGGAGCTCAAAAGTTTTTTTTTTTTTTTTTTCCAGAATGTCTACTCTAACATCTGACGACTCTTCTCTGGCCATGCCATAGAGAACAGCCAACACCCGAACTCCTACCTACAAGCCTATGGATACTGGCGCCTATTGCCCTTTAACTTTTGACTTTTCCAATCTTCCTTATTTCGCGGGGATCATCTGGGGACAGCTACAGGGGAATCAAATTCAAATGTTCCCACTGGTGCATCTGATCTCAGCTCTACAATCGTCACAGGCCATAAGCTAAATGGCAGCAACTTCCTCCAATGGTCCAGATCGGTGAAAATGTATATCATCGGTCAAGGAAAGATGGATTACCTTACTGGTGTCTCTAAACCTCCAGCTCAGAGTGACCCAAAATTCAAAATTTGGGATACTGAGAATAACCTTGTTATGTCCTGGCTCATTCGGTCTATGAACACTGAAATTAGTGAAAATTTCTTCTTGTTCGATTCTGCTCATGAGATTTGGGAAGCAGCCAAGGAGCTCTACTCCAAGGTTGATAATACCTCTGAAATCTATGCTATTACGTTACAGCTTCAACGCTTGTGCCAAGGGACTATGGATGTCACCCAATACTTTAATCAGTTGTCCAGATCGTGGCAGCAACTTGATCTATTTGATGAGAACACATGGAGCTGCCCAGATGATGCTAAGAGGTATAAAGATCTAACTGAAAAGGAGAGAGTTTTCAAGTTCTTGATGGGTCTTAATCAAGAGTTGGATGATGTTAGGGGAAGGATCATTGCTACCAAACCCCTACCATCCCTTAGAACAGCCTTCTCAGAAGTTAAACACGAGGAGAGCCGAAGGAAAATTATGGTAAAAGCTACATCTCATCAGGAGAGTATGGGGGAAGCTTCTGCCCTCGCTACTAAAGATTCATGGAATCAGAACCAAAACAACAAAGGCAAAAAGGAGAAGGTTTGGTGCAATTTTTGCAAGAAAACTGGTCATGTTAGGGATGCCTGCTGGAAATTACATGGCAAGCCTGACAATTGGAAGCCTTCCAGTCAAGTGGAGAAAGAAAGCCAATGAAAACTTGCCCAATCTGAAAACAAGACAGTTGGGATCTCTCCATGTTCAACCATGAGCAGCTTGAAGCCTTGAAAAGGCTCCTAAGCCAGAATCAATTCTCAAACAGTAACTTTGTTCAGCCAACTATTGAAAGTGCTACTTTAGCACATTCTGGTAGCAAATCTACTGCTCTCCACTCTGTTAATTATATAATTGACACTTGGATAGCTGTTCTGGGGCCTCTAATCATATGACAGGCAATAAAAACCTGCTAATGAATTACAGACCTTGTAAAGAATCACACATTGTCAAAGTTGCAGATGGATCTGCATCAAGGGCAGAAGGAATGGGAACTGTAACTCTGTCAAAAGAGATTTGTTTGACAGATGTTCTCTATGTTCCATTCCTTGACTGCAACCTTGTGTCTATTCAACGCCTTGTTAAAGATCTTAATTGTGTTGCTATTTTCTCACCTAACATATGCAAGTTTCAGGATTTGAGTACGAAGAGAATGATTGGCAGTGTTAGTTCCAAATCTGGACACTACGTGTTCAATGGAGATCGAGAACAACCTAGACAAGATCAGGATACTATTTGCCAAAGTGTTTATTAAGTTTCTAAGGATAGCACTAGGGACAATATTATGGTGTGGCACTATAGACTAGGTCACCCAAATTTTGTGTACCTTAAAACTTTGTTCCCTGAATTATTCAAGAATGAAAATCCTAAATAATTTTTTTGTGAAGTCTGTCTGTTTGCAAAAATGACACGAAACTTGTATCCTAAATTGTCCTACATCAGTTCTCAACCTTTTTCCTATATACACAGTGATGTTTGGGGGCCCTCTAGGGTCAAGAACATCACTGGTCACAGATGGTTTATTACTTTTATTGATGACCATAGTAGAGTTACATGGTTATTTTTAATGAAAGAAAAATCTGAGGTTGGAAGTATAATCAGAAATTTTTACAATATGATACTCACCCAATTTAATACAAAAATCAAAGTGCTTAAGACAGATAATGCCAAAGAGTATTTTGAGAAAAATCTTGGTGGTTTTCTTCTTGAACAAGGTATAATTCACCTAAGTAGCTGTGTTGAAACCCCTCAACAGAATGGCATAGCTGAAAGAAAGAAGAGGCACCTTGTTGAGGTTGCTAGGACGCTTATGTTCACCATGAGTGTGCCTAAATACCTATGGGGAGAGTCTGTCCTCACAGCCACCTATCTGATTAACGGAATGCCTTCTAGAGTGTTGAGTTTCAAAACACCTAAACAGGTCTTACACGAACATTTTTCTCTCCAGCACTTAAGTCCCAATATCCCTCTTAAGATATTTGGATATACTACCTTTGTCTATATTCATCCCCAACACAGAAGTAAACTAGATCCTAAAGCTGTTAAATGTGTGTTTGTGGGGTATGCATCTAGTCAAAAGGGGTACAAGTGTTATTCCCCATCCACTAAAAATTTTTACACCTCCATGGATGTCAATTTCTTTGAAGAAAAGCCATTCTTTGATAAAGAAAGGCACACTTTTGAAGAATACAATTATGAGTGGGATTTGGATGATATGGCACTTATTCATTCTAAAACCTCCCTTCCTGAATCACAGGTTGTTGATGGAGATAATGAAAGAACTGGACCTATTCACACACAACCTCCAATTCTCAAGGTCTATACAAGGAAGAAAAACACTACCAGAACTCAGGGGCCTCATCCAGGTATAACTCAACCTAGTAGTGCCCCACAACCTACTGATCATCAAAATCTAGAAGAACAGACAGGTATATCTCAAAACACTTGTACTCCTGACTCTGATCTCCCATCTCAAGGCACTCCATCAGGTAATGTTTTATCTTCAGAAAAGGTGAAAGTGGATGACAGACCTATTGCCTTAAGAAAGGCAGTTAGAAGTTGTACCACAAAACACCCTATCTACAGCTTTTTATCTTACAAACACTTATCTCCTAGATTTTACCTCTTTACAGAAAGGGTGGATAAAGAACACATACCCAAGACTGTTGAGGAGGCTTTGAAAGTTCCTGAATGGCAGAATGCCATAAAGGAAGAACTCACTACCTCTTTACAAATAAACATTCAAACCATGATCCAACCAGAAATACCTTCTTCACAACAATCAGACTTTCCTATTGCCCTCAGAAAAGAAAACCCTCTCAAGAAATATGTGTCAAATCAAATGGTGTCTAAGGCACACATGACTTTCCTAACTAACCTTCACTCAGTCAAGAATTGTTGAAATTATGCAAGAAAAAAAAATGGGTAAAAGCAATGAATGAAGAGATGCTTGGTCTGGAAAAGAACAAGACCTGAAACATTGTCAATGCTCCAAAGGGTGTCATACATGTGGGATGTAGATGGGTTTTCGCTGTGGAATACAACTCTGATGGCTCAATTGAAAAGTATAAGGCAAGACTTGTGGCCAAAGGGTCCGCTCAGACATTTGACATTGATTGCTTTGATAACTTTGCTCCTGTGGCAAATATGAATACTGTAAGGCTACTTTTATCCTTAGCTGCCATGTTGACTGGGACCTACAACAGTTTGATGTAAAAAATGCTTTTCTCCAAGGAGAATTAGAAGGATATCTGCATGAAAGTTCCACCAGGGTTTGAAGCTGAGAAAGGGAAGATTTGAAAACTAAACAAGGCTTTGTATGGACTAAAACTATCTCCGTGCATGGCTTGGAAGATTTGCTAAAACCACGAAAACTATTGGGTATCTACAGAATACATTGTTTATTAAACACTCCTCTCAGAACCTGGTATCAATTCTCCTCGTATAGGTTGATGACATAATTGTAACAGGAAATGATGTGGGAGAAATTGAAAATTTTAAGAAATGCCTATTTAAGGTATTTAATATCAAATCCTAGGGGAGACTAAAGTATCTTATTGGCATTGAGGTAGCTCTCTCTAAAGAAAGGATCTTTATATCTCAACAAAGATATGTCCTAGACCTACTGGCTGAGAATGGTAAGTTGGGAAGCAAGCCTGCTAACAGTCCTATTGAGTACAACCATGGGATTTCTGATACCACTAAAGACGATCTTGTTGATAAAACATCCTAACAGACACAGCTGGAAGGCTCATCTATCTAACTCACACCAGGCCGGATACAGCATTTTCAGTCAACATTGTAACCAGATTCATGCCGAGTCCTAAGAGGATTCATCCTAAAGCAGTACACAGAATCCTGCACTTCCTAAAATGGTGTCCAGGAAAAGGTATTCTCTACAAGAAATGAGGAGATCTCTGTCCAGAAGCTTTCAAAGATGCAGACTATACAGGTGCAATTGAAGACAAACGATCCACCTCAGGGTACTGTTTGTACCTTGGTGGGAACCTAATCATATGGAGAAGTAAAAAGGAGTGTGATGGCCAGATCAAGTACGGAGGCTGAGTTTAGATCCATGGCCTTAGGGATCTGTGAATTTCTATGGGTAGAGATTATTCACAATGACCTCAAGATCAGATGGAACCCTCCTATGAAACTCTACTCTGACAACAAATTTGCCATCAACATTGCTCATAATCATGTTCAACATGAAAGGACCAAGTACATTGAAGTGGATAGATACTTCATTAAAGAAAAAGATTGATAGTGGTCGTGTGTGTACACCTTATGTTCTCTCTGCAGAACAACTGGCTGATATCCTCACCAAAGGGGTCCCAAGAAAGGCTTTCAAAGACATCACTACCATGCTAAGAATATATGATATCCACTCGCAGGTTTGAGGGGGAGTGTTGAATTTCAAGCTTGTATAAGTATTAATCGTGTATCAATGGGCCTAATCTTGTCTTAATTAGGTCTTATCTTCATTATTTCTTTTTAATTAATGTTACCGTTAGTTACCTCAACATAACGGTAGCTTGGGATAAAGAGTTGGCAGTTAGGACTGCCGACTCTCTTCCACTTGCTCTAATAGCCGTTTGGGCTATCAACATTATATATTGTCTCCAGGTGGCTGACAGGTTTACAAAAGGACTGCCTAGAATTCATTTCCAATTTCGTGTAAGAAAGTTGGGATTATTAGACATTTATAAAACAACTTGAGGGGGCAATGAAAGGTCTTATATTATAAGATTATATTAGATCCTCTTCATGTTATTTCTGTTTATTATTTTTCAGCCGTTTACAACATTTCTTGCTTTATCTAGTAGTTGTTCCCTAGTTTGTTAGACTTCTGTAGTTGGGCAGTCTCAGCCCCATTCTTTATATTTGAAACTTAACTTCATTCTCGCTTGTCCAACAAAATCTACAAATATGCAATGCTTATGCTCCTTAATTCTAATCCGCAACGTCTCTTGTTCCCATCTCATCCACTAGTAATTTTGTGTTTGATTGTTTATGTTAGAACTTTTTCACTCATTTTCCTTAGCTTAATCATCTGTTATTGTGTTAATACACCTAATAAACTCGTGAAATTTGCTTTGTCTATTCCTTTAATCCTTTTTGTTCATGTGCTAAAAGCCCAAAACATGTTTGCGGGATTCCTCGACTAGGGTGTCAGGCGATCGCCTAGGGTGACCAGGCGACCCAGGCTTCGCCAAGCATTTTAGCAACTATGGTTTGTACATGTGGTCAGCCTGGTTATTTGACCCTTAACATTGTACATTTTAGTGTTAACATTGTGGATATTTTGTATTTATTAATTGGTGTAGAAAAGTAATAGGAGAAAAAGATATTTTATTGATTCTTCCTTAGTATTTTATTACAGACTGATTCACCTTTTATAACAGAATATCCAAGACTCTTTACCAAAATAACTTCCTATAATTAAGGAGCCGTCACTGGTAAACCCTAGGAGCTAACACAAACCCTAATACTTAAAATAGGCAAAAGTACTCAACTGCCCTTATTAGGATATAAATAAAAACATAATAAAACATTATTAAACTAAAGCACAATACGGCAAAGTCTTCAACACCCCCCCTCAAGTTGAGCATGGATATTTAACATGCCCAACTTGCTCATAAAGTTGTCAAATCCTTGCTTGACTAGGGCTTTGTCAATCCATCGCAGCAACTTATAATGGACGGAAGAAAGGGAATACAGATTATCCCATCATCCAACTTCTCTCTTATAAAATGTCTGTCAATCTCGATATGCTTGGTCCTGTCATGTTGAACAGGATCATTGGCAATATCAATAGCTGCCTTATTATCACAGTAAAGTTTCATAGGCAGCTCCACTGGAACTTGAATGTCTTCTAGGACTCTTCTTATCCACAATTCCTCACACACACCTTGTGCCATTGCCCTATATTCTGCCTCAGCTGTACTCCTAGCAACCACCCCCTGTTTTTTGCTCCTCCATGTGACCAAGTTACCCCACACGTAGCTGCAGTAACCTGATGTGGATCTTCTTTCCTTTGAACCAGCCCAATCAGAATCTGTGTATACTTCCACTCCCCTGTTTGAGCTCTTCCTGAACCACAATCCTTCACCAATCGTACCTTTAAGGTACCTCAATATTCTGTAAACTGCTTCTAGGTGTTTTTCACATGGTGCATGCATGAATTGGCTCACTATTCCTACAGCAAAAGAAATATCTGGCCTGGTGTGAGCAAGGTATATCAGCCTACCCACCAGTCTTTGATACCTCCCTTTGTCCACAGGGACATCATCATCTTTCACTTCCCAGAGCTTTAGATTGGCCTCCATAGGAGTACTAGCTGGTTTACAACCACTCATACCTGTCTCTTCTAGCAAGTCTAGCACATATTTTCTCTGTGAGGCTACAAGTCCTTTCTCTGATCTGGCAAATTCCATGCCTAAGAAATACCTTAAACTGCCCAGTTCTTTAATCTCAAACTCTAAAGCCAAACTTTTCTTGATCTCATCAATTCCCAGCCTATCACTGCCTGTAAGGATGATGTCATCAACATACACCACCAAGATGGTCAGTTTCCCACTTTGTGACTTTTTCACAAATAAGGTATGATCTGATTGTCCTTGTTTGAACCCCTCTTTCTTCAAGAACTTGGTAAACCTCTCAAACCATGCCCTTGGGCTCTGTTTTAATCCATATAAGGATTTCTTCAGCTTGCACACCTTCCCCGCATTCTTCCCAAGGAACCCAGGTGGAAACTCCATATACACCTCCTCCTTCAGATTCCCATGGAGGAATGCATTTTTCACATCCAGTTGCTCAAGAGGCCAGTCCAAGTTTACAGCCACAGACAGTAGAATTCTTACAGTATTCAATTTAGCTACTGGAGAGAAAGTTTCTGAGTAGTCCAACCCATAGGTTTGGGTATACCCCTTAGCCACCAACCTGGCCTTGTATCTTTGTAGTGAACCATCTGAGTTGTATTTTACAATGAACACCCATCTACACCCTACTGGAGTTTTCCCATCAGGTAAATCCACCACATCCCAGGTATTATTCTTTTCAAGAGCATTAACTTCCTCATAGACCGCTGCTTTCCACTCAGGAGACATTAGAGCTTCTTGTATAGTGTTGGGAATTTGAATGGTAGAAAGGTTTGAAAGGAAGGTACAGTAGTGTGGGGCCAAGTTGTGGTAAGACACATACTTACTGAGGGGATATAGAGGATATTTGGTGCACTCTCTGGAAGGTTTTCTGATGGCTATGGGCACATCTAATAACAAATCAGGAGATGTGGTCTTAATAGAGGTTTCCATGGAAGGGTTTTCATCAGATTCAATTTGGTCATCAGATATTGACACAGAAGCATCAGTCTCTTCACCTGTTTCTGGGATTATTTCCAGATCTTCATTTGGGGGAGGAGTTTGATTAATGCCATTACCTGTGTGAGCATCTGCATGATCCTTGAGTGAAGTCTTCCTCCTAGAATAAGTTATGCCAGAAACTTCGGATTACGGTCTGGGGGTGACTTCACGAATCGAGTTCACTATTTTCATGGTGATAAGAAATATTACTAGGAGGGTTCCTAGACTCACTATCCTCTTCAAGCAAAACTTGTGATATAGACTCATGTTCATTGAGGATGTCCCCCTGAACATGAGTGTGGAAAAACATTTTATTTTCAAAAAACGTGACATCTTTACTAATGACAACTTGCTGAGTCTCAGGATCAAACAGTTTGTACCCCTTTTGAGTGGGTGCATAGCCAATAAACACACATTTTTTAGACCTGGGATCCAACTTCCCTTGGTGATAAACATGTGTAAATGCAGTACACCCAAAAATTCTTAGGGTAAGGTCTTGAATGATCCTGGTACTGGGATAAATACTTTTTAACTTGTCCAAAGGACTTTGAAAACATAGGACCCTAGAGGGCAGCCTGTTAATCAGATAAATGGCTGTCAACACAGCCTCTCCCCATAGATACTTGGGTGTTTTAGAGGCCATCATCAAGGCTCTAACTACCTCAAGTATGTAATCTGTTTCTTCCTTTCACCCACCCCATTTTGTTGGGGGTGTGTCCGACAGGAGCTTTGGTGAATCATCCTTTTCCAAGAAAAGGACTCAGAACAGAGTTAAAATACTCTCTCCCATTGTCACTTCTGAAAATTTGAATTTTGGTTTGAAATTGAGTGAAAATCATGTTATAAAAGTCTATGAAAACTTGTTTAACATCAGATTTATGTTTCAACAAATACACCCATGAGACCCTAGTGTGGTCATCAATAAAAGTTACAAACCAACGTTTTCCAAACAAAGTGCTCACTCCTAGTAGGTTCTCACACATCACTATGAATCATAGTGAAGGGTTTGGTGGGCTTGTAGGGGTTGAGAGTGAAAAAATGATTCTTGTATGTTTTGATAATTCACAAACTTCACATCGCAAAACAACTTGATCTTTATTTAAAAATATTGCAGCATGACTTTTTCAAATAGCCTACACTAGGGTGGCCAAGTCTCAAGTGCCATAACAAGATTTTATTCTTATCAACATGAGCAATTGAAAACATAAGTTTTCAGGCATTGTCTTATTCTTGAAATCTTCATCTTCCTCAAGGATATACTGATCCTCCCACTAGTTTAGCATTGCCAATCTCCTTCCCCGTATGAGTATCCCGAAACTTACACCATAAAGCAGAGAAAGAGAGATTTGTGCATTTAGTATCATAAATGAGTTTATTAACAGACATAAGGTTGCAGGATAATTTAGGGACATGAAGGACATTAGTGAGGGTTAATTTTGGTGAGATAACAATGGTCCCTTTTCCAGCAATTGTGGAAAAAGTTCCATCTGCTACCCTTATTTTTGGTTCCCAAAGACAAGGAAAATAGGAGGAAAAAATCTGTGAACAAGTGGGTCATGTGGTCGATGGCCCTGAATCTATGACCCAAAAATCATTTTGTTTTACTCCCAGAAAAGAAAAAGAAGAGGGATTACCTTTCTCAACTAAGGAGCATGAGGAATCACCTGAAGGTTGGATAGTCTGTGCCTGGATCAGTTTAGTGATCTGCTCTATTTGTTCCTGAGTAAACAGCAGTGATCCAGAGGAGTTAGCACTCTGATCAGAAGATACCTGGATGGCTTGGTTGGCTTGCTTCCCTTCTGATGCTCCAGTCCCTGCACTCCTTGGTTTCCAATTAGCCGGCTTGCCATGGATGCCCCAGCAAGTCTCTCTTGTATGGCCCTGCTTCTTGCAGTGATCGCACCATACTTTCTGTTTTCTTCCCTTATTCTCCCCTTTAAATGCGGCTAAAGCAGAGGACTCTATCCCAGATGCAGTCCCCTTATACATCACTTTCCTTCTTGATTCCTCCCTTCTCACCTCTGAAAAAACTTCTCTGAGAGAAGGTAGAGGATTCTTGCCCAAAATCCTCCCCTTTACCTCATCCAACTCTTGGTTTAGGCCAGCAAGAAAGGTATAGACTCTTTCATTTTCTTCCCTTTTTTGGAATTTTACCCCATCACTAGGGCAATCCCAAGACTGATCGTAGGACAGATCCAACTCTTGCCAAAGACTAACAACTTCATTGTAATAGGCAGTCACCTCCCTATTTTCCTGCTTGCGAGACCAGATCTTCGTTTTGAGTTCATAGATCTGGGATGAATTTTCCAGATCCGAGTACATTTCCTTTACTGCAGTCCACATATCTTTTGCAGTAGCCAGAAACATATGTGGTTTGGCAACTGGCCTTTCCATTGAATTGATTAACCAAGCCATGATCATGGAATTCTCTGATTTCCATGTCCTGGCCTTGGGATCTTCTTCTGCAGGCTGTTTTGTCTCCCCTGTGAGATATCCTAATTTCCCCTTACCATCGATGACAAGTTTGATGGTTTGGGCCCACTCAAGGTAATTGCTGCCATTGAGTTTCTGGACTGTAAGGAGAGCGGATGTGCTGCCAGAATTGGCTTCTCCTCCAAGGTTTTGTTCAATAGCGTAACCGGCCGAATCAGTTGAGGAATCGGATGGGGTATTTCTTAATTCCCGATCATATTTCTTTCGATAATTCATGGTTGAATTTGGTTAACCATGCTCCGATACCATGTAGAAAAGTAATAGGAGAAAAAGATATTTTATTGATTCTTCCTTAGTATTTTATTACTGATGATTCACCTTTTATAATGAGAATATCCAAGACTCTTTACCAAAATAACTTCCTATAATTAAGGAGCCGCCACTGGTAAACCCTAGGAGCTAACACAAACACTAATACTTAAAATAGGCAAAAGTACTCAACTGCCCTTATTAGGATATAAATAAAAACATAATAAAACATTATTAAACTAAAGCACAATACGGCAAAGTCTTCAACAATTGGTACGAGCAGTCATTAGTAATTAGCCGTTGGCTAATAATGACTAGGTGTACTCAGTCCCATTTATTAGGAAGGTGGAAGTTGGCTGGTAAATTTTATAATTTCCCATGGACTTCAGAAGTGAAGAGAGTGGATGTTCTCTCTCTTCTCTGTCTCTATCTGTTGAAAGAGTTAGAATTTGAGGAGTATTTTATAAGTTCTGTTTTTTATTTATTTATATGTAGCCGTGATATAAGGCTAATATTTTCCTTAGGGTTTAAGGGTGGCGGCTGGTCAAAGAATCATGTTTCAGTAAGTTCCTAAAATTCAGGAAGATTAGGGCTTCCACCAGTTGTATAAATAAGACTGTGCAGTCATGAATAAAATATGAAGAACAATTTGTTCTCTTTTACCTTTTCCAACACTATCTCATCACATTTACCAAAGCTCAAAAAGGAATACCTTGTCTTGCATCTTCTAATTGCTTCGAGAGAACCTGATATTCTTTATTCAAGTCATCCTTCTCTTTCAACAAGTTCTCATACTTTTTCTGCACATGAAAGAACAAAAACAGGTGTTACAACTAACACAAAATTTCAAAAAACAAGCAATATGATCAAATTGTTAAAGACCTTGTATTGAGAAAGTCTCCTCTGCTTCTCAAGCTCTGTTTTTAAAGATGCCTGCACGCAAGTCAAGTCAAGATACCTTAGATAAGGACATCAGAAGAAAAAAGTGGCTAGCATTCTACCTAAACATGCACAGGATACCTCAGCTTGCATAATTTCATTTATTCTGGACTCTCTCTCACATAATTCCATTCTGCTCCTGGAAAGATCTTGCTCCAAAAGTGATATTACACCCAGCCTTTCAGAGCAAACTTTGTTGATTTCTTCCAGTTGAGATTCCTTTTCTTTTAATTGTACCTAATGGTAATGATATATAACCAGTGAAACACAACACCACCTCGAAATTAACAATCCGAATCCACTTCTCAGCATTAGTTTTTCCTTTCTTGGCAACACAACCCACTCGCCATATGATAACAATCACATACAGCCTACCGTGTCCCTACATTTATCGTTCAATAAACACACACAATATAAACAGGTACACATTTTGACAAATACAAATAACTAGATTTGAATAATGCCTGAACCATACATTGTTCAAACCTATCATTCTGTTTTCCACAGCCGAAGATCATACTCAAAACATACAAACACTCAACTTAGTTTTCACAAATGAACACAATTTCCTCCTCCCCACTCCCCAAATGTTTTTCTGGGGGGGGAGGGGATTTGCAAAGAAAATGTAAGGAGGTCAAAGAAACATAGAGGCCTGCATTTTTTGGTGGGGAACGTAAGACTTCCACTAGTGCATTAAAAATCAGCACAAGTGGCAGATGCATTTCTTCAGACAATTGTGAACGAAAAGTGCCACAAACAGATTGCATATTCTCTTTCCAGTAATTTGAAAAATTAATTGACCCCAAAGATCTGTTTTAAATTGGAAAAACACATTTGAAAATTAACAGAAAGATCATAAATTAACACTGTTTCAGTTTCAAAAGACAATAGACAGTTAGACATAAATGTGCTACCTAGGATTCTTTTTATCTTCTGTAATCAGCAAATGTGTATTGTTGATCAAAATATATACAATCCAAGCCGAGGATTAAAACAAAAACCACAATATACATATCCCTGTAGTGGTGAAAATACAGAAATCTAAACAAAGCAATGTTCCTGCTAAGCCTACTTTTCGCCACATAATTAAGATATTTATTCACAACACTTTTCGATATGCCTCCCTAAAGTGTGAGTTAATACAAATATTTTGAGTCAACAGTCCAACATAAATGGGGTGGATGCGGAGTGTTTTAGTCTCATCTCCCCAAAATTTTAAATTGCTGGAGATAAGATATTAAGCTACTGCACAGCATACTCCAACGAAAAGAATACCAGTTTGAGCAGATAAAGCATTAGGAGTTACCTCCATCTGTTCAAGAGTCGCACGGATACGAGCATAATCTTCTTGGTCAAAACTCTTGCATCTCTCCAATAGCTTCAAAGAAACACAGATAAGGGAGTCAAGTCTAAAATGGAAGTCTTCAGGTCAGAATATTGCCATCAGCCATGATATTTTGAAAATGAGATACCTCATCAACTCTCTTTCCGAGAGCTTCTTTCTCCATTTTTTGCTTTTCAATTTCTTTCCGACAAGCTTCTACATCAATTTGTCTCTCCTCAAGACTTTTACGCAAATTCTGGGATTCATTTGTTGCCATATGAAGACATTCTTGAAGTTTCTAACCAAAAATAATCACGTCAGCGCATAAGACCATGTGTATTTGTTTATCACATTATTCCATATATGAACAGATATCTCTTCATCCAAACCTGGCATTCCTCAAAGTTGTGCTTATTTTCTTCTCTAAGCTGCATGTTACTCTCACGAAGTAAGCTAATTTCTCTGACCTGCAAGTGTTGAGTTAAACATCATTGTATGTGCAAAACCACAATAATTAAAACACAAGAAACTAGCAAACCCAACGAAATAGTAAGAAAGCATTCAACAGCTTAGTACATATAGGTTTATTAAAGAAGACTAGGGAAAACATCATGCAACAATAAGAAAAATGTCCCAACCCTCAGACCCTAGAGCATAATAAAGATAAATTATTAGTCATAAAATCACCTTGTCCTTACCCAAATCTGACAATTGAATGGAAACACATGTATGCCATTTGCATATGTATCACAATAATAGGTTACCATCTTCGTACTAATTTCAAGGTGTATAAGTCAATAAGTAATTATTGCAATTCGTATGATTACAACAGACACCAGCAACCTCATAACGTCAACTCCCTCTTGCTGACATAGGACGACTATATGCGGCTAGGCGTAATTGTACCCCACCTCTTCGCGTTTGGTTAGTGAAATAGCAGATTCTACTACCTTACCCACAGGATTCTTTGTTTGCACATGAGGATTATTGAATAAAAATTTCAGCATTATAAGAGATATGTTTTCATGTGCATATATTCGTTGTTGTGTTAATATATATCATTGTAGTGTGTTGACTTAAAATATCTAAATCACCCACTTCCCTACCAGTTTAAGCTTCTACATAGATTGCTATTATCAACTTAAGCTTCTGGCAAGACGGTAATTCAGGATGATACCAAAGCAAGAGATCGTGTTTTCAATTCTCTATACTTCTCAGTCCCTTTGTATTAGGCCAGACTCAAAGGGACACTTTCAATTGCATTATCCCTAAATATTCTAATTTCTTACCTCTCCAGCTCCATCTAGTCGAGTCACTAGAACTAGTCACTATCAATCCCAAGAATAAAAGAGGCTTGTGTTTGGTTCACGGTCAGTTTACAACTGTCACTGAACATGAAGATTGATCAAATAGGTTCTATTTTCTAGCAGGAAAAAGACGTGTGTAGTTGTTGATGTTGAATCACCTCCCATCAACTTAAGCTTCTCACAAGATGGTAAATCAAGATATGCAATGGCATATGATGTAGTCCGTGTGTGTGTTTATTTTCATATGTTACTCAAGACTTCAGCACAGGGAATAAGAAATTAGCAATTAGCAATTAGCAATTAGCATCACTTAAAATCCAAAAAGACTAAAGCCCCCTTTTAAATCAGGTACTCTCCCACCAAATAATAAATGGGTCAATATGGAGGGAGAAAAATACTAAGTTACACATTGGTGACATAGCAGCGACCGAGTAAAAAGGCTGAGTTGCTTTACTTACAGTTGGAAAAGGAAGGAATATTACCATTAAATAGCAAATCACCACTACAGCGAAACTCACATCTACCAGACATAACATTCTTAGAGCCACAATGCTCTAAATGTGAGAGAATAGGAAGCATAGCATCAGGGAGAGAAAGTGAAACCTGAAGTTGCAAGCCTTTGAACTCTTCTTCACTGAACAAAAATGCCTTAGAATTAGTTCGCTCGGCAGTAAGTGCAACTTGAGCTGCTTCTGCTGACTTTAGAGCAGATTCCAGCTATATTAAACACAGTGTTAGTACAAATTCTAACAAAAACAAAGAATACAATTTAATAAGATAATGTTCACAAGCTAGCATGCAAAAATCTAAGGAGAATGCAGTCAAAAGCTTTTTCACCCCGACGGGTACGCATCATCTCAAAGCTTACATTCTTGCAGAGATGTGTAAGTTCAATATTTTAACACTTCAACACAAGCCCTCAAATATGTTTATGGTAAAGTTTTATAATGGAGAGAAAACTTTTATTTAAAAGCCCTACCCAAATAACATACTTAAGCCCAACCCAAATCAACTATACCAAGCCATTCTCAACCCTAAACGG
This sequence comes from Gentiana macrophylla, assembly GCA_026214975.1. Classification (NCBI taxonomy): domain Eukaryota; kingdom Viridiplantae; phylum Streptophyta; class Magnoliopsida; order Gentianales; family Gentianaceae; genus Gentiana; species Gentiana macrophylla. Next base: position 93,699,670 of record CM047809.1, on the reverse strand, counting down.
CTATTGGCGGCTAGAAAAATAAGAAAACCATAACAACACTTGCTTAACTCAACAATTATCGCAGAAAATATAACACAACAAAACATCACAAAAATAGAACACCAGCTTACCTATTCTAGTATTAATCAAGCGTGCATGTAATGGTAATAAATACAGAATATTCTTTACACATTTTTCTTTTTTCAACACCCATTTCAAATTGAATGCTTTCATCAAATATTGATCATGCCCAACTTTGAGAGGGAGGGGGCCCTATCCAAATGCTAGAGCTTCTAATGCGATGAAATTGACCAACTGCCACACAGGCCAAAGAGCAAAAAAAATTGACAACAGAACAAGGACCAGGATAGCAAGTTGCCAAGTAATCACCTGGGATTGCAAACGAAGCTTTTCCAGTTTCAGTAAAGATATTTCGGTATCAGCCTGCATACATCCAATTTAACGGGGAAGTTAGATTATAAAAAGCTAAGAAAACACAACGAAAAGAAGGTGAGCATCCATACAATTTCCTTTGAGCGGCGTAGGTACTTTACAACATTTTGCAACCCATCATCTTCATCCGAAAGTCCAAGAGAAGAGCTTCCAGAAACTCCAGAAGAATGACGGCGGTCCATCTCAGCCAATTTAATGTGCAAGGCCTCAAGCCGGCTATGCAAGATTTTATTCTGGACAGACAGGATAAAACATAAAGGAATGCAGTTGGAACCAGTTGCGAATTTAAGCCAAAGTGGGAATCAACGGTAAAGCAGTTGGAACCAGTTGCAAATTTAAGCCAAAGTGGGAATCAACGGTAAGGCTATCTGTTCAGTGTAACTAAGTGTTTGTTAACAATAATAAGTACTTATTTTGAACAAAATAAGACGTAAATATATCAAGAGGTGTTTAATAATGACTTGGCCATCCACATTGTCAGTTATGTGCATCTGAATTGGCTAACAAAGTTTTCAGACATTTTGTTGCCACTTAAATCTGAAAACCCACCGAATTGATTATAAGGAAAACAAATAAATACGAAGATGTCTTATAAGTGAGTTTTCAGAATTAAGTGGCAACATGCTGCTCATATCTCTTCAGTTACGATGTAGAAGAGCAGTATATATGTGTTATATTATTATTATCATTGTTGTTATTTTTTTCAGCTTCTATATTATATTGGTTGCGATTTAGTGTCTTACATAAAACTTGCTGATGAACTGTTAAGTCAGATGATATTCGCCTATATAGGATTATTGTTACCCAATAACACAGAATTGTAAAAATACCAGTTCATTCACTTCATTGTACTTCCTGTCTGCATCGCTTTTCAGAACTTCAAGCACTGACTTCTCTGTTTCCAATCTCACCTTCAACTCGTTCTGCAGAATACGCAACGCAATTCCAATGCGTAATTAAAGCACAAATAATGATTTATTGTTCTACAGGAAAATAAGCACTTCTACTGGCAAATAGGTAGCAGATTAAAAGTCAAGTGTTTGCTGCTTTAGACAACGAGAAAGGAATAAAAAATTATTATCAAAGAGGAAATTGAAATGCTGGGGTTTGATAACAAGTGCAGCTATTTAAAACAAGTATAGGACACTAAGAAGGAGGCATCATTGTAGCACCACAAACGATTAAGCTTACTCCCATATACACGAAACCGAAATAATACCAAACAATCCCCTAGTGATCATACATCATCAACAACCTAAAAACAACGTTTAACCGAATAAAATTAGGTCCAAGTCCTCAACATGTAAAAATAGTACAAGAAGAAGATACGACATTACAACACACGATGCATTTAAAAATCTATTTCCCTAACTAATATTCGTGTATAACGATGCAAAGAAAAAACATAGTTCATCTTCCAAGGTGTTAAGAACATATAGGACATCAATGAGAGAAAAATATATTGAAATAAAAGAGGGAACCCTCTAGGGAGAAAAAATAAACATACATTCTCAATTTTTAGCGAGTCAGCCAATTTACGGAGCTGAGATGCTTCGTCCTGAAGCGTCGATAATGTTTGTGAAGTTCTTGTCAATTCCTGAATAGTGTCTGATTGCATAATAACCTACCAAAATCAATCAAATACAACCCAACAAATGAATCTACAAATACCAGATGAAGATGATAGAATTGCTAACAATATTACATAATTGGCATGGGCACACCAGCAAAGATGACCCCTCTATGCATTTGTTAATATACATACAAACAGAACACACATGCACACACAAAAATATACATAAACATGTATATACAGATATATATAGTATATACATATATATATATATATATATATATATATATATATATGTGTGTGTGTGTGTGTGTGTGTATACATATACTATAAATATGTATATATGTATATATGTTTCAGTCAATTGAAATAAAAAATAAAATATAAGCAATAAATATAGGTCCCATTTCTTCTACTACTTTGCACCACATTAATGAATATTTTTCGGGTGACTATTCATAGCTATTACCCTTGTCACACGTTGATATGCCACTAGGAACACCAATGCTTTAGTCATTGACGTTCTAGATTTGTTGCTTTTTATATGTGTGTGTGTGTGTGTGAACACTAGCAAAACGCGCATGCAAGGAACACCACAGGACGATGTCCCTATATAAAAAATCAGTGGTGCAATTGAAACTAAAAAATAAAATGCAATTAAGCAATAAATATATTGTTAAATATGTGTTTAATTCAGAAATTATAGATTCACTGAATAACGATAATTGTTATATATTAATTTCACGATTCAATGTCTTTTCTTGAATTGGTAGAAATATTATATTTCTTTTCACGAGATATTGAATCACACTTTATATACATATATATTTTTTACAATTGGTAAGTATTTTTAAATTACAAATTCATGTATTTGCTTTGTATTGATAACGAGATTGCCTCAAGTCTATGGTAAATCTTTGAGCATTCTGAAATATTTAAGTGCATCCAAAAAGTATAGTTGGTGATGATAATAACACTTATATCATAGACGGCCTGCCAATCATGTTATTTTATTTTATTTTATTAGTAGAATATTTAATCTATTGATATAACTATACAAGATTTATTGATATCAATACAACATGATTAATTATTAACCCTTTAAGAAATGCCTTTCTAAATGGTTATCTAGAAAAGGATGTTTACATGTTTATACCCCCTGGTTATGAAATCCCTAACTCCAAAAATAAAGTATGCAAACTTAGAAAAGCCTTGTATGGTCTAAGCAGTCACCTAGAGCTCAGTTTGCTAGATTTACTAAAACTGTTAGATCTCAAAAAGACCTTGGCCCAGTTAAATACTTTCATGGCATTGAAATTGCCACAACCAAGTCCAAGACCAATCTCTGTGTTTCCCAAAGAAAGTATGTCACTGACTTACGGAAAGAGACCGGTATGCTTGGTTGCAAACCAGCTCCATACACAGGGCTGACACTGATTCATCATCCCACTGGCAAACTTGTGGCAAAGGTAGATATCAAAGACTTGCTGGGGAAATATTGTATTTATGACCATTTAAAACCTTTATATGTTTTATTTTTATTGATAATATAACAAAGAATATTTCTCTTCACCTCTTTCTCTATTCTCCACAGCTATACACAGATATGAAGGGAGTTGGGTGGATAACTGTCACTTTGAATGTGATTTACGTGTTTCCTGTAGCATACATCTTTGAATAGGTAAGACAAAGGCAAAAAAATGACAAGCCTTCACACTATGATGAACAAGATGTATGCTATGCAATTCAATTATAGATTCATATATCAAATGATGTCAGTTAACAAGAGATAGAGAGAAAGAGAATGTGTGCTGCTGAGCCTAAGCCATAAATTAGATCAGAAAGTTTTGAACTTGATTTTCAGAAATAAGGGACTGTGATGTAGCACAGCATATCAGAATTCTTTCACAAAATTTAGTTGAGGTCGAGAATTAATTGTAAATAGCCTTTTAACAACACAATAAATTACAAACAGGAAAAATTAAGAAAATCCAAAAATACCTGATGTTCATAATTAGCTTGAGTAGCACGTGATTTTTGACGCTCTTTCTCCAAATCGTCCCTAAGAGTACTTAGTGTAGCTTCTATAACAGCAAACTGGGACCTATTATGGTGCAAATAATAAATACTATCATTAATGTAACCAAAACAAACACACAAGAAGTAACTTATTCATCCATCAGACAAAAGGTAACTTATTCAGAGGGCACGCACATTTTGATAGAGTATTCCTCCCTCGCACTTGCAATCTTCAGCGAAAGAGTAGCAACTGCTGCTTCATTATTTGCAATTACAGAAGCTATTTTCTCTGTTTTGAGGCTACATTCAACTTCCAGTTCATGAAATTTGTCTCCAAGAGAAAGCAGCTCTGCTTCAAGTAACTTCTTAACATTTTCTGCCTATACAAAGGAGCAACACAATTACAATAAAAAAACATTATAACCTATTAACTCGTAAGTCGTAAGAAAGCAGCAAGGATACCTCTGCTCTCATGTTCTCATGCACGAGTTCCAGCTGCTTGAGTGCATCATCATTTGCTTGAGCTATGCTTTTATACTGTAACAATAACAATGAAGTTTGCATCTGAACTTCTCCAAACAGAATGCAGAAAAGGACTATCATACGTACCTGTAGCATATGCTCCTTGTTGACTTGTGCTTCCTCTCTCATTTTGTCAAGTTCCTTTTTTGCAGCATGCAAATCCAGAATAACCTAAAAGGTCCCACACCATATGCAGGATAATGAAGTCAAACTAACATCTATTACACAGTAGGCAAGAAGAATACAGAGGCACTGCGGTTGCAGCTTACATGTTGAAGAGAGGGACATTATTCAAGTTGCACAAGGGAAAGCATGTTCACAAACTTTCTAACAAAATGCTTTTCATGACTAAAGCGTATAATACATAGAAAAGTTAAGGTTCAACTTGTCAAAAGAGAAAAACAGCACCAAGAGAAGTCTCTGATCGTGCATGGCACTAGTGTGTACTTCAATTGAAGTACAAACTTAGCCTCCCGTGTAAGGAAAGGTAATGAATAATTGAAGAGGGAAACAAATAAAAAGAATTGAATCTAAAATTATGCACCTCAAAGGGCCACTAGGTAATATATGCATGTAGAATTTGGTTAAGATTAATATAAATTAGAGGAGACAAGAAAGTCATGATTTGATTTGAAAAGGCATCGGAGAAAGTGATTAATTATGTGCGATCTAGGGGGTAGGCGGTTACTATCTTCTCCTATATAAATGCCATGTACTATGATGATTTATCAATGAATAAGAGACATAATTTTCCCTGAGTAAATCTATACATGTCATCAGAGCACTAGGGCTTGATCATGAATTTTAAGGTCACCATGGTTAGATCCAGGTCAACTTCTTCAGACGCCAGAAGCAATTTAACTTCGCCAGAGGAAACTAACCAACCACTCTTGGTTGTTCCTTTTGAAAATTCTCTTCAAATTTATTATTAATAAATTGAATTGAACGGTAAAAATAAAGCAGCGGCACCAAATCAGGGGAAGATGTTTGTGCAATCCAAACTAACATCACTAATCCAGGGCAACAACCCTCATGAGAATAGATAAAGCACTCACTCATATATAATGTTCTATTCCAAATCTTGAGGAAATGCTAAATCATCTCGTTCCTTAATATAGTCAGGTAAATCATTTACTATAGCAACTGTTTGTACCAGGACTAAATGCTCCTAGATATTAGACTCAGAATGTTCCTGATCAGATGCCTCATGAGCACAATTAGACACATGCTACTCACAATTTGCAGTAGAATGACCAAACAGATTACATAACGAGGTCACAAGAAGCAATCCTTCATAGTCCACCTTCTCATTTAGTAGCTGCCCAAATTCATCAATACTATGAATGCACCGAAGCAGATACTCCCAGCTACCACCAGCTGGAACAATGCAAGTACTGCCAAGGCAGACAGGTAAGCGACTAAGCGTCACCCATACTTGCACCCTAATCATGCCTTCGTTGAGGAACGATGGGAAATCCACTATCTGGATCTCAAAAGTCCTGATTTCCCAACGAGTCCAAACAAACCTCTTCAGCACTCGCAATAGTAGGCTATCCCTGCAGAAAAAAGCTAGCCTCTACAGCATTCCATCTTGCACTCGATTGCACCACTTAATCAAACAAGATCTTCACTGGAACACCAGGTTAAACGATAGCATATAGGACAGAACCTCACTTAACTAGACAAAGAATAACCCGCAATATCAATCAGCTCAGGAGCCAGATTCAGGACTCTTCAGCAATGAATCAGAATTTGACACGTTTTTCTATAAAGTAATCTGTCCTACTCAAAAAGGGCGGCCAGGACCAGAAACCATACTACTAGTTTAGGTGCTCTTCCAAAGACAACCTATTAGCCTCCATTTACATTACCTCATCAAAATCTTTACAGTCATAAATTCAAGCAATTGAACGACCAGAGACGAAATTTCAGGTAAGCGCATCAGCCACCATTCAACCAAAACAATGTTACACCTGCTCCTACTTGGCACCAATCAACAATGAATAAATAGCATACGTCCTTGGGCAATAACTATTCCCACACGAAACTTAGAAATAAAACAGTTTGACTCAGCTTTAAAAATTACATTGGTGCACATGGTAAAAGTTACAAACTTCAATAAAGCCACATCACCACAAGCTGTTGAATTTCTAGGCCAACAGAAAAGTCTAGAATATATCACTGAAGTAGCCAGAACCCAGGATCTGGGGAGCACAATGCCTTAAACCCTCTAGTAAGGATGCCAAAAACTGCAGATAGATCCAAAAAAATGGGCAAGGAAACCATTTTGTAGTAACCTTAACAAAATATCGGGCTTATAGTTAAAATGTACTACCACCGGCATTTTAGACATTAACATTTAAATTTATGACATTCAACCACTTTCTTAATCTGTGTATGAAAACCTCTAGGATGACTTATATTATGGGACGGAGAAAGTATAAGAAAATGGTTAGAAGTAATACCTTATCAGACAAGGTAGGTGCATCGTTAGCATCTTCTACAGATACCTGTATTGTGATCAGCAAGTAGCAGACGAAGTAAGCAAACTTCAAAATTACAAACTAGCTGGCCAAAGGCCAGCTGCATAGCAACAGCACATACATACAAGTCTCACTGACAAGAAGAGACTACATCCCATATAAATGAAAATAACCAAAACATCTTCAAGCAACCACCCCACCCCCTAAAGAAGAAACAACCAAAGCAATGAGAAAAGCGAAGTATGAACATATGACCGAGTGAAAACCCATTAAGAGAACTCCACCTTCTATCACCAAGTCTGCATATCTCCCGTTGGAACGCTCAATCAGGCCTGGAGATACCTTGCACTGCACAACCCACACATTCCTCTCTCAATCGAGCCTCCCTCACTGTTTCCACCCCAGCCACCCACCTTCCATGATCCCCTCACCTCACATAAGTCCCAGTGTCAAAGTAGAGGTGTAGTAGTTCAGATGAGGATATTTTTAGAACATGTTGGTGTATTGTGGCCGATTAGATAGAAGAGACAGAAGAAAAGACCACTTCAGAAAACCCCTTCCCCCACGGTACGATTGAAGAAACGCTCAGCATCAGAAATTTGCCGTATCAACGCTTCTGGTCCCGAGTTTTCTTCCTCCTCTGAGAAAATTTTCTCGACGTTGTATAATGTTTGTAAATTGTGGCATGCATCACAGCCTTCCATTTGATTCTCTTTAACATAATAGGGGTGTGTATAATGAAAGAGAGTTGAGAAGAGAGGCTAGCTTGTTTAAATAGTGTGGAAAAACTAATAACATTGCGGCCAGGGTTTAGTTTTTGTTTTCTATTTACAGCTCTACTCGTTTTCTCTATTTTTACTAATAATTCTGTATTTTAGGGGATTTAGTCAGTAGTTGAAATAAGGTGTTTTCTTAGGCGCTAAGCTGTCCATGAGTTATAACTATGTATGACTCCTAGTAAAGGTTATGTTTTCAGCCTATAGAAGCAGCTTGTACTTTGTTTTGAGCTCAATAAGAAAGATCACTTACTTTCACATTTTTATACATGGTATCAGAGCAATGTTTCACCAAAAATTATGAAACCCTAAAAATTCACGATAAACTATAGAGCCGCAATGACTGTGGAGAGAGACGGCTCCTCCAACACACCTGGAGGAACACCCTCTTGACCTCTTCCGAATCGAGTTCCATTTTACCTGTAGTGGAGGAATCGGAAGGTTAAATTACCAACTCCATCTTTCTTACCACACGCAAGCTGACGGGTAAAAATTGAATGCAACGGACACAGACCATGCTACTTGTGATCGATGGAAGAGGAAAACTGGGGTATGTGACTGGAGAAACGAAGGAACCAAATCCTGATGATCCAAAGATAAGAACTTGGAAGTCAGACAATTCATTGGTAATGGCATGGCTTATTAACTCCATGGAACCATCTATTGCAAGGCCTCACATGTTCCTTCCTACGTAAAAGGATGTTTGGTTGAGGGTTGGCAATTGAAGAGATATATGAGTTAAAGACCAAGCTTAGGACGATGAGGCAGGAGTCCAAAGATGTCACAATGTACTACAATGAGGTGGTGACGTTATGGCAGGAAATGGACATGTGCCACGAAGATGTGTGGGCATGTTCGAACGACAGTGTCAAATTTAAGCGACGTGAAGAAAACGAGAGAGTATACTCGTTTGTGGCTGGGTTAAATGCCGAACTAGATGAAGTAAGGGGTAGGAATTTGGGAAGAAAACCCATGCCTTCTCTCAGAGAAGTATTTTCAGAGATTCGGAGACAAGAAGCTACAAGAAAGGTTATGAGAAAGGAGCCCAAAAGTGAGACCGAGATGTCTGCACTTGCAGTAAGAAGGTTTGAAGCAAATAGGAAGAACACCAAGCAGAAGCCTAAGAGCTAGCACTGTGAAATAAATTGGTCACACAAAGGAAACGTGCAGGAGATTCATGGGAAGGCGGCATGGAACCCAAGAGGTGCAATAGGGGGTTCGAATAATGGAAAAAGGCAAACCAGGTTTCAATCGATCTAGACCAGCAACTCAACCTGGTGCGCTTTCTTTCACGAAAGAACAAGTTGATCATTTGAGTAATATTTTGAGTTCTCAGACTGACAAAACCGAACCCAACTTGCTTCTTTGTCGAATCAGGTAAATGTTCTTACTTAGCCACCTTGGAAGCTAGTCATAGGGTCAATTGGATCATTGACTCTTGTGCAACAGACCATAGGACAAGCATGTTGGAATTTTTCTGTACCTGTCATTCATCTACAGACATGATTGAAATGGGATGGTGTGTATTCCGTTTTCGCCTTCATCAAGAAATGTTGCTGATGGGCTGATTAAGGCCCTTGCAAGGAGGAAATTTGAAGCATTTGTGAGCAAGTTGGGCATGATTGACATCTTTGCGCCACCTTGAGGGGGAGTGTGGAAAAACTAATAACACTGCAGCTAGTTTTAATTTTTGTTTTCTATTTGCAGATGCAATTGTTTATTTTCAATTTTTACAATTAATTCCATGTTTTAGAAGATTTAGTCAGTAGTTGAAACAAGGTATTTTCTTAGGCGCCAAGTAGTCCAAGAGTTGTAACTATGTATGAATCCTGAACGGTTATGTTTTCAGCCTATAAAAACAGCTTGTACTTCGTTTTGAGATTAATAAGAAAATATTACTTTCTTTCATATTTTTCTACAAATAGACTTACAATTCTGCACAAACTGAAGAATATGGCCGAAAGAATCTCATATACATTTATTTTTTCATGATTCAATCCCAAAAGAATTTGGTATCAGGTTTTGAAAGTGATCCAGTTTCAATAAAAACCCATGCAATAACAGAGAGTTCTTAGCTGGCTGTAGAGTATCCCTGGAAGTCCAAAATCAAAAAGTAATTCGAATAGCTATGTTTACTTGCAACCATACATGGAATCTGATAAGATATGAATCAAAGCTATCATTTAAACTTTACAAAAAAACGCAATCAATTCCCATAAGGTCTTTTCTACTACTTATGTAGATTATTGGAGAGGCATTAGGAGAGTACCTGAATCCGGTAAATTACTTTAAACCCTAGTTTCCGTCAGAACATTTTTGTGCAGCGCATCGAGTTATTATCTGGCTAGTTAGGTTTCAGGGCTTGGAGGAGCTTTTGCCTTGCTCCTCCTTGTATGAAGTTTGTTACATTCCTACTATGTGAAATACAAATTGATTCACAGAAAAGGAACTAAATTGAGTAATACCTCGATGTTTGAAGATTTCAACTTTACCAACTCAGTGCAACGGGCCTGGGTGGAAAAAGAAAGGTTAGAAGCAAAATCAAAGAAAAAAGGTGCACGCCTTTGAACTCAAACCAAAATGTCAGAGACCTCAGCAACAGCAGCCCGAGATTCTGCTGCAGATAAAGCATGCAAAGCATCAGATAACTCCTTCTGTATTCCTTCTACTTGTCTCAAAGCACTGATCATGCCACTCTCCCGCTCAAGTGCGAAATTTCGAACATTTTCACGCTCCTCGAAAAGCTCCTTCTTTGCAGTAGCGCACTCAATCTGCATTGGAACAGCGATCATATTAGATTACAAAATAAAGGTAGCCTGCCTTTCCTGCTTTCAGATGACAACTAGAGGATGCATTCTGCACTTGCCTCTAAATTTTATATCAACAATATTGTTATCGATATGAAGATGGGAATTCACCTATTCCCCCATGTGGCTTGGACTGGGAACTTTTAATTCATATGATTCGGAAACAAATTTTTAGTCACTATGGTAAAAGGTAGGGAACTGGAATCCAGCAAAAAAAAAAAAATAACTAACATTTTTTGCTGGAAATGCCAAATTTCCATCATGTTCAACTCACAAAGTGCAATCTAAAAGGACTCGTCATTCCTTTCAACTCCTTTACTCTTCCTTCCCCTTTTCTCCCTCCACCCTCATAGAGTAACCTCCCCTTAAACCATTATCGACCATTCTCCCTCACTCCAAAAATGGCCCACAAAACCATACCCATCTCACTCTCTGTCACCACCTTGAACTTATCCCTCTCCACCCACCACTCTGTTGGTGTCCTCCAGCATTTGAGGTGGTTGGAAAGGTAATACGACACGTAGATGAAATGTGCAAGAAAATGACAAAATTTACAGAACTTGGTAGGTTTAAAAAATAAATTTGCTACTTTTGCAGCACAAAATTATACATATAGATAGCATGGTCGAGAAAAAAACTGTCCATTCTATTTTTGGGAACTTGCCACACACACTCCAGCAGTTTTGGCTGGATGCCGGTTAACTTACCGGTCAATCTGAAACTACATGAACTAAAAATTAGGTATCCAAGGCTCAAACAACGAGGGATATCTTCTTATTAAAATAATATACGCGTTTTAATTCTAAACAGATTTTTTGAAAATTATACTTGAACTAAGCACTATTATTGGGAATATTCAGATTTGTAGAAATCCAGACCTCAATCTGTTTCATGTACTGCTCTTGCCTTTTCTTCTCTGCACATCTGGCCTCCTTTATCGAGTAGACCAATAAACAATAAAAACATTATTCAGAAATCGTTAAATAAAAATGCCAGTAAATTCTATACAAAAGCACCTACCTCACGAATTTCCTCTGTGCTCTGAATAGTGTCCAAAGTGGCCTGTGGAGTTGCAAAGCAAAATAAGCCTAAGAGCTCAATCTCATCTTTCTAGCAACATATGATGAAAAGACAAGGCATTCTGAAAATTATAAACCTGTAAACGATGAACTCTTGCTGTTAAATCGCGGATTTCATCAGAAGCCCTCTTTTCGGAATTCAGCAAAATTTCCTTTTCTTGTTTCAGAAGAGAGATCTATACAACATCCGCATCAAATTCAAACACAATCAAAACCCAGTCCCCGAGGGGGTACCAATATTTTTGTACTTTCTGTTCAAATTACAAGTTAAGCTGAAAATGACCTCAATACTCAATTTCCGTGAAACCTCCTCAGCAGCATTTAGTTCATCGGAACTCTCGCGTAACTTCCGTTGGTAATCAATAATCAACTGTGAGAACTCCACATTTCTTGCCCGGACATTGTTATAATCACCTCTCTGAATAGAAATGCAACAAAGATAGAGTAATTCAAGCCTTGGCCCATGCATAAAGGTATTCAACAAAGATAAAAGCGAGATGACACGTCAGAAGAAAGCAAAAGCTCTGATATTCATGAAGATGATGTTAACCTGATGTTCAAATTCTTCCACGTATCTTGCAAGTTTTTCCTTGGCTAATTGCACTTCAATTGCTAATTTGTCCCTTTCGGAGCGCATTGTTATGATCTCATTTCTGTAATTAACAAGAATATTTTTATAGCATAAATAGAGCGTTAAAATATCCAAAAATAAAGGGGGGAAAGAACTTAAGAAAATGCGTTGAGCGTCCCAAATGAAAACTATCTAACAAGACAATGAAAGTGCAAACAAAATTCATCTTATTCACTGCTCTAACAGAATCCTGAAACAGTGAATTCCTTGCTCAATCTTCTAAAGATTGATTAGTGGAGACGTCAAAATCAAGCTCTCTTCTGAAAACCCTCTCGCTCATTCCATCACTCTCCTCATCCCCCCCCCCTCCTCAGCTGATGCATCTACGCGCATCATATGCTCCTCGCCTTCCTCTACTCTCCCTTCTTTCTCTTCTCGGCTTCGTCTTCTGCCTCATGCCTCCGTTTGAGATGTTCGTGTAGAAGCCTAAGTAGGATGTTAAGCTCCCTGCAAGTATTTTGCCCGACGGGGTGCAGTGCTAGACGACTAAATGGAATATTACAATGGTTGGTGTCTCGATTGGATTAGACATCCCCGCTTCAGGGTTGTCAAGTTACCATCTATCCCAAGAACTTAGGATGTTCGGAAGATATGTAATTTACACATTAAACCCAATTAATTTCAACAAGCCCCCTCAAGTGTGAGCCTATAAGAAACCCTGAGCCAACATAGGTCACACAAAGGCAGAGGCACACTTGAACAAAAGAAATTACCATGACCTCATGCTCTGAGACCATGTTAAATTACCATCTTACCTTAAAGATTAAATTGTTGGGAGATAAGTAATTTACAAATTGAACACAATTGACTTCAACACCATCAATGAATTTTCCACAAGCAAGTGGAGCAAATTGGAGCTCGTTAAAATTTGAAAGTTATAGTGAAGTTCTCTCAACTTCCGCTTCCGTGCCACAAAGGCCAAGCAGTCCGGCTTTAGAACAATACACTGTCAGCCTCAGCAGTCCGCCTATGTTTCCTCTTGGACCGCCACTATGTCAATTAAGAAGGATTTAAAAGAAAGTATTCTTTAATATTTATATATTATACAACACTTTTACTACTACCTATTTTTTCTACTCATATTATTCTTGTACAAGTTACACAATACTAAGTATTTTGGATTGCTGGCATTTTACAAAAAGGTAATCTAGAACATACACACTCAAAAACACACTTATCATTCAACACTCCAAACATTAGTTTCCATATAAATAAGTTTATAGCATTGTTGACATATATAGGAGCTAGGGAGCGTAGGACTACCTAGATTTTTTCTACGAAATTACTAACCTACACATTTATCTTATTAGTATTGAATAATGAATGTAATATCTTTTCAAAATTTAAACTGATGACAACGTTCTTATTTGTATCTATGCTTCTCTTTTTTTACGAGCACTTACTCTGTGTCATTCTACTTTGAACTGTGCACCCCCATGAAAAGGAATCCTGCTTCCACCACTGTTTATGCGGATGATATATAATTGTCATTGGAAGTGATGCTGTGGCGATCCAACCGCTAAATAAGTTCCTTTCTACTCTATTTGAACCTAAGGACCTTGATCACTCACCTAATTCTAACGGATGGATGTTCTCAGATCTAATGATGGATTCTGGTGTCACAAAGAAAAATACATGTTGTGCTGAACAGGATGTAAGCAAGAAGGTGTACCAACATTTTGTTGGTAAACACATTTACCTTTCTCAAACGAGTCCTGCTATAACTTTTGCAGTGAGTAATTTCATCAAATTCATGCACGCACCAAAGAAGGCTGTCTTGATGCCACATTCTGCAACTACGGTACCTTAAAAGATGTCCTGGACAAAATCTTCAATTCAAGAAGGGCGAACAACTGAATATTGTAGGATACATGTCATTTAGGCAGACTTTTGTGCTGATCAAATGTCTACATCAAGAAGATGTATGTGGGAATCAACTTAGTATCTTGGCGCAGCAAGAAGCAACATGCCGTTGCTTGAAGGAGCACAGAGGCAGAGTACTGTGTGTTTATTGAACTCAGGCTTCAACTTATACAACCTATGTGTTTATACAGTGATAGCAAGGCTACAACAAGCATCTCTACGGATCCTATTCAGCACGATGGGACCAAGCATATAGAGATTGATAGGCACGTCATCAAGAAGCATATCATATCTAGGAGTTTCAACCTACAATATATTCCGACAAAGCAACAAGTAACAGACATTTTTACTATAAGTCTGCCAAAACAATGGATAACTAATGTAATTAGGTTTATATAATGCTTACAAACAAGCATGACGGGATTGTAGAAAGATAAGGATTCTCTTTAATTTGTGTTACTTATTGTCGTGTATAGCTGTAAACGATAGTTAAATATAAGGTTGTTAGTTTGTAATTAGACATTAAATGTACCGCTGTTTTACCCAGCCAAATGTTACTGTCATTTCGAACTTTTTGCAAACTCCTATTTAAAGAGGATTCACACCAGCAGAATATACAAGAAATTATTCTCCATTTATTATCTTTAAACCCAACTATCACTGTGTTAATGTAGTACTGTTTCGCCCACTTGATTTTATCAAATTAGTCAAAACATGAACAGTTTGTCATGTTGAATCTCAAAATCAGATTGAAAATAATGTTGCACATTGCAAATACACTCCCAGTAACCATGAAAGGGGTGGAGAGAGATGCAGAAGGGGGGAGGAGGGAGAGAGAATGATACAAAAATAATTACGCAATAATGACGGAAAAACAGACCTGGCATTCCCAAGTTCTTCCTCAACAAGTCTCAGACGCTCAAGAGCTTTTTCCTGGGCTTTTCTTGAGTATCCCTGTAATACATCAAACACTGATAATATTATATCCACCCAATTGGTTACAAGGTGATATGAACACTCTACATAAAAGATATGTAATTAATCATACCTGAGAACTTTCTGGTAAAATAATGATATCACTCCTTTCCCCTTCTGCACCAAAAAAGATCACCAAAACCCAGTTATAGCAAAATTAAGTCTACTGCAAAACAAGAGAGGATATACAATGAAACAGCAAACTCTTTTTCATTATCAATGGAGTGCATATGAGCTTCATTTCAGGGATGTGGAGAGCTCCAAACCATACTACATGATAGTTTTGTTCATGTGTTTATTTTGTTAACACTGTAAAGATTGATTGTTGGAGCAATGAAATTTCTGGTTTACGAAAGGAATACCAACCTGTTGCACCTTCATGAGATTGAGAAAACAACCGAGAACTCTGTTCTTCATGCAACTTTTTATACATCGCCACCTAAGGGAACAGGTACAAGCATAGTGCACCATAATTTATTTATTCCCCAACTATAATAGGAGATCCAAAAGACAACAGGAACAGTAAGCCTGCTCAATCCAGATCTCTCAGAAACTTACAGAGGTATGAAGTGATTCAATCATGTGTCCCTGTTCTTCCGCACGAGATAAAATTTGATCAACTTTACAAGCCGCGTCTTCCTTATGCTTCCCTAATTCTCTTTCATATTTTTCCTGAGATTTACATTCAAGCAGAAAGTTGTTTACAAAAATAGAACCAATGTGTCTTTCTAGTGAGAACCGTTCAATATTTAATCAAACCTTCAACTGTGTTTCTCTGTTCTCAATTTCTTCGGAAAGGTTATGTACAAGGCGCCTAAGCTGAACATTTTGTTCAACTAAGCCAGTGATATCCTTGAAAGGCACCTGCAAAAGTATTTTGAGGATGATTCAGTGTTGCTAACAGCCACATCAATAACTTAGGTCACGTATGCAGAACATAAAAAATGCATGTTTCCCAAGCAAACTTTAACATGGCATGGTGTGAAAGACAACCGGGATCAAGAGAGGATACCAAATATTCAGGACAATTTTGCTGACCAACATCTGCAGCTTCCAATAATGCAGGAGCACCAGCTATCAATGCATCACCAGCATCAGCACTAACAAATCCTGACCGCAATTGTAAATCTCGGCATTCCTTCAAGAGAACAGCAACCTAAAACACAACACATAAGCATAAGTTTTACATATCAGAGTAGTCAACTGAACACGAGAAATAGGATACAGGTGTGAAGCAAGCTATGCATTCCACTGCAGCTAGCTTCTTAGAGGGTCACAACCATATGGGCCTTGGAAGTTTAAACGATAATAGGTCAGGATTGTTCTGTTCCCACGTGCATGCAACACTGATGTACTCACCAAGTCTATGGCGTTGGCCTCCAGGCCTGGGTTTATCATGATATAAGGATTTCGCTAACAGAACTGTTAAAGTATTAACCATGGTATGAAGTAAGATCCGAAAAGCTTGCTCTATTTCATATGTATATGCAACTACATAGGATAAAGCTCCTTTTTAGAGGATAAATATTCAACGCAAGATAAAAACTTTTCTACCTCTATCCTGTAACTGAAAACAGATAAAGCCACACACGACTAAATAGACTTCTCCTAGATTTGACTCCTATTATAGTATAACCACTTTCTTTATTCCGTAACACTCCCCCTCAAATCCCAACTGAGCAAATCGACTTCAGATTGCTTCAATATAACACCATGGTAAACATATCTGTCAGTTAATCTCCTGATCTTACAAAAGGAGTAGATATCTTTCCAGCAACAATTTTATCTCTAATGAAGTGACAATCCATCTCAAAGTGTTTTGTTCTTTCCCACTGCAACATCTTTCCTTCCCACTGCTTCATCTATCCATGGACACCTTCATAGACCCACATTTGCTTCTAAATGGAAATGAGAAAACCCCCAACAAAACACAGAATTTAATTTTCAAATCAACAAATAACCCCTCATACATTACGTTCAACATCAATTTTTTCCATCCACAACCACCACGAATAATCAAATTGCACATCCATCATCATCATCCGTCATAACAACAAACTTACCCCAACAGAAATTGCAAACATATCTGTAATTAATCTTTCTTTTGCCATTGACAACAATTTTATCAACCCACATTAGAATAAAAACGGTGGGGAATAATTTGAGTGATTTGGATGGATGGATGTGAGGCTGAGGATGCGAGTTAAAAAAGAGGCGGGTAGAGGGAGGGTAGCGCCGAGGTGCGCGGAAGGGAGAAGGAAATGGAAGGGTTTTCTTTTTGTTTTCAAGTTGTTTTCCGGGTTTATGATGTTCAGCTTTTATAAGTTTGGAAAGTTTGCTTAGAACATTTTTTTAAAAATATATTTTGAAGGTTGTTTTCTGGGTTTGGCGAGGATTTTGTGGTAGGCTGAAGGGAGTCACGCAGAGAATAGGAGGCTGGGGCTTGGATGGGGAGGAAGGTGTGGGATATTGAGGCAGAGGCAGAGGCAGATGAAGATGAAGGTAGTTTTGTCATTTATCATAATTATTTAATAAGTAGCTCTGGCTTTAATTTTTATGCCCTGGCAATACCAAGCCACATAAACTTATTTTGAATTACAAACAAACAAAAAAAAAACATATCACACTTCCCAAAGTCAAAATCCAAGACTAGAAAGGCCCAAGTCGTGGTAAGTGCATGTCATACAAATGGTTCCCAGAAAGATTTGGTGAGATTCGAACTAGCCATGGATATATAATATGAATAAAATAGAAAAAATCAAAGCATTGGGTGGAGAGGTGGGTAGTTCAACAGAGCCATCCATAATTCAGCTCTCTACTGAGTTTCATGTAGGTTGTTCAATTCCACCATTGTTCACGTCAGGAAATGAGATTGAAAAATGTGAAATAGTTTCCTAAAAGAAGGTGATTCAGGAGCAATGTATAATTGTCTGCTACATAACCTTAGGGAGTATCCAACTACTCCAAGCTTATTGAGGACAGTTGGTAAAAAACTAGGATCAAGCATATTGGAATGGAAAGAGATCATTCATGGTTTTGTAGGGATTTTAATCTAGAAGCAGCTTTTTCTTACAACAGTATTCCAAAGGGTCAAGGTTAACGTACATACCACTAATAGAATTAGAATCCTTCCCTCAGAGAAAAAAAGGTAAAAATACCTAATAAATTTATATAGGAAAAATTATATCCATATAAATATACAAATTAAATAAAAATATAAAGCAATTAAAGACAAAGTAAAGCACACCAAACCTGCTTTTGGAGGTCAGCAATCTCCTTTTCTGCTATAGCATTATCGCGTTCATGCCTCCTGATGTCAACCTGAACTCAAATGATTAAATACCGAATGCTACCTAATGAGTCTGATGCAGCAACATGACAGTAGTAAACCTTTTGTTCCTCAATTTGTCTCTGTAAAGTAGTCTGCTCAGCAAGAGAATCTTGCAGTTTTTGGCAAAATATGGAGTATGCCTCAACCATTCTCTCATGCTCCGCTACATAGGAAAGAAGATGGAAGACACGACCATTAAATCATTAGAACAAAAGGAAAACAAGAAATCAGAAACCAGTGACACTCTGTACAAGAAAACGATTTGGTTCGAAAGAACAAGGACCCCACACCCCTAGCCCATCCCCAATACTGAAAACTGTAAGAGCAGCCACGATTTTCTATTGAATTACTGTATAGCTAGTGTAATGCTTTGCGGGTATTCCCTTGCTCACGAGAGTTGGTAGGTTTTGTAGGCTGAAAAGGACAATTTGACCTTCAAGAGAGACAACATCCACTGGAATTCGAAACCCTCCACATATCTTCATTATCTTATGGACTACACTATCACAGGAGCACTTATTGAAATCATCTCTAAGAACATGTCAACAGCAGGTTGAATTGGATGAAGCCATTCATGAACAAACACTTCTCCCAAACAGGATGGATATGGCCATACAAACGCATACATACCTACCATACATGCATATGCTGATAGGGGATATACAGAATCGCATCATATGTTTGTCTGCCCCGGTGTATGTATTTATGTATTTATAAAAGAGGGAAGCCCGATGCATGGAAGCATGAGATTTTCCTGGGTCCAAGGAACGCAAGGCCTTAGGTTTACTGTAAATAGACATCATATTTTTCTAAAAGGTTTTGATCTTTGGTCGAACAGTGACAACTTTTACCATTATGCTAAGGCGACCCTCTGTGTTTATACATCTGAAAACGTCGATATATCCACAGTTATATACAAGTATGTATAAAAAAACATTAGCTTACATACATACACATTACAGCCAACCATCAAAAGGACAGTTTTAGCTCAATTAGAATGAACAAAGATACCTCGTTCTTCCATGATGACGGCTGTTTTCTCTTCTATTTCATAAAGCACCTAAAAAAATTTAACCAAACCCGTTCAAGGAAATTTATTCAACCAAATTGGACAAAATAGATTAAAAAAACAAAAAAGAAAGCGATTTGGACTGACAATGAACAGTAATCAAGCATGCTAATGACAGCCAAACAAGAACAAGAAAAATAGGGGGGGACAGAAAATCTTCAGCAAGAAACAGCAAGTGATGAAAATACTGAGGGGCAAAACAAATAACCATAATGGAATTTCAAATTAGAGGTTTAAAGGTTTCTTTTGTTCCCCGGGCTAAAAACACCGCTAGTCACAAGTTAGCCCGGTTTGTTAAAAATGTAAAAAGCGATGTCGTTTGGACATCCTCTTTTCCTGTTTGGCTTCGTCAAGCCGTAAACGATGATGTACTGTAACTTTTGTTAATGTATGTCTTTTTCTGAGTAAAAAAATAATAATAAAAAAAAAAAAATAAAAATTAGAAAGAAACTAGATTACGATAGCATCAAAATATGCTCTACCACACAGGAGGCAACAACATCCATCACCTTCCTCTGGAGAAAATGTGGAAACTGAACTACTTAAATAAAAAAATTCAAAATACCCTTTGACTATCATAAGAAGATAGTTGTAACGTAATGAAAACCAAAAAGTTGTCGAATTGATGATAGATTAGGGATAGGATGTAGAAAAATGTAAAAAAAAAAATGCTCCATTGGTATTTTAAAAGGAACAAAATCATGGGACAAAACCAAAAATCCAAAAAGAATTATATTTCGGGGACAGAGGAAGTACAAAAAAATTATTAAGCAGCTAAAAGGCAAATTGTGAACTAGAGAAAATGCTGGCATCATGGAGATCCATGCAAAGAAGTATATGACTGAGCTGTTCCCAGAAGTGGTTACCACCTTGGTGGCTCAATCTTTAAATACGAACAAATGTAAAACCAGAAGGAACATCTTTAATTGAAGTATGGTGAAAGACAATAAGTTCTAGAAGAAGCCCAAGAGCAGATATGCATGACAATACACAGCTACGTGCTAAACCAATTTGTAGTGTCCCATGCCATTATTATGTGCTTAAATAAAATAAAAAACAAATTACACAGGTACAACCCATGAACTGGGAGACTTCCACTACACCCAATAATGAAAAGATGATCAGAATTCTGAAATTTAGATGAAAATTGAACATTATTAACCAGACATACAAAGAGTTCTAATAAAAACATACTCGGTCCAAAATTGCTTGAGATTGCTTCCTACCCAAACACTCATGCTGCAGAGCATCAACAGCTTCTTGATACTTGGAGTACATTTTTGCCAACTAAGGAAACAATAAACACAGATTATGAGGGACAAACAGTGTAACATAACGTAGAACAGTTGCATTTTCACACAAGAACCAAAGGGATTCTGATTCCTATTCCAAAAGTCATAATTCCTAAACAACAATGACATTAAAACCTCTAGTCCTACAAGTTCAAAAACAAGTATCAAAAGCAGCAGCAGCAGCCTTTCTCCTTATTCCGCTGAGTTTGATGAATTGAAGCGGCAGCTGCCTTTTTTTTTTTTCAGTTTTTTTTAATACTATAAACATGGAACTGGAAGCTCTTTGGAGAAACAAGAAAGGAGGTACCGAATGAAGTGTAAAATGTAGGGTAAGGGGTGTGCTAGGTATGGGTAATGTAATTTTAATTGGCTAATTACTTTTTTACCCCTGAAATTTGAATTTTACGAAAAGCATGAGGGCAACCGCCTAATGCCTAGCTCAAAATGTCCGCCAAGGCATTGCCTTTCCATCACCTGTCCTTTTGGTTGCCTCGCCCAGTAGCTAAACCGTCCATGCTCGCCTAGCGCCTACGCGACGTCTTAACAACTATGATAAAAAAGAACCGATTTTACGACTACACAGCACCATCAGACCGAGAGCTTTCATGAAGTATTGACTGTAAATGCTTTATTCTTCATTTTTTGTAGCAAGACATTACATGGATGTACTTAAGGAACAAAATGACTGCTCTCCCCCACCCAACAAATGGAGTGAAGGGAAACTACTGTGACAAAAGAATGGTGTAACACAACACATAAATACATAACTCACACTCCAACCATCACGGAGAAGTGAAGCTGCTAAAGCAGTTCCAGAAACACCAGCAGGTACAGAGGGCATAAGCATGAGATGATCATCGACCACGGCGTCAACTGATTCGTAAAAACTGAAAACAGACACAGCAAAAAATAAAAATGACTCATGGGTATGATTATGGAAAATATGAAAAGATGCATCATGTATGAAGACCCAAAAACGGGGAAAAGAAGAGAAGGTGGAATCCCATCAATATACCATTCAGGGGGGGAGGGGGGGCTGAAAGAAAATAATCTAAGTCGTTCGTCAATAGCTGGCAAACCTTTCACACCTTTGGCTCATAAACAAAACCTTGATATAATTTAAAAAAGGAATCCGGGAAAAAAATTTGATTAAAAAAAAACTGATACCAATAATCAAAGAACTAAGCAATCAGCATGCATCAAATTCAAAGACACCGCCAAACTCATGGGGAACAATGTCTCACCTCAACGCAATCTAGCACCTAAATATGTAGTTTTAACAAAGTAAAATTGCTAAGCAGATTCAAAATATGCAGGAAACCAACTAGAAATAAGTAATTTGCTTCAGCATATTTAACAAGTACTGGAAGATCAAAATGGGACCTATCACTTATGAATTACCGATATAAATAATTATTAAGTACATGTTTCATTGACAAAGATTAAAACAGTCAACATTCCTTCAAAAAAAAAAAAAAAAACCAGTCAACATTCAATTCTCTTATGAGTTCATTCGTTCGTGCCATACACATGCAGAGGATAAATTATTGAACAAGAGAATCCATTGAACAAGAGAATCCTTATCCTTTGGCTTGGCAGGACAGAGAATGTACCCACTGGACAAAACTTAAAAATGGAGAAAAAAGAGAGAATATTACTGAGAATTCTTAGCGGGTAAGATAAGAGAGGTTTACAATATATAACAAAGCCTCCAACGGCAATAAAAGGACAAGTTGCAATATGCAATGGTCCTGAACAGAGTATTCTGCTGAAAAACAAGATTAACACTTAAACTAATAGTCCTAGCCAACTAAACTGACATAGGATAGATAACCAAGGGATTAATACACTAATAAGGGATTAAAATTAAAAGCATAGTTTTACACCCCTCCTCAAGGTTGGTTGTGGATAGAATAACAACCAAGCTTGCTTCTCATCAAACAGAGGTATAGAAGATCCCTTAGTGAATACGTCCACAACCTGATATTCAGAAGGAATGTAGGATATATCAATCTCCTTATCTTCAGCCTTCTCCTTGATGAAATGCCTGTCAATGTCAATGTGATAAGATTTGTCATGATAAATAGGGTTTTCAGACATGTTTATTGATGAATAGGGTTTTCAGACATGTTTATTGCTGCCACATTATCACACAACAGTTGGATATGCTGAGGATTAGAAACTTGAAGTTCTTGTAGAATCTTTCTTAGTCAAACACCTTCACAAATACCAAGTGCAAGAGCTCTCAGCTCAGCTTCTGCACCACTTTTGGACACAACAGGCTGTTTCTTGCTTCTCCAGGTGGTTAAGTTGCCCCAAATGTAAGAACGGTAACCAGTTGTTGATCTCCTATCAGTCACAGACCTAGGCCAATCTGCATCAGCGAAAACATTGACTTCTCTGTTGTCTGATTTCTTGAACAAAAATCCCTGACCAGCTGTCCCCTTCACGAAGCTCAGAGTTCTTGTGATAATCTAAGGATGTTGTTGACAGGACTTATGCATGAACTGGCTTACAAGGTTGATTGCAAAGCATATGTCGGGTCTTGTGCTCTTGTATGAGCCAAGTAAATCAGCTTGCCAACAAGCCTTTGATATCTGCCAATGTCAACAGGCTCAGATGTTCCATCTTTTCCAAGTTTCATTCCAGGATCAATAGGGGAGGATGCCTATTTGCATTAAAGCATCCATGTTTCTTCAAGAAGATCCAAAATGTACTTCCTTTGTGAGATGAAGATCCAATCCTAAGATCTAGCAAGTAGGGTCGTCCGTGAATGTTTAATGTCCCTAGGCCAATATCATAACGGGACCTTTCGAAAAAAACGAAACAAATAGACCCAAGTCTCCCTTGTATGATCATCTATAAACGAAACAAACCACCTATGTCCATTCAAAGTTACATGTCTAGAGGGTCCCCAAGCATCACAGTGAATGAGTGTAAATGGTTTGGTTGGTTTAAAGGGTTGTGGAGTATAAATGCTACGTTTGTGTTTGGACATTTCACAAGTTTCAAAATGAAAACCAGACACATCTTTATTAATAATCAGTTTGGCAAAATAGTTTTTTCAAATACACAAAACAAGGATGCCTTAATCTAGCATGCCTGAGTCGGACATAATTGAGGGAATGTAACATCTAGTCTTAGGGTCTTCCTTATTTTGGGCAGCATCACTTTCCTCCAACACATAGAGACCATCCAAGACGCTAACATTGTCAATCTCCTTCCCTAAAAATGCATCCTGCAGCTTACAATCAACAGAGGAGAACATTATCTAACAGTTGGCCTCTGAGATGAACTTGTTAACAGAAATTAGGTTGCAAGAGAGTTTAGGTACATAAAGAAGTGAGAGACAGAGACTAATCCATTGCCTGCCATGATGGCATAGGATCCATCAGCTATCTTGACCCACTGATTTCCCCCACTAGGTAAATAGGTTTCAAATTTTTCTGAAGAAAAGGTCAAGTGTTTTGTTGCACCAGAATCTATGATCTAGTGTACTTCAGACCTGATTTTTAGAGTAGAGAGGGCAGCAGGGTTACCAGAATCAGCCACATTGCATTTGGGGTTGGTATGGGTGGCCAAGAGTTGACCGAGTTGCTCCAGTTGTTCCTTAGAAAAGAGCAGAGGTCCAAGGGTCCTCTCTCCTTGTTCAGATGACACTTGATTGGCCTTGCTTGTGTCTTCAGCAGAGCCACTTTACCCTCTAAATAACTTACACTCTTTTGAATAAAGAGTGCAAGTTATTTTGTATTAATTATTATTCAATACACTCTTTTGAATAAAGAGTGTAAGTTATACTGAATAAAGGCCTTATTCAAAAGAGTGTAAGTTATTAAAGCAAGCAAGGGCCACTCAATTAATTCTCCAGCAAGGCCTTGCTTTAATTCAAGGCCTTGCTCTAGGATTGTCTCCAGCAGAGCCACTTGATTGGCCTTGCTTGCTTTACTGTGAGAGGCCTACTCTATTCAAAAGTCTTGCAATCTTTTGAATTAATACAGAATAACTTACACTCTTTTGAATAAAGACAGAATAATAACATAATCAACTAATTAAGGAAAGTCTGCTATCGGCCTTTTTAATACTAATTAAGATTAACCACTAAAAGACATGAACACCCTTGGTTCTTGGTTCTTGGTTTCTCAACATTCTCCAAGACCATGATTTCCTTAGGTTATGCTCATAGCCAAGGTGATCACACCTTATTTATTAAGCATGGTAGCTCTAGGAAAGTTTATGTCCTCCTTGTATATGTTGATGATACAATTGTCACTGGACCTAGAGAAATGCTTACTTAAGAGTTTTGATATGGAAGACTTGGGCAAGTTAAAATACTTCCTAGGGATTGAGGTTATGTACTCTAAAAAACGTAGTTGTTAAGGCGAGCGCCATGGCGAGAGGCGAGACTCTAACGCCTTAATGATGTCTAAGGCGCTAAAAATGCCGGGCGAGCCTAAGGCGTTGCCATGGCGAGCAAGGCGTGAGGCGTGCAAAAGGCGAGCGTCTGGTTTTTGTTTTAAAAAAAAATTGAATTTCAGGGGTAAAAAAGTCAAACCAATTAATAATAACATTAAACCTAAGTCAGCCCACCCCTATTCCTCACTCCCGCGCCTTGAACGCTGCCTCTCCTGGAGAATATGCGAACTGCCATGGAGTTAAAAAAAAAAAAACCACTTCCAGCTCTAATATTAATAAAGCTTACTACTTCTCCTCTGTATAACCGGCAGGAATAACCGGAAATAAAGATGGTGCAGCTTCAGGTAAGCAGTCTCCTCCCGTTCTTTTTTTCTTTTTCTTTTTTTTCAACACATGATTGTGTTAAATAGTTTAATCTTTATGTGATTATGGAGTTGAAAAACATGTTTATAATTTTTCTTAATGAAACAATGAATGAAAATCAAAGTAATGATGTAAGTAATTTGATTTTGAAGTAATGGAATTGAATGATTGTCAAAGTAGCAATCTTCGTTTGTTTGATTGTCTAAACTTTAAGTAGTGATCTTTTTTTGTTAGTACTTAGTAGTTTGTAGTTAAGTAGTTGTATTTTTTCATCTTTTGTAGTTTGTAGTTTGTACAAGTGAAGTAACAAGTAATATGTTCTTAATTCTTAATTTCTTATCTTATGTAATTGTAATGAATAATGATGCAATGCAACTATGCAACTGAAGTGACTAAGTCCAAGTCTAGGTTATGGTGTATAATGTGTATAGTGTCATTTGTGTGTTGTGTTGTGTATTAGTCTATTGGATTCGTTTAAAACTTTTGAAACCGGAAACCTTTTGGTTGATTGGTTCACTACAGTTTATCGGTAGTACTTGTTTTGAGTGTTAAAGCTTAAATCATGTTTTGATGACATTACGTGATCTTCTTTGTTGACTTTTATATATGTTATAATCTAGAAGGCCAAAAATATAAGTACTATGACTTTATTGCTCGCCTTGCATGTTGAGTCGGACGCGTGATCGCTATGGAGCCCTTGAGTGGCACATGAGGTACCATACTTTGGGTTTTCGCTACTCGTTGAGTCGCATCCGCCTTACGCTTTAATAAGTATGCTAAACAAGGCATTTTTATTTCTCAACAAAAATACATCTATGATCTCTTGTCCGAAACTGGTAACCTCGGTTGTAAGCCTGTCTCTTCTCCTATTTACTATAATCATGGCCTCACTACTGCTCCTAATGATATTTCTGTGGACAAAAGGAATTACCAGAGACTTGTTGGAAAACTTATATACCTAGCCCATACCAGGCCAGTTATAGCATTAGTTGTCAATGTTGTGAGTAGATTTATGCAAGACCCCAAGGAAATACATCTCAAGGCTGTTCACCAGATTCTTCAATACCTAAAGGGAAGCCCTGGCTGTGGCATCTTGTTCAAAAAGAGAGGGAAAATGACCCTTGAAGCCTATTATGACGCTGATTATGTTGGTGCTCTTGATGATAGAAGATCTACATCTGGTTATTGCATATATTGGGAGGTAACCTAATCATTTGGAGGAGCAATGATGTAAGTCAACCTGATGATATAATTCCCAACGATTTACCCCTTTTTCACATGCAATTAATGGTATATTGACATCAGCTTGAGCAATTTGTATGATGATTGGAACCAATTTTTGTGTACATAGAATTTCAGAAAAACCATGTTTCTAGTTGTATTATATTAAGTATTAGCCGATTTTGTTATCAGATTTACACGTGGTATCTCTGTGTTTATTTTGCAGCACGGATATCTTAGTTGGGGGCGTGGATTCTGACTTTAGGGTGGCCGTTGATACTTTTATGATGATTTTGGAGCTATGGCGAAGATTTCAGCCCATGAGGATTATCGATACACATTAGAGGGTTTGATCCAAGCCAAGTGGAAGAATAAATTATGATTATGTGATTTCAGATACAATTGACTCGAGCCATGTCATATTGAACTGCGTCAAGGAGTTGATGAGCATTTAATGCGGATGTCATTCAGCCAACTACCACATAATGGACTTGACCCGCGCCAAGCAGCTCTGACCTGCGCCAGTAGTGCAATTTGGGTTTGGCGCGCGCCAAATTAAATTGACCTGAGTCAACATTGTAGAGTCGGCAAGGAATTAATCCCTTTTATTCTTCCAAGCACATTATTATCAAGAACACACTTCATCTTCTTCAACTTGTCCATCTTTAAGGCAAAACTCCCACCCCAGGCTCTTATAGCCGAATTTTAGTAGAAATTAACCATTGATTTTGATTGTAAAAGCCAAGGATTCTAGTTTAACTCTTTTAGTTGATTGAATTCAACACACAAGTGTTAGTTCATTGAAGCTTTTAGAAGTTGGATGATGAGCACCAACTCGAATTTGTACTCTTGATTTGGTAATCCTTAATCTTTATTGTCATTCAATTGTTCTTATGCTTATGAATATTAATCTTGAGATGTTGATATTTGTGGACATGAGTGGCTAGACTTTTCTAGCCAAGATTATGTTGCTAGCTTTGATTGTTGTGAAGCTTTTCCTACTTGTGTTGTATTGATTGCTTGCACTAGAGTAATTGCCAAGTGTTAGCATTTACACGTTGTCGGAGACCGAAAGGAGATGTCAATTGTGAGAAGCGGGTAGGAGAACCGGAAGGTAAAATCGACCTTTCGAGGCATTCGATTTCTTATCCGTAGTTAGTTGACCTTGTCATTGCATTCACGTGCGTAGCATACCGAGTCATTAGGTTTAGTACACCTAGACCAAGGAGGAGGTAGAGAGCAATTCCGTACACTCGTATGAGGGGGAATTGCTTGCTTAGGAATGCACCGCTTTACACTTTTAAACGCCAATGGTAGGATGGTAGGAGATCATTCCCCTGAGACTACGAGAGGATGGCTAGGTTACGCGTTGTCTTGGCTAGTTTCTTTTATCGTTTATCATCTTTTTATCATAAGCACTTTATTTATGCATTTAATAACCATCTTGCCAATTTGTGATCTAGATCGAATTAATATAGACTTTTTAGTGTGCGACCTTACTATTGAGAGCTTTTCCCGTGGAGACGACCTTGACTCACCATACTAGACTAGAGTCGACCCGGTACACTGCCGGTTAGATTGGACCTCTAGGATTTGGCCATCAAGCAAGAAACAGAATGTGGTAGCTAGATCCAGTGATGAAGCTGAATTCAGATCTATGGCCCATGGCTAAAGATTATCCTAGAAGACTTGAAGATCCTTTGGCTACAACCTATGATGCTCTATTGTGATAATAAGTTAGCAATAAGCATTGCTCATGACCACGTGCAACATGACAAAACCAAACACAATGAGGTGGATCGACACTTCATCAAAGAGAAAAATGAAAGTTGCTTGATATGCACCCTTTGTGTCAACCAAATCTCAACTTCCTGATATTTTCACTAAAGGTTTACCTGCTAAAGACTTTCAGCAAATCAAGTGCATGCTTGGAATGATGAATCCTCATTCATCAGCTTGAGGGGGAGTATTGACGAAATGATTTACTCATTATTTACTCTATGTAATAGTCCTATTTTACCCCTATTTAGTCCTCTGTTTTGATTACAAGCTGTTAAGTAACACAAGAGTTACTAGCCGTTGCTAGCAGTATTACAATAATGCCAGCCAGCTGTATTACAATAATGTTGTAGTTAAGATTATCCCAATCCCTATGCATCCCTCTATATATTCATGTAATCCTTTTCATTATCAATAATAAGAATTATTTTGTTCTCAGCATTCTAATTCCTATCACCATTTGTGCTCACTAAACAGGTCCAGTTGTTGCCAAATTTTGCTCAAGTGGTTGAAGTACTAAGAGAGACATCAAGATCACCTTGCCTCAGATCCTTTAGTTGAGACTTTAGATCATAAATCTCAGAGGTATTGCCCCTTTTTGAGTAGGGATCATGAGTTGCTTCCCATACTTCATCAAAGAACATGAAGTTCTCACTCAGTTCTTGTGTCATAGACCCCACCAGCCAAGACATGATTACATTGTTGTCAATTTTCCACTGTCTATACTTAGGATCAGTAGCAGGAGGTTGAGTGACTTCGACAGTAAGGGGACACCCCTTGCTTTTCCCAAAGATATACATGAGAGATCTTGACCACAAGTTATAGTTATTCCCATCGAATTTGTGGATAGTGAGGAGGTGAGAATTATCAGTGTTAACTCCCTGAATGATGTTTGCTCCAATTTTGGAGCAACTTCAGAAGAATTAGCTGTTGAGGCCATTTCTGAGTTTTGAATTTGAATTCAGAAATGTGAGATTTTGAGGATTGAGAAATTTAGAGCCTACGCTCTGAAACCATGTGGAAAACTAGAGGTAAAGATGGAGAAAAAAGAGAGAATATTATTGAGAATCCTTATCGGGTAAGGGAGGTTTACAATATATAACAAAGCCTCCAACAGCTATAGCAGGACAAATAGCAATATGGAACGGTCAGGAACAGTGTATCCTGCTGAAAAACAGGATTAACACTCAAACTAACAGTCCTAGACAACTAAACTGACTTAGGATAGATAACCAAGGGATTAATACACTAATAAAGGATTAAAATTAAAGGCATATTTTTACACCTTTTGTGTCGAAAGAACTTCCTTCATCATTATATGCGTAAAATATTGCAAATGTAAAACAAGACTTGTCAGAAATTACAAGCTGAAAAAAGAGAAGTCTTGTAGATGTAGGATCGAGAAATTATCCATGTATTTCAAGCATTCAAAGTTGACTTACCGTTCAGTAGTAAAACTATTAAGAGGCACAAGTCTTCGCTCATCCTTTTCACTATATTTCTGTAACTCTCGTTCACACTTCAAAAATTTCTCCTTCAAAGCTTGAGCTTCCTACACCGTCAAAAGGGAAACAATATCCAAGCAAGGAAAACAATTAAACAACCAAAAACTGACCTAGCAAACAGATGAAAACACCAGAATAGTATTAAAGCCCTATAACCGGCTTCCATATAAGTTTTACCAATTGTAATACAAGTAGAACACTACAAATTTCAACTAAGTGATAAGGGTTTTTAGCGCATATGGTGTGGGGCAAGAGCATAATCAAATATTCAACTAGAATGTTAATACAGGGGCAATGGAAAAAAGATAAAGATATTGGGACTTGGAGAGGTGTTGAAGAAAACATGACTAATTGAGAATGCGCACTTATTTGTGGCATAGACCAGCACATATGTTGTACGGTTAATAAGGGATGACAAGAATTTTCTGGTTAGCTATCGAGGGTTGATTGAGGAGATTCTCATGATCTTCTCTGTACATATATTTTTATATACCTTGTCAATAAAAAAATTTAAAAATCATATTTCATCTCGTAGGGATTAGGTTCCTCTAGGACAGTAAGCAATCTCAATCTCAAAAGCACATGACCAAAGAAATATAAAATAAGAAACCAGCTACACACTATCAAACATCGTATGAGAAGTACAAAAACTTAGACAGAGCAGTCAGTTGGTCCTTGACCGCCTTACACCTGTCCAAGAACCAAAATATAGGCACAAGTTGGCCACAATCTCCATTAGAAGTGTGATAGAATTTTCATTTCCTTATCAACGTGAAGTCTTATGTTCCTCTCTTACCAAATGAAACAAATTTGTGGTCGAAAGAGCTAACTGGATTAAATTTGCTAGGAATCGGCACTATTTGCCACCTTGAGACCAGTTGTCTATAGTTTTGCAATGAAGTGAAATATTCTGCCACATAAGCAGTATCTAAGTCTTGCAACAAAGCACCTACTGTAGTTGTACTTGCTTGATTATGCTTTCAACACACCTTAACCAGAAGCAGCACTAATTAGTTGCAGCCACACCCCACAAAGACAACCTATCAAGGGTAGGCAAAGTGTAGCCAACCTTTGCCAGCATACAAGCCAAAAGATAAAAACAAGACTTGACACAGCTAGACTACTTTTCCCAGACAGCGATGGGGCATTAAACACTTCATAGCACTTGCTGGAGATATACAAGTGAAGGAAAACCGTAGAAGTATATCTCTTATCTCTTTTCCCTGTGTTCGTTCAATTATATAGTCATTGGTGACAGTATTCTCAGGGGGGTAATATCATAACAAACTCTTACAGATTATTCTCAGGGAATAATACTATAACAAGCTACACGATAATAAGATAACATAACTAACATAACTGTAACAAACTTAATCCCTCAATATTTACCCTCAAGTCAAAGTATAGATATTCATATCGTGCCCAACTGGAACTCGGCGGACAGTGTAATTAATATTAGTCTCCTCTCCGACGAATACTAAACTTGTCTCTGATGAAAAACATCTAGAGCAGTATAGGAAACATGGTTGGACTATGTAGCGGAGGATGGACTAGTTCAAGTTGATTAATGCAAGGATAAGAATTAAAACGTTATGGCACTTGCACTTTGCTAGTTAATGTTGGTGACCTATTCAGAGGTGTTAGGAGAAGAAATTTTAACCAATAAGAGTTGGCAAGCATCCATTCAATTATCAATTCAACCACTTTTCATTGCTTTATAACATTTCATTAAGTATGGTAAAAGGACATTTTAGACTTTTCTCCTTTTATGACAATTCCACTTTCTTAGAGCAATTGCATCAGTTACTTTAAACATATTTACTATATTACAGTATTAATCACCATTTTTTCTTTCTTTTACGATCTCTAATTAGACAATGCATCAAAATCTCTACATTGTATAATTTGTATAGAGAATTTGTATTTCACACTCTGTATTTAAAAGATTTGAGTAGACTTTGTTGCAATGATTTTTAGTAGATTTGGATGAGTTAAATGTCTATTTTACATATTTAACATGTTTTACAATATCTACCGCAAGTGCTCTTAAACAGTGTGAAAAAATAAAAAAGCCTTATCATTTGGAACGGAGGTAGTATATCACAAACCTTTTCGACTTCATTTCTTGTTGCGACTTCCTTCTCTAGCCTCTCCTTACTATCAAACTCAACCTGATGTAGACGAGTCTGCATCAAGTGTAAGACAAAGGAAACATTTTAAATCAAACAAAGCTGAAGTGCTAGTGAAAGAAAATTCTAATGCTGAAAATAGTATAAACACTGCCAATCCAGCTTTTGCAAGGACAATGTATGGCTTGGTATCTTTGTTACATTCTATGAAGTGTGAAACGAAAAGAACAGAATTTACCGACGCCAGTTGAAAGGACCAACTAAGAAGATCGTAGATGGTTTATCCATCATAAAAAAAATGCATCATAAATTTTTGGAAAGGAATTAAAAAGAATAAATGCAATTGAGATATTGCTATGAACAATAGTATAGACAAGAGGACCCTCAATGGGGTTAAGTTACGATTGCTTTCATTGATTTGTTTTAATTGTTGGGGGTTGGATGTGCTATATGCTCCTCTCCTTAGTAAGTTGCTTTTGATATCCTCACCAAATGAAATGTCACAAGTTCACAAAAACACAACAATTTCAAAAAATCACTTTGCTCCTCCCACTAAGGATCTATTAAAGATCGATGAAACATCCAGATCCAACACCAAGTTGGATAGGAAAATTATAAAAGGGTGGGAGAGGCGTACTTCCAAAGCCTTGAATGCACCCTCAAGTTCTCCGGCCTTCTTGGACCATGCCTCTGAACTCTCCTTGTATAACTCCATAAGCTTTGTCAACTAAGAGAAAACCAAGCAAACAAATTCAAAAATGTTTTACCAGTAAACAATTACAAGAAATCCAATACATGACTGCAAATAC
The DNA here is from genome assembly GCA_026214975.1 of Gentiana macrophylla. Lineage (NCBI taxonomy): Eukaryota > Viridiplantae > Streptophyta > Magnoliopsida > Gentianales > Gentianaceae > Gentiana > Gentiana macrophylla. The sequence goes on along the minus strand of CM047809.1, from coordinate 93,666,599 downwards.
AACAGATTCCAGGCAAACCCAAAAGGGATTGAATTATTTTGACACTCAACTGGACACTATAAATGCACACAGGTTGCTATTTCATCTCTAGTTCTGGCCACACTTAACTTCTTATTCTTCTTGCAGAATCCCCCATTAGGCACCTTATAAACCCAATACCTCATACACCCACCCCCCACCCCCAAGGGGGGAACAGCACAATAACCCCCCACCCCACCCACTTACCCACCCACCCAAAAGAAAAATATAAAGTCAACATTCATATTTAGGAAGACAATAAACAATAATTTTTCATCTCCACAACAAGGAATTTCTTGACAACGTACAACCGTTTCACATTATCAATTTACTTATTTGGAAAAAAAAAATCCATTTTCCCCTACTTTCAAAAGATTATTAGAGAAATTTAACATGTTTTAATAAGAATATGCCTTGCTAGTATACTTTATTATCAACATGTTCCAACACGAACATGCATGCATATCACACACATTCATCCTTGCATTAAACCCGCGCAACTGTAAGGGACTCACGGTCTTTCTAACTTTATATAAAGAAAAATGCTTGAAATCTGTTTGACAAAACCGAGCTCATGTTAATCTTACTTACAGTTGAAATTTCAGCAGAGAAGTGTTTTTCAGCATCTGCAGCAGCGTCCTTTGACGAAAACAATTCCTTCACAACCAAACAAAAATAAATAAATGGCAAGGTAGTGTCAAAGAAACTAAAAGACTTGGACAAACAAAACACCTGTTCTAAGGAGGATAGTTTTGATTCCAACTCTCGCATTCTACCATCCTTCCAAGCCAAAGAGCTACAAGTCTCATTGCATCGTTTTTCAGCCTGTAAAGGGGAAAAACATTAAGATTCAGCTACATGACAAAGCAAGAGGTGAAAACAGGAGGGCATTGTTTACTAAATAAAACTCACATCTGCAAGCTTGGAAGACATCTCAGCCCCAAGTTCACTATGCAATTTACGTAGCTCCACAAGACTATCAACCTTAACTTTTAACTCGTCATTAAGCCATGAGTTGTGCCTCTCCACGAGTTCTTTCTCCTGCACAGTGTTTCCCCTTTTTTAGAATAGATTTTTTATAGCTGATGACCAACTACCATTACAATGAGGATATAGCACACGTCAACTGTACATCCGATCAAATCGCTCACAACTCTAAATCCAGTCACACACATTAACAACACAAGGAACATATTTCTGAACATTGCAATTCCTTCCGAATGAGATTTTTTGGTTTGACGAGTGAAATCACCATAAAAGGAGAAAAAATCAAATATAACCACAAAAATTCAGAAGAAGCAACTCGCAACCAATTGCCCAGGAAAGCATGGAGCTTTGGTCGAATTTCTTAATTACCATTTGATCCCTAGGATAGTGCCAGTAGGTGTCACTGTTTCTTTTTATGAGTTAAAGATAACCACAGGCCGTTGAGAAGGACATGCACCTATCAAAGATTAACCTCGCTTTCTTATGCTGAAACCTTGCGGAATACCCATAAGAAACAGGCTGAATAGCTTACACACATAGAGACTACCCACATGATGAAATTTCAAGCAATCCAATTGTTGATGAATGACTTCAGCTCAGGGGTCAAAACCAACAATCTTCCCAAGCATGTCTGAGACAAAACATGGGTGATGATGGAACGATAACTTTTGGAGAATGACAAAGGCCCCACAAAGTTAATTCCAACGCACCCATCACATGTTTCAAGAATAGACTGCAGGATCCTTGGAAATAAGTTCCAAAACCATACAAGTAAAATGGTTGGATCACTGTTCAATTGAAAAAAGACATCACAAGGTGCATACATTTACCCAGTGTAAAAAAATGATGCTCCATATGTCTCTAAATGCAAGTCATTCTAGAGGTGGACATAGTTTAAGAAAGTAATTAAATGCCATAAAATATATGGCTATAATGCCTAATACAACCTTTGACTATCATTAATGCAATAGTTGTAAAGTACGTAAAAGTAGTCGGATGGATATAAATTAGGGGAAAGATGCGAGAGTAGACTCTTTATATAGGAGAATTCAACTGAGAGACCTCATGACTACCAACTCCTTAACTTAAATAGACTAAACACGGAAAAACATACTAAGCCATAGAACACCAAGTCGCCACACAAAATCCTAAAAATAAACTAGTTGAGATAACAACTAGAACACATGGGAAAAAAATCCTATCGACAAAAGACAATTATATCCGAACATGAATCCTATCGACACAGAACATGAATCATAGTGAACGGTTGGGTAGACTTATAAGATTGAGATGGATACATCACACATAACACGATGATGCTTAGACAACTCACACACTTCACATTGGAGCTCAGAAAAACATATTATTATTAAACAGCTCAGGAAAAAGTGTCATCATATATTTAACACTCAGACGGCATAACCTAGCATGCCACACCATTATTATGTGTGTCAAAAAATAAGGAAGAATTGCAACAGCTAATTCCAAGGGATGCTTTATTTTGGAGGTCTCTTCTTCCAGGATGTATTGCTACCAATCTTACTAGCACTGCCAATCACCTAGCCCACCTGAATATCCTGAAATTCACAATTATTGGAAAATTTGACAGTACAGTTAGTTTCTGAAACAAGCCTACAGTCAGATTCCCCGTCTTTCACATTTTTTTAAATTCAAACCATTCCCTAAAGTTCCCTTGAATTATCGCAAAATCCTATGTACAACTTAAAGGTATTTTTCCATATGCATATATTGACTTATTGCTCCAAAAACATATAATATATTTGGCTTAGTTTGAGCCAGATATATCAACTTTTCTACTAGCCTTTGGTACATCACTTTATTTACTAAAATCTCGACAGTCACATCTCCAAGCTTCATATTTGCCTCCATAGGTATTGAAGTGGAGAAAATGTTAATTATCTACCTCCCCATCAGCTTATGTTTTCAGGAGAGATGGTACTTCAGCACGGTATAAGAGCATTAGGTCCTGAGTTCAAGCCTCTTCGCAAACATTATTGACCCATTTGTATTGTTTGGAGTGTTAGGCATCTTCAAACCTTATTAACGCCCACACTTGAAGGCGCGTATTGAAGTATAGATAATGCTACCTCCTTATCAGATTAAGCTTGTGCAAGAGATGGTAATTCATCAATAGGAGTTGCAGGCTTGCAGCTGGTTTGCAGTCTTCCATACATGTTTCTTTCGACAGATCCAAAGTGTGTTTCTCTTGGGAATTCACTATTTCAACCATGGACCTAGGTACCTCCGTTCTCATGAAATATCTTAAGGTCCAAGATCTTTGATCTCAAACTCGTCTAAGAGACGCTTTTTGATTTTGATTCAGTTTGCTTCTCCAATGTCATTCCTTGCATGAATAATATCATCTACGTACACAATAATAAAGATCAGTTTTCCACATTCAGAAGCTATAATCAACAATGTGTGGTCAAACTGCCCCTAATTAAATCAAAGGTTTTTAAATATTTCATAAATCTGTCAAACCAAGCCCCCATATAAAGACTTTTTAGCTTGCACAAATTGCCACTTAAACCATATGGTGGCTCCATGTAAAAATCCTCTTTTAGATCACCATGGAAGATAGCATTTTTAACGTCTAGCTGGTTTAAGGCCAATCTAGATTCACGACTATAGACATGACAACCCTCATTGTGTTCAATCTTGCAACAAGAGAAAACGTTTCAAAATAATCAATAACATTGGTTTGTGAAAAACTCTTGGCAACGGACCTAGCCTTGTTTCTTTGAAACAATCCAACGGAGTTGTACTTCACAGTGAACACCCATTTGCATTCAACAACTTTTCTTCCTTCTGACAATGTGACACACTCCCAAGTTCCATTCTTCTCCAAGGGTTTCATTTCTTCCAAAAGAGCTTTCATCCACTTAAGAAGTTTAAGAGCTTCATCTATGTTAGGCTAGGGATTTTGATATGTTGTTTGGTACAAGCCCTACGAACTTTTCTGATGGCTATAGGCACATTTTAGGAGGAGATTCGTCCTCTTCATATGCACGTGAGGATGGTTCAGGTGAAAACTTTGCAGCCTTATCACATGTTTGGTTTTCCTCTACAGGACTCTTGGGTTGATGACTGTTTCTATGACCCTTTTAGGATCCTTTATCAAGTAGGTATTCCCTTTAAAATGTAAATGTCTTGGTAGACTTGAGTTAGCCAAGTCCTGATAGCCCAAATCAAGACGAGCTTCTTCTTTCCTACCTTCATCAATCGCCACTTGATCGGGTCCAAATTCTTCTTGCACATTTTGGTTATCATCAAGGCAATCTATGATTTCAGTGTTATTTAGGTAATAAACTAACTCCCCCTAAGGTGATAAGGTCGAGAAAAACATTTTTTTTCAAAAAAAATGTTGTATCCATAATTACAACCATTTTATTGGACTCAACATCATAACACTTATAACCACTCTTGGAGGAAGAATAACCAAGAAAACCACACTTTCTAGATCTAGGCACCAACTTATTCCCCGATAGAATGTGTGTTAACACATCGCTTCTAAAGACTTTTAACATCAAGTTGCGAATGACCATTGAATCAGAAAGGTTGCCAAAAGTATGCTTAGAGGGGTCTGAAACTACAGGATCCTAGAAAGCATCTTGTTCATCTTATGAATGGAGGCACATGTTCCTTGGCCACCAACACGTTTAGACTTGTCAATCATCCTCCTCAATGCCAAGTCCTGAAACATGCATCCATCCATAGTGAAATTAGCTACACAGTTTTCATTAATTTGAGTTTATGGATTGATAAGAGATTACAAAATAATTGGGGAACATGTAAGATGTTCTTAAGAATGAGATTTGAGGAAATCTTGACTGATCCCTTCCTAGAAATAGCTCATAAGGAACCATCAACCAGATTATTTTGTTTTCAGCACATGGTAAATCTGAGGAGAAAATATCATAAGAACCGGAGTGAACAACCCAACAGACATTCTGAACGACTCCTAAGAATGAAATTTCACCTGCTTCAACAAATGAACGAGTGGGATTAGAGTTCAGACCAAATGGAGTGTGAAGCAATTTATTCATATGCTTTATTTGTTCATTACTGAAGGGCACATGTCCTTGAATGGCTGAAGGATCTAGATTAGAAATCACCTAATTAGCTATGCCTTGATCTTGATTGGTTTCAACTGAAGCCCTGGGCTTCCAGGCTGGTTTCCCATGGATTTCCCAACAAGTAACTCGATGTGACCACTTTACATGCAGTGATCACATCTTAACTTCTGCTTATTATTTTTCTCTCCAACCTCATACCTCCCGACTATGAGGGCGAAATTCTCGGCCTCGGTGTTGCTGCCTTTTAGCATCACCCTCCATCGAGCCTTTTCGCTCGTAACTTCTAAGAAGACTTCCCTTAGAGTAGGTGAGGGTTTCCTCTCAAAGGATCTTTGGATCAAACCAGCTAGGAAGAAATAGACGCAATTGTTTTCTTCTCTTTTCCAGGATTTAATGTTGTCAGCAGGATATTTCCATGACTCTACATGGCATAGATCCAGTTCTTGTCACAACGTTACCACCTCATTATAGTAATAGGTGACATCCGTGTATTCTTGTTTCAGTCCCGACAACTTTGTTTTCAGCTCATAAATCTTAGATGAGTGCTCAAGATCTAAATACATCTCCTAAAATAGCCTCCCACGTCTCTTTCGCAGATGAGAGGAACATATGTGGCCTAGCAGTGGATGGCTCCATAGAATTTATTAGCCAGGCCATTACTAGGGATTCTTCGGACTTCCATATCCTATATTTAAGATCATTGTTGGGAGGCATCTTAGTTTCTCTCATAAGATACCCTAAACTGCCTCTCCATCAACAGCCAGCCTCACTGTTTGGGCCCATCATAGTTCTTTCCTGTGAGTCTACGAGTAGCCAATAAAAAGGAAGAGGAATTAGGGTTAGGATTCTCTTCTCCACCATTGAATGGATCTGTTACTCCTTCAGGAGAGGTCATTGATCCCCCTCATGTTGTTGTCAAAGAGGAACTTCAATCTCCCGTCATGGCAGCTTTAAAAATCATTTTTGATGAATTAGGATTTAAGGAAACATAGCTCCGATACCATATAGAAATACTTGGAGAAGAAAAGTATATAAACTTGCTTTCTTATTCCATCTTGGCAAAGCCAAAAGGCTTGAATAGAAGTACAAAGGTGTTTAACAAGACAAAAACACAAGCACCCTACTTGAATAGGCTTTTTTTAGTAAACAACCAAGCCACCAAGCAGCCCTACATTAGTAGGCTTTTGACTAAGCCGCCCTACTCTAGTAGGATTTTGACTAATAAATCAACCAAAAAAGGTGGCTAATGCAGCCTTAACATTAAATTATTCAACAAATATCCTTAAAGTGGTTGGCCTTAAAAATTAATTCAAGGTGTCCTGGGTATTTAAAGAGAGGCTTTTTTAACAGCTATTAACCTCATAAAGAAGTTACGTTCTGTGGTATCTCCCCTAAATATGTTACTAAAGCTCTATCTTCATACAAGAATTGTTGGTATCTTCCTTTGAGGTGGATTCACAAGAATTGTCTGTATCTTCCTTTGAGGATCTTTGGATGCACACTGTTTGTACACATGCTTGACGAAGGGCAACTTGCCCCACATGTGTAAAAGTGTTACGCGATGCCAAGGCGAAGAGGGATTGGTTGGTTGCCTGATTGCTTAGGCTTCGCTAAGGCAACACATGGTCATGTTAGGCAAAAGCTCTTCCAATTTGTTTAATATTGATGATCTTATGTAAAAATGCCAACAAAAAAAAACACAAAAAGTATCCTCTCAACGTTGAACCAAGAATAAAAGTTTTATAATGCGAAAGCTAAGCATAAGTCCATTGAATATCAAACAGCTATTCGTAACTGTGTTGTTAAAGGAAAACTCTAGAGTGTAATATCTTTACTTTGGATGTAGCACTAAAAATGTGCCGCTTAATTATTTAAAGCGCCACAAAAAAATTGATATTTCATCGAAAACATGCTAAGAATAATAAATTATATGAAAACAATAAACCAATATAATAGAGCACTCAAATCAAGCATTAAAACATCAAAACAACTTAACCACCACAACCACAAAAAGCAATAATGCCATCGTGGCATCGTGACATCAATAAGTTGAGTGATGGTACATCCACTACATAAGTTTGCAACATCTTCCACAACACACTTTTAACACCATTTATTGTGTTGGGACCCATAGCAATCAATGGTGATAAAGAATGTCGTCAAAGATGTTGTGTCTAAATGTGTAGTGCACATATCAATTTCCCAATAAGTTTGTACACCACACACAATCGAAAGGATGTGTAGACAAAAACAACATAAGTTTCTTTAGGATTTGAGAAATGCTACAAAGGACAATAAAGTAAATTATATTTTTTGTGCCTCCTGAAAAAGCATTAGTTAAGCAGACTCAAAACGCTGATGTATATCGCTTAGCGTTTAATGGCCGCTTAAGCGCTAAAAATCGCCGCTTTTGACAATAATGATTTGTTAAACCATATGAAAGAACATGCCACTTTCATTCTAAGAAAAATGTTTCATAGTAGTAATATGTTTTTAGCTAATCAGACGTTTATGTTCACATGAACAGGGAAGTGAAAGACTTGTAAGCATATCGGCGGGTTTTCCAACTTTTGCTAAAGAAATACCTTACAAGTTTTTTGCTAATGTGAGGTGAGAAACAGGCGATCTAAAAGCGATGTTTAGTCGGTTTAGGTGATTGCCTACCATTTTGCTCGTCTGGCCCTAACTCTAGATGACGCTAGCACACCTCCGCAAAGAAGTGTGTTCATAGGCTACTCTCCCACCAGTAAAGGATATAAATGTAATGATGTGGAGTCAAAAAAAAAAATGTGTAACTATGGATCTAACCTTTTCTGAACAATCTATGTTTTTTTAGACTAGTCACGGTCAAGGGGAATCAGTAAGTAGGCTTAACAATCTTCAACAGGAAACCTTTGATTGGCTTAATTTTAGGCCCATCAAGACCAAGTCTTGATAATCAATTACACTCATCTTATTACCAGTTATGAGCAACCAGAGGCTAAAGATGTTGACCCTAATGAGTATGATCATGCCAATAATAACAAGGGTCATCAGGAATCCAGCAAAGACATAACGGTTTAAGGGCAATGTTCTAAAACTCGCTAGGCGACCTCGGTACGCTATAGGGGCGCCTAGGGCCTAGGGCGCCTAGGCGATTTTAGGGTTTTAAGGGAGTTTGACGGGTTTTAAGGGGGATTTAGGGTTTTTACAGGGTGTTTTAGGGTTTTATGGGGGGTTTTAGGGTTTTTATGGGGGTTTTAGGGTTTTTACGAGGGGGGTTTAGGGTTTTAAGGGAGGTTTTAGGGTTTTATGCCTCTTTCTTGTCTAAACACTTGGGAAACCTTGATGTTTGCCCAGATGGAACCCTAATAGCCTAGAAGGGCCTAAGAGCGCCTAGAAGGTCCTAGGAGCGCCTAGGAGGGCCTAGGAGCGCCTAGAAGGGCCTAGGGGCGCCCAGAAGGGCCTAGGAGCGCCTAGAAGGGTCAGAGGCGCCTAAAATCGCCCAAAGACACTTGGGCGCCTAAAATCGCCTAGAGCCAAGTCGAGGACGCCTGGGATCGCCCCGGGGCCTAGGCGGCGCCTAGGCGATCGCCCAAGGCGATTTTTAGAACACTGTTTAAGGAAAAACTTATTAAAGAAGAAGAGTAAAGGAAAGAATTGAGATCATTCATTAGCCCAACCAGCAGGATCCAACATATGTTAAACCTGAAACCGTGGCCAATCATGAGCAAGGAAACTGGAACACTGATTCATCCTCCACTGGTCCATCTTCTTTCCCAGAAACTCCTCTGTCATCTGCAGATGACCTCTTCTTGATGTCCTCAAAGACAAACATAGTAACTCCTAGAGCCTTCATTAAACAACCCTTATATCCATTGTCCAACAACTACCTCAATAATAACCATCTTTCCTCCTCTTTCAAAGCCTATGTTTCGGTTTCTATCTAAGGATACCATACTGAAAAATATCCAAGAAGCTCTTAAGCATCCTAAGTCAAAGGAGGCTATCCTAGAACAAATAAGAGTGCGGGATAAAATGATACCTGGGAGTTGACTGAATTGCTAAGGATGTGGGATGTAATTGGGTGTAGTGTTATACACAAACAGAGTCGTTCGTGAACAGAATCAACTTGGGCTTGCATAAGCTCCCAATTGTGTTTTGTTAAATTAATGAGTCAACCTCAAACGTATTATAGGGTTCGTTTGTTAAACAAATAAACGCGAGCTTGCTCACAAACATTCGTTTAGGTTCGTGAACATATTTAGTTGATGCAAATGCAAGTTCAAAAAGAAGACAATCAACCCATTTGACTTCACGAAACGGGAGTTGCAGAACAGAAGTTGTAAAGAGGGAGGTGAGCTAGTTTGAGCTTGGCTCGAGCTCGAGCTCGAGCAATAGATTAACAAAATGTGCTCTAACATAATATTTAGTTCAATTATTATACAAACAAGCTTGAGCTCGCTTGTCTAATAAACAACTCAAACTCAAACATTCTGATATTCTGCATGGCTCAGTTTGTGTACAACTCTAAGTGGGTGTCCACGTAATACAATGATGATTGCTCGTTACAAAGAACAGAAACGAATTGTAGGTCGACCAACTCATTCAGAATTAATTTTCTTGAATTTAGCCTAATCATTTAATGCACAAGGTGAAAAGCAAAAGAATAAAAGCATAGCTCATGGCAGTTAATACATAAGTTCAACTAGACAATGAAAATACACTCACTTCCTTTCAGTAGCCCCACTTATGAAGTATGCATTGCAGCATCTTGTGGGAGAAGAAAAAAAGAATATTCAGCCCACAATGTGCATAATTTCTGGCAAACCACAAACGTGCTCGACAAAAGAAAACATCTATGTTGAATTATGGGGGTTGCTAAAACTGTGAAAACACAATTGTACAATCACTTTCTGGTCAGAGAATAAATCCCAACAGACGAATCAGGCAAGCATTGTCCAAATTCCAACAAAAATATAAAAATAATAAGACAGCCTTTCAATACAGTGCACTGAAAACTATCAGCTAACCTGAGAAAGGCGGGCCCGGGAAGCTTCTGACCGGGAAAGCTCACACTCTAAATCACATATTCTACATTCCTTTGATGAAGCATTCTCAGTCAGATTGACCTTTACAGCAGAAAATTAAGTTAAAAAACAAAGTTATTACAATTATCATGGCAATGAGGCAGACAACTCAAGTGAGTACAACAGCTTCCGTGAATAGTTATACCGTTTTACTTGAGTACTAAAAAGAGTCAAGGAATTATCCTAAAAGATTTGCAGTAAAACATAGTTGTCAATCCACGGATTTCCTTTTAAACTTGACCAGGTAGCAATAATATACCCCTGGGAGTTTTTGCAAAAACAATCAACTAATCAAGGGAAGGGATCAGGATAAATTTGCAGTGATTTCTTCAATATAATCAAAACAAGTGCATACAATCATTACGAAGAGGTATAAGACATTAAGTTGTTGAAGGAAGAATAAAAATATATATCTTCAAATAGGGTTTCACCCCAAGAAACTGAAAGGATGCTTAAATCAGCATTACCTCCGTGAAGGCTGTAATGCAATAACTTTCATATATTCCCATACTTTTAGAGCAATAAAGAACTCATAAGCTATCTTGAACGAAGGTAATGAAACCAAAAATCCAGGTGTGCTACTGATATAGGAATATTTACTAAAACATCCTGCATCTTTTTTGGAACTCTAATCAAATTACTTTTACGATACATGGGTAGATGGACGTTTCCATGCATAAAGCTACCATTCTAATTGTTCAACCCTAGATACTGACAAAATTCACACGATTCTAGATATATGAGTTGCTCTTGCATAACACCGCGACTAGGTAATTAGTACCAACAAATCTATGCATAAAGGAATATTAGGAGGGAAAAAAAAAAAAAAGAATATCTCACTATCAGAAATAAGAAGATATCATCTCACAATTTTATCGAGATAGCTCTTGATGGAAGCATTCTTTTCACTGATTTCTAAATCCTTCTGCTCCAGCAATTCCATCAACTGTCTCTTTGATTTATGTAGCTCGGATGCCTCTGTAGATAGCAGTTGAATCTCGCCATCTTTTTCAATCTTTTTCATCATAAACATTTTCAAACAAAAAAAATCAAAATACTTAAATAAAAAAATAAAAGTGTAAAGATCAAAAATTAAAAGTTTTACAAATTGGATTTGAATTTGATGCTTCTGCGCTTCAAGTTCTGCGACTTGAGAATCCCGTTGCTTCAAGGAGGCACTTAGCTGCTCAACTTGAGACTGGAGATTGGAAAACTCTTCCGTCAGAGTAATGTGTCGCTGTTCCAGAAGAGAGCAGGTTTGTTCAGCAGTGATAGAGGCGGCATCAGCCTCAGCTTTCACAGTCTCCAATTGATTGAGGAGTTGTCTAATGAAAGCGTCTGCTTTCTTTGCCACGAGAGATGCATCATGAGAGCACCTCTCGAATTCTTCATCCGAAATGAATAGAGGCATTATAGCTCCTCCTTCCTACTCTTTTGCTTCTTCTGCTACAAAACGGCAAACTTTGTTACATAAAAGATTGGGATTTTCCACCCTCCGAATAGATTTCTGCGAATTAGCGTACAAATGTATGAGAGGTGAGAGCCAGAGAGACGTGCGATAATTGAAAACGCAAAGCTAATGGAAAGAGCTGGGACTGGTTTTTTAAAAGGTTAGGGCGACGATACATTTGCACAGGACCGTATACATTTTTTTTTCCTTTTATAAGGTGACGCGACCGTATACATATTTGAAGGGCTCAAATTATTGTTGTTTTTGTTATAAATATTACGTGTTATAACATGTGTTATAAATATAACACGTAATGTGTGGACGTCTATTAGATATAATATCTCTTTCACAAAAATACGAATCTTGGCGCTGCAAATTGGTTTTATTTAATGTAAAGTTTTAAAGCCAAAGACGACATAATGGATAAGATCGACGTAAATATATGTTGTATTTAACGGATGTATTTACATCATAAAGCCCACGTATGTAATTTGGTAATGTCTTTATTAGACAGTATCACTTTAGATAAGCTGATGGGTATAAATAATTCCACCACCTCAACAATAAAGGACAACCCATCGCGCCACCCTCCGGCATGACAAGAGAGATCGCAAAGCGGGCGGCCATCGTGTCTCACCTCGCCGCGACCAAGGCATTTGCGGTCCCGGGCAAGTGCAACAGATCCCGTGAATCTCATCCAGCAAAGTCGTTATGGTCGTCGCGGGGGCGAGGCGAGAGAGGGCTTGCTCTTGCGATCTCGCAGAGAGATGGCCGCCGATTGATCCAGCATCTTTTCCCACTTGTAGCTTAGATATTTCGCCTTGCTTAATATCTAAGTAAGACCTAGCTATTAGTAAAATATCTAATAGATTACTTATTCCTAAGTTATCCACCTCTATAAAGTGGGTGGTCATTGTAAACTAAAGAAGAGAGAGATGAAATATATGAAATACACACTATACTTGCAAGCCAAAGCTCTGCCCACTCTCGCTCCTCCGTGCCACCACCACCCGGAATAACACCACACCAAAAATACAGCCAGATATCCACCGTCCATACACCGCAAGGACACCCGTGACGATTTAAACATCTTCAGTTGGCTCCGTTACCGGGAAAAGAAAGCTTCACCAGTTCATAAAAACTACACACAATCCGAAAACGGCGGTCCATCTGACCGGCTCCATCATATGTAAGATCACATCAAAGTTGCCAGTGAGTCCGACCCAAGGCGTAAATCTAAGCACAAATAGTCAACCTATGGCGGGAAGCAAAGGACAACTGGACCCCCAAACTCCTGCGAGAGGCGTTGTACAAACGCATTTACAAGCTGATGTCGCGATAGAGACACAAGAAATTGCGCAAGCAGGTGGGGAAGGATCACAAAGGGGAGTTTTGGCCCCTAGCGATGCCCGAAATTTGATAAATCAGAAGGCCAAGTCAAAAGAGGTCGTAACAGCATTAGATGGGAAAATCAGAGGAGCATCTCGATCGCAAAGAAAGCCAGAGATCAACCCACAGGAAGGGCCGATCTTCAAGATCCGGAGATTGCGGAAATAAGGGAATACGCGAGATACGCGGAAACTATGTACACTAGCTAACTCCCGCCTGGTAGCAGCGGCCAAGCTCCATGCCGATACGACCCCGAATTCCCTAGAAATGAAATCGCTATCGCGGGCGGCGAATAAGTGGTCGGCAGAGTCGACTCACGGGTCGAGATAAGAAAGTGTACGCCTCTCAGCCGCAGCGAGGACCCAGGAAAAACGTTGTGCAGACTTCGGTTCTCCCAGATCGTGATCACCAGGAGGAAAGATCACACGAAAAAGGCTCGGCTTTCAAAAGGTTGGGTGAGAAGGACAAGGCCTCGGCCCCAAGTCGTCTCAGCCTTCTCGAGGAGGATTACTCCCCGACAAGACAAGGACGCACCGGACGCCCGCCTAATTATCCGTGAAAAGAGAGCTCGCCGGGAGGAGTCGGAGGATCGCGGGAGTCGAACGCAGCCGAGAGGGCTAATACACAAAGCGTTATTACGACGACTCCGCCACCCGGCCCGGGCGTAACAGATGGAGATAATGAAAATGAGCTCGCCGATTTGAAAAAGTCAAGGCCACCGAGAGAACCGCCCCAATCTCTCAGGAATCGACGTGCTCGCCAAGAGAATTACGTAAACATTGCCTACCGTCGCGAAAAGGTTAGCTATCCCCGGCTATAATTACTACAACGGAAATTCTTGCCCAAACGACTGGCTCACCGCTTTCCAAGGTCGCATCACCCTGGCGACACAAAATAAGTCTGCCTGGTGCATCGCCTTAGTCGGAAGCATGCAGGATAGGGCCGCATCTTGGATACGTGGACTCCCCCGTGGCTCAGTAAAAGGTTGGGAGGATCTCTCCGAGAAATTCGTCAGAGAGTTTGAATCGGCGAGTAGACCAAAGAAAACTATAGAGGACCTATATGAAATTTCATGGGAGGACATGAGTCCGGAAAAGAATATTATGAACGTTTCATCGTAATATACGATCGGACAAGGAACATTCGGATGATGCGGCTTGTCACATGTTTTTCTCACAGGATCGCCAAGGACCAATGAAAATCGATTCAACTACGACACCCCAAAGCGGGTCTCGAGAAATGTTGGAAAGGGCTCGAATGATGGGAGTCGGTGAAGCGCCGCCTGGGCAGGGGCAAAGACAAAAGCAGAGCAGCCTTCACAAAAAGAGGAGCGACCGAGGAGAAAAAAAAAGAAAAAAAGGCGAGAGGCTAATCACGAGCGCGAGGTAAAAAGCCTTACAAATTCAGCGAGGACAATTTTACCCCGCTCAACACCAAAGCGTCTCAAATATTGTTCGAAATTCGCGAGCACTTTGACAAGCCCAAACCTATGAGGGGCGATCCCGACAGCCGCGACAAGTCCAAGTACTGTGACTATCACAAGGATCATGGTCACATCACAGATGAATGTTTCACGTTAAGGCGAGAAATAGAAAGGTTAATCCGCGAGGGGCCAGCGACTAAGTATAAGCGAGATGGGAATACTCGGCACTACCAAGGTCGCCCCTCGCTCTATCGTAAAGAGGTCCAAGTTATCCATGGGGATATCCCCAGCAACAGTCGGTGAAATCTCAGATACACCAGATCAATGCACGCGGCTTTGAAAAGCAGGTGGTATTGGGGGAAAACGAGAAGGGAATCATGTTCACTAAAAGCGAATTGGCCACAAGCGAGGGCCCCATGGAGGTACCCCTTGTTCTCAAAATCGGAATAAACGACAAACATGGAGTCAAGCAGAGCGATGATCGACACACTGAGGCCTGGTCGCGACGTCATCTATTTCGATCGCTTAAAACAGATCGGATTTGGAGAAGCTAAGTTGAAACCTTACCCGGGTGCTCGAGGGCTTTACCAACGACACCACGCGGTCGTGGAACGGTCGACCTCAACGTCACTTTGGGCGACTACGAGCCATGCAGAATCGAGATAATTACGTTTTTAGTTATCGACCTTCCTCATACTACAACATTATCTTGGGATCCCGCCATGAAAAATTTCAAATGGTGGCGTCCGTTCTCACCAACGGGTCAAATTTCACGTAGGAAAGAAGTTGGGGTCGCCATCACCGACCCGAGCTTTCCTCGACTATATGACCAAAAATAGGGTCGATTCTAAGCGACCCCGACTGGATGGTTTTAACACGGCCACGGATCAGATCGCTATGATGAAAGAAATCCCGGAAAAGGCAGTAGAAGTGGAAACATTGCAAGTTCGAGACGAGCCCGACTTCACTGCCGAGGACGAGCTGATCGAGGTTATAATAAACGACAAATATCCCGATCAAAAGATAAAAATAGGATCGAGGACCACCGAGGAAGAGAGGGAAGAATTGATCGGGCTTCTAAAGGCCAACTTGAGCGCCTTTGCATGGGAAGTAACAGACATGAGGGCGCTGGGTCGAGGTCGCTTTGCACTATATCGAATGCCGACCCCAACTTCGCACTCAATACAAAGAAAGAGCACGCCGCTTCTCTCGGAAAAAGATCGCAATAAAAGGAGAAGTCAAAAACTTCTAGCAAGCAGGCATTATCAAGGAGCTCCAATATCCCACATGGTCGGGCAAACGTAGTAATGGTAAAAAACACAACGGCAAGTGGCGGATGTGTGCCGACTTCACAGACTTGAACAAAGCTTGCCCCAAAGACCCTTATGCGCTGCCCCGAATTGACAAAATGGTCGACGGGATCGCAGGATTCGAGACACTGAGTTTTCTGGACGCATATTCCGGTTATCACCAAGTCAAAATGGCAGATGAAGACAAGGAAATGACGGCCTTCAGAGCCGCAGGTGGACTCTATTACTATGAGATGATGCCTTTCGGCCTAAAGAACGCAGGTTCGACATATCAGAGAATGGTAAACCGAAGTTTTCAAAGACACACAAATAGCGGTGAACATGGAAGCCTATATTGATGATATGGTCGTAAAATCAAGTCGCCAGTGGTCACCTGGTGGACCTACACCTAAACCTTCGCCAATGTAAAGGGGGCCACTAATGAAACTAAACCCTACTTAAATGTACTTTTCGGGTCCAGCAGAAAATTTCGGGCTTTATGGTAAGTCAAAGGGGATCGAGGCAAATCCCGAGAAAATCGAGGCCCTGGTCAACATGAGCGAGCCCACCAAAGTGTTAAAGAAGTACAAACGCTTAACGGCAGGATCACACTACTGGGTAGGTTTGTCTCAAATCGCAGAAGAAGTCCGCTTTCTTCAAAATTCGAAGTGGTTGGTACCTTCTCTTGGACAGCGGAATGCTCCAGTGCATTTAAAGACCTCAAAGAATACTTGTCAAGACCGCCCGTTGTTAACCAAAACCCGAGGCTCGGGATACTTTGTTTTTGTATTTGGCGCCTCAGATAGGGCCGTAGTCGCAAAGACTTGTAAAAGAGGAGGAAGGCTCGCAGGCGCTTTTTTATGTTTCCAAAGCTCTAAGCCCCGTTGAAAGTCGTTATTTTAATATAGAAAAGTTGGCTTATTGTGTTGTTATAGGCGCCCGCAAATTAAGGGCTTACTTTTCATCGCGACACCATCGTAGTCTTATCAAATGCATCGCTAAGACAGTTCTTCACAAACTGCACTGTCCGGTCGATCGCTCCGATGGGCCATCGAGCTTCATCGAGTTCGATATCCGATATGAGCCTCTCGAAGGCTATAAAGGCCCAAGCTCTCCCAGATTTCATAGCGTAAACAAGCTTCAACGAAGAGGTGAAAGAGCAGTCCGCTCCGAACGCGACCAGGATAAAGTCACCACAGAGGACGAGCCTATCGTGCCAAGTCACCGCTGGCGCTCTACGCCGATGGCGCGCCGCTTAGTCACAAAGCGGTGTGGCGCGGGAATAATCTCGTTAGAGCCGGGCACCTCGGAAGAAATTGAGCAGCTCGAGATTCGATTTCACCGCTCTAATAACCAGGCAGGCGAATACGAGGCCGTCATTGCGGGTTGAAACTCGCCAAAGCCATGAAAGTCTAAAACATACAAGTATTTTGCGACTCACGCTTGGTGGTTAATCAAATCAATGGGTCCTTTGGCATTCATTGCGTAAATTTTACAAAGGTATATTAACCTTGTCAAAAGACTCAAAGCAAAGCTTCCGCATATTGTCAATTCAAAAACATCCTCGAGAGGACAATCATAGGCGGACTACTTATCCAAATTAACCAAAGAAAGACGCGTTCAGGCGATCCAAAGCATCATGGTCGAACACCTATCGGAGCCCGCCATCTCCCAAGTCGAGATCATGGACTTCCAACCCAAGAACACTTGTTGGGTCGACATCATGAAGTCTTATATTGAGTTGGGAGCTTCCTCAAATGATCCTTGCAAAGCTAAGGCCTTAGTAAAAAGGGCCGCAAGATATATGATTATGGACGATGTGCTTTACCGTCATTCATTCTCGAAAACCCTTCATGTGCGCATTTAATTCGAGGAGGTAACGGGAATTCTAACAGTAATTACATGAGGAACGCGCGCCATCCCTCCAATCGAACACTAGCACGTATGTACTTTAGCCGGATATTATTGGCCGAAATTAGCGTAAGACGCCAAATCTCATACCCAAGCATGTGATACTTGCCGAGGTTCGCAAATATCCCCAGGCTACCTCAATCGAACAAAGCATAGTGGTAGCCGCCTGGCCTTTCGACATGTGGGCGATCGACCTCATCGGACCTTTGAAAAAGTGGTCGCCAGTTGCGAGTACGTGGTCGTCGCGGTGGATTATTTTACTAAATGGGTCGAGGCTAAGGCCTTGGTAAAACCAATACCGGGACATAACATACTTTTGCTCGATCAAATATGGACAAGATTTGGTGTTCCGAGAGTGATGGTTTCCGATCACGGACCTCAATTCGTAGACGATTCGACAGATTTTGTGAAGAGAACAATGTTAAACATTGGCAATCATCCGTGTGCTACCCGCAAGCGGAACGGGCAAGTTTCGAAAATGCCAACAAACAGTCCTAAGTGTGTTAAAGAAGAGCCTGGTGAGAAAGCAGACACCGGGCCGGATCACCTTCCAGCCGCTCTACGGGCACTCAGGACGTCGCGAAAAATCACAATGAGGGAAACTCCTTTGCCTTAACATATGGATCCGAGGCTATGGCGCTGTGGAAATGGCCTTACCAAGCCCTGTGGTCGTTTTACAACGAGGTCAATAATACGGGCGGCGCCAGAAACTCGAGCTTGATCTAGTAGAGGAGCGGCGCATCCAGGCATACAAATGCCTAGTCAATTATAAACAGCGGCAAAGCGTCATCACGACAAACGATTCGCAATCATCACTTCGCCGCCGGGATTACGTTCTACAAAAAGACAAGCCGCGGGCCACGGGTTAAAAAAGGAAAGCTATCGGAAAATCGGGAGGGCCCCTCACGGATTTCGCGAGTTATCAAAAAGGGACGACATGCTAAGTGACAAGGAGGGTCGCGAGTATAATAGGCCATGGCATGCAGATAACTGAAAAAATACTATATGTAACAAGCCAATTCAAATAAAGTCGTTTCTTCCAAATTGTATTTACATTCTTGTCTTTTCGTCATCAAAAAAAAAAAAAAAAAAAAAAAAAAAATGACGATGAAAAGTTTTTTCAAACATATCGATCAAGCCTGGACAAACTTCCATCAACTGCAGAATGGTTATCTTCCTCCGATCACATGTGTGGAGGTCCAAAACGACACCACGCTTAAAGTGGCTCCACGGATAAGTTTTTTCAAACATATCGGTCGAGAGTATGGAAGGAACCCTGGCGCAATCGCATAATTTGGTTATCGACGCGAAAGGCATGCGGCGACCGCACTCGGCGATCTTGACTCACCGAGCACGATATCTTAGTGCCTCGCGATGGATCAACACTCCCGCCTATATCCACTGATGGTCGCGAATGGCGCGCAGTGAAGAGCGCCGCTTCTCGCTAACAACATCAAGATCGGCAAAGATAAGAGCGCTGGAATTTATAAACTTCTTCCACTCACGGTCATCGCGAGAGAGGTCGGACGCAATACTCCTAAAGACCAAACCCGCCGATTCTCGGGAACAGCCGCGCACATTGCAATACCTAGACGACCGCTTATTTTCCTCATCCGCAAGGTCCCAGGCGATCTCATAACGGGAGGAGGGATTTATAGCGGGTATGTTAAAAACTTGGTTAATTCTCTCCGAGTAAAGATAACGGGACACCCCGAGAGAAATGTCGCCACGCCCCGCCAGAGGCTACCTCGCATAACACGGAATAAAATTCCCCAGATCATGGTAACATTAACCGCCTCCCAGAGGCTCAAAGAATAAATTCCCACCACCTGTAAAGTTTAACGCGCGCAAAGATGGAGCCGTCTTCTATTCGTTGTTCATTTAAGCCCTCTCCTCATAATATCACGCCACTTAAAATAATCCCGTAAATAATCCTTGGCTACGGGGAGGCAAGTGAAAAAAGGAGAAACATCCCGGATAGGACGAGCTTTCCATATCCGACCTGGCCGCTCCCTGGATGAGACATGAGTCGTGGATAAACGGTAAAGAGGATAATGAACGATTGAGGAAGAAAGAAAGCAAATTCAGATGAGGCAAGAGGTAGAGTGAGTCCCAAAGTAACCCCCCTTTATACCGTAAAAGCGGACATAATCAACGGTTGGGATTAAGCTGGATCCTAGGCCGATATGCAACCGCCCCAAAACCAAGGCAACAGAACGCTGCACCATGAAGAGACCAAATTTATGGCTACTAAAGCATAATCGACGCTAGTCATTAGGGTCATAACTCGCTTTAATGACAGCCAAAGGTCGCCTCGAGAGGCTCGTTTTCGCAAAAGCATCGTTTTCAATAGGGCACCAAACTTTGAAATTAGCGCCGCATAGCGACTATGGTTAGAATGAGATGACGAAGTTTCATGACTGCCGGACGCCGCCAAATTATTGAACAACCTTGCACGAATCAAGAGGACAGCACACAGAGAAAATAAAATAACCTGTCACATCCTCGCGAAAGGCCGCCAGATCGAATCAGTGACAGGAAAACCAAGTTTTATAAATTGAAAAATACAGAAAGTAAATTGTCAAGATATTACAACTCAAGATTCAGTCAAATCACAAAATAAATAGTCAAAGTTACAAATCAAATTTTCAAGGGGCTCGCAGAAAAATCCAAGAAATCTAGAGAGCATGAGGAGTAGGCGGGGTGCTGATAAACTCGTCGCCTTGCTCAGAGGGCGGCGGCTTCTTCAACATCTCAAAGTTTACAGGATTAACAGGAGCAGGATCCCAAACAGCTCGCCACGCTTAAGTCGCTCACCAGATCGAGGTAACAAGCTCGCTTGCATAAGGGATTTCCGGGTGAAAGACCACTAAATCGGGATGACCTTGGTGCGTGTTCACCCACCGCAGCATATCTTCCAGAGTAATGTGCTCCCTGCCGCGATCAGCCCAGATACAGCGAGCTAGGTGACTAAAGCCCTGGTCAAAGCTATGCTCCATAAGGTCGAAGAAGTCATCCGAATTCTTGTAGGCGGCGACGGCCCCTGACTTGGCCTCCTCGACAAATTTCAACCGTTTTCTTCGCAGCCTTCCTCAATAGCTTTCAAGAAATTCTCCTTGGCAGCCGCCTCCGCCAAAGAAGCTTACCCCTCAACGTGGCGATCTCCTCCTCGCGCCAAGATAATCCTTTGTCAAAGATGCAACTTTCTCATTGATCTCAAGATCCAATTTAGAGTGCTCCTCCATGATTGCTTTCATCTTCTCCACTCGCCAAACCAGATGCTTAGCTTTCTTTTCGGCAAGAATTCCTCGCTTATCGGGCCGCTCTCCCAGTGCGCGCCACACTTTTCTCACCTCGCTCGCGCCTCGGTGGCCTCAAGCACCCTGTTTAAACGAGCACCGAGCCAGCCAAAACAGAGGACAACAAAAAAAAAAAAAAAAAAAAAAAAAAAAACTGGTCTTACTGCAGAGAAGCAAAGAAGCCCAAATCGCCACTCGAGATCTCTAATTTCAAAGAATCTCATCTTGAGGCGGAGAGTTGTCTTGAGCCGCAAAGCGGGCTAA
Organism: Gentiana macrophylla; assembly: GCA_026214975.1. Classification (NCBI taxonomy): domain Eukaryota; kingdom Viridiplantae; phylum Streptophyta; class Magnoliopsida; order Gentianales; family Gentianaceae; genus Gentiana; species Gentiana macrophylla. The sequence goes on along the minus strand of CM047809.1, from coordinate 93,645,403 downwards.
TATGCCCCGCCAATCTCCACTTGAACAAGATCGGGATACCATAGGGAAGTGGGCCCCAGAGGAATCACATCGGCAATTGCTTCGCTAATCCTGGGCGAAGCTTCGGACAGTCGAGACCCTGGGTGAAGCTCGGATCCAACCAGAGGGCCTCTTTCCCAAGATAACCTCGAGGCAAAGTTTTTGTGGCGGCGCTCTCGGGTGCGCTTCTTCTCCACCGGAGTTTCAACCTCTTCAAGATGCGCCGGGTGGGAGCGGACCGCTTGGGTGGGCAATCATCCTTCGCTTCTCTCTGGTTGAGGTCGCTTCACCCGCGCGACTCTTTAATGGGGATGAGTCTTTTTGAGGCACCACCGACTGGGCCCGCAACAAGCGGCGCAGAGGAAGTCGCAACGCGGCGTAAGAGGTCGCAGCCTTCGGGTTATGTGTCTCTTCGACAATCGAGGCGCCTACATTCTGGGCACCATCCCTAGAGCTTTCTTCAAAGCCTCCTCGCCGAGCATTGGTCGCTTTGTCGCCTCCTCCGCATTAAGCTTGTTTCGTGAGCCTCGCGAGCATTTGGATCCATACCTACAAAAAAAGAAAGTAGTTTAGAGCCCAACAAAACAAAATGAGCATTTACAAATAAATACAAGTGGACAAAGAAAGTTACAAAGTCGCCTAAGTATAGGATCGCCCCACATTCCGGACACTCGGAGGGAAACATTTGTTGATATGACAACCCCCAATCCAAACCGGATCGCAGCTCTCAGACCCATTCGTACTCAAGGGCGCGGCATTCCCTCGCCCACTAGGCCCGCCATACATACAAAAGGCTCGGCCAGATCAAGAAGTTCAACCCAGAAACATTTCTCCGAGATGGCGCCGCCCGTCCGATCAATTAACGCCATCCCTTTACGTAGCGCCGCCACTCACTGGGGGTCAAAGATTAAAAGTGTGGATTTGCCTCCGCGGACTTCCGCCCCAGAAAAGGCCAACCTACCTTCGACTGATTTTCAAGCACTGGCCGCCCCATTTGTGAAACTTATTGGGAAGCGGGAATAGTAAGGGGAGTCTCGCGACTCGAGAGACTTGTCCAGAATAGACGCCCCACGAAGGAATAAAATTGCCCCAAGAAAGTTAACGCCGGCTCGATCTTCGTAATCCGCACATAACGATGAAGGCCATCAACTGGATAATAGCCCCGACGGCAAAATCAGAGGGAAGCGCCTCCAACTCCTTGCAGATCTTCACAAAGAAAGGATCGAAAGGCGGTCTCAGACTCCGCACACAAATGATGGAAGTGGAGGATAAGTGGTGTCCTCGGAGCGACGCCGCACTTACGTAATCCTTGTGGTCCCCGGTTTAAATTTATCGGACTCTTTCTTATAATCGAAAAAGAAAACCGATACACACCGGTGTCGATTCGAATATGCTATTAATGGTCCCGTTGAGATCGTTGCTTTTGCACGCCGGGACCATTTCTTATCAACGCCCTTCTCATACGCCGCCACGATCGCAAACTCTCGATAGCTTCGTGGATTGTTAGGACGAGAGCTCTTCGGCCGGGTATCGCCGCGCGCCTCACCAACCGCCATGGTTTGGCTCGCAATTTTCCTTTTCTTTCTTCGCTGCAGCCTCCGAGATATCCTTCCGAGGCAATTCCGCATTTTCATCCTCACCGACCCCATTAACTCATGAATCGCGCGTCCCTCGAACATAAGCTTCGCTGCGTGGTCGGAGCGCCGCTAGTACTGGACCGCAGCTTTGTCCTTCGCCGGGACGCGATCTTTTCAGCCCTTGAGCGGAATTGCTTGAGACTTTTGAGCCCGCGCTTTCCTTAAGGCTCACTCTACGCGGGCGGATTTCTAGCGGCGACAAAGGCCTCCAACTCAAAAGCGGTCGCCACCCATAGTAGCGACCTCATCGCCAGAGAATCTCGCCAATATCTCGCGAGTGCTTTCCACTTCAACCTCATCCAAGAATCGCCAACCGAGGCCGCAGATAATATGGGGTCATCCTCAAGATAATCATAAATCTCCTTCCGTAGAATCATCGCGTAATGATCATTCCCGACATCCCGCAAAAACAAGGAGGAAAAAGGTGGAGCTGACACTGGTATAATAATAAATTAGCCTGTGAAGGTGATCGCACCCACTTCAATACCGCCTCCTCCGCTTTTAAAAGAGAGATCGCAAAATAAAATTACAGAGGATAGCAGGGAGCGGGTGAAACCCCAATTTTCCCAGGAAAGCTATAACCTCTCCCCAGGAAAAACCCCCATTATTAATCGGAAACAAGGCAATGTTGCATCTCCGTAGCAAAAAGAATGACAAAATTGATATGTATGGAAGAACAAGGCAGGGATGGATGAGTAAACGAGTTAACAGAAAGGATTTCTTACCTGATTTGCTGAGAAAGATTGGAAAACCGCGTAAAAACTGGGAAATACTCAAGGAGGTGGCCGGAATCTTCAAAAGAACCGCCGTGAAATCCTAGAACCACCGCAGGAACGCCGTTGAACCTTCAAAGCTCTGCCAAAAACTTGAGAATTCTAAAACAACAAACAACGGAGAAAATAAGAAACACTAAAAGTGTGAGTGAGGGTGAGAAGCGAAAGCTTTATATAGGCAAAGGGGCCACGATCGACGGTTGGGAACGCTTCATCCAACGGTTCGATTAGGGGGCGGCTTGTCGGGCTTTTGAAATACGGTAAAAGGCGCCCCATCAAGACTCCACGCATAAACTACTACAGGCGATTGTTGAAACGCCGCGATCGTCCGCAGAAGAAAACCAGAGGATCGACGTCACCACGATTGACGGCGACAAGGTCGCAAAAACAGCCCAAAGTTACTTTGAGGTCGCTTGCTTTGAAAGCACGGCCCTTAGAGAACAAGTCGCATCGCGACGACAAGGTCAAAAAACAGCCCAAAGTTACTTTGAGGTCGCTTTGCTTTGAAAGCACGGCCCTTAGAGAACAAGTCGCATCGACGACAAAACAGTCGCAAAACAGCCCAAAGTTACTTTGAGGTCGCTTGCTTTGAAAGCACGGCCCCCAGAGAACAAGTCGCATCAAGCACGACAAGGTCGCAAAACAGCCCAAAGTTACTTTGAGGTCGCTTGCTTTGAAAGCACGGCCCTAAGTGTACAAGTCGATCCGACGATGAGGTCATAAAAGGTGTTGATAATTACTCCATCCTTCATATCCTCGGGAATATCATTAAAGCACGGAGTAGGGGCCATTGATGGGTATAAATAATTCCACCACCTCAACAATAAGGGACAACCCATCGCGCCACCCTCCGCATGACAAGAGAGATCGCAAGCGGGCGGCCATCGTGTCTCACCTCGCCGCGACCAAGGCATTTGCGGTCCCGGGCAAGTGCAATGATCCCGTGAATCTCATCCAGGCAAGTCAAGAATGGTCGCCGGGGGCGAGGCCGAGAGGGCTTGCTCTCTGCGATCTCGCAGAGATGGCGCCGATTGATCCAGATCTTTCCCCACTTGTAGCTTAGATATTTCGCCTTGCTTAATATCTAAGTAAGACCTAGCTATTAGTAAAATATCTAATAGATTACTTATTCCCTAAGTTATCCACCTCTATAAAAGGGGTGGTCATTGTAAACTAAAGGGAGAGAGATGAAATATATGAAATACACACTATACTTGCAAGCCAAAGCTCTGTCCACTCTCGTTCCTCCGTGCCACCACCCGCCGGAATAACACCACACCAAAAATACAGCCAGATATCCACCGTCCATACACCGCAAGGACACCCGTGACGATTTAAACATCTTCAATAACTATCCAGGATAATCCGTGTCATCACGTGGTAACCCTTTGGTTACCTCCTTGGCACCACATGGGATGATAAGAAAGGAGGAGCCGACTTTTCTTTGTATATATATATATTAGTACTGCTAGTACTTGGGAGGGTAAGAAGAAATAAGAGAAAAGATTATCATCCTTGAAATATATCATCCATGCTTCTTTCTTTGCTTCTTTCTTTATTATTATAATATAGCAACTAATCTGCTATCCTCTATATAGTTATGTATATATCATAATACGTTATCAGCACGAGTCTCTACCGGTCTTTGAGTAAGGCGTCCAGTAAAATTACTCGAAAAACATTGACAGAGCGTGGAGGTAATCTTAGTCAATCAATTTTTGTTTGTTTATGTTATGGCTAACATATCAAGGCAAGAGTTTGTACCACTAGATATTTCCGGAAGAAATTATCTATCGTGGACGATGGACGTGGAGATCCATCCGGAATCTATGGGGCTTGGCAATACTATTGTTACGGACAATGATGAGTCCAATCAAAGCCGTGCAAAGCCAAGATCTTCCTTCGACATCATCTTGGAGATGGGTTGAAAAATGAATACCTTACGGTAAAAGATCCTTCGAATTGTGGCATAATTTAAAGGATAGATACGATCACCTGAAGTTGTCGACTCATCCTGGTGCCGATTTGATCAAGCTTAATCATGGGTCGCAAGATTTTAAAACCGTGACCGAGTTTAATTCAGCCATGTTTAAAATCACCTCTCGCTTAAAATTATGTGGTGATAAAGTAATCGGTGAGGATATGTTGAGAAGACATATTCCACATTTCATATCTCGAATATGCTCCGCAGCAGCAGATGATCGAGAAAAAGGGTTCAAAAAATATTCGAGCTTATAGCATGCCTCCTGTGTGGCAGAGCGTAATAATCAACTTTTGTTGAAAAATCACGAGTCCCGACCGATCGGGTGTTAGCCCATTCCTCGAAGTGAATTTGGCTCGGTCATCAAATTTTGATCGTGGGTCGTGGTCGTGGACGTGGTCGTGGCCGTGAAAGAGGCCGTGGGACGAGGCCGTGGTCGTGGACGCTTGGTCGTGGAAGATATATGCCATATCATAATGATACCGATCATGGTAAGAAACAAAATGGTCCCCGAAGACGGATCATAAGAAAAGCAATGAAAAGAAAGTTAATGATGATAAATGCTTCCGTTGTGGAATGGAAGGTCATTGGTCCCGCACTGCCGTGATGCGGCGGAGCACCTTGTCCTACTCTATCAAGCATCATTGAAAAAACCAATTGAAGATCGTGAAGCGAATCTTGGTACCGTGATCATCCCGAAGATGATGACACTTATATTGATGCTAATCATCGACGCCGATGATGATATGGTGAATTTGGACATGGATAGTTTCTTGATGATTCTGAAGGATCAAATGATCAAGAAAATGTTTAAATTAATTTAATGCTTTCTTGTAATATAGTAGTTTTCTTTTCGTTTCCTTGTACTATAGTAGTTTCCTTTTGTTGGTGTGTTTTTCTGAATGTTGTACTTTTGTTATCTTCTTGAAGAAGATATGTATACAGATGGTGTGTTGGATATCAATAAAGATGTTTGTTTGATTGACAGTGCCACTACACATACCATATTTAAACATAAAAAATACTTTTCTTCCCTGAAGAAAGAAAAGATAAATGTTAACACAATTTGTGGCAATTCGAAAATGATTGAAGGCTCTGGAAGAGCTGTTATATTTCTCCCTGAAGGAACAAAATTTACTATCAATCACGCACTATTTTCTTCAAAAGCCCGAAGAAATCTATTAAGTTTTAAGGATATCCGCAGAAATTGATACCATATTGAAACTAAAAATGACACGGATACTGAATATCTGTGTATAACGATAAATGTTTCCGGAAAGAAACATGTACTGGAAAAGCTTCCATCACTTTCTTCGGGGCTATATTATACTAAAATTAGTGCGATTGAATCATACCATATAGTAAACCAGAAGTTTAATGATTCTAATGTTTATAAAATATGGCATGATCGTCTGGGACATCCTGGATCGAATATGATGAGAAATATAATTGAGAATTCACAAGGCCACGCGCTGAAAAACCAGAAGATTTTAAGTGGAGACGAATTCTCATGTGTAGCTTGTTCTCAGGGAAAAATGAAATTAAAACCATCTTTTATGAAGGTGGCAACAGAATCCCCAGCATTCTTGGAAAGAATTCAAGGTGATATATGTGGACCTATTCATCCACCTAGTGGATAATTTATATATTTTATGGTGCTAATTGACGATCCAGTAGATGGTCGAATGTATCACTATTGTCGACTGTAATATGGCGTTTGCAAGGTTGCTTGCACGAGATAATCCGCCACGAGCACAATTTCGCATTTTCCGATTAAAAGTATTGAATTTGGATAATTTGGAGAATATTCATCACATGCATTTGATGATTATTGTATGTCTCGTTGGAATTACCGTGGAACATCCAGTAGCTCATGTTCACACGCATAAAATGGTCTAGTGAATCTTGCATTAAAAGATTACGCTTGATTGCTAGACCGATGTTAATGAGAACAAAGCTACCCGTGTCCGCATGGGACACGCTATATTGCACGGAGTTGCACTCTTGCTCATTAGACCGTCAAGCTACAATAAATTCTCCTTATCAATTAGCTTTTGGTCATGAGCCTAATATTTCTCATTTACGGACATTTGATGTGCCGTTTATGTACCGATTGCGCCGGCAACAAGAACGTACTAAGATGGGCCCACAAAGAAGATTGGGTATTTATGTGGGATATGATTCACCATCTATCATTAGATATCCGGAACCCACGACGGGTGACTTATTTATCGCAAGGTTTGCAGATTGCCATTTCGATGAAACTGTTTTCCGAGATTAGGGAGAAAATGAACCCGAAGTTCATAAGAAAGATAATGAAATCTCTTGAAAACGATGTTAGGATTTCTCGATCCTCGTATTAGTGCATGTGAACTCGGAAGTTCAGAGAATTATTCATTTGCGTAAAATAGCAAATCAATTGCTCGATGCATTTAATGATTCAAAGAGAGTCACTAAATCATATATGAAAGCTGCGAATGTTCCACTCGTATATCAATTCCGAAGGACTTGATAAGAATGTTATTGCAAGTGAATCTAAACCGCTACAAGCGTGGTAGACCGGTTGGTGCGAAAGATAAAAATCCTCGAAAGAAAAGAGGACAAAATGATCAAAGTGATCAAACCGACGATTCCAAAATTGATGATGAGATCCCGAAGAGCTTTAAAATTATAGACCTCGGGAGTCTATAGAAACATCAATTAATTATGTAACTTTCGGGACAAAATGGAACCGAGATAATGTAATCGTTGATCATATCTTCGCATATAATGTTGCACTTGAAATAATGGGAGAAAACGAGGACCATGAACCGACATCGATTGAAGATTGTCGAAATAGAAAAGAATGGCCACAATGGCTAGATGCCATTAAGTCGAATGAATTCACCGGCAAAGCGTGAAGTTTTCGGACCTATAGTCCGTATCTGGCGGATAAAACCAAGAGGGATTCAAATGGGTATTCGTATGCGTAAACGAAACGAGAAAAATGAAATATTGAGATATAAAGCACGACTTGTTGCCCAAGGCTTCTCGCAGAGGCCCGGTATCGACTATGAAGAAACATATTCACCATTGTGGATTCGATAACATTACGATACCTCGTGAGCCTAGCAAGATACATGAAAAGGTCGAAATGCGTCTTATGGACGTTATTACGGCTTATCTATACGGGAAACTTGACACCGATATTTATATGAAAGTCCCGAAGGATTTAAAATACCAAGCGTGTAAATCAAATCCTCGAGATATTTATTCCGTCAAGTTACAAAAGTCTCTATATGGATTAAAGCAACTGACGAATGTGGTATAATCGTCTTAGTGAAAGCTTAATTAAAGAGGGTTTCAAAATGATCCGATTTGTCCATGTGTTTTATCAGAAATGCGAATCACATTCGCAATAATCTCTCAGATATGTTGATGACTTAAATATTGTTGGAACTCCTGAAGAAGTTTCAAAGGCCGTTGATTATCTCAAGAAAGAATTTGAGGTTAAAGATTTTGGACAAACGAGATTTTGCCTTGGTTTACAAATTGAGCATCTAGAAGATGGCATCTTTGTACATCAATCGACTTATACTGAGAGAAAATCTCAAACGATTCAATATGGACAAATCATATCCATTGAGTACCCCAATGGTTGTTAGATTGCTTGATGTCAATAAAGACCCATTCCGACCATGTGAGGAGAATGAAGAGGTGCTTGGTCTCGAAGTACCATACCTCGGTGCCATCGGTGCATTAATGTACCTAGCCAATAATACTAGACCGAGATATCTCTCTCTCAGTAAATTTATTGGCCAGGTTTAGCTCGGCTCCAACGAAACGACATTGGAACGAGTGAAACAAATGTTCCGATATTTGCAAGGGACAATAGATCTCGGGTTGTTCTATGCAAACAAATCAAGTCCGAGATCGTTGGTTATGCCGATGCGGGATATTTATCGAGATCCTCACAAAGCAAAGTCGCAAACGGGCTACTTGTTTCTTAGTGGTGGTACGGCAATCTCATGGCGTTCAACTAAACAATCTTTGTGGCGACATCCTCAAATCATGCCGAGATAATAGCTATTCATGAAGCCAGTCGAGAATGTGTTTGATTGCGGTCATTAACACATTACATCCGGGAGAGTTGCGGTTTACCCGTTGACAAAAATAAACCAACTACATTGTATGAAGACAATGCGGCGTGTATAGCTTCGATTGAAAGGAGGCTATATAAAAAGCGATCGGACAAAGCATATATCACCAAAATTCTTCTTTACGCATGATCTTGTAAGAAAGGTGATATCGATATTCAACAAATCGATCGTGTGACAATCCAAACAGATTTGTTCACTAAAGCATTGCCCAACGCCACATTTGAGAAATTGCTTTGAGAAAGATCGAATGCGCCGATTTAAAGATTTGAAAAGGTGTTCAAATCGGGGAGTAAAACACAAATGAAGGTTGTACTCTTTTCCTTCATTATGATTTTTCCCCACAGGTTTTTTCATAGTGAAGGTTTTAACGAGGCGATTCTTTGTGGAATGGACATCCAAGGGGAGTGTTATAAATATTACGTGTTATAACATGTGTTATAAATATAACACGTAATGTGTGGATGTCTATTAGATATAATATCTACTCCTCCGTGTCAAATACTAGCCTGCAGCTAGTTTACTTAATGTCTAAGTTTTAAAGCCAACACGACATAATGGATAAGTATCGACGTAAATATATGTTGTATTTAACGGATGTATTTACATCATAAAGCCACGTGTAATTTGTCGTGTCTTTATTAGACGGTATCACTTTAGATAACTATCCAGGATAATCCGTGTCATCACGTGGTAACCCTTTGGTTACCTGTAACGCCCCAGAAACTGCGGGCCTGGGTGCGCTACTTGGGGCATAATGGACCTGGTAACTACTTAGACCGTCGTCCTCGCTTGGTCTAAAATGGTTAACCCAAGTTATCAAATCCATTATTCCTCACTCTTAAATACTAATCCCAATTTCCCACAAGCTAGCAATGTGGGATTTTGGGTCGTGACATTCTTCCCCCTTAAAGGAGGTGGCGCCCTCGCCGAGATCTACTAAAGGTATCTAGAGGTGGCCCCACCAACTCTAAGGGTGTGGCACTTAGATCCGTCTGGTAGTCGGCTCTGATACCAACTGTAACGCCCCAGAAACTGCGGGCCTGGGTGCGCTACTTGGGGCATAATGGACCTGGTAACTACTTAGACCGTCGTCCTCGCTTGGTCTAAAATGGTTAACCCAAGTTATCAAATCCATTATTCCCTCACTCTTAAATACTAATCCCAATTTCCACAAGCTAGCAATGTGGGATTTTGGGTCGTGACACTTTATTAGACGGTATCACTTTAGATAACTATCCAGGATAATCCGTGTCATCACGTGGTAACCCTTTGGTTACCTCCTTGGCACCACATGGGATGATAAGAAAGGAGGAGCCGACTTTTCTTTGTATATATATATATTAGTACTGCTAGTACTTGGGAGGGTAAGAAGAAATAAGAGAAAAGATTATCATCCTTGAAATATATCATCCATGCTTCTTTCTTTGCTTCTTTCTTTATTATTATAATATAGCAACTAATCTGCTATCCTCTATATAGTTATGTATATATCATAATAGTTTTCTTTTTTTCTTTTTTTTTGAGTGGTATTGTTGTTTTCTCAAAATAAAAAAAAATAAAAATAAAACAAGGCGTTCTAAAGACACCTACCTAATTACTTCCGATATCTTTTTTATGAATTTTTTTTTTTTACTTTCAGGCACCACATTAATAAGTAAATAAATAAAACTACACCTTAGTCCTTAAATTTATTAAAACTTCAAAACAACTACCTATAATTAATACACACACAAACTATTTATATCAAACAAATTAATACATTCCCTCCACCCCTTTATTTTCGAAGCATTTCCCTCCCACCTTTCTTCCTCCCTTAATACGTATTTGCATAAAAAAATTAAAAACAAAACCTGCAACAATAGAAGAAAGAAGGAGATTAAGAGAAGAAGAAGAGAAGAAAAAGCTAAAATTGGGTTTCATATCATCAAATGTATGTTTATATTTGTTTCAGTGCAATGGGTAACCATGGGATGTTTGAAATCGGGAAGGACATGATTTTATGGTGGTTTTATTCTGTTTTTTGGATTTTCCGGCTGTTTTCTGGTAGTGTAATCGGAGAAGATGACTCGGGTGGGGAACGTCGGTGCTGATGTTGCTCATTTGGTGTGTGCAACGCCAAAGCGGCTAGGGTCCGTAATCTTCTTAGGAAATTAGGGTTTAATTATTAAACGCCAGTGTGGGTGGCGTTCCTTATCAGCTTAAAACGTTGGTACGGGTGATAGGGTTGCCTCTGTAAAACTTCAGTATTGGTGGCGTTGCTCTTCTGCTGTAACGTCACCATGACTGTCGTTCATGGAAACGTCAGTACGGATGGCGTTGGTTTAGTATTGAAGACTCAGTTTCGGCGACGCCTAAACAACTAGTTCTCATTAGGGCTTCTTATGTACAATGTCAGCCGTAGTGGCGTTGATGGCATTAAGGACGTCATTATGGTTGACGTTCCTGCATAGGATACTTTATTACCCCTTTTGTCCACTTGATGTATTTGTTATATACCTAAGTAACACCTGTATATGAGTTAGGTAGCTTCGAATGATTTTAAACTTGCTTATGGTTAGTCTATTTGATGAGTTAGTTATCTACATCCACATGAGTTTTATAGCTTCAAATGAGTTTTGTAGCTTCAAAATTGTTTATGATTAGTCTCTTTTATAAATTGTTTATGGTTAGTCTCATTGATGAGTTTGTTTATCAAATTATAGTTAATGTTACATTGTATGAGGTTTATGTCTTATCATTGAGCTTTGTTTATATATGTCTACTTTCTTTGTTAGCTGATTTTTTCATTTGACTGACAATTTATTTCTTGTATCATGTGTAGGAAATTATGACTAAGACGAGGTCTGGTAAGACTGTACGCTTTGTAGATAGCGATGAAGGTACCGCAGTGGATCAACGTGGTGCGGAAGCACCCCCCGAAGCTCATGTTAAGCCTAGTATTGTTTTTGAACATACAAGTGTGCCATATAAAAGAAGGAGTAAACGACAAAAGAATGTGCAAGCAGAGATATATAGGACATGCGAATGAGCCAACCGAGGCTGATTTTGGAGAGAAAGATGAGGTAGTTGAGACCACTGAGTCAGTTAAAACCCAGTTGGGAGTGGAGGCTCCTTCACTTACAGTTGAGACCGTTGCAGATGATAGTGTCAGGGCCAACATTGAGTCTGTTGAGACACAGTTGGGAGTGGAGGCTCATTCACTTACAGTTGAGACCGTTGTAGATTCTAGTGTAGGGGCCACCATTGAGTCAGTTTAGACACAGTTGGGAGTGGAGGCTCATTTAGTGATAGTTGAGACCGTTGTAGATTCTATTGTAGGGGCCACCACTGAGTCAGTTGAGACACAGTTGGGATTTCAGGCTCCTTCAGTGATTGTTGAGACTGGTGTTAGTGCCGGGGATACGACGGAGGAAGTTGAGCCATAGTTGGGAGTGCAAGCTTCTTCAGTCATAGTTGAGACAGTTGTAGGTGTTAGTGCCGGGATTACACACGATGGTGAGAGGCGCTTGTTAGTTCGGGGCCATCAAAGCAGAGAGGCCTCCGTGTCGCAGCCCGGGGCCATCACATCCGGTCCACTACAGAGACGGAGTCTCGAGTCTGTCGCCAATCTTTGGGGCCACTACATCCGGGGCCACTACAGGACAAGCATCCGGCGATCTTTGGGGCACCACAGAGAGTAGGTAAGTAGCCGCTTGGTGAGTGTTTCTGATGACAAATGACGATGGTGTGGTGGTAGACACAAATATTTTGTTGGGGAAGGATTGGCCAGAGCATGTTGGCTATGCGTTGTTGACTAAGCAAAAGGTATCATATTTTTTAAGTTGTATAATTTTATAAGTTTTGTTTTATACGTATATTCATTTCATAAATCTAACTTTATATTTGTACCGTGCTATTGAACAGGACCGAGGTGTAATTCAATGCAAGCAGTACACATCTTCCCTCCGTTTGTGGAAGATTGATGATGAATGTGAACAATTCAAGCAAAGGTTGAGAGCTAATCCGTTGTACAACCTGTTACAGTCTTCTTACTGCTGGATATACAGAAACCCGAATCCGGATCCGATCCATAATTAGATCGTCAGATCTGATTCTTAGCACCGATCGAGACACTCGATCTAGCATAGCGGAAGCTACGAAGTAAATTCGCATTCAATTTTACCACGATTTTAATTCACATAATTAATTAACAATCTACAAGAAGATTGAATAGATATACCTCAACGGAAAAAGATGAGAAATTTGACAAAAAGGAGAAGCCACAATCTGCTGGATTGTATGTCCTAACGACGACTGGTGAACGTCGATCCTCGCCGTAGAACCTCCTCGAATATGCACAAGAAAAACCCTAGGTTTTTCTTCTGTAAATGACTAAGGCAAGAAACTATTTTTTCTTCCTTTTATTTACTTGGTGGCGCAAATTGTATTGTTTTTGTGCTAAGAGGAACTCTCTTTATATAGGAAAATAACTAGTCAAGAGAGTTATCATTTTCACACCATAATTACCTATTCTCAAAAGGAAAAGATATTTTTGCTACAAAAATAAGAGATAATTCCCTAAAAATCAATCTCTTAATTTTTTCATTAATTATCCAACAAATAGATAATTAATTAATTACACATATGAGATAATCTAGGAAAATTTCTTCTCCTAACTTATCCACATATATGGCGCAAATTTAGTCATCAAATTTAATAGAAAATGTCTTTTCTATTTTACATATTATTTACCAAATAAATAATATTTGCATATTCATTAAATAGACCAACTATTTAATTTAATCTTTAGGTTCCTTAAAACAAGAAAACACTCGCGTGTTACGAGTCAACCCGGGGACCATGGACCTATAACCAGTAGCTACAATAAATTGAATAAAATATTCATCGAACAGAATATTTCTACCCAACTTATTAATTCCGGAATTACGCCACCATAAATCCGAAACTGAAGTATATCGATTACAGATATAACTTATTCTCAAAACGTCGAGTCGAGTCGATAAGCGTCCATTGATATAATCATTACATATAAACTAACCCTCCATAGACTATCCGTAATGAAGTAGGATTATTTCCGTAAACCTTCTTCAATACATCTTATCTTTATTTACCATTAACCTACTAGTGATCAATTAGTTCATAACCAATACGAACTCCGCGGATCGATTAGTTTCTAGGATTAACAAATAAGGGGATTGTCTTTCTACTTCCCGTAGGAAGGAATGGATTCCATATCTGTGATACACACACTTCTCACTCATTCTAGAATAGTGCCAATGTGAAAGTGATTCGGACCGCGCCTCTTAGCGATCCTTAACGAACACATCAAACTCTATCCTGAAACAAGCAGGAGTCTGTAATCACTTCAGGATTAAGGTTAATTCATATATGATCATCTTGTGATTCAATGAGATTTCTCAGTCACGGAATTATATGAGAAATACAAATTAAATCGGTCCAAGTACTATATGACTACATCATATATAAATGCCTCACTTAGATAACCAATATCGACGGTCCGGATTAGACGGTCACACAATAAAGTGTTCTAGGCGCATTAATGGTGGTTTAATCAATATACCCCATACTTTGATTAAGTTCACCACGGACTAATAGTTCAAATGTATCACCATAAACTTAATCCTCGCGTGTGACACACACACTAAGTTATATGACTACATATGATACAACTTAGGGTTTTCGGTAGCATATTACTTACAAGCACGAAGCAAGTAATAAGATGAGAATAAATCTGTCATTTATCAATTATAAAAACAATTACATAAATTGTCTTTCGGGCCCTACTTCCAACAATCTTCCACTTGCCCGTAAGGACAAGCAACAATTGTCTTTCGGGCACACTATATCTAACAATCTCCCACTTGCCCGTAAAGACAAGCAATGATTGTTTTTAGAGCACCACACCCTTATTCTATCTATCCACAACATTCTCCCACTTGCTCTAAAGTAGATGAGACATATCTCCTTAATTCATACCCGCCAAGTGCTTTTCATTGACACTAGATGCCACGCAACTTGGTAAACTGATCAGCTAGGTTGTCGGCTCAAGGCGATCTTTAGGACCGAAACGTCGCCTCTCTGCACGATTTGTCTGACCAGGTGGTACTTACTTTCAATATGCTTTTGACCTCTTATGATTGCGAAGATCATTTGCATGAGCTACCTCTCAAATGTTTTCACAGTAAAATGATATCGGCTCATCGAGACCTGGAATCACTTCCCGATCCAACAAAGAACTTCTCAAGCCACACTGCTTCGTTAGATGCTCCGAAAGCTGCTATGTATTCGACTAACATAGTCAAATTGGCAGTGCTGGATTGCTCCAGACTGTAGCTCCATCACAATGAGTAAACACTGAGCCTGAGATCATTTCACGATCATCCTTAATCCGACTAATAATCAGAATTAGTGTAGTCAACAATACTCAGGTTCACACCCAAATACACAAGCATATAATTCCTCGTTGTCGAAAGACACTTGAGGATGCATTATACTGCTTTCAACAACCGAATCCAAGATTCGACTATTATTGACCTTTAATAACCTGACCTTCTATATCCAAAAGAGAATCTATCCCATTTTCTCTATATCCAAAGATTGAGAGAATTATTCCGTGAGGGGTTGGGTAGGAAACCTCTCGGTGAATCTAGCATTCGAAAATGCATCAACATCTTAAACCAATAAGATGGGTGGGATATTGCCAACAACTTGTTCTCATGAATTCGACCGAATCAAATTCTAAGAATATAGTCCACTTCTCTGATTCAGAGAAGCTTTGGCTCGTCAGTTCTTGACTTCAGATAACACAACCATGTTGTTATCAACTGTTGCAGTGCTATCCTTTATAAACACTAATGTCCACTACTTTACCAATATTGATATCCTAGTCTATAGAAGACTTATCAATATTCAGGTCAAGCCCACACGTTTAAAACATGTGACCTTAATGACCTAGAGGTTTGCTTTAATCCATCAATGGCTCTAAGCATAGACAGTTAATCTGCCGTTGGCTTTAAGCAAAACACTTCCATTCGAATGAATCTAAGCTCCGTTGTTGGGCAGGAAAGTTTCAGGGCATCACCCCTGGTAATCTTTCTGCTTTCATTGGAGTGAAGCAAGGCTGAATGGTGAGAGAGAGTTCAGGGCATCACCCCTATTGAACTATCTACTTCTCAGGGAATTACCCCCAAGACCACTTGGCTTGCTTTGAAAGTTAAACTTTCTCATTCATTCGTCTCTTCTACACGTAGATCCAATTACTCCCACTGGGCCTGAGACACTCAGGTGGTTCTACAAGACTGTGAACAGAACTGGAGTACCAAAACTCCATTTACAGGTTTATGAATTTAAACCAACCTCTTATTTTTCTGAATCCTATACAGTCTTCCAAAAAGGACCATAGGTGATCAACCACCCCCAACAGACTGTAAAGTCTGCTTAATCACAGTGAGTCAATGGATAAACCGTACTCCCACTACATTTGGGTGGATCGACAATCTGATCTGGTTCAGTAGTATTTATCAGCGTAACCCCCAACACCCAATGTTGGATGCGGTCTGATTAAATCATATAGTAACTACTTGAGTAACTATACTTCAAGGTCCAAGGTTGTTATATATACATTCTCCTAGAAAGGATGTGACAATTCAACCGTCATTTTCCGATTTTAAGAATATAATAACCAACCTTTACTCATTGCACTAAGATATTTCACGAACTGTCACCATCTGAACGTGTATGCAAAATCTCCAGTCCTACCTTCAAGCACTAGTGCTAAATGCCTTTATTTGCGGAAGTGGAGTAAATGTTATTCACTCTTTATCCACAAATTCATAAGCATCTTCTAGGCAGACTTCTCGGTATCACATAATAATGTAAACCATCATTTTTCAACTAATATCTTAATTGAGTTTAGCAGTGTATTGCGGCATATCAATAACTATATAAGGAAATCCATGGTTCATCCTTTCAGTGAAATCGTTTCACTCGGAGGCATGTCAAGCATCGGTGACAAAACCATGCCATAACTAATCGGCGTTTCGAGTAGTTATCAGACAGAATGTCTACCACTCAAAATCTCCCACTAACTTGTTGTTAGAAATCTACGCGGGAACGCATAGGAATTCTAAATTTTGATTTCCTTTTACCCAAGATCGACTTCGTTTAAGCAATAAACAAATAAGCTAGTAGACGGTGGTTACCTTGGTTGATCTAAAAGATCGACGTTTTGACCGTCTAATTAGGAGAGTAGTTCTGCATAGAGCCGCCCAAGTGTTTGGCCTCTACCGCTAGTCCACACGAACAGCCCGTCGGAATCCCATCATGGATTGCTATTGGAAAACTCCGGTTGCTAGACCGACCTTTCTCCTCTCTCTCCAACTCTCTATAGGATGCTCTCTATTTTACACAAGAGCTATTAGCTCTTGGAATTGTGATATACAAAAGAGCTTGACACCCACATCTTATTTATAGTAGAAGTGGCGCCCCTACTTGGTGTGGAGGAGAAGAAAACATTTTCTCAATAAAATAAGGAAAATATAATTGATTGATTTATCTCATTTATTATAATATCTTATATTAAATAAATCTATGATAATGTCAATATCTAATATTGACTATTTCCAAGATATTGTCAATATCTAATATTGACTATCTTTATTATATTAACATAAATAAATTTACACATGTGTGCAAATCTATATATATTAATATTTAATATTAATACATAATATAATGTCAAGAATGACTACATGCACTTTCACGTGTATTAGCACATACACATAAATGTGCGCATACATATATCAATATGTATATATATATATATATATATATATATATATATATATATATATATATTCAACATGATTAATATAATACTATGATTAATTAATTCATAAAATACATGTGTATCAATATACACAATAATTTCGACACACATACATTATGTGTATATTTAATTAATCAACATAATTAATATCATGTATTATATTTATTCATAATAAATAAATACCACCATATTAATTTACCACTATAACCTTTATAGTCTCGAGATAAACTTTCCTTATTTGGTCATCAACTATAACCACATTTTAATCCGGCTAGATGTTCATATGTGTGTGACCCGATAGGCTTCCGAATATGATGGCCGTAGGCATAAAGTGCAAATTACGAAAATGCTCTTCATACCTAACGATCACAGGATAACGTCTAGCAACACACTGTGACCCCCAATCACCGGAAGAGTCAAATTCAATGACTACTACCTTTCATGTGAAACAGTTACCGTGTAACTTACAATCCTATCACTGTAATAGTATCCATACGGTCGTACGTAGAGTGTCAAACATTAACAACCGTATCTTATAATCTGGATATCAAGATCTCTCGAAGTAACTCATTTACTTCCACTTTGCAAAGATTCACGAGAGTAAGACATTCCTTATAAGAAGGCCCTTTCGGATATTCACCCCTACGATATAGGTACGCGATTCCTGCAGACGACCAAACATGTATACTCCGCGATGCTTCGAGATCACACCCAATCACTACCGCATGATCGCCCGTGGTGGCTGGGAAACCTCAATAGTGTCAAAGCATGACAATCCACACCGTGATGCCATGAAGACTCCGGTCTAAAGGATAATTACACAACTGCCACATAGTGTGACACTTAATGTAAGTGGGTCAGTCTAACGTACGCATTCTCTAATACACGTCCACGTACAGTCCAAGTGTCTCTACACTTCGATAGACGAGATCTATCCCTGCCCTTAAAGACAGAAGACATCTAATACGTGCTAGTCTGTTTATACTATCAATGCCCTGTTTAATAGTACATCAGCCTAGAGACATTTAAGTATCAAACTTATTAAAGTGATTAGAGATCTCATCAACCATAATCGCCTATCATGGTTTCTCTATCACAGTTTAATACTAAGGACGTTATCATATAACAATTCATAATTGGTTCCTTAAAAGAACAAATATATGACAACAGAAAAGCCATTTAATATATGTATAAACATAAATAAATAGTAGAAATGATCCGACCCGATTGGGTTTAGGACACTATTCCAACACTTGTATCCTTCATAAGACCCCGAAGGTCAATATGAACAAGCTGTGATACTTATTCAGCTCTATTACCTTTCCATGTTGAAAGGTTACTTAGTCATTTTTCCTTTGAGATAGTGTTCTTAGACTGGGAGATATGAATCACCCTTAGCTAGTCTTCAGATCTTATATGTAGGATACATGCACTAATTAATAGATGCTGAAGAATTGTTTATCTAAATACGGAAACCATTTGTCTTTATAGTTTATGATGTGTTACATATACCTTTTCAGGATTACTTAGTGGTTTTAACTTTATCAGACAAAAGTCCGAGTCTCAGAATCGTATACAAATGTCATATTCACTTTCTTTGA
The DNA here is from genome assembly GCA_026214975.1 of Gentiana macrophylla. Classification (NCBI taxonomy): domain Eukaryota; kingdom Viridiplantae; phylum Streptophyta; class Magnoliopsida; order Gentianales; family Gentianaceae; genus Gentiana; species Gentiana macrophylla. Next base: position 93,626,406 of record CM047809.1, on the reverse strand, counting down.
GGAAAGTATATTATCGATGTGAAAGTGACTCCATTTGTTCCAATGAATCCAAAAACAAAAATTATATTTCTTTGATATTAAAGAATTAAAATACGAAATTTATTCCTTATATCACTCCCACTATCTTAGCTGAAATAACTGCCCGTTGTCTACTCTTTGATCATTAATGCCTAGCTACCTTGTTCTTACAAAAGAACTTAGCTTCCGGGTCATAATCCCGGTTAAGAAAGTCTTTAAGGATTTATAGGTTAGTGATCCGAAATCACTTTCCTTATCCTATATTTCTCTTATTAATATTTCGGTTTAGCCTTGAACTTATTTAGTTTTGATGATTTACATTTGTAGACATTTACCTTCCCATTCTTGGCTTTCTATAAAGGAAATGGCCGTGAACTAGCAGTTCATTTGAGTAGACACTACTCGTAAACTGTGGGATGTCTAGTGAGATTGATACCAAATCATTCTCATCATCTTTGAACTAATTTTGTTTTGTCTCTCGTTCAACACAAGTGACAGCCGTGACATTCTTATCAATGTCACTTAAGTTTGAAGGCTTTAGAGGAACATCCTCATCCGAAAAATTAATTTGCATTTTTTATTATTGAGTTCAACGTTCTTGTTACTTTTCCAATTTTACGAAGTCATCATTAGTCAATTTATCGTGTTTAGCAGTTTAGATACCTTGAGATGATATGTAGTTGCAAAAAAAAATTATGACAGAATTATAAATCAAATCATACACCACAACATATAATAATTTTAGGAATTATAAATGTGATGTCATGCATGCAGTTTATCCTACCATTCCAAGGATTTAACCTCACATCATACTGCCGCCGCAGGGTCGGTATCAGCACAATGACGATTAAATTGAGACAATCTCTCTCAACAATTAAACAATTAAGAATCAGACATCTCCATTTAATTGTTGAGTACCTTCCTTTTTCAACCAAGATATTTCCTAAAATATCCTTGTGAGTGTGACCTACTGTTTCAGACCTCAAAGTACGCCCCGAGTATGCCGCCGCAGGGTCGGTCAGTGACTCGAGGAGTACCTAAAATTCTATCCTTTCGGAGACCAAGCCTTGAATTTTGATAGGGGTGAAGGCCATCCGTAGGGGGCCGTAATCAAAGCGGCTCGAGGCGTCACCCTTCTCTCACATGCTTGTGTCAACAGTAGAAGCCGTGGGGTCGGTTGTCACATTTCCCGCTCCCACTCGTTATTTTGAAAATTAGGTAGTCTCATTAGGATTTTCAAAAAATTTTAATCTTCCAAAAAACAATAAATCATGAATATTTAAATTATATCCTCCCACTAGTTCATCGGTTACAAATACCGTCTAACTAGTGTCACTTATTCATGATTTTCCAATTTTATGGATTTATTAAAATTCCTTGTGTAGACGCTACACAATTAAAATTCACCAAGAATTTTTTAATCCTAATACATTAGGACTAATGATTTTTCAGTACTCGAAAAATAATAAATCACAAAATTTAAAGCTCCCACTAGTTTATCGGTTCCAAATACCGTCTAACTAGTGACACTATATTCATGATTTTCCAATTTTTGAATATTTAGAAATTTCTTGTGTAGAATTTCCACAAAAGAATTTTAAAGTCCTAATTAGTCATGATAAAATTTTAGGATCGTAGAATTTTATCTCAATAATTTGAAAAAAATAAATCTTGAAAAGCAATTACCAACTTATCGGTATTAAACCCTGACTGAGCTTTAACCGAGTTCACCGAACGGTGTCGGAATTGGGTAAGCCAACCCGTTCTCTTCGTTGGTTCATATACGACTGCTGGATAAATCGGGCTAAGATTGCCCCATTGAGCCTCAGCTCGCCGGATAGCTTGACATTGCCGGACCCCCGACGCTAATATCGCACTTGGACGGACAAGTCGAGTCGAGTTGAGACGAAGCCCTGTTGACCGCCCGAACCAATTTTCGAACCTTTTGCTCAATTGATGTCCAACTTTTTCCGGATTTTCCAAATTTTCAATTATTAAAATTCTTTTATGTAGTCAACATAATTAAAATCCACGAATGATTTTTAGATCCCAAAATTAAATTTACCTAGTAAATTTTATTTTATCATGTGAATTTTATATTTCGATAAAATTCCGTTCGTTTTAATTTAATTTAATAAATTACCTAAATTAATTACGTCTCATACATGTCTAATTAATATCACGATTAATTATCTACATGTACGCATATGCTAGGAGTGAAATTCATGAACATGATGCTTGGTATGACATTGTTATATCACATGAATAATCATCCAAGAAAATAAATACGAAAAAATAAACCACTGTGATGGACCATTGGTACCTCGTATCTAATCTATTAAATAAATAAGAAAACTAAACCCAATTTAATAGATTTACTAATTTCTAGTTAAAAGAAAACAGATTCCGGTCGGTGCATACTTAGACCATCTCCAATGGGAGCAATTGAAGGGTTTTTCTTTTGCCAAAAACCTTTGCAAAAGGTTTGTTATTGTTGAAAAGGTTTTTGGGGTGAAAAGGTTTTTGCAAAAGGTTTGTAGATACCAACCGGTTCATGTTTCATGCTTTTTTTATTCTTTCTTTTTTTTTCTTTTTTGTGTGGTGTAGAAAAAAAAGGTTTATGTAGAGTGGGTCCATGCTATATAAGATTTTTTAAAAGGTTTATCATTGTAGAAAAAAAGTTTATAAAGAAAAGGTTTATAATGTGATGATGTGGAGGGATGATAAACCTTTTAAAATGTTTATGACTGGAGATAGTCTTATTAGCCAACCAAAGTCCTTGACATGCTGCCATTCTCCATCTGTGAGATGTCAAATATCATGGTCTCCAATTCTTTTTCTTTCCTGTTCTGCGAATTTATTTAATTTGTTATTTTTATTTTTATTTTTATATCAGTGTTGATGTCATGATGACATCAGTGTTCCAATTTGGTCACCTTCCAGCAACAGCAACAGCAACAGCAACAGCGCGCCGAGGAGAAGGGAACTTCAAATTACTACTATGCATCCTATATCCAGAAATTTTCTTAAGTGGAGATTGAAATCCCCTTATTATACAAAGTGTTCCTCTTTTCATGAAGTCTTATGAAAATTTACAAACAGATGCATCAGACTGTTCTTTTCAAAAATTAAAAAAAAAAAATGCACCAGACTTTGCAATTTTATTTCTTTGTTCCTCTATTCATCAAATCATGGGGAAATTTACAGTCAAATGCATCAGATTGTTGAAATTTTGATGAAGGAGATGAAGGTAGAGGATAAAAGCACAAGAATTTCTCTACGTTTAAACGTAGGTTCTTTACGTTTAAACGTAAGGATTCCCTACGTTGAAACGTAGGGATCCTTACGTTCAAACGTAAGGAACCTACGTTTACCTGATTTTCCATGTCAGAAAAGGCACAACCTGATTTGCAAGTGTCAGGTCTGACACAACCTGATTTTCCAATTTCTGTCCTATATCCAAAACAATTTGGATCTCCAAAAAAATATAAAAAAAATTTCCAGAAAAATAAATACAACAATTTCCTATACCCGTAAAAACGGGTTTACAACAGATCTAACGGTAAACAGGTACCAACCCCAATCCATCTCGTCAACCAAATCATTCAACCACGCATTTATATATAAAAAATATAAAAGATGCAATATTTATTCAATTCCACTCCTAATTAATTAATTATGCAACCAAGATCGCAAAATCGCTTTAACCTTCACATGCTGGATATACAGAAACCCAAATTTGGATCCGATCCAAAATTAGATCGTCAGATCCTCAGCACCGATCAAGACACTCGATCTAGCACAGCGGAAGCTACAAATTAAATTCGCATGCGATTTTACAACGATTTTAATTCACATAATTAATTAACAATCTACAAGAAGTTTGAATAGATTTACCTCAACGGAAAGAGATGAGAAATTCGACAAAGGGAGAAGCCACAATCTTCCAGATTGTATCTCCTAGCGACGACTGCTGGACGTCGATCATCGCCGTAGAACCTCCTCGAATATGCACAAGAAAAACCCTAGGTTTTTTTTTCTTCTGTAAATGACTAAGGCAAGAAACTATTTTTTCTTCCTTTTATTTACTTGGTGGCGCAAATTGTGTTGTTTTTGTGCTAGGAGGAACTCTCTTTATATAGGAAAATAACTAGTCAAGAGAGTTATCATTTTCACACCACAATTACCTTTTCCCAAAAGGAAAAGATATTTTTGCTACAAAAATAAGAGATAATTCCCAAAAGATCAATCTCTTAATTTTTCCATTAAATATCTAACAAATAGATAATTAATTAATTACACATATGAGATAATCTAGGAAAATTTCTTCTCCTAACTTATCCACATATATAGAAAATGTCTTTTCTATTTTACATATTATTTACCAAATAAATAATATTTGCATATTCATTAAATAGACCAACTATTTAATTTAATCTCGAGGTTCCTTAAAACGAGAATACACTCGCGTGTTAAGAGCCAACCCGGGGACCATGGACCTATAACCAGTAGCTACAATAAATTGAATAAAATATTCATCGAACAGAATATTTCTACTCAACTTATTAATTCCGGAATTACGCCACCATAAATCCGAAACTGAACTCTATCGATTATAGATATAACTTATTCTCAAAACGTCGAGTCGAGTCGATAAGCGTCCATTGATATAATCATTACATATAAACTAACCCTCCATAGACTATCTGTAATGAAGTAGGATTATTTCCGTAAACCTTCTTCAATACATCTTATTTACCATTAACCCACTAGTGATCAATTAGTTCATAACCATTACGAACTCCAGCGGATCGATCGGTTTCTAGGATTAACAAAATAAGGGATTGTCTTTCTACTTCCCGCAGGAATGAATGAATTCCATATCTGTGAGACACACACTTCTCACTCATTCCAGAATAGTGCCAACGTGAAAGTGATTCGGACCGCGCCTCTTAGCGATCCTTAACGAACACATCAAACTTTATCTTGAAACAAGCAGGAGTCTGTAATCACTTCAGGATTAAGGTTAATTCATATATGATCATCTTGTGATTCAATGAGATTTCTCAGTCACGGAATTATATGAGAAATGCAAATTAAATCGGTCCAGTACTATATAACTACATCATATATAAATGCCCCACTTAGATAACCAATATCGACAGTCCGAATAAGACGGTCACACCATAAAGTGTTCTGGGCGCATTAATGGTGGTTTAATCAATAGACCCCATACTTTGATTAAGTTCACCACGGACTAATAGTTCAAGTGTATCATCATAAACTTAATCCTCACGTGTGACACGCACACTAAGTTATATGGCTACATATGATACGACTTAGGGTTTTCAGTAGCATATTACTTACAAGCACGAAGCAACTAATAAAATGAGAATAAATCTGTCATTTATCAGTTATTAAAACAATTACATAAATTGTCTTTCGGACGCTACTTCCAACACTTACAACCAAGCCAATCGTGTGATCGTCAGTGCTTTTGTGGGGAGGTGGCTTCTGGAGACAAACACCTTCCACTTGCCATTCGGTGAGATGACGATCACACTAGATGACGTCCGATATATTACGGGCTTACCGGTTGCAGGAAAGGCCGTCAACTTTGATGTTGAGAAAAATGTTCAGAACCCAGTTACATTTGTTCATAACTTTTTAGGGATTCATACATATGTAGTGGCAGATGAGTTAGGACATATTGGTGGACTACGGGTGTCCAAAAGCTGGTTGAAGGAAAACCTTGCGGGTAGATGTGGGTTACGTAATGAGGGACAAGGGTCCAGTAGCAGGGAGAGTAGGTCGATCATTACTGTGGATCATGCAGTGCATGGATACTTGTTGTACATGCTTGCATGTACTTTGATTCAAAATCTTGAGTGGTATCTTGAAGATTTTTAAGATTTTTTTGATCTTCATCAATCATTTCATCAGCCAAATGCTACAAAAATATGTACAATCGTATTCGATAAAGTCATGTTCAATTGGGATGAATATAATATAATAACATATTCACTTAACTGTTGCTTACCTTCCAATACTCCTCGTCGTCGTCTTGTACTACCCCCGCATCATTGGTCTTGCAATTAATTGGTTCAACACATTTTTCTGTGGATTGAAAATTAACAAGAACAAGTTAATGGTACTTCAATGCACTTGAATGGAAAATGGGAAAATTGATACAGAACGTCGGTAGTGCCGATGTTGGTATTTGTCTTGTAACGCCAGCTACACGGACGTTTGAAGGTGACTGGGTAGTAGTTTCTCAGCTAATTAAACGACATCATGGCCAGCATTGGTTCATCCAAACCAACGTCAGGAACACCGGCGTTTCTTGAAAGCGTCGGCGTAGAGGCGTGTAAATTATGTTGACAATGTCGATAATGTTGTCGTCGACTATACACCCATGGATTCTATATCACTTAAGGCGTCCTTATGCCCGGCGTTCCCTAACACCTTACGGGCGTCCCTATGGATGGCATTCTTGCGTACGCCATGGGCGCCTCAGCGTAAAAAACACCGGCAAGACTGCTATGATGATCGGAAAACGCAAAATAACCACAATTTCCTCCATCAATCAACGTATAACATGGTACTATGCATGTTGGAGGTTTACCCATTCACTTAGATCACAAAGTGAACATCAAAATAAGATTTTTAGACAAAAAATTACCAAGTTTGATGCTATGGTCTTCTTCTCCACTTGGCTAGAAAACGGGATGTCTTTGTGAGACTCTAAACCCTAACTCGAAAAGCGAGTGCGAGAAATCTTGTGAGGCGTTTCTGGTTTAAACGATCCTAACCGGCAGTGTACCGGGTCAAATTGTGGTGCTAGTATGGTGAGTCAGAGTGTCGAATCCTCAGGGAACTTGGTAATTCTTTTAAGTGGGGTTAAACACCAAGAAGCTATTATTAACTCGATCTAAATCGCAATTTTATCATTACACAGATCACTACTATTCTAGTTAACATACAATAAATACGTAATTTAATGATTATTCTAATATAATATATATAGATATATAAATATATATAGATGTACATAAATTGCAAAATAAATATATAGATATATAGGTACCAATATATTAGACAAATAATTTTAGAGAAAGCGACCAAAACTTATATAATTGGTTTATACGATCTTTTCGATTAATTGAAATGTGTTCGATCTCTCCTTTTATTTTAGGTCCAATTGAGTAAGTGAAAGCGGTGCACTCTGAGGTGAACAATTCCTTCTCACACGAGCTTATGAAATTGTCATATGTCCATTGTCATCATCGGTCCAAGGTCCACAATTTATTACGGTAAACTAATTAAATGAACAGTCCCCAGTACAAATCTACCTTTAGATAAAAGGAGTCATTCCGTTCGTCAAGCGGTCAATTTTATTTTAAAGGCTCCGGTTGTCAAAGCCGGACGATTCAACTTTCGGTTTAAGTTTCAATTAAAGCGATGATTTAACATTATTACGATCTCGAGTACAAATTATAATAAAATTCATTTCTCCCAAAACAAATTTACCCCGGGTAGGAAATCGGATTCCGTTATCACGTTGTTCACACGGCCAATTTTACCCTCCGGTTTTCTATCTTTTATTTCAAATTCGACTACGGCGTCAATTCATAATTAGATTATGAATTCCTCGAGATCTATTAAATACGTCAATACGAATATGATCAAAATAGAAAAAGATTCAATTAACTCAATTTTAGTCATTTTAACTTAACAACATTTCTTTAACGAAAAGATCGAAATAAAACCGATTACATAGTTTTGGCGAGATTATATTTAGCCTAAAAACATTATAACAACGAAAAATATAAAAACAAACATAAATACTTAAGAAAAGTTACCCGAATCGGCAGTTGATTGAAATCGTATCTTCCGGACATTACAACTTCTTTAGCAAAACCGACTTCGAGATTTTCCGAGCATTATAACGATACTAAAACTACATTATTATGGCGTAAGGCCTTATTTACTACTACTACTAAAAAAGAAAAGAAGAAGGAGATATATATATATATAGACATTATATATATATTTTTGGTACACTCGAATGATCTCACGATCTTTGCTCTTTATATAGGAAAATTGGTAGAGGCCGGACGGTCCGGTATTAAGCCGGCTCGGTCCGGACTAATGATGATCCCCACTAACTTGATCACTCAAAGCATGTGCGTAGGAGATATTTATTTTATATATAATTATTAAACTTCTAAAATTCATATCTCGAGTTCTGGATCTCCAAAAATTGCAAACGAAATGCCAAAATTAAGATCTCGAGAAACTCTACAACTTTCATGAAGGACTCTTCTCCAGATAACGCTTTTTTGATAACCTCGTGTTCCTCCGAAGCTTTTACGGGATTTTTCTTAATCCAAGTCGATTAGCCACTTGATCCTTTGTTTAAGTTCTAGACCTCCAATCTTCATAATTTAAATTGCATTGAAACACTCTCGGAAAAATCTACAACTTTCGTTAAGAACACTTTTTCTGAAAATATCATTTTGATGAGCCATTCGTTTGTCGAAGATATTTTCTATTATTACTTATCCAGATTGGTTGGGCTCTTGTCCACTCAAAGCTATTCAATTGACCATTTAAGCTCGTGGCACTTTCTAAATCACAGGAGATATGTTTAAACTTCAAAATGTCGATTCTCGGGGTCTCGGTTTATAAATCTGCAATAAAACATCACAAATACCCACGTAAATCGACGGCGACGAACTCGATTTACTAAAATCGGTACAAAATTACAACTTTTTATTATTATTATTACTAAATACTCTAAATTATAAAGACTAACACTTTATACCATAATTTCATATATTTTATATAGAATTCGTTGATAAAACATAATAATATAACGTATTTTTAATCATATAAAATAATACATCAAATTACTCCCACTTAGCTTTTGATCGTCATAGAGCAAAAATAAGCTGTAATAAAAGATAGTATAATTTTTCAGATTATATTGTATATTGTCAATATTATAAATATATTATCTATCTTAATTTAAAATCTTAAGAAGCATGTAAAGAAGTATATAATTGAAATAACTTAAGCATTAAATATTATTTAGATAAAATTATATATGGAATACTTAAGAAGTATAAATAAAATCTCGAAATTATTTTTAATCGCAACTATTATGAAATTGCGGAATCGGAAATTTGATAAAGTAGTTGACAAAAATGGCTTATAGAGTTTAGGTTCAAGATGTTGGTTAATCGGAAAAAAGAAATCAAAAAGAGAAAGAGGCAAAGTAAATGCGTCACTACATCTTCATATTTTTGAAAAAATATTCTTAGCATCTTTTGATTTTTCTCTTTTTTTTTTTTTATTTTATTTTTTTAGAGATTAAGAACTAAAAGCGTGAGTGTGTGTAGAAAATCAAACTTACAGGCATTGCTTCATCAAGATTGATCGGAGTACTACTCTTTCGATCGAAAATTACAAGTCCGGTTTCCTTAAACTTGTAATAATTCACGAGTCTTATGATTCAACTTTCTCCTTTTCCATTTTATCTTGTGCCTTCATTCCCAAAGCAATAGGACATTTCGTGATAATACCCATTTGGACTACTATCATCGAGCAATCGGGAGCTTAATTACCTCATAGTGATATAGGACATTTCGTGATAATACCCTACTCACTCCAATCATTGGTAGCTACATCCGATTTGTTCTTTTTATTTTTAAGTTGTTAATCACAGATAAGGAAGATACCTGATATTTGATTAATTCTGTGTAAATATGGTGCTTCGTTCTTAATTTTTTATAGAATATTAATATATCCGAACTTATTACCAAAATCGGCTATGTTGCAAGTGTCATGAGGTAAGATCGAATATACTACTACTTATCTAATTTTTCCAATCTCAGCATATACCAAAATTTAGCTTTTATGTCACCATTTCTTTTTATAAGTACGTACAAACTTGCGGTATTTCAAGGAAATGTAGACCAAAATAGCTAAAGCTCGGTTATTTAATCACAATTGACAATTTCGAGTGAGGTCTTGATCACTCTAATCAAGGCTGAGGTAGGTTATTTGGCTATAGTTATATTTTTGTGGTGCCAAAAATCAATAAACTTAATCCAATTCCAAATTCATAATTCGTATTGAAAATGATTCTAAAAATTTTACTTATAAATATCAATCATACTTATATAATTTTATAAAAACAATATTTAATATTAATTACTCCATTATATAAACTTAAAATCTTATTAAAATCTAAATTAGACATATAATATAATTATATTTATATTTTTTTTTTTTTTTTTATAGTTTTTATAAAAACTAAACCGATTTAAAATGCAAACCAAATTTTTATAAAATCGATTGTAACATCAAACTAAACGAAAATTGAAAACAAACCAATAGTTAAATGACAAAAGTCGAATGCAATAAAATGTGTAGTAAACATGTTTAATCAATCACTAAAATTCAATCTTCATCATAATCTTCCTCCGGATCAACTTGAAAACTCGAACTCGAAGCATTGAGAAGGCGATGGATGAGTGAAGTCGTAGTCTGATCGAACTATCAAGACCCATCGAACTCATGCCAGACGTGACATGTGCAAACTCGGTGAATCCTCCCCAACTCGACATCGTTGGTCTCACGAACACTGTCGAAAATACACTGTCCCACTAGATTGGCTTCCAAAGGATATGACGATGGATGAAAGCTCATTGTGGTGGAATAGGTGTTTCCCATTTTGTGGTAAGGTATATGGATCAGATCGACAAGGTGGATAGGCGGGATCATCAAAGTAGGATTACGGAAGCAAGCGCTCGTTCCTTCTTAAACCTCTACGAATATCATCACACCTTGCACTAGTACTCTCGGTGAATAAAGCCACATTGGCTTGACCCACGCGCAACATACATCACTTAAAGATTGAAACATGTCATATGTGATAGTGTTGGAGAAAGGAGTTTGTTGAGGGTGACTAGAAAAAGATGGAAAAGAAGAAGATGTAAAAAGCGGTGGGTGGGTTTTGAGTTTGGCGTCTTCTAAGCAAAGAGCTAATACTACCATCCGGAAGACTAGTCAAACTAGGTCCAATCAGATTTCCATCGGCGAGAGATAACTTGTCATTAGCGGGAATGGTACTCCCAACCTCGACATAAATCGGAGATAAAACAAGGGAAGTAAAGATGACTCACAGTGCAGCGATGACAATACTCTCAAAAATCCTCTTAAACATGACCTTTCCAACATCCACTCTAACATCATTTACCATAGCCCAAGCGATACATACATCTTCCTTTCCAAAAGCAGTATGTTTACTAGAAGGATAGAGATTATGGCTAATAAATCTTTTAATTGCCCTTAAACCTCTAAGGCAGGTTCCGTAATTAAACCGATTTTCAACCCACACCGCGGTCGGGTCAAAAGCGATCTGGGCTCTCGAGGCGATCTGCTCAAAACTAGCAGGATCATCTAAATTATAAACTACCCCCGTAATCCTCCTCATCGGAAAAACCTCAACTCCTAAAATTGCATTAATGGCGGCGAGGTTAAAAGGAATATTTACGGCTCGTGAAAAGTGCAGTTTCCATTGAGTAAATTTATTCTTCCGACATAGTAGATAAAACCGAATAAAACTCACTCACTATAGTCGTGTTAATCTCCTTCCTTTCATACGGTCGCTAAATCTAACCACCGAGCGCCTTCTAAAGATATTCTTGACTTCATCACCTAAGTCATCCAAGTCTAATCCTTTTCAACGAACATCACACTTACTATAAATTTTTGTATACGCTTTCTTAGCCTCGGGTGATGCGGTTCTTTCAAAACTTACTGACTTCCTCCTCAGGTGATAAAATTCATGTACCTCTACGACGGGAGTTGAAATTGGAATTTTGATTTTCTCTTTTTAGAGACTACAGTACTCGACTCACCATTCTACGATATTGGTAATGCCAATCAACAACAAAAACAACAACAAAAGCACAAAAAACAATAATGTCACAACACACTCAAAAATCAAAGCAGTTGAAATTAATCTAAAAATTATGAAAATACTGAAATTAACAACTAAATAAACTAGATTATACCTTATAGTGTAGAAAGCGTTGAAAAGTAGGCCGGAAAAGTGTTAAAGTCGCGGAATGAATGGAGCTTGTTTTTGACCCTTTTTGAATTTTCCACTTTGTTTTGAAGAGAGGAGATGATAATGAGAAGAAATTAAGTAATGATGTAGTGTGATATGAATTTTGTTGTAGAAAAGTAAAAAATTTCGCAATGGTGGGGGTTTGGTGTGTGGGGCGGCTGTAAAGAAAATTAGGGAAGAAGAAGAAGAAAAGAAGAGGTCCCGTCTTTTTTATGTTTTGAACCCGGACGGTCGATATTAAGGCGGATCGGTCCGTGAACAAATTTTACCGATTTTTTGATTTTTTTTTTTTTTTTGATAAAAACTTATAAAAATTCTTATAAAACTTAATTAAATAATTTTAAAACTTATTTGAAGGAACTTTTATAATTTTATAACAATTTCTAAAAATTTAATAAAATCCTTATAACACTTTAATAAAAGCTTATAAAAATTTAATAAATTTATATCAACTCTTATAAAACATCTAAAAAAACTTTTATAAAACTTTTATAAAACTCCTCAAATTTTATAAAGATCCAATTTTATAAAATTCTCGGAAGTTATCTGAAAATTTTATAAAATAAAATAAAATAAAAGACTCGAAACTTAAGGGTTCACGATTCTTGATTTCTAAATCTTCCAAAGTTACGATATAACGCTCAATCAACCTAACTCCTAAAAGCGAGGCATTTGAATTATCTCTCGAATTCCATCGGGATTTTCGGATAACCACCTAATCGTTCCTTCACAACAATATTCAAACACTCATCACTGGATTTGGTTGTGTTTTTCCCACAGCGTCAACATGTTCACTTTTTCCACAGTTACGCATCTCATTAGAAACTTTGCCCTTCTTTTATCGCACTTCTTGATGTTCCATTACATACTTCTCTTAATCTAATTTCTCTCAACAATTTCTTGTTTTGTTCAAAAACTAAAGCTTACATAGAAAGCGCGACATCTTTATCAAGGCCTAATTTCAAAAGTAAAATAAAAACTCTATTCTATCTAAAAGACATCCAGGTTCTTTTACGTCTATCCGGTAAAAGGCGAAAAGAGTTTAAACATAATTAAAATTACAGGAAAAGTAGAGTAAAGATAGATAGCACTTTGGTATTTGGGTGATTCAGTTTCTCGCTTTTCGGTTTTCATTTTTCCTCTGCTTTTCGATTTGTCGGGGATCAATCGGTAGCATTATTTCTTCTTTCGGTGTGATTCCTTCTCCTCCACAAATAACTTTACTCTGTGTCCATTGGCTATAAAAGTTGTATTTCCATCGATTAGTCCAGCGACTCAGGTTTGTAAACCCGTGTTACTTTAAATGGACTGTCCATCTTGATTTAAGCTTACACGAAACAACTTTAAGCGTGAATTGTACAAAAGCACTCGATCACCTACATGGAACTCACGCTTAAAGATTCTCTTATCATGGAAAGACTTCATGCGTTCTTGTAGATTCGGCGTTTTCATAAGAATCGAGGCGAAATTCTTCTAGTTACATCAATTGAAGCAATCTATGATCACCGGCTGACCTTAGGATCGAAATTTAGAAATCTAATAGCCCGAAGGCTCGGTGTTCTAACTCAAGCGGGAGATGACATGACTTACCAAAGACTAGCTTATAGGAGAACAACCAATTGGTGTTTTAAAAGGCATTACATGCGCATGCGCCCATAACGCATCATCTAATTTAATTGCCGGTTTTACGATTTGAATCAATTGTTTTTCCACGATTCTTTTGATCTCTCTATTTGACACCTCTACACGACCAGCGGTTTGCGGATGATAGGGCGTTCTAGTTTATGTGTTACACCATATTTCTCAACTAACTTAGTAAATGGTCTATTACAAAAGTGTGAACCTCATCGCTAATGATCGCCCTCGGAATGCCATATCTAGTGAATATGTTCTTTTTAAGGAATCGTATGACAACCTTGGTATCATTAGTGGGAAGAGCTTGACTTACACCCATTTTGAAACATAATCTACCATTACAAGAATAAATCTTTTTCCAAGCGATATAGGAAAAGGTCCCATGAAATCTATACCCCAAACATCAAATAACTCACATTCTAAAATAGGTTGCATAGGCATTTCATGTTTTTAGATACATTTCCCCATTTTTGACAAGATTCACAAGATTTAACATATTTATAAGCATCTTTATATAGTGTAGGCCAATAAAAACCACATTGTAAAACTTTAAAAGCGATTTTCCATCCTCCATGATGTCCTCCCGCCTCACGATCATGACAAAGCGATAAAATACTTAAAATTTCATTATCAGGCACACATTTACGATTATCCCATCCGAACATTTACGGAAAAGGTGCAGTTCTTCGAGTAATAAAATTTTAAGTCATAAAAGAATTTCTTTTACATTTGCCAAGTCCAATGAGACGGAATATAATCACGAGTTAAGTAATTAATGATATCTCCAAACCAAGGTGAGATTTCCTTAGAGGAATTCTATTTTTAATAATTGCATGGTTGAAGAGTATCTATTCTAAATAGTTGTTCATCGGGAAATGAATCTTTAATTTCATTCCTATATCTCTTCCTCGATCTCCATTCTACTTAGATGATGCGCTACTACGTTTTCACTTCCTTTTTTATCTTTAATTTCAATATCAAATTCTTGTAGTAGGAGAATCCATCTAAGAAGGCGTGGTTTCGCATCCTTCTTACTCATTAAATACTTGAGTGAATAGTGCGTGTAGACTATTACCTTAGAACCAACAATATACGATCTAAACTTATCTAAGGCAAAAATCACACCAAAAGTTCCTTTTCGTAGTTGCATAATTAAGTGAAGCTGCGTTTAATGTGTGGGATGCATAGTAAATAGCTTTGAGAATTCTATTGTACCTTTGACCTAAAAGCAGCTCCTACTGACTAAATCACTAGCATCACACATAATTTCAAAGGTAAATTCGATCTGGTGCTACCAAAGCTGGTGCGATAATCAACTTCGCTTTGAGGGTCTTAAATGCTTCCATACATTTACTATCAAAGTTAAAAGGTACTTCTTTTTCAAGTAAATGACTTAGGGTTTTGCTATCTTTGAAAAATCTGCAATAAATCTCTATAAAATCTGCATGTCAAGAAATCCTCTTAGAGTCCTTAGATTAGCTGGTGGAGGCAATTTTTCAATCACCTCGACTTTAGCTTTATCAACTTCAATTCTATTTCGAGAGATTCTATGACTAAAACAATTCTTACGATACCATTAAATGACATTTTTCCCAGTTTAGAACTAAATTGGTATCCTCACAACGTTGTAAAACTCTTTCTAAGTCGACAAACACTTACCAAAAGAATCTCCATAAACACTAAAGTCGTCCATAAAAATTTCTAAGAATTTCTCAACCATATCAGAAAATATAGACATCATACATCTTTGAAGCGTAAGCGGGAGCATTACATAAACCAAAGCGGCATTCTTTTATACGCAAAAGTTCCATAAGGACATGTGAAAGTAGTCTTTTCCTATCTCTGCTTTGCAATGAAGATCTGTAAATAACTGAATAACCATCTAAGAAAGCTTGTAATACTTATGACCACTTAAGCGTTCCAACATTTGAACTATGAATGGAAGTGGATGATGATCTTTCTTAGTATGATCATTTAGTTTTCTAAAATCAATGCACATTCGATATCCTGTAATTTCACTTGTTGGAATCCATTCATTCTTATCATTCTCTTTCCTTTGTGAAACCTCCTTTCTTTGGTACAACTTGAGTTGGACTCACCCATTCACTATCGATATAGGAAAGATTATCCCATTTCTAATAGCTTAATGACCTCTTTCTTGACGATTAAGCGTAAATTCGGGTTGAGGCGGCGTTGCGGTTGAATACAAGGTTTAGCATCCTCTTTCGAATTATCTTATGAACACAAATCTCGGGGCTAATACCTCGAATATCGGCATATTGTCCATCCAAAAGCTTTCTTATGCTTTCTTAACATTCTTATTAATTGATCTTCTTCTTTGCTTTCGTTAAAGTAGATGAAATAATAATCGGTAATAGATTATCGTTTCTAGAAAAGCATATTTGATTTAAAGGTAACGGTTTCAATTCAGATTCTTTGGCGGATCTTTATTGATGATTTAGAAGCTGGTCCTTCTAGTTCTAACTCCAAATACTTATGCCATGGTGGCTTAAAAGTAAAGCTTCCTTTATCTAGAGAAAGGATTATCTCTTTCATTTCAATGTCTTCCTCATCTTCTTTATAGATAGACGAGTTAAGCATTCTTCTAACTTTGTCTTCAAAAGTTGGTAAGCGATTATCATAGATGAATGAATATCTTCTATAAAAGAACATGATTACGGTGATGTATATGGATGGTTCATAGCTTTAAAAATATTGAAAGCAACTTCATCTTCATTGACTCTTAAAATTAATTCTCCTTTATGAACATCGATTAAAGTTCTTTCTGTAGCTAGAAATGGGCGACCTAGAATAAGAGGCGCTGAATATCCTTCTTCCATTTCCATAACTACAAAAATCTTGGAAAATAGAATTTATCTACTTTAACGATTACATCCTTAATCATTCCTTTAGGGTACTTAATCGATCTATATACGCCATTTGCAGAGTCATTTGATCTTAGTAAGCTTTCCTATGCCTAGCTTTTTATAATCCTCATAAGACATGAGATTTATACTAGCTCAAGATCACATAAGACTTTCTTAAAAAGAAATCCTCCAATTTCACATGGAATCGTAAAACTTCCAGGATCTTTCAGTTTAGGTGGTAACTTATCTTGCTGAGTGCAGAACATTCTTCATTTAGGCATATATTCTCATATTCCTCTAATTTTTTCTTATTTGATAGTATCTCTTTGAAACTTTCCATAGGCGGGTATATTAATCGAGCTTCAATAATGGGGATATTAACATGAAGATGACGAAAAGTATCAAGAAGCGAGCATACTTTTATCGATTTTGCCTTTTGATTTGATCTTTAGGAGGGTAGGGTAAAGATTCTAAATCTATAACCTTTGGCTCCTTAGTTAATTTCTCTTTTCCTTTTCCTTAAACCTTTGAGTATTACTTAGTCGCCATGTTTGAGTTCTTGGATTTTTTTCTTTAAATTGTTCCTGAATCAATCTCTGCTTGATTTTTCGGTTCTTCTGTTTCTCATTTATTCTAACATGTTCCTTGAATAAATTCCTTAAATCTTTATCCATAGGGTCTTTCAAAATCCTAGGATTTTTACCCAATTTTCACCTTCATTTTCGGGTTCCAAACTTCTATTCCTTTTCAAGAAATTATCTATAATTTCTTCTTCCTAAATCGATTGAATTCATCTTTAGTTTCATCATTCTTTCCATCTAAATCATTTTCTACTTCATTATTCCCAAAGTTTTCTACTCCATTGCTTCTACTAAGCTTCCTACTTCTCGTAACCACAACATTTACCTCTCTTGGGTTTACATCGGTGTTGCTTGGTAATCCTCTGAGAGTCTCTGTTATTACGTTCACCTTCCCTACTCAAATGATCTTCCATATTCCTTAATGAGGCTTCTATTGTTCTCATTACGGTATCATGTCCACTCATAGATGTTTTTATTGTACTCATATCTTTAGTGATTGTACCAATAGAAGTCATCATTGTTTCCATATTCTTAGCTTGAGTAGATACTACACCCATCATATTTTCCATTAGTTTTTCCCATTTTTCAACTCCTTGCCGGGTTGAGTTGAACTACGAGTTCTTGGTATACTTTGAGTGGTATGTTGAGGATAGGATCTTGGTAATGATTGTAAATTCGATTAGATGTATTTTCTTGATAAACTTGGTTATTATTCTATATGGGATTTGGATATGGCGGTTGTCTGGCTTTACTAGGGTTTAGGACCATCGATAAGTAGGATGATCTCTTTAATAGCATTAAGCGAGTTTGAGTATGCATTGTTCAAATTCTATCTTCTTTGAAGAAAACTCACCTCCTCTCTTGAATATCTGTTGGTTCTTCACTCCTAGCGCCACATTATCATGACTTGAGTATTCATTTGGTGTACTATTTTACGAATTTTGGTTCTTATTGCATTGTAAACCATCAAATTTCCTACTCAAATTCTCCAAGTGTGCTAGAACTTCCGTATTAGGCGTACATTCTCTGCAAAAGCTACTTTTCGGTGCTAGAACCGGTTTCCCACATTACGTTATTTTTGGAAATCTTTTCTATAGCATCGTAAAAAATCTGTTTGAGCTTCACTCATCATTAACGAACCACCACATGCATGATCTACATCCATACGTGAGTCTTTTCTCAATTTACGATAGAAGAGTTGAATTTGCATATCTAAGGAATAACCATGATCGGGACACGCTCTTAACAATTTTTAAACCTTTCCCACGCATTCCCAAGAGTTTCCTCGGATCCTTGTCTAAAGTTAGCAACCTCGACTTTTAATTCCAAATTTCGTCCAGAGTGAAATATTGTTTGAAATTCAGTTTGAATCTCCTCCCAACTAGTAAGTGAATGATGTGGAAGAGACATAAACCAATCTCGGGCTCGTCCCTTTAAAAAAAAAGGAAACATAGTCATTCTCGTTAATTCCTTATGAGCACCTTGACTTTTGGTTTGTATTGCCTGATTCTTCAAAGAGATAGAGATGATGATGTGGATCTTCATCATCCTCTCCTAGAATTGGGCTCTTGCGTCAATTAAACCAAAAAGATGAGACTTAATTTGAAATTATTCGCTCCTTCATTAGGTAAAAGTATGGGATTATTAGTACGGTTTCTTCTTCTTGTTTGATCACATATAGGTCTCGGGTTTGGTGGATTATTACGATTATTCGGTTCCGATTTTGATTATTTCTATTATTATTATTATTAGGGTTAACGGGGTTTTGTCCATGCCACAGAGCATGTTCGACCCTTGTTCGGTGTTTAAATCAACGATTTGACCATTCTCGTATTTACTGTTTGAAGATGATTCTTGGTGAGATTTCACGACTAGTATGACAGCGTTTACTCTCACTCTTAGCGCCTTTCGTAAGTGTTTATGTCGGGCTTATAAGGAGCGAGAGGGGCCTTACCACATACGGTCATCAACTAACGAAAATAGAAAATAACACGAAATTGATAGTAGTAAAATTGGTAATTTTCCTAAAAGGTAACAACCAACGAAAAATAAAATAGAAATGAGATAAGAAAAGTGTTGACTTATTCTCGAGAATTTTAAGCTAATACAAGTAGTAACCATAGACACATAAAAAGAAATTAGCGGCGTCCCGGCAACGGCGCCAAAAAGCTGACAGAATGATTGGTATGACATGGTTATATCACGATTAATTATCTACATGTACGCATAGGAGTGAAATTCATGAACATGATGATTGGTATGACATGGTTATATCACATGAATAATCATCCAAGAAAATAAATGCAAAAAAGTAAACCACTGTGATGGACCATTGATACCCGTATCTAATCTATTAAATAAAATAAAAAACTAAACCTAATTTAATGGATTTACTAATTTCTAATTAAAAGAAAACAGATTCCGGTCAGTGCATACTTAGACCATCTCCAATGGGAGCAATTGAAGGGTTTTTCTTTTGCCAAAAACCTTTGCAAAAGGTTTGTTATTGTTGAAAAGGTTTTTGGGGTGAAAAGGTTTTTGCAAAAGGTTTGTAGATACCAACCGGTTCATGTTTCATGCTTTTTTTATTCTTTCTTTTTTTTTCTTTTTTGTGTGGTGTAGAAAAAAAGGTTTATGTGTAGTGGGTCCATGCTATAAGATTTTTTAAAAGGTTTATCATTGTAGAAAAAAAGTTTATAAAGAAAAGGTTTATAATGTGATGATGTGGAGGATGATAAACCTTTTAAAATGTTTATATTTGGAGATAGTCTTATTAGCCAACCAAAGTCCTTGACATGTTTGCCATTCTCCATCTGTGAGATGTCAAATATCATGGTCTCCAATTCTTTTTCTTTCTGTTCTGCGAATTTATTTAATTTGTTATTTTTATTTTTATTTTTATATCGGTGTTGATGTCATGATGACATCGGTGTTCCAATTGGTCACCTTTCCCAGAATAAACAATAAACAATAAACAATAAATAGCGCCGAGGAGAAGGAAAAAAAAATTACAACTATGCATCCTATATCCAGAAATTTTCTTAAGTGGAGATTGAAATCCCCTTATTATACAAAGTGTTCCTCTTTTCATGAAGTCTTATGAAAATTTACAAACAGATGCATCGATTCGTTCTTTTCAAAAATTAAAAAAAAAAAAATGCACCAGACTTTGCAATTTTATTTCTTTGTTCCTCTATTCATCAAATCATGGGGAAATTTACAGTCAAATGCATCAGATTGTTGAAATTTTGATGAAGGAGATGAAGGTAGAGGATAAAAGCACAAGAATTTCTCTACGTTTAAACGTAGGTTCTTTACGTTTAAACGTAAGGATTCCCTACGTTGAAACGTAGGGATCCTTACGTTCAAACGTAAGGAACCTACGTTTACCTGATTTTCCATGTCAGAAAAGGCACAACCTGATTTGCAAGTGTCAGGTCTGACACAACCTGATTTTCAATTTACATCGCCCTATATCCAAAACAATTTGGATCTCCAAAAAATATAAAAAATTTCGAGGAAAAATAAATACAACAATTTCTATACCCGTAAAAGCGGGTTTACAAATGAATCTAACGGTAGCAGTACCAACCCCAATCCATCTCGTCAACCAAATCATTCAACCACGCATTTATATATAAAAATATAAAAGATGCAATATTTATTCAATTCCACTCCTAATTAATTAATTATGCAACCAAGATCGCAAAATCGCTTTAACCTTCACATCTTTGGATATCTGAAACCCAAATTTGGATCCGATCCAAAATTAGATCGTCAGATCCTCAGCACCGATCAAGACACTCGATCTAGCACAGCGGAAGCTACAAATTAAATTCGCATGCGATTTTACAACGATTTTAATTCACATAATTAATTAACAATCTACAAGAAGTTTGAATAGATTTACCTCAGCGGAAAGAGATGAGAAATTCGACAAAGGAGAAGCCACAATCTTCAGATTGTATCTCTAGCATGACATTAGCTTTGGGCGTCGATCATCGCCGTAGAACCTCCTCGAATATGCACAAGAAAAACCCTAGGTTTTTTCTTCAATAAATGACTAAGGCAAGAAACTATTTTTCTTCCTTTTATTTACTTAGTGGCATAAATTGTGTTGTTTTTGTGCTAGGAGGAACTCTCTTTATATAGGAAAATAACTAGTCAAGAGAGTTATCATTTTCACACCACAATTACCTTTTCCCAAAAGGAAAAGATATTTTGCTACAAAAATAAGAGATAATTCCCAAAAGATCAATCTCTTAATTTTTCCATTAAATATCTAACAAATAGATAATTAATTAATTACACATATGAGATAATCTAGGAAAATTTCTTCTCTAACTTATCCACATATATAGAAAATGTCTTTTCTATTTTACATATTATTTACCAAATAAATAATATTTGCATATTCATTAAATAGACCAACTATTTAATTTAATCTCGAGGTTCCTTAAAGCGAGAATACACTCGCGTGTTAAGAGCCAACCAGGGGACCATGGACCTATAACAATGATAGCTACAATAAATTGAATAAAATATTCATCGAGCGAGAATATTTCTACTCAACTTATTAATTCGGAATTACGCCACCATAAATCAAAGCGAACTCTATCGATTATAGATATAACTTATTCTCAAAACGTCGAGTCGAGTCGATAAGCGTCCATTGATATAATCATTACATATAAACTAACCCTCCATAGACTATCTGTAATGAAGTAGGATTATTTCCGTAAACCTTCTTCAATACATCTTATTTACCATTAACCCACTAGTGATCAATTAGTTCATAACCATTACGAACTCCGCGGATCGATCAGTTTCTAGGATTAACAAATAAGGGGATTGTCTTTCTACTTCCCGCAGGAATGAATGAATTCCATATCTGTGAGACACACACTTCTCACTCATTCCAGAATAGTGCCAACGTGAAAGTGATTCGGACCGCGCCTCTTAGCGATCCTTAACGAACACATCAAACTTTATCTTGAAACAAGCAGGAGTCTGTAATCACTTCAGGATTAAGGTTAATTCATATATGATCATCTTGTGATTCAATGAGATTTTCGATCCACGGAATTATATGAGAAATGCAAATTAAATCGGTCGAGACTATATAACTACATCATATATAAATGCCCCACTTAGATAACCAATATCGGCAGTCCGAATAAGGCGGTCACACCATAAAGTGTTCAGGCGCATTAATGGTGGTTTAATCAATAGACCCCATACTTTGATTAAGTTCACCACGGACTAATAGTTCAAGTGTATCATCATAAACTTAATCCTCACGTGTGACACGCACACTAAGTTATATGGCTACATATAATCGACTTAGGGTTTTGTTAGCATATTACTTACAAGCACGAAGCAACTAATAAAATGAGAATAAATCATCATTTATCGGTTATTAAAACAATTACATAAATTGTCTTTCGGACGCTTACTTCAACACTTACAACCAAGCCAATCGTGTGATCGTCGGTGCTTTTGTGGGAGGTGGCTTACGGGAGACAAACACCTTCCACTTGCCATTCGGTGAGATGGCGATCACACTAGATGACGTCCGATATATTACGGGCTTACCGGTTGCGGAAAGGCCGTCAACTTTGATGTTGAGAAAAATGTTGAACCAGATTACATTTGTTCATAACTTTTTAGGGATTCATACATATGTAGTGGCGGATGAGTTAGGACATATTGGTGGACTACGGGTGTCCAAAAGCTGGTTGAAGGAAAACCTTGCGGGTAGATGTGGGTTACGTAATGAGGGACAAGGGTCCAGTAGCAGGGAGAGTAGGTCGATCATTACTGTGGATCATGCAGTGCATGGATACTTGTTGTACATGCTTGCATGTACTTTGATTCAAAATCTTGAGTGGTATCTTGAAGATTTTTAAGATTTTTTTGATCTTCATCAATCATTTCATCAGCCAAATGCTACAAAAATATGTACAATCGTATTCGATAAAGTCATGTTCAATTGGGATGAATATAATATAATAACATATTCACTTAACTGTTGCTTACCTTCCAATACTCCTCGTCGTCGTCTTGTACTACCCCCGCATCATTGGTCTTGCAATTAATTGGTTCAACACATTTTTCTGTGGATTGAAAATTAACAAGAACAAGTTAATGGTACTTCAATGCACTTGAATGGAAAATGGGAAAATTGATACAGAACGTCGGTAGTGCCGATGTTGGTATTTGTCTTGTAACGCCAGCTACACGGACGTTTGAAGGTGACTGGGTAGTAGTTTCTCAGCTAATTAAACGACATCATGGCCAGCATTGGTTCATCCAAACCAACGTCAGGAACACCAGCGTTTCTTGAAACGTCAGCGTAGGGAACGTGTAAATTATGTTGACAATGTCAGTAATGTTGTCGTCCTGACTATACACCCATGGATTCCTATATCACTTAAGACGTCCTTATGCCCGACGTTCCTAACACCTTACGGGCGTCCCTATGGATGGCATTCCTTGCGTCTGCCATGGACGCTCGAAAACGTAAAAAAACACCGGCAAGACTGCTATGATGATCGGAAAACGCAAAATAACCACAATTTCCTCCATCAATCAACGTATAACATGGTACTATGCATGTTGGAGGTTTACCCATTCACTTAGATCACAAAGTGAACATCAAAATAAGATTTTTAGACAAAAAATTACCAAGTTTGATGCTATGGTCTTCTTCTCCACTTGGCTAGAAAACGGGATGTCTTTGATAGACCTAAACCTAACCTTGGAAACAGTGCCAGAAATCTTGACAGACGTTTCCTGGTTTAAACGATCCTAACCGGCAGTGTACCGGGTCAAATTGTGGTGCTAGTATGGTGAGTCAGAGTGTCGAATCCTCAGGGAACTTGGTAATTCTTTTAAGTGGGGTTAAACACCAAGAAGCTATTATTAACTCGATCTAAATCGCAATTTTATCACACAGATCACTACTATTCTAGTTAACATACAATAAATACGTAATTTAACAGTTATTCTAATATAATATATATAGATATATAAATATATATAGATGTACATAAATTGCAAAATAAATATATAGATATATAGGTACCAATATATTAGACAAATAATTTTTAGAGAACTGACCAAAACTTATATAATTGGTTTATACGATCTTTTCGATTAATTGAAATGTGTTCGATCTCTCCTTTTATTTTAGGTCCAATTGAGTAAGTGAAACCGGTGCACTCTGAGGTGAACAATTCCTTCTCACACGAGCTTATGAAATTGTCATATGTCCATTGTCATCGTCCAAGGTCCACAATCTATTACGGTAAACTAATTAATCGAGCAGGTCCCGAGTACAAATCTACCTTTAGATAAAAGGAGTCATTCCGTTAGTCAAGCGGTCAATTTTATTTTAAAGGCTCCGGTTGTCAAAGCCGGACGATTCAACTTTCGGTTTAAGTTTCAATTAAAGTGATGATTTAACATTATTACGATCTCGAGTACAAATTATAATAAAATTCATTTCTCCCAAAACAAATTTACCCCGGGTAGAAATCGGATTCCGTTATCACGTTGTTCACACGGCCAATTTTACCCTCCGGTTTTCTATCTTTTATTTCAAAAGTCGACTACGAGGCGTCAATTCATAATTAGATTATGAATTCCTCAGATCTATTAAATACGTCAATACGAATATGATCAAAATAGAAAAAGATTCAATTAACTCAATTTTAGTCATTTTAACTTAACAACATTTCTTTAACGAAAAGATCGAAATAAAACCGATTACATAGTTTTGGCCAGTATTATATTTAGCCTAAAAACATTATAACAACGAAAAATATAAAAACAAACATAAATACTTAAGAAAAGTTACCCGAATAAATAGTTGATTCGTAAATCGTATCTTCCGGACATTACAACTTCTTTAGCAAAACCGACTTCCGAGATTTTTCCCGAGCATTATAACGATACTAAAACTACATTATTATGGCGTAAGCGCCTTATTTACTACTACTACTAAAAAAAAAAAGAAGAAGGAGATATATATATATATATTTGTTATATATATTTTTTGGTACACTCGAATGATCTCTCGATCTTGCTCTTTATATAGGAAAATTGGTAGAGGCCGGACGGTCCGGTATTAAGCCGGCTCGGTCCGGACTAATGATGATCCCCACTAACTTGATCACAAAGCATGTGCGTAGGAGATATTTATTTTTATATATAATTATTAAACTTCTAAAATTCATATCTCGAGTTCTGGATCTCCAAAAATTGCAAACGAAATGCCAAAATTAAGATCTCGAGAAACTCTACAACTTTCATGAAGGACTCTTCTCCAGATAACGCTTTTTTGATAACCTCGTGTTCCTCCGAAGCTTTTACGGGATTTTTTCTTAATCCAAGTCGATTAGCCACTTGATCACTGTTTAAGTTCTAGACCTCCAATCTTCATAATTTAAATTGCATTGAAACACTCTCGGAAAAATCTACAACTTTCGTTAAGAACACTTTTTCTGAAAATATCATTTTGATGAGCCATTCGTTTGTCGAAGATATTTCTATTATTACTTATCCAGATTGGTTGGCTACTTGTCCACTTAAGCTATTCAATTGACCATTTAAGCTCGTGGCACTTTCTAAATCACTCCAGAGATATGTTTAAACTTCAAAATGTCGATTCTCGGGGTCTCGGTTTATAAATCTGCAATAAAACATCACAAATACCCACGTAAATCGACCACGATTACTCCGATTTACTAAAATCGGTACAAAATTACAACTTTTTTATTATTATTATTACTAAATACTCTAAATTATAAAGACTAACACTTTATACCATAATTTCATATATTTTATATAGAATTCGTTGATAAAACATAATAATATAACGTATTTTTAATCATATAAAAATAATACATCAGTCTTCAAGGGAGATTTCTACATCTTCATTGCAATGAGTGTGCTGATTCATTGGAGTTGATTCTAGATGATGATATCTCAATGTTGTGTTTGATGAAGATGAAGCTTCCATGGGTTTTTTTCAAAACAAGAGAGGTGAAGGTGAAGAAGATGAAGGTGAAGAAGATGAAAGGGGGTGTGATAATATAAGGTGGTGGTGGAAGTAGATGGGGTGTTTATGAATTGTATTTGTATTAAGTTAGTAAATAAAATAGTTTTATGTATTTTTAGTTTAGATTAGATTAGTATATTAGATTAATTGAAGGATAATAATGTTTTGATTAATTTTTTGGAGGACTAGTTTGCATTTTCTAAAAATTGTGGTTTAAGTAGTCGTTTTGGGGGTGTATGAAGTAATAAAATAATAAAAATATGAACCGTGGTGCCAAAAGTATAATTTTGGGTTACGGAGAAAGAAGTGCTTAAGAAGTAATTAGGGGGGTGCCTTTAGAACCCCCCAAAAAATATATTGTTGTTTTCTTTTGAAAAGGTTTTTTATAGGGGTTCTATTGGCCAGGGCCGGCCCTACAAGAAGGTAGAGAGGCTGCCTTGCTCTTAAAGCAACAGTGTCGGGAGGCGTGACAGTACATCTTTTCATTTAAAAAAAAAAAAAATAGATTCAATTGATCCAACCTCATAATAATAATAATAATATATATATATATATATATATATATATATATATATATATTTTTTTATATTGGCCCAATTATTTTTTACTCTAATCGATAAAGGTCCCAATAAAAAAAATTAATTGGCCCAAAAAAATTAGATATACAAACAAGTTTTATTAATTTTTTGTTTGGAAACTATAGAAATTTAAAAAAATATATTATTTTATATCTATATTATATATAAAAAAACACACAGAAAAATAAATAAAACAAACAAAAAAAAAAACTCATTTCACTCCTAAGTAACCCTCCGGCCCTCCCCTCAAACCCCTGCCTTCGTTTCCACTTTCCCTCCCTGCCTCTTCTCGACAGCCGTTGTTGTGCTGCTTTTTTTTGGCAGGTTCTATCGGCACACGCATAATTACTTCCGGCACCTATTTATTGAAATTTTTTTTTACTTTTAGGCACCACATTATTACTTATGGCACCACATAAAAATAAGAAAAATGAAATATTTACACTTTGGTCCCTACAATTATTAAAACTATAACACAACTAATCATATAAAAAATTATATAAAAAAAAATTATAACAACTAATCATATAAAAAAATTATAACAACTAATCATATAAAAAAAATTATAACAACTAATTAAAACAATCTCCCCCCTCCCCCCCCCCTCCCCCCTTATTCAAAACATTTTCCTCCCCTTTCATCTACACGTTTGAAGCCCAAAAAACCAAAAACAAAAGCTGCTGTGGAGAAAGAGAAGAAGAGGGAGAGAAGAAGAATACAAGAGAAGAAGGAGATAATTAGAAGAGAAGAATCGATTTTTATTGCAATAAGGTATGTCACTTGTTGTTCCAATGCAATGGATAGTTGAATTCGGGTTAGATAAGTGTTTCTATGGTGGTTTATTAGTGGTTTTGTCACTTTCCGGCCGTTTTTCCGATTAAGTAGTTGGGGAAGACAACCTGATGTGGAAACGTCACCATTGGTTACGCCCGTACTGTGCTAGCAACATCGGCACTACTGTCGTCGAAGCGTAAAAGTGAAAATAAGGTTTTTCAAGAAAACGTCAGTACATGTAGCGTTGCTTGTTGTTTCCAACGTCGGTGTGGCTAACGTTTGAACTCTAATAAGTTAATACAATTTCTGATGGTAAAAAGTCAGCCAGGGTGGAGTTTGTAGAGCAGTATGAACGTCAGTGGGGTTGACGTTTCTGGATAAAATGATAACTACAAAATTTTTAAGTCTGGTTTGTGTACAATCTTTATTACCCTTCACTTAGTCTTTTTGATGAGTTTGTAATGTGCCTAAATAACACATGTATATGAGGTTTATAGAATATAATGTGGTCTATCAAAATATAGTTAATTTGACATTATATGAGGTTTATGGCTTTATTTTGTTAGTTGATTACTGCAATGGAATGACAACAACTTTCTTGTCTCATGTATAGGTAATTATGACTAAGACGAGGTCTAGTAAGACAGTACGCTTTGCAGATAGCGATGAAGGTACCGAAGCTCATGTTAAGCCTAGTATTGTTTCTCAACATACAAATGTGCCATACACAAGAAGGAGTAAACAACAAAAGAATTTGCAAGCAGAGATAGGACAAGTGAATGAGCCAAGCGAGGTCGATAAAGGAGAGCAGTTGAGACCCACCGAGGCGATTGAGGCGAGTTGGGAGTGGAGGCTCCTTTACTTTCAGTTGAGACAACGGATCCAGTTGAGACACAGTTGGGAGTGTAACCTCCTTCAGTGACAGTTGATACATATATAGGTGTTAGTGCCGGGGCTATGACGGAGTCAGTAGAGACAGAGTTGGGAGTGCAACCTCTTTCAGTGATAGTTGAGAAAGATACAAGTGTTAGTGCCGGGGCTATGGCGGAGCCAGTAGAGACAGAGTTGGGAGTGCGTCCTCCTTCAGTGATAGTTGAGGCAAATACAAGTGTTAGTGTTGGGGCTATGCCGGAGCCAGTAGAGACAGAGTTGGGAGTGCATCCTCCTTTAGTGATAGTTGAGACTGATACAAGTGTTAAGTGTAGTCTCCTTCAGTGATAGTTGAGACAGATACAAGTGTTAGTGCTGGGGCTATGACGGAGCCAGTTGAGGCAGTGGGAGATTTGAGTGCCGGGATTACATTAGAAGAGGCGGTTGTTATTTCGATTGCCATTAGTAGAGAGCCACTACGAGAGATGCATACATGCGATGCGCCACTTGCCGGGCAACCACATCCGATGCGCCCTTTGCCGGGATCACATCCGGTGCCCCGACAGAGGCTGAAGTAGCCGCAGATGAGTGTTTATAGTATGACATCGACGATGGTGTGGTGGTAGACACCGATGTTCTTTTGAGGAAGGATTGGCCAGAGCATGTTGGTTACGCTTTGTTGACTAAGCAAAAGGTATCATATTTTTTAAGTTGTATAATTTTATAAGTTTTGTTTTATACGTATATTATTTTCATAAATCTAACTTTATATTCGTAACGTGCTATTGAACAGGACCGAGGTGTAATTAAATGCAAGCAGTACATATCTCCCCTACGTTTGTGGAAGATCGATGATGAATGTGAACAATTCAAGCAAAGGTTGAGAGCTTATCTGATACGATTCAAGAACGAGATTTGCCCTAGGATCTTCTAAAGGAATCAATAACGAGCTCAAAACAACGATATTAGATAATCCAACCTAAGAACGTTGGCAAGAATGCCACAACGCTTGCTCAAGGTGCTGATAAGTTCTCTAAGGGGTGGAACTCTACAACGAAGAGATCCTCACTCGCAAGTGATAAAAAAAGTCAAAGACTTTCATCAAATTTTCACTCAAAATATAACTGTTTGTAAAAGAACAACCTAGGTGCCTTATATAGGCTACAATATTCATGAAACTAATGTAGCTAACCAATGTGGGATAAATTACATTATAATTTTCGCCACTTTATTCCCTAGTGGACATAACTTGACCCTAATAAGCCCAAATGGCTTTTATTTACCGAAAATAAATATCTAACCCAATATACTAACATATAGGCAACTCCCCTAATGGGCTTTTGGTCTTTTACTACTAAAAACATCATAAAAGAATATAAATAAATTAAATCAAGCCCAAAAGGCCCAATAGACCTAATTAGACTTAAAACGGGCGCATTGGCCTTCTATCTTGGACCGATCTTCTTGCTTCTTGGGTAAATGGTGCATCCTCTTTCTTCTTGGACTGGATCACATCATTCTCTCCATCTTCA
Organism: Gentiana macrophylla; assembly: GCA_026214975.1. Classification (NCBI taxonomy): domain Eukaryota; kingdom Viridiplantae; phylum Streptophyta; class Magnoliopsida; order Gentianales; family Gentianaceae; genus Gentiana; species Gentiana macrophylla. The sequence continues at coordinate 93,596,345 of CM047809.1, read as the reverse complement.
AAAGGATCTGTCCTCAGATCTAAGTCCAATGGTTGTGAAGGGACCGTCAAAATTGGACCTTCCGGGTCACATCATTATCCATTGTACAACCTGTTACATTCTTCTTACAAGCAAGCCAATCGTGTGATCGTCAGTGCTTTTGTCGAGAGGTGGCATCCGCAGACAAACACCTTCCACTTTCCATTCGGTGAGATGACGATCACACTAGACGGCGTCCGATATATTACGGGCTTACTGGTTGCAGGAAAGGCCGCCAACTTTGATCTTGAGAAAAATGTTCAAAACCCAGTTACATTTGTTCATAACTTGTTAAGGCTTCATACAGATGTAGTGGCAGATGAGTTAGGACATATTGGTGGTCTACGGGTGTCCAAAAGCTGGTTGAAGAACAACCTTGCAGGTAGATGCGGGTTCACGTAGTAATGAGGGTGAGGATCCGATGCTTGTGTGAGAGTAGTCGATCATTCTTGTGGATCATGCAAATGCGTGGATACTTGTTGTACATGCTTTCATGTACTTTGATTCAAGACCGCAGTGGAGATAAGATAGGCATAACTTACCTGCATTTTCTAGAGGATCTGGATAAGGTTGGTGAATGGGCATGGGGTGCTGCTACATTGGCAAATCTTTATTGGCAACTATCAAAGGCTTCCAGGACCAATACTATTAGGGTTTCTGGATACATGACATTGCTAGAGGTAACACTTGATATTTAGTTTTTTTTTGTGTTTAGTGTTTATGTTTAAACGCTTACATGACCAGGGGCGGACTTATAGAGGGGAAAGGGGGGGGCACGAGCCCCCCCTTAAATTTTCCGAGAAATTACTAAAATAGCCTTCCTATTCGGTAATATGTTGCAATTGATGTAATATATATTATATGTTCCTTACAAAGCCTAATCTGTGTATCTGGTGTAGTGGTCCAGTGTTGATAGTGAAGGCGGAAGGTTGTGAGTTCGAATCCTTCTTCCTCCCTATTTTTGGGAAGCATTTTTATTTTTTATTTTACTCAAAGTGTACTATATTAAATTCCAAATTCCTCATTTTTTTACTCAAAATTTCAACACTTCTTTTCCCAAGTTTACTATATTAAACTTAAGATTTTTAATTTTTTTTACTCAAAGTTTCAACACTTATTTTCTCAAGATTTCTGAACATTTTAAAAAGATAATTGATATGACAATCCGAAAATTTGTAAACTTATTTACTTTGTTAATCTTTAGATTGTTTTTTTATCGTCAATTATTAATATGAAAAACAATATAGTCAATGTCTTTTTATAATATAAACCCACAACAACTTTCACATTTGTATATTACTCAAAAAAACTTTCACATAGTATAAACCTACAACAAATTTCTTATATGTATCTACGGAAAAAATAATTAAACACTTTTTCCACGACAATTAATTTTAGAATTCCGCCCTAAACTATAATCTGGCTCCACCCCTGTACCACGGTATTGTTTTTACGAGGCATGGGTGTACGAACACTTTCCAACATTCCGACCTCCGATGAACAATAACTTCAATCCAAGGGAGATGGTACGTCATTAAGGTGGAAACCTGTTGCTGGAATTAACGAGCATGTGGCATTGACATCGTTGAAGCATATGAGATAGGACTTAGACTTGATGGAGGCACGAGATGTAAGTATGAACTTTCGCATTAACTAAGATAATGGCTCGTTCAGTTATATTTAAAGCATTGTCCATCTTGCAGGTTGTTTGGGATGCTTATAAGGATGTGAGCATGGTCCCTGATGACGATGTATGCTGGTTTTATGGTTGCATATGGACACTTAACATTGTAGAGGTGTATCACCCAAACCGCGTCGTCCGTCAGTTTGGACATGTCCAATCCATACCACAGTCACCGATTCCTCCAAAAGCATCAAATAGAAGTGGGAAGGTGAAGGAATACAACGTCACACACGAGTCACGTGATGATAACTTCATTCATTATGTGAATCATCTAGTGAATAAGCTTCAGAGAATGGGGAAATCGAGATTTGACCCTTTTTTCCCCTTTCCTTCTTAGTTCTTTCAATTTCCCATTCATAAATTCTAATCTTAAATTCTCAATCTTCAAGACTACACAAGCCCTAACTCCTAAGTTCTTAAGTGGAGGTAATTTTCTATTTCTTATGGTAATTTACTATTTTTCTTATAGCTTAAATGTTTAATAATGTAATCAACTTTTTAATTAGTAAGATGAATAGTCTGAATAGATGATTTAATGTCTATTGGATTTCATAATTTTTTTGTATGTAGAAAGATTGGAAGATAGCATAGCAAGGAAGGAGTAGGAACAAGGAAGAGCCGAAGAGAACTTTTATTTTGACTGAATAAGAGAAGCACATATAGTCATTACATTAATCATGTATGTTTTGTTTACTTGATAGGGTGATTCCGTGATTGGCCTTGCCGGCGTACTTTATGTTTTGTTTACTTGATGGGGTGATTCCGTGATTGGCCTTGCCGGCGTACTTTTTATTTCAATTAGCCTTTGCATTTTGTTAGTGGAATGACTTTTATATTGATGTCATATTATTTTGTGTTTGTAAACTTTTTTAAAGTTTAGGAATCTTGCACGAAAGGGTAGGGTTGTCACTGTCACCGGATGAAAGTATGAAACTCTTACACGAAAGGGTAAGTACATATCAGTTAAAATGACAACTTGTATGCAAACGATTATAAAATATTTACTTTATAAAAAAATATCTAACATTATTTTATATTATTACATCTATATAAAAAAGCACACAAAGAAAAGTAAAAATTATGTTTTGTGTATACGTATAATTTGGTTTTTGTTTCTAAATATGCTTGAAAAGACTACTTTGTAGGCATGTTTTGAGGCTATCAATAAATTGAATTTTGTATTTACGGATGTTAAAAACGCGATAAGTATGTTTAAAAAAACTTCAACTAAAAGGTCCAATTCAGAGACTTGGCCTTAAGCCCAATTAATGCCAGGGCCGACCCTGCTATTGTCACACCCAATTTATTACTGGCACCCTATAGCTTCCGGCACCATAAAAAATTACTTCGGCACCCGGTGATTTTTTATAAAGGGAACGTCGGTGCCACTGGTGTTCCTCGTTGAACCCCAACGCCAGTGTCACTGACGTTGGTGTTCAACAAGGAACACTGGCGTTGGTGTTCAACAAGGAACACCAGTGGCACCGACGTTCCTTTTATAAAAAGTGTTAAAACTTAGAAATGTCGATCCACGACTTTCCACTGGTCTTCCTTGTTGAACACCAACAAGGAACACCAGTGTGACCGACGTTTTTTCATCCGAAAACATAATCAAAAAATGAGTGTCAATAGTTATTTGAGGTGTGCCGACAGAACCCACATTTTTTTAAGTTAATAAAATAATCTTTTTTCATGTAATGTTCTTTTGAAAAGTTTAAGGGCTCATTTTAGTAAGAAGAGTACAAAAAAGTGGGTTCTATTGGAACTCCAGTTTTATTATTGACATCATTTTTTGTTTTTTTTTTCTACTTTCGGCACCACACATATATTCTTGTTTTTATTTCCGGCTCCACACTATTGACAATATTGACACTGACGTTCCTTTTCGATATCAATGTTAGTGGACTTACGTTTCTAAGTTGTGACAATTTTATAACATAAACGTCATTGCCACTGACTTTCATTTCTAAACAGCAACGTCTGTGGCACTGTTGTTGCTATTGAAAATCAAAGTCAGTGACACTGATGTTGCGTTCATTTAAAAAATTCGTGGTGTTGAAGTAATTTTTATGGTGTCGAAAGTAATAGGATGCCAGTAATAAGAATGAGTGTGAATAGAACCCCTCAAATTATTGTTGTTTTCTTTTGAAAAGTTTAAGGGCTCATTTTAGACAAATATTAAGAGTCAAAAGAAAAATTAGTGAGAGATTTTATGGTACAATTGTTGTACTAAATGGAATACATTAGATTCTTCTCTTTTCGCATAATACGTTTTTATCGTGTGTGATAGTTAGAAATGAATGATTGTAATGTAGGGGTGGCAAATTTCCAGATAATCCCGACCCGTCCCGAATCCCATTCCGATCCCGTCCCGAAAAATCCCGATCCCGAATTTCGGGATTTTCCCCGACACGAAAAATGCAGGAAAGGGATCGGGTATAAAACTCAATTACGTCGGGTTCCCAATCCCCCGAATACATACATACATATATATATATACATATATATATACATACATACATACATACATATATATATATATATATACATATATATATATATATATATATATATATATATATATATATATATATATATATATATATATATATATACATACATACATACATACATATATATATATATATACATACATATATATATATATATATATATATATATATATATATATATCACATTTTCATCTCGATATAAATACCCACAACCTTAAATACTAAAAAAACTACTACACTCTTTGCTTCCGTCGTTTCTCACTTTCTCTGCACCTCTCTGCTGCTCGCTAATATTTCAGAGTGTTTTCCTCACAAAAGCCACCCGCTTCCGCAGGCCATCGACTCTGTCGACGTTAACTCATTTCTCCGCCCCCACCTTTTGAACTATTAACATCATATGTTCGGAACATTCATTCCTGACCCGACGGGATCCCGAACATTCGGGTATCACGATTGTCGGGACCCGACGCTTATCGGGTATGGGCTCGGGAAGAAAATTTGAATCCGAATCTTGTAGGGACGGGTTTCAGATAGGAGGTTTGCGGGTTGGGACCCGACCCAATGCCACCCCTATTGTAATGTATGTCATACAACATTTATACAACGGTTATATTATAAAATTTTCCAATTTTAGTTTTGCACTTCGAATACTTGGGTCGAAATCTGATACTTATAATAGTAGCAATTAAAAGAGAACAATGAAAGTATATGGAAATACACATGGTTCTTTTTTTTTTGAACAGTGATCGATTTATTTCAAAAGGCCAACAGACAACTTACATTGTTAAGAAAAGAAAGAAACTGGAAAATGCAAAGGAGCTACTATACATCACAACTCTCATTAATCGTCCATTTGCCAGGCTAGACGTAGATTCTTGGCACGCTCTACTGCTCTTGAAACAAAAATGAAAGCCGGAGGTCCGTCTTGCTCATATCCATGCACTTGTTTGTTGCACCATAACAATATGCCATAAGTCATTTCTCGCCCCAAGTATTTCCACTTCGTAGACCCAAATATGCTTTCGGGTTTCTTCACGAGGTTTAGTGTTACCCAATCATGCACATTAGTGGCCCCAAAAAAGCTGGACCAATTTTTCACGCGGTGTGACAATGCACCACGCCATACGTGCCCAATCACAGTCACATAATACGTGTAGAATAGACTCCTCGTCGTCATCACACACAACACATGTCGCAGCCGGGATAATCTGACGTTTTGCAAGGTTCTCACCAACTGGTAATGCATTATGTAAAATGCTTCAAATTCAATAATTACCCCGGGTCGGCCCCTTTTATTCCCAAACTCTTCTCCGCATGTTGTTGTTTTGAATCGGCTCCTCATGTTGCCGAAGGAACTTATAGGCTGAAGAGACCGTGTATTTTTTTCGCATCCTCTCCCCAATACAAATCCTGATTACTCTCCTCAAAACCATCCCAAAGAACTGTATAGCCTTGCAAATGGCCCCACACTTGAGAACATCCCTGCTTCAGCCTACTTATCAATTCTTTATATTTATGAGAAAGGACTTGAACCCACAGAGTGTCCTTCTACTCTATTAGTTGCCAAACTAATTTCCCCAAAAGGGCAAGATTCATCTCCTTCATCCGCCGAATGCCCAAGCCCCCTACTTCCCAAGGCCTACAAATATTCTCCCAAGCAACCATGTGTAAAGTACGAGTCTGAGCCGTTCTCTTTTAATGCAATTTATACTTTCATAATACTATTTCAGTCTCATAATATAAGTCATCCTAAAGGTCTTTACACAAATTAAGGAAATATTGTATCATAAATTTGAATGTAGATATCTAAATACCCCTGGATTATCATTAATGCAATAGTTGTTAAATAATCAAAAGTAACTAGCTAGATTCATAATAAACTAGGGGTAAGATAGACAAAAATACAATAAATGTTGTGTTAGTAATGTAGAATGACTTATATTGTGGATAAATCGAAAAGTGTAGATGACTAATATTTTGGGACGGAGATAGTAGCATATTAATATGACAGCCTCTATCGGCACCACGGAACTACAATCGGCACCATGATTTTATTATCTTCCATTTAGTTAACCATACCACCAAATCAATCGTGGCACCACGACAATAATTTAACTTTTAAGAAATATACACTTAGTCCTTTAATTTTGTAAAAATAACAAATTATTACTAGTACTTTAATCTTTTTAACATTATTACATTTAAAATACTTAAAAAGTACCCTCAATATTTAGTTTCCTCTTCCCTCTTCTTTTCTCATTTAAACAAAACAAATAAAAACAAAGCTTTAAAATTGGCCGGAGAATAAGATCATCACCGGAAAAATGAAAAGAGCACCGATGGAGGTTAAAATGAGTCAAATTTCAACCAAAAACACGTAAGTGATGATGGTTTATTGTTATTACTTCATTTCGAATGGTAATTTGGTACGAAAATTACAGAGTTGACGCATTTTTTCATAAATATTTCCAGTGAGATTGTAACCGTTTCTACGGGAGGGTGAGGAAGAAGATCGATCTTAAAACGTCAACCACTCTGACGGTTGTTTGTTCATTTGAACGTCAGATGTACTGACAATGCACAGTACATGGGAAAACATGTGTTATACCCGTAACGTCAGGAATATTGACGTTCAGATGCAATTCTTGTAGAATACTTTTGCTTGTAACATGTTTGGATCATGTGAGGACCATTGTTTGAGTCATGTTTGGATTGTTATTTTTTTTATCATTGTTTGAAACATTTTTTATCATGTTTGGATCATTGTTTGAAACATGTTTGGATAATGAAAATACACTAACACAAGTATTTTCAGTACTGGGCCTAAAACGTCACCACATATGACGTTCCTATTGCCACACCAACGTCAGGTTGGCTGGCATTTTGAAAACATAAGCATATTCAGTTCTGGAGTCCAGAACGTCACCAAGCCTAACGTTTCTGGTGCAAGACCCAATGTTTACTGTTAGGAAATCACTAGTTTAACAGAGCGAAATTTAAAATTTTGATTTGCTTTTCCAAGATCGTCTTCGTTTAATACAATAAACACGTTAAGTCGTTTGACGGTATATACCTTGGATGATCTACAAGATCGAAGCTTTGACCGTCAACGGTGAGTAGTACTGTGCGTAAGCCGTCCACGCGTCCGGCCTCTATCGATAATCCACACGAACTCCTCGCCGGAATCCTCCTTGGATTGCTATCAGAAAAATCCGTCTGCTAGACCGGCCTTTTTCTCCCTCTCTAACTCTCTATTTGAAGCTCTCTATTTTACTCAAGAACTATTAGCTCTTGGATTTGTGATGATACAATTGAGCTAGCCAACCCCTTTCTTATATAGGGGAAGTGGCGCCCCATGTTGCCCTAATCTGATTAGGAGAAGCTTCCTAGAAGATAGATGAAAGAGAAAAACATTTTCCCAATAAAATAAGGAAAATCAATTAGATTGATTTATCTCTTTTATTATAAAATCTTATATTAAATAAAATCTAAATATTGCCAATATCTTATATTGAATATATTTATTTTATTACCATAAATCTATTTTTCCAAAATCAATTAATATCAAATATTAATATTATAGTAATCTTATTAATTAAAGTGCACAATCCAAGTGTATCTTATACCCTTGAATGTGGCACCCCAAATTGCCAATATTTGGCATCCGGAATATTCTTTAATTAATAGAATTTATGTATAATTAATATCTTGTATTTTATTTATTCATAATGAATAAATACCACCATATTAATTTACCACTATAACCTTTATAGTCTAGAGATAAACTTTCCTTATTTGATTATCCACTATAACCGCATTTTAATCCGACTCGATGTTCATATGTGTGTGACCCGATAGGCTTCCGAATATGTTGGCCGTACACATAAAGTGCAAATTACGAAAATGTCCTTCACGCCTAACGATCACGGGATAGCGTCTAGCAACACACCGTGACCCACAATCATCGGAAGAGTCAAATGCAATGACTACTACCTTTCATGTGAAATAGTTACCGTGTAAATTACAATCCTACCGCTGTAATAATATCCATACGATCGTATCTCTAGTGTCAATACATTAACGATCGTATCTTATAATATGGATATCATGCTTTCTCGGAATAACACATTTACCCCCACTTTGCAAAGATTCTCGAGAGCTAAACATTCCTTATAAGAAGACCATTTTGGATATTCAATCCCAATCATAGGATACGCGATTCCCGGATGACCAAACATGTATACTCCTCATGCTTCAATATCACACCCAATCACTACCGCATGATCGCCCTTGGATAGGGGAAATCTCAATAGTGTCAAAGCATGACAATCCACACCATGATGCCATGAAGACTCCTGTCTAAAGGATAAATACACAACTGCCACATAGTGCGACACTTAATGTAAGTGGGGCGGTCTAACGTCGCATTCTCTAATACACGTCCACGTCACGGTACCCAAGTGTCTACACTTCGATAAGCGAGATCTATCCCTATCTTCAATAAGATAGAAGACATCCAATACGTCTTTAGTCTAATCGTACTATCAATGTCCCATTCGACAATACATACGACTAGAGGCGTTTAAATGATGGATAATACGACTTGAGAAATGTGAGAAAATGATGAAAAGAGGTTTTTTTTTCTATGGGACTTGAGCCCAGTAAATCTATCCAAACACCACAACAAATGTTTAAAGATAAACATGTATTAAGGTAGTCTTTACAGGCAAAGGTAGATTTACTAGGGTGCCCATTAAAAGAGAAGTTGTAATGAAGTTTCAGAATTACGATCATCCAAACGCACACGTGATGTACAAAATAGCTGTGCAAAAAGAAGCAGCTCAACAGCTAGAGGAAAAAGAAAATTAGCAATACCTCAAGACAATCAATCAGAAATACAAGTTCTACACAATCAAACTGACACCGACACATTTTTAACCTAAGAATACAATAGTAAGAAATCCATTATTATCCTCTTCATTTCTTTTCACTCTCATTGAAAATAAAAATAAAAATAAAATAAAATAACGGATCTGAAAATGAAAACAAATCGTACAATGCCCGCCAGCCTCTAATTGATGCTGCCTGCTTTATTTACCAGTTTCAGCTTCTGTTTTAACATCATCATTTTTCTCTTGTCCTTCAGTTGTTGCCATAACTTCTGCTGGGGCTGGATGGTCGAACTTGCATGTTACTCCATATTTGCACGTCCCGGTCTTCATATAATATGGACAGTGTATGGAACCCTAATTTAAAAACATCAAAATATTCATCAAGGGATGCAGACATACCTATACACACACACACACACTTTCTTGATAACCAATACAATATTGATAGGGGGGTTCTATTGGCACCTCCCTTACTCCCGGCACCACAAAAAATTACTTTGGCACCCAATGATTTTTTATAAAGGACATAGAATATTGAATACTAGTGTGGCCTGGCGTTAGTTCATCACGACTTTCCATCAGTGGTGTTCCTTGTGGCACACCATCGTCAGTGGCCGACTTTTTTTCATCCGAAAAAATAATCAAAAAATGGGTGCCGGAAGTAATTTAGGGGGTGCTAATAGAACCCACCTATTGATATTGTTAGTTCATCCGCTGTCGGGGACAAATATGTGCTACGATAATAGCCCCACCATTGGCCATCAGTCAAGTCAAAGGTTGTTGTCTGGGCCAACTAATGAACTAGTTTTACACCAAAGCATAATTAAGGAGGATTAAGGTTGAATTCATCCTACTAGTTGTAATACAGTTGCTGTCAAATCACCCTATGTGCCATTGATTAAACTAAGATATGCCTTGTTTCGGTGAAAGATAAAGACACTTTTGGTCCATTTTGCTTCACGATATATCTCCAACACTCCAACCAATACAAACTTAACACATGGAAAAAATTAGAATGTGCATCAGCAATAAAATGAGAGGCCTTTCAGCAGAGCATACAAAAGGCATATATTATATACTATACGTACCTCTCTCCTAGGCAACCCAGCAAGACTGAGCTTGACATTTTCCTGCTGGTCATCCTTTACTGTTAGCGATGGAGCCAAACAGTCAATCGGGTGATGAAACCTGCATCTCTGTCCAAACTTGCAATCCCCAGTTTTCATATAAAACTGTAACACAAGAAAAATGTTCAGAAAGTGGCAAACAGAATATAATGCATAGTTATCAAACCGAGAAAGTCAAGTCACGTGAAAGTATCCAGATCACTCAACACTAAAACTATTATGCTCAAGTCTCTGCACTTTATCCCACAAAACTATTACTTAGTAAGAAACTTGAGGAGATCAAGTAGAAACGCACATCACATTCAAGCTCCCCGGGTCGTTGAGGATAAATGGACGGGGCTATATCAAACTGTAACTGCAACAAAAGTAGAATTTATCAATGGGAATTTAGGCGGATAAGAATAAAGTAAAATCACATAGTCCTTGACACAACAAATACAAGGACAATGAAGATATTCATATACTGCCTCCGTCCCCAGTAACTCTCCCTTAAAAAAATGTCTCTAAATATATGTTCTTTTTTATTACACCAATAGATCATTTATCACTGTCAGCAAAAGAAAAAGATAAACAAAGGATAGACAAAAGCTGTGGAATTTTATTAATATCAGAATGATTTTACAATGATTAGCAACCATTGCTTAAATAGGAAAAAGACTAGAGTCTTGACTGACTGGGACTCCCTTGATTCTAGTAATCAATCACAATCAGTCGATCATAATTACAAAATAACAGAAAATCACAATAGAATATTTTAAATAAGGAAAGTCAATTCTCCAATGCTGATTCACCCTAATTTGCTGTAGAATGGAAAGATGACCAAAACACCCTTATCTCAACATTTATTCAACAATTACTCTTTATGCAAATATACCCTTAAATCATATGCTTCATTTACTACTCATAACCCTTTCACCTACTGGTACAAGCATTGGATAAAGGGTATAAATGTCAAGATAATAACAAAATACAACACATTAGTTAAGTTTCTTAATCTGTGAAATTTAAAAAGAGAACACACTTAGTAAGGGTTGGGAGGGGAGAGGAGGGGGGAACTAATACACTATTCATCATAAAACATTCCCTAAAACTTACAAAGAGACGAAAAGGTATAACAAGAGCACTCATCTAGTTTCCAACACAATACAACACCCAAAAGGCAAAAATTTATGGGTGAAATCATCTAAGAGAGTGTATGTATCTCACTGTTGTTTGAAGTATTCTTGGATCAAATGTCTGCATAATGGATGAAGCTGGAACAGCACTGAAGTTCAGAGGATGAGCAGTAGATGTTCCAATAGCAGTAACAGTGGGATAGATCACTAAAAAAGCTGAGCAGTTAACCCTCGAGTATCGTGAAACAACCGATCGAAAATATAACAAAAAAGTGACTTGATACCCAAAAAACAAAACTACTTACTGTTTCTCTCAGGATGATTATAGCGACAAGTTGCACCAAACTTGCAGCTAATGGAATCATAATCACCAACAAAGCAAAAATCAGAATACTATCTGAAGTAACAATGTATATTAAAAGCAAGAAAGCAAAATAATTAGAGGCAAAAAAACAGGAAGAGGATGACTCTAGCTTCTAGGAGCTATGACACAAATAGCATCAAAGGGTTTATTACTATTACTATCATTTTTTTAAGAATACTAAAGTACTTTATCTTCTTTTAGAATACCACATACGGGTGGTCAATCTCTAGGTACTTTTCCACTCAATTATCAAGACATAACAGTTACATAATCACCAAGGGGGGAAAACGTTACCTACCACTTTTGTGACACTAATCAAAGCTAACCTTGTGTAACAGTTCCATACCACAGAAAGGCAGGAATCAATTGCTTGGCTACCATCAAGCACAAGGCACTCTAACCTTATGAGTTCCATGGATTGTCAAATCGCTCTTGGTCCTAATTTAGAATGAACAGAAGCAGTTGGACAGTGTATGGAAATCACAAGGATGCTTTTATTGCTCGTCTGGCTGGGCCGAAAAGATTATCCACCCAATATCAACTCTAATCATCGGGCTACTAAACAAAGACGTATGTTCGTTCCTGTTACTGGAATACTCAAAAGAGTTTCAGCATGAACCCCTTAAGCTGCTGCTGCTATAAAGAATAATAAATCATTGGATATCAGTGTTCCACTGTTTATCCAGGCTTATGTTCCATGAAATTCTTTGTGGTGTGGCATAAGATGGTGTGGTTAGATAGGAACAACAGATTATGTGTGGCAAACCTCAACTGATGCAGGGGACTTGCAAAAACCTCACGAAATATCCTAAGGGTTATGGGATGGTGGGAAGGTCGGAAAATAACTGATTATTATGCCATGCTTAGACTATAGATCAGAAGGACATTACTTATACTGAATATTTATAGTGATCATAATGTAGATGTTAAAGTGCATTGAAGTAATAGCTGATGAGAATATGTTGTCAACTCTTCCAAGTTTTTGCTTTGAAATGTAATGAATTAGCTTACGTAAAGCATCTCAAATATGTTTGGTATGAATTATAAGCAGAAGAAGAAAAACAAATAGGTTACAGATGTTCATAGGACAGGGTGACTTCACCTTCCTGTTTTCAAGTAGAAAGGACAATCAACTTCATCCTGTAACCAGCCCAAAACAGAGAAAAATATATGAAACTGTGAACAAGTTACTGAAAAAAAATCGTACAAATATACATGTCAAACCATATTTAAGAGAATCCACTTTATGACAGTTCAAGATTCATATGAAGTCGCTCAATTACTAAACCACAACTATTAGCTCCCATACTCAATCACTAAACCACAACTATTAACTCCCATATCTTGTCCCTTAACAAAAAATCCTTTCTTACACAACATCATTACCAATAGATCATTTTACAACAGATAATACTTGTCATTGTTAATTTAGTGGCTCGTGATCACAGAGAGGGTGCAGCTCGTGATCACAGAGAGGGCGCGGCTCTTGATTACAGACGATACCAAAAAAACAAAGATTGCTAGTCAAATCTATTGAGCATGAAGATTTTTAGGAGATAGGAAAGAACGAAACAATTTTTTTTTTATTATTTCACTTCTTACTTCAAGAATGAGAAATACACCTTCCCAACTTCAGCCGCCTAATACTAAATTACACCCAACGGACAGGACATTAAAGGCTGTCCCTAAACAGTCGACTACCAACAGACTGTTAATTAAGTTAACAGCTGGTACAAAGAATAAGCGGGAAAATAGAGAAATTCTTAAATAAAGTAAATCTTTCAATAGAGCAGTAAACCAACATTGCATCCATCAACAAATTCTTATCTGACAAGCTCATTATCTTACTCGTATTAAGGAAATCAGACTTAACCTGCAGAAGACCTACTTTAGAGTGATGAACAGCAGATAATGTCACTCCTAAGCATTTAAAGTAACAGGCAAAAGCTCCAAACTGCAATGAGTCAACCTTACCTAAAACGGACGTGCAAGACTCACAGTCTATTTCATGTGTTCAGGGAAGTTGCCAACTTTACCTAGAAACGACGTAAACAGAAATGTTTTTCGAAACCGTTTGCGTAATTTGACAATTGAAGATCTGAGTGATTGTTCTTCAAAAACTTAACCACGTGTGCAGAATTTTTCCACATTACCAGCCCATGGAAACAGGAAAAAAAAAAATCTCTTGCGAGTTGGTTGGGGTTTTGGGGGGGGAGGGGAGGGCGAAGGAGGGGATATGGCTGTGGGAAACAAAAATATATTAGCTTTCAATTGCAAAATTTCAAGGCAAAGAAGCACATAAAAGATTAACAGGGCATACAGAAAGTTAATCTCCTTAGCAGAATCAGTACATAAACTACCTGTCTGACAGGGAGGCCTTTGGAGTTATGCAGCAACGCTGGGGTTAACAGAGGCTTAGTCGTCATCAAATTTCCAGCTGTCTCACTACCATACAAACTTGTACTCTCCATCCTGCTATTTTCTTGTCCAGCAGGAGGTACTTGGAGATCTTTTGGGTGATGAAACTTGCAGGTCATGCCAAATTTACATTTTCCAGTCTTCATATAGAACTGTGAAAAACTAAATCAGCTAATACACAGATACCCCTAGCAATTTACTAAGAGAAGGATGAGAAAGGATCAGTTATGATTCACATCGTGAAATAAAAAATAGATACCGCACACGGAGGCTCATATGGTCTTTCTGGTAAGCTCGCAACATCAACATTCTCCAAAGTAGCCTACAGTCAGAATGGAATAGCCCAGTTACATAACACTGACCCCAAAAAAGAAAGATCTCATTACTTTTCAGCAACCATTCCTGCAAACATACCAAAAGAGCGCCAGCTTTTGGGTGGTTAAATTTGCACCTGCTACCATATTTACACCTTTGTGTCTTCACAAAATACTGAAACAAGAAAACAAAAAATCAACACATAACATACCACTGAAAGTTGAGAGATCTTTAAAGTTAGGCCTTTACTTACAGGACAATCTGGCTCGCCTGGCCTTTCTGGAAGGGACTCCACAGTGGTAGTAAGTGGAACCTGCATTGAAAAGAAATTAAAGAAACTGATGTCGCTCAGAGGAAGGGGAAAAAATTAAACACCAAGCAGAACAGGTCTTGAAAAATCATCTTTACAACTTATTCAGTTTCCACCAAATTACGAGAAGGGATTGAAACGACCGTCAAAGGTAACAAGAATCCAAGAAGGATTCAACTTTAGTACAAATGATGGGCGAAACTCAATAGAAGCCTATCCCGAAGATGAATAAAAAGCACCGTAGTCAGATTCGTGAAAGTCATGGGGAAGGAAATAAATGAAGCATATACGGCTGAGGCATTTAAGAGATTCTTGAACACCAAAACAGAAATAGAAAACACAATCACATAGTGAGCTGATGCCAGCTGAAGAGGAGCATTTCCAAGGCAAACAATTGAGTGCAACAATAGACAGGATCCAATAAAAAGACTGTTGATTCATCAAACCGCATCAAGGTAGGAACTAAATCTAAGGCTGTGATTCTGCATCAGTTTGGCCAAGGAGCGCATCGCTATTTTCCTATGAAAAATAACTAGGGTAGGATCCCATTCTCGTTTTCTCGTAGTGCTTTGAAGCGTACTGAAGAAAGCACTCAAAGAGCAACACCCATAAATGTATTATTAAGATGGACTAAATCCTCATTGATTTACGAGTACTAATAAGAAAGCAGAGTTTTCAACAAAAATGATGCAAAAGCACAAATAGATCTAGTACACAACAAAAATACAAGTGAGACTATAGAGTCAAGCCAATCAATCACACCTATCAGGCTATCAAGAGTATAACCAGATAAAACTTCGGTTGCTAAAGAATAAGTGCTATAACTACCACAAAGCCAAACTTGGACAAACATTACAATCTTTCTGATTACTTCAAAACATCATGCCTTCAAGCATCTGCAATGCAAGCAATATATTCCTATTTCATGACAGTGTTAGAAAAAATACTTTCCTGATCCTTGCGATCCCAACATCCATAACAGTCTTGTCACATATTCCAGAATTTATCTCAAGCAAATATGTATCACGATTCAGCATGTGGCTAATAACCTCCTAAGGGTAAACATTCTAAAGGTGAACATGAGGACACGGACGAGTTAAAAGTGCACCAACACAGAAATCAATGGAATGAGCAAAGGGAACAAAAGAAAACAGCTAGTTACAAAATACTACAAATAAGTTTAACCCTACCAAACATGTTCATAAGCGCAGCAAAAAATACTTCCTTCGTCCCGTAATATAGGTATTTTGCCTTCTCTTTTTGTCCCACCATATAGTCTTTAGAATACCAATAAAGTATTTTCAACGGGTGTATTTAGACACACTCTATTCTCTAATTCCACTCAATGCAAATAAAACAGCTTTATTCATCTGAATAATGTAAGCCTTATCTCTCTTACTTTTATCTTCACAATACAACACATCCACTTTATTCGACACAAAACCCAATGCAATTCAGACAACATATCAACAAAATTTCATTCACTGATTAAAAATTAACCTAGATAAATCCATGTCCAAACAGACAATATTTACTTCATCGTACACTTAATTTAATATCAATCCAACAACTTTTCATTACTTTTCAACTATTGAATTATGATAGCCAAAGGACATTTAGACATATTCATTCAATATTCATGACATCCATCCACTTTCTTAATCTATGTAAAACCCTAAAAACCTTATCTCCAGGGACGTAGGTAGTACATAGTGATAGTACTAAAAAAGTAACAAAAAAAACGAGCACCAATCAATCACAGAATAGTTTTACTTTCAGTTGTCCTAAGAGTGAGAAACTCACATGTAGTGCCACGACCCAAAATAATAGGACATGCAAAAGTTGGTTAAGAACTTAAATCAGACATAATTTTAACATCTTAATACTGATCAAAGTTTTTTTAAGCTGTGCCCAGACACACAAGTAAAAGTTTAGGGATAACAGGTGACCCCAAAAAATTAAGCCAAACAAAACTAGCATTTGCAGTAAGCGACTCCTATCCGTTGATTATAGTAGTTAAAATAGCATTTGAACGGCTAATACACATGTTCTCCTTCAAAACAGATGAACATTAAGCTTTGAAACAATAATGAATCCGCTACAAAAAATATTATACAAAGTAAGGTTTGTGGCTTGAAAAAATACTACTAGAATAAACATTGATATAGCATTAAGTAATCACCTCTTTCCAATCTGGGATTCCGCCTTCAGGAACCCAAATAGGATGGTCAAACTTGCAGCTATCGCCATACATACAGGTTCTTGTGAGCATATAATGTGCACAATCCTTCTCTCCAGGCCTCTGGGGATATTGAAGCAACTCGACTCTAGGATGCTTGACAAGAGGGTTGATGGAAAACAATGCTTCATTTTGCCCAATCATATTATAAGTACTCGTAATAGTCGGATGATAGATTGCTAATATAGATGATAGAATATATAGGGAGAAAGACAAGTGAAATACATATAATTATATCAGTACAGTTTATAGCCATAAAGGATGCCAACTCATACCCCAAACAAATTTTAAAAAGATATGTATAGTAAAAATAATATCTATACTGCCCACGAAATAGCACAAATTAGGCTAGAATATACTGATGATATATATTGCAAACGCAGAAAATGGATTATCTAATAGTTTAACTTGGTAAAAAAGCAGCTTGGTGCATAAAAGTATCCTTGTCATGCTGTGTCCGGAGAAGGACGCACCATTTAATGCTTTAAGCTTAGTGTACGCAGTCTTACCTTACATATTTAAAAGAGGTTTCCACAACTCGAGACCCGGTCACACATCCACAGTTTTTAGTTTTTACCGCAAGGTTAAGGCCCCCCTTTAATAGGTTAGCTTAGTATGATAACATAAGTATATGAAGAATATAGAACATATATGAGATATTTCAGGTATTTAAATTATTATAGGTTTCCATAAAAAAAACCAGATATTACATTTCAATACTTTATACTTAGGTGGCTACACAAAAGCCTATAATGGATGTCAATGCAGTAGGACAACCTACCAAAAGAGCTGCGTTAAAGCATCTAGTTGAAGTATATCTAGTATCAAAAGTACAAGTTTTCAGTGAAGCAGTCAAAGGTACCAAAATCCGCAGAGGCGGGAGTTCAAGAATGGCCATATCACCTTCCAAACTGGTCCTTTAACTAAAAACTATAAAACTCCATAAGCGCACTAAGTTATTAATTCAAAGAATTATCCCTTGATCAAGTAAATGACTCTCAAGATAAAAACAAACAAAAACACGTTTATCCCAAAAGAAAGAGCAATAAACTTCAGCTCATAACTACCAAAAACAAGCACAAAAAAACTGCGAAGAAGAAGAAGCAGAAAGAGGAACAGCAATTACCATCGGTTGCTGGGCGCTTCATGCCAGCATAAAAACTAATTGCAGCAGAAGCGGACCCTGCTCCAACATCGACACCTGGAGGACCAGGCCATGATAGATAGGAAGCCAATTGAAGAGGCTGGGTAGAGGTGGTGGCGGTGGCGGTGGCGGTGGCGGTGGCAGTGGCAGTGGCGGTGGATAGAGCCGGAATCACATTAGAAGCAGATGCATAACTGTCCGAGTAATTGAACAACATGGAGGATGAGGACAATGGCTCAGACGAGCTGAGGTACCTTGAAGAGCCTAGCACTGATGTGTCGGACGAAATGTAGGGCTCTGTCACGGATCTGGAGAAGTACTTACTAGTGCTGCTTGACAAGTTTGCCGGTGCCCCGCCGCTGCCATAGTTGCTGTAATTGAAGCTATAAAGCTGATTTGCCATGAACGTCGCCGATAGAGAAATTGAAGCCCCAACCTAACACCTAAGATGTTTTACGGTCACCCCCTTCACAGGAGAGCAAGGCAGGGAACAAGAGTTTAGGTTTGTGTGTCAATTAAAAAAAAAAAAAAAAAAAAAAGTGTTGCACGAGTACATCGACTATGATGCTATTAACGGTGGAGAAAAAAAAAAGATGTTTGATTATATGTGTCTATAAAAAGAAGGTTGATTCTGGTTGATTCTGCTAGTGCTGGTCGGATTTTCAAACTCAAGTATAACTAACCCCATAAACATTTCTGATTTGATTAAATTTAGTGTTGACGCTGCTTTGGATAGTGGTGTATTTGCAACCTATCAATGGATCACACTGATAGCTGTGGGATTAACACGATAGTGCACGCGTTCGGCGAAGTCCCCTTACCATTCAGCCGTTTATAGGCCAGTAGAGTTATTTAATTTTACTGACCACCCACACGTCGCGATATAGTCTTGTGTCTAACCAAGAATGGCATGGTATTTATTCTTTTACTACACACTTATGTATTTGTTTATCATTAACTAACCACCAATGTGTTTTCAAGGCAAAACTCACTTTAACCAACTCTATCCCTTGTCTTAGACATCTAGATACAACGTCCTATCACATACACAGACATTGGAGGATACTAATCCACCAAAGCACAAGCCTATTATGCACTTCCAACGGTCCCGAACTTCAACTCCCTTTAAGAGTAATTCAGTGCCGGAACTAAACGCATCAGAACCTCGTTGAAGGCTTGTTCATGTTTATTTAATGTTATTAGATCAAGAATCAACACTTAAAACTCGACACATAGCTCCAAAACATCATTTTTCCCAAAAACAGAGTCAATGCGTGGGCATTCACTGGTTCTGGGTCCTCCCTTTTCATCCTGATCTACCAATGCGTGCGCATTGTCTGCAATGCGTGCGCATTGCCTGTGCAGAAAGCATCCTGAACCAACCTGAAGCAGGAATGCGTGCTCATTCGACATGCTGGAACCATCCTGTTCAACTCTGAACCAACAATGCGTGCGCATTGTGTACGCATTCCACCTGGACAAGCCGTAAATATGATTTTTCAACACTTCTCTCGATTCTACAACTTTTCCAAACATGTTCTTCATCAATTTAACAGCAAAACAGCAACAACTAAGGCACTTTAACATATTATATCATGGAACATTGTTCCAAGCATCAAAACATATGAACTCTTGCATCAAAACAACTCCATCTCATAACAAACTCTATAACACTTGAATTAACACAATAGGAAGATCTCTTACTTGTTTCAAGCACAAAACACCGCAAACTTGAAGAAAAGACTGCAGCAACACCTTCAACTCCAACAAAACCCCATTTGATCCACAACCAAATCAAGAACTAGTCAGGATCAAGGTTTCTGAACATCTATAACAACGAATTAAACCAAGAAACACCAAACTTTATCACAACTGCCCTTAGGCCGACTTTCATAACTTGATAAAACTTGAAGAACTTTGTATCAACACGATCCTCGTTTCCCACAATTCCGGTGTCCTACTTGAATCTGAAAACCACCAAGAATTCACTTAGAATTCTGAAGAAGTAACCGTGCTCTTTTCTTTTGCTCTCAAACTTGCAGGAAGTTGTATTCAAAATTCTGAAAACTTGCAACTTAGTGGGAAGTTTTATTTTCTTCCAAATAAAATTTCTCCTCCTAAAATTCCATTAAAACCCTTACTTGTCCATTAATTACAGTTTAGTCCCCAAGGAATATATATATATATATATATATATATATATATATATATATATATATATATATATATATATATATATATCAGATTGTATTTTCTTTATTCCATAAATTAGAATGAATCTAATATTTCGTTTTCACAAAGTATATGTCTCGCGCTTTCCCAAAAATCGAAATATTACAGCACGTCTTTATCTAGAGAATATCTTCGTCTTGTAGGTGAATGGAGTGGGGTATTTTCCGACCTTCTCACGTACTTCTTGCAATTTCTACAAAAAGGCATGGAAAATATTTTTAACAAAACCATATAAAAGTTTGTATCATAGAAAGTGCCGAAAACGCGTTGTAAATTTGCTACATTATAGACATACGCAGCGAAGATTGTCGTTTATTCGTGATAAAAAAAATTGACAATTTAATAAAATTCTAGTATTTTACATCATATATTCAAACTATCAAGAATTGTGTAATAAAATCAATGACATAAATTGTAGGCATCGAGAAAGTGATGTATTATATACGGTATATGAGGTTAAAGAGCCATAGAGAATGTGACCTTTTTATAATGGAATCCATGGGTGGTGACGATGCTGGAAATCATCGGGTAGTGAATCCGGGGCATTTTTGTTAGGAAATCACTAGTTTAACGCAGCGGAATTTAAAATTTTGATTTCCTTTTCTAGATCGTTCTTCGTTTAATGCAATAAACATGTTAAGTAGTTTGACGGTTATATACCTTAGATGATCTACAAGATCGTCGCTTTGACCGCCAACGGAGAGTAGTTCAATCGCGCAAGCCGCCCACGCGTCCGGCCTCTATCGCTAATCCACACGAACCCTCGCCGGAATCCTCCTTGATTGCTATCGGAAAAACTCCGGCCGCTAGATCGGACCTTTTCTTCCTCACAAACTCACTATGGAGAGTTCTTTATTTTACACAAGAATTATGAACTCTTGCAATTGTGTTGTCAAAAAAGCTTGACACCCACTTCCTTTTTTATAGAGCAAGTGGCCCCATATGTAGTGTGGAGGAGAAAAACCTTTTTCCAATAAAATAAGGAAAATCAATTAGATTGATTTATCTCTTTAATTATAATATTTTGTCAATATCATATATTGATTATAATTATCTTATTACCATAAATCTATTTTTCCAAAATCAATTAATATCCTATATTAATATTATGGCAATATTTATTAATTAAAGCACAATCCAAGTGTATCTCATACACTCAAAAGTGGCGCCCCATTAGTCAACAAATTGACTTCCGAATATTCTTTAATTAATATAATTCGTATATAATTAATATCTTGTATTTTATTTATTCATAATAAATAAATACCACCATATTAATTTACCACTATAACCTTTATATAGTCTGAGATAAACTTTCCTTATTTGGTTATCAACTATAACCGCATTTTAATCCGACTCGATGTTCATATGTGTGTGACCCGATAGGCTTTCGAATATGTTGGTCGTAGACACAAAGTGCAATTTACCAAAATGCCCTTTATACCTAACGATCACGGGATAGCGTCACAAGCAACACACCGTGACCCCAATTATCGGAAGAGTCAAAAGCAATGACTACTACCTTTCATGTGAAGCGATTACCGTGTAACTTACAATCCTATCGCTATAATAATATCCATACGATCGTATCTCGAAAGTGTCAATACATTGACGATCGTATCTTATAATCTGGATATCATGCTCTCTCGGAATAACACATTTACTCCCACTTTGCAAAGATTCTCGAGAGCTAGACATTCCTTATAAGAAGGCCATTTCGGATATTCAATCCCAATCATAGGATACGCGATTCCCGGACGACCAATCATGTATACTCCGCGATGCTTCAATATCATACCCAATCACTACCGCATGATCGCCCGTGGTTAGGAGAAATCTCAATAGTGTCAAAGCATGACAATCCACACCGTGATGCCATGAAGACTCGGTCAAAAGGATAATTACACAACCGCCACATAGTGTGACACTTAATGTAAGTGGGTCGATCCTAACGTCGCATTCTCTAATACACGCCCACGCACGGTCCAAGTGTCCCTACACTTCGATGAGCGAGATCTATCCCTACCTTCTAAAAAGTAGAAGACATCCAATACGTGCTAGTGCGATTATACTATCAATGTCCCATTTGATAATATGTAAGACTAGAGACATTTAAGTACCAACCTTGTTATAGTGATTAGAGATCTCATCAACCATAATCACTATCATGGTTTCTCTATCACAGATCGATACTAGGGACGTTACTATATATATATACAACAAATAATATGAAGACAAACAATATATAATAACATAAGTGCTTTTATTAATCATAATAAAGTTATTACATGAACTAAATGGACTGTAAATGACCCGACCCGGTCGGATCCGGTCCGACCCGATTGGGTTTAGGACACCTTTCCAACAATCTCCCACTTGGCCTAAAGCCAATCACCCATATGCCTAAGCCCGTGCAAGTGAACATGTTTCTCATGCTTAGCTTGAGACAATGCCTTGGTTAACGGATCAGCTATGTTATCATCCGTGTGGACTTTCTCTATCTTTACATCTCCTCTATCTACTATCTCTCTAATCAAGTGATAGCGCCAGTAGCACATGTTTGGACTTCGATGAGACCTTGGTTCCTTTGATCGAGATATCGCTCCATTATTATCACAAGATGCGAGGCTTTGGACCTTCAATGGAGGAACCACACCAAGTTCGATGAATGAACTTCTTCATCCAAATCGCTTTTTGCCGCCTCCGAGGCTGCTATGTATTCGGCTTCCGTTGTAGAGTCCGCAGATAGTCTCTCGCTTGGAACTCTTCCACTCACCGCTCCGCCGTTAAGCGTGAAAACAAATCCAGATTGCGACTTAAAATCGCCCTTGTCGTTTTTGAAGCGGCATCCGTGTAACCTCGTAATACTAAATCATCGTTCCGAAAACCAGGAACATATCCCAAGTGACGTCTCAAGTACTTAAGGATATTATTGATGACAATCCGGTGACCATCACTGGATTGGACCGGTACCTACTAGTCATACTAAGAGGTACGAGGCGCCTACGGTCTTCAGGCATAACATGGCATACATGATGGACCCGATTGCCCGAAGCATAAGGGACTTTACTCATTTGTGCCTTTCCTCCTCTCTGTCTTAGGACTCATTCCTTTTGTGAGTAGACCCCATGTGACATGGGCGGCAATCCTTTCTTGAGTGCTCCATGTTGAATCTCTTCAAAGATCTTGTCTATGTAGGTGGATTGTGATGAGACCAAGCAACCTTTTAGATCTATCTCTATAGATCTTTATTCCTGAATGTAGTTGCCTCACCCAAGTCCTTCATTGAGAAGTTCTTGGATAACCAAGCTTTGATTGATTGTAACATAGGCACATCATTCCTATGAGCAAAGTATGTCATCCACATAAAGCACTAAGAACACAATGGCACTCCCACTAACCTTCTTGTAAACACAGGCTCATCTTCGTTCTTGATGAAATCAAAACTGTTTGATTATCTCATCAAAGCGAAGATTCCAACTCGAGAAGCTTGCTTTAATCCATAAATGGATCTTTGCAATTTACACACCATCCTCTGGCGTCATTGGTTGTGAAACCTCAGTCGTGTCATATACACTTCCTCAGACGAGTTCCCGTTAAGGAAAATTTGTTTTCACATCCATCCGCGATTTCGTAATCATGGTATCTTTGCAATAGCAAGCAAAATTCTAATGGATTTTAACATGGCAACAAAGTAGAAGGTTTCATCATAGTCAACTCCTTGTCTTTGCTTATAACCTTTTGCCACCAACCTAGCCTTGTAGGTGGTCACGTTATCGTCCATGTCGGTCTTTCTCTTAAAGACCCATTTACACCCCTATGGGAACTATTCCTTCAGCGGATCAACTAAGTTCCAAACTTGGTTGTCTTTCATGGATTCCATTTTGAATTCATGGCTTCTAGCCATTTCTCTTTGTCATGCCTTAATAGCACTTCCTCATAAGTTCTAGGGTCCTCATCTTCCATGAGATACACGCCAGTGTACCTTTCGGGTTCACGGCGTTCCCTGGTGGATCTTCGAGGTGCTAGTGTGTCCACGGTAGAGGCTGGTGTCACATCTGTGTGTGGCAAGTCCTCTACTTCCATCAACTGACTATTATCCGTAAGTGGTTCTCGAATTTCTTCAAGATCAATTTTACTCCCACTGACCCTATCCAGAATAAACTCTTTCTCCAGAAAGTGGCCAGTCCTGGCAACAAACACCTTTTGTTCCTCAGGATGGTAAAATTGGTACCCCTTTGGTTTCTAAGATATCCCACAAATAGACATTTGTCAGACCTGGGCTCTAATTTGTCAGGCATCATCCGCTTCACGTAAGTCGGACAACCCCAAGGTTTTAGATGACCTAGGCTCGGTTTTCTCTTAGTCCATACCTCGTATGGCGTAGAGTCAACCGTCTTTGATGGAACTCGGTTCAGTGTATAGGATGCGGTTTCTAGAGCATACCCCCAAAATGATTTTGGAAGAACTGCGTAGCTCATCATGGATCGCACCATGTCCAACAAGTGCGGTTCCTCCTCTCGAACACGCCATTCATCTGTGGCCCGGGAGGAGTCCATTCGAGTAGAATCCCATTCTCCTTCAAATAATCTTGAAACTCTCCATCTAGGTATTCTCCGCCTCGATCGGATCGAAGTGTTTTGATTTCTTTACCTATTGTTTCTCCACCTCACTACGAATTCCTTGAACTTTTCAAGGCTTGATTTAAACTTCATTAAGTATATATAACCATAGCGAGAATGGTCATCAGTGAAGGTGATAAAATAAGAGTATCCTCCTTTGGCTTGAATTGACATTGGGCCACACACATCAGTATGTATGAGCTCAAGCAATTCATTGGATCTTATCCTTTGCCTTTGAAAGGTGACTTTGTCATCTTGCCAAGTAAACAAGCTTCGCATGTATCAAATGATTCGTAATCGAATTGATCCAACATTCCATCTTTATGGAGTTTGGAAATGCGATTCTTATTTATATGGCCAAGTCTACAATGCCATAAGTAGGATTCATTCAAGTCATTTGTTTTGGCTTTCTTGTTATTTATATTAAGAACGTCAACATTCATATCTAATATATAGAGACCATTGCTAAGTATGCGATTACCATAAAAGATTCCATCACGTGAAAAGAACAACATTTATTCTCAAACGTAAAAGAAAATCCATCAACATCTAATGCAGAAATAGAAATAATGCTCTTCGTAAGAGCGGGAACAAAATAACGATTATTAAGTTCTAGTACTAGCCCATCGGGCAATGAAAGAAAATAAACTCCTACACGCGGCAGCAAAGAACACTTGCTCCATTTCCAACGCGTAGGTCCACCTCTCATTTCCTCAGATCTCTAGTTCTTCTTAGTGCCCGTGCATATTCGTACAAATATGAGAACCACAACCATGATCTAATACCCGGTGGTTAGACTTAGAAGAAGTAATGTTGATCTCAATCATAAATATATACGAAGTCGAAGCATCGAATGCTTCTTCTTGGTACTCAAGAAGCCCTTGCGTTTCTCCTCCAATGTCCGGTCTCACCGCAATGGAAGCAAGCATCCTTGGATTTGTCTTTTGCTATCTTAGGCGTTGGCTTAGGTGCACCTTCGCCTTCTTGGACTTTCTCGGGCTTTTGCCTTGCCCTTGCTTGAAGTGACCAAACAACACTTGCTTTCCTTCCCTACTACGGTGCCTTCAAAGATTTTCAACATGTTCAATAACTCCGCTAGGAGCAATCTATCTTGTTCATGTGATAGTTCATCACAAAGCTGCGAGAATGAGTCGGTAGAGATTGCAGAATCAAGTCAATACTCAACTCGTTCCAACTTGTGGCCCGCCTTCCCAAGCCTCTCTATGTACCCGATCATTTTAAGCACGTGTGACCCACAAAGAGTCCCGGATGCCATCTTACAACTAAACAGGGCCTTCGAGACCTCGCACTCTCGAAGACGAGACCGAGAAGCATAAAGCTCCTTCAGGTGGACCATGATAGAGTAGGCGTCCATGGACTCATCTTTGTTCTGCAGATTCAGTGTCATAGAAGCAAGCATGATACATGTAGCATCGATCTTGTCGTAAGCGATTGCTTGTTGTACTTCTCGACAACATCTGCGACCGAACCCTCGGGCTTTTCCGGTAGGGCCTCGTCCAAGACATAGCCAATCTTCTCGTGCCTCAAAACGATTTTGAGGTTTCTTTCCCAATCGAGAAAATTAGTTTCGTCAAGCTTGTTATCGATGATAAAACGAAGGTTCAATTTGTTTGACATTTTCTACAACAATAAATAAAAGATAGAATAAGTAAAAGCTCATGTATAAAAACCCTAAATTTGCACTTAATGAATCTATAAGGTTTTTACTCCCACTAGCCAACTATTCCCTATTGGCTTTCAAGAAAATAATTCCTTTAGTGGGCAAGATCCCATCGAACTACCCCGACCCCAACTTTGGTGATGGGCGAAAATAATTAAGCAGTGGACAACGATTTGTCGATCGTATCTTATACGATTCTTGTTGTTTTGACCATCAACTCTTTGACAATATTTCATCTTATGAAATTAGCCAAACCCTTGCCTCTAAAATCCAAACGGCCCCGCTTTGGTTTGGTGCGAGAGAATTCTTAGTCGAGTCTTAACCCCAATATTCATGAGATCTCTTTCGATCATATCTCAATAACGACGATATACCCGAGGTAGGTCAACCCCTTTGGGTGGTGAGTTGGGTCCGAACAAGGGCTCTTCACCGTCGTTATAATATGGGAGGCAATTCCGACTTGATTTTTGATGTGGGAATAATTTTAAATTAATTCACTTAATTAATTTGGTTTAATTATGGTCTCATCTACTATGTGCATATTACTACGATATCATATAAAGTAAAACATACACAACATTCGCGCATAAAATAACCGGTATGATCATGGACTTTTTTCTGAGTGCGGTTTGAATACAAACCGAGCTAAACCGCGGGTCACAAACTAAGTGGTATCTACAACCGCCAATAGGATCTTTATTCTTTGTCAGACGCCAATGGGTTCTTTATTTCTCCTTGGCCTCGAACTTTTGCTCCATTCTTGTTACATAATAAATAATTACACCCGCCACACTTTGGGGAACTCGAGGAATGGGATAAATGCAAAAAGTAAACTAGGTCACGTTCTTCATAACGACCTAGGACAATTTTCAAAAAACCAACATAAAGAAAACATTCACATCTATCCTATTGGGTGAGTCCACGATCAATCGCAGTCCATATAATCACATTATATCTACACATCTAATCCATACAATTTTATCTTATGAAAAGATTAAATTCTAATTTTAACTACTACTACTCATGCGTCTTTATTTTATCACATCAAATAATTAAATAACTTTTAATTAATTATATGATTTAACCAAAATTAAAATTAACATTTAATTTTAAATCGATTTCAATTTTAATTAAATTTGAACTATTCAAAATAAAATTAAAATTATAAAGTCTCCTATTTGTTTCATTTCCAAAACTAAATTTAGCTTAAAGTCGCTTACTTTCCAAAATCAAAATTTGGAAGTGGCTTACAAGCCAGCTCATTCCAAATCAAATATTTGGAAAGGCGCAAGCCTACTCCAAATCAAATATTTGAAAGGCCAAATTATTTTAGTACAGGCTCGCCACTTTCCAAAATCAAAATTTTGAGAAGTGGCGCAAGCCAGCCTATTCCAAATCAAATATTTGGAAGGCTCAAGCCTATTCCAAATCAAATATTTGGAAAGGCCAAATAATTTTAGTTTAGGCGCAGCCACTTTCCAAAATCAAAATTTTGGAAGTGCTGCAAGCCAGCCTATTCCAAATCAAATATTTGGAAAGGGCTGGCTCATTCCAAATCAAAATTTGAAAGGCCAATGTCCATATAGTTTCCCGATGGTCCAAACTATTTGAACCATTGGTTGGCCATACGACACAACTAAACAAACGAGATATCTATGCACAATAAAATATCACAAAACGAAAAGGTTGATTTCCCCAAAAAGGAAGAGGAGAGCCGACGGACGACGAGCCCGAAGGCACACCGCCGCCGCCGCCGCCGCCGAGGGATGGGGCGCCGCCAGTCGGCCGACCCCCATGAACCCTATATTTTTTTTTTTTTTTGTTTTAACGTTTCGCGATTTAAATCTTGCATCTATCGATTAAATACTACGCATTTAAATTATGCTTATTGCTTAAGCTCAAGTCCTGCCTCTCGATACCTTTGTTAGAAATCACTAGTTTAACGCAAATGAATTTAAAATTTTGATTTCCTTTTCTAGATCGTTCTTCGTTTAATGCAATAAACATGTTAAGTAGTTTGACGGTTATACCTTAGATGATCTACAAGATCGTCGCTTTTTGACCGCCAACGGAGAGTAGTTCAACGCGCAAGCCGCCCACGCACGCGTCCGGCCTCTATCGCTAATCCACACACGAACCCTCGCCGGAATCCTCCTGGATTCTTTATCGGAAAAACTCCTGGTCGCTAGCCGGACCTTTTCTTCCTCACAAACTCACTATGGAGAGTTCTTTATTTTACACAAGAATTATGAACTCTTGCAATTGTGTTGTGCAAAAGAGCTTGACACCCACTTCCTTTTTATAGAGCAAGTGGCGCCCATATGTATGTAGTGTGGAGAGAAGAAAACCTTTTTCCAATAAAATAAGGAAAATCAATTAGATTGATTTATCTCTTTAATTATAATATTTTGTCAATATCATATATTGATTATAATTATCTTATTACCATAAATCTATTTTTCCAAAATCAATTAATATCCTATATTAATATTATGGCAATATTTATTAATTAAAGTGCACAATCCAAGTGTATCTCATACACTCAAAAGTGGCGCCCCATTAGTCAACAAATTGACTTCCGGAATATTCTTTAATTAATATAATTCGTATATAATTAATATCTTGTATTTTATTTATTCATAATAAATAAATACCACCATATTAATTTACCACTATAACCTTTATAGTCTAGAGATAAACTTTCCTTATTTGGTTATCAACTATAACCGCATTTTAATCCGACTCGATGTTCATATGTGTGTGACCCGATAGGCTTCGAATATGTTGGCCGTAGACACAAAGTGCAATTTACCAAAATGCCCTTTATACCTAACGATCACGGGATAGCGTCTAGCAGCAACACACCGTGACCCCAATTATCGGAAGAGTCAAAAGCAATGACTACTACCTTTCATGTGAAGCGATTTACCGTGTAACTTACAATCCTATCGCTATAATAATATCCATACGATCGTATCTCGAGTGTCAATACATTGACGATCGTATCTTATAATCTGGATATCATGCTCTCTCGGAATAACACATTTACTCCCACTTTGCAAAGATTCTCGAGAGCTAGACATTCTTATAAGAAGGCCATTTCGGATATTCAATCCCAATCATAGGATACGCGATTCCCGGACGACCAATCATGTATACTCCGCGATGCTTCAATATCATACCCAATCACTACCGCATGATCGCCCGTGGTTAGGAGAAATCTCAATAGTGTCAAAGCATGACAATCCACACCGTGATGCCATGAAGACTCGGTCAAAAGGATAATTACACAACCGCCACATAGTGTGACACTTAATGTAAGTGGGGTCGGTCTAACGTCGCATTCTCTAATACACGTCCACGCATACCCAAGTGTCCCTACACTTCGATAGACGAGATCTATCCCTACCTTCTAAAAAGTAGAAGACATCCAATACGTCTTTAGTCTCGATTATACTATCAATGTCCCATTTGATAATATGTAAGACTAGAGACATTTAAGTACCAACCTTGTTATAGTGATTAGAGATCTCATCAACCATAATCACTATCATGGTTTCTCTATCACAGATCGATACTAGGGACGTTACTATATATATATATATACAACAAATAATATGAAGACAAACAATATATAATAACATAAGTGCTTTTATTAATCATAATAAAGTTATTACATGAACTAAATGGACTGTAAATGACCCGACCCGGTCGGATCCGGTCCGACCCGATTGGGTTTAGGACACCTTTCCAACAATTTTTTCCTAGTGACAATCTGCACAAGCTTCAAGAACGAGAAAAACGATAAAGAAGGGGTGGTTTGCGGTGGTTTAGACTAGACATGAGATGATGTATCTCAAGCTCCCTATGTATCCTGTAATTGTTCAGGAATCAAGTCATCGTTATATAGAGGTCGTCTCGTCCGATTTTCTTGTCCCCTGAGGATTGGAGATTTTCCGTACATATCCCTTGATTTTAGGAGACAAATACGGTTATATTTGAATGATAGGATCAGAGTCCTGATGGAAGAAGGATCCTTGAGATCTTATCATAAGTATCATTTATTATTATTATAAGCACATGGGTTATCATTTAGTGCTTAGCCAATGCGAAGATGACATGTGGCGGGGCTCAAATCCGATCTCCGTCATAAGCCCCCCAGATCTAGTTGATCTCTTGTGGTTAGGTTAGATTTGTTCAGAGGTGTAGTTCAGTCACTATCATTTAGACTTGTAAAAGTTACATTGATCTTTTCTGTCAGGTGGAGGAGTTACCGTTATTACGATGTCCTAACTTTCTCGGTGATTCGAGACGCTCTTGCCCACGTCGTTTGGAGTGGGATGGTTTTTGAGAATGTGTTTGGGGTTTGTAACCCCCTGTCGTATCAACAGTCCATCGGTTGTCTTTTCATCGCTTCAAATCATAAGATCAACATCAATTGTCGATTTTCTTTTTCTCTGTTTTGCTTTTCGCAGTGAGTGATTTAGCCGCACTGTTGGCCGCGGCCGGAGACGTGGCTGAGGAGAACCAGCTTGAAGAGGGTACTAATGCTGAGCGGGCCCCGTCTAGGGATGTTCCTGCCGTCTGATCTATGGGCTCGACCTTGGACGCAACTGCAGTTCAGTTGTTGGCCAATCAGCCATACAATGCTGAGACCCATCCTTCTTTGGAGGAGGACATAAATCCCATTGAGTCGGACGGTTCTACGCCTGAGGACAACCCCCAACTTATAAGAAGGGGGAGAGCCAAAGTTGTTGTGACCTCCCAAGAGGGCATGTCAAGGAAGAGGGGCAGATCTGATGCCCATCATGAGGATACTGAAGGTCTTATTTGTCAGGAAGAGGAAGATGCTGCTACTGAGCAGGAGGAGGTCTCAAAAATGTCTGACCAGTAGCTAGCTGATGCTGGCTTTAAAGCCATCAAATACGTAAGTTTGCTTTTTTTACTTGAGTTTTATACTTTGATAGCGTTTCTCATTTTTGTTGTCCTGTTACGCAAGGAATCTGGGTCGTCCAGGAAGTTTTCCTTAGGCTGGGCAAGTCTTCAGACATTATTGGATATCTGAAGAAGGTTTCCGACTTGCGGCAGACCAGGGAAAAACTGAAGGGCACCGTTGAGTCTAATGATAAGGAGATCAAGGCTCTCCAGAAGGAACTCCAGGCTCTGGAGGTTGAGCTTAAGTCCTTAGAAGAAAAGTTTGTTGAGGAGGAGAACGGGATGGAGCTGCTTAGAAGACCGAATTGGAAGCTGTTGTTCCAGCTCAGATTGTTGAGGCCATCAAAAAGTATGAGGTTTCGGAGGAGTTCACTCAGGCCTTGAAGCTGCTGCTTACTCTGATCCTAAAAAACGACTATACTTTAGGCGTGGGTGAGGCAAAGGGTCAGGTCGCCGACTTTGTCGTGGACATCCTTCCTAGCAAGGATCTTTATAAGCCTGGGACGAGTGTGGTCTATGGCACTCGGGTGAAGAACTTCAAGGCAAGGATAAACAATGTGTTCCAAGTACTCTTGTCACCCTGCAGCTGCTCCTACTTCGGTTTCTTTCTCTTCAGAGCCACAACATACTCCACCCCTAAATGCTTAGATCAGTAGGCTTATAGAGTTGCATTTATGTTTTTGTTTTGAAATTTCATTTCAGATACATTGTAATCCTACGATTTGATAAGGGAAGCAGTATCTCGTTAAGTTCTTAGCCTTAACTTTATTTCAAGCACTTCCTTTAAGTACTTGTTTTAATCCGCACTTTATTTAAGTGCTTCGTCAATGGTGGGGTGTCTTGTCCCCCAGTATGCCATGCACTAACTTATAGTTTTGGATTGTATACTTATGGTGTTTTCAAGTTTTTGCTCGGGTCTGTCCTGCAGACAACGAATGCAGCTAAGTCCGACTTGCGGACGTAGAGCGTGTTTTGCAAGCTTCTCGAGTCCAACTTGCGGAGCTCAACTTTTTGAGTCCGACCTGCGAATTTAGGGTCGGTCATTTACATGTGGTCTTCGGTTCGAGTCTGTCCTGCAGACTTGGAATTTATCCTCTGCAAGCTTTGTTGAGTTTGACCTGCGAGGATCAGGTTGAATCTGTCTTGTAGACTTGATATTTAGTTGAGTCCGTCCTGCGGACGCATTAGTTACGCTGAGTCCGGCCGGCGGCTCAGTTAGTCTATCCTGCAGACTTAACGATGTAGCGGAGTCCGTCCTGCGGAGCTCGGATTTCAGTCCTACTGATTTGGAATTATGTTTTGAAAAACTCCAAAACTCTATAATAACTTTGCTTTGAAATATATATTGTCTTACTCTGGATGAGTTTTCTTAATCAGAACTTTTAGCACTCTGAGTACTTTTCATTTTATGCTGGGACGACTAAGTATGCCATGCACTAACTTATAGTTTTTGGATGGCATACTTAGTTGTTTGTTTGTCTATTCTCGAGTCTGACCTTGCAGAACTTTAACATCCGAAAATATTGAGTCCGACTCGCAGATCTCGGTTGAGTCTAGCCTATAGGCCGAGTTTATCATGCAAACTTTGAGGGGTTTGACCCGTGAAGTTCAGTTCGAGTCTGTTCTGCAGACAGGGAATTTCGCTGAGTACGTACTTCGGGGGTCTGTTTGTCTGTCCTGCATACTTAGAGCTTTTGTCCTAAACCGTGATGTCTTACACATAATAGAGATGAGCAATATGATATTTAAATAATTTTGCTTAATTGAAATAATTTATTGAAGTCTGGAACCTGTCCTGGACGTAAATTTCTTGGGTCCGACCTGCGGAGCTCGAATGCCAAGCTTTGGAGAACTGGGTCAACAAATTGGTTGACTTCTCGCATATTCAATTTCGGCGAGCTGGGTCAGAAAATTGGCTGACTTCTTGCATATTCAATTTCGGCGAGCAGGGTCAGATGTTTTGCAGACTTCTCGCATTAAATTTTGTCGAGCAGGGCCAGACTTGTCTGACTTCCCGGACTTTGTTGAGCGAGTTGGGCCAAATTTCATTGACTTCCCACATTAATTTTTTGCCGCGCAGGGCCAGACTTGTCTGACTTCCCGGACTTTTTTGAGCGGGCTGGGCCAAATTTCATTGACTTCCCGCATTAATTTTTTGCCGAGCAGGGCCGTACTTGTCTGACTTCCCGGACTTTTTTGAGCGGGCTGGGCCAAATTTCATTGACTTCCCGCATTAATTTTTTGCCGAGCAGGGCCGTACTTGTCTGACTTCCCGCACTTTGTTGAGCGAGCTGGGCCAAATTTCGTTGACTTCCAGCATTAATTTTTTGCCGAGCAGGGTCAGACTTGTCTGACTTCCCGGACTTTGTTGAGCGAGCTGGGCCAAATTTCATTGACTTCCCGTATTGAATTTTGCTGAGTGTCGGAGCTCAGATGTCATGTTTTAATGATTAGCGGAGTCCGTCCTATTGGGCTCAGCTTGTCTGTCCTGCAGACTTAATAAGTTAGCCATAGCGAACGCGTTTCTCAAAAGTTTGGCTTTGAGCCATATTGTAGAACATGCAATAAACATATAGTTGCAATAAACGTGACAATACAAAGTAATTAAGAAGAAGTCGACAA
Organism: Gentiana macrophylla; assembly: GCA_026214975.1. NCBI lineage: Eukaryota > Viridiplantae > Streptophyta > Magnoliopsida > Gentianales > Gentianaceae > Gentiana > Gentiana macrophylla. The sequence continues at coordinate 93,562,114 of CM047809.1, read as the reverse complement.
AAATAAAATGAACTCGTTTGATAATCTCCCTATTATGGAGAGCTTGGATCTTGGAGAGCTCGGATCGGATCTTGGAGAGTTGGCAAGCTCGGCTCGGATCTTGGAGAGTTGGCAAGCTCGGCTCGGATCTTGGAGAGTTGGAGAGCTCGCATCTTGGAGCTGGAGAGGTCGCATCATGGAGCTGGAGAGCTTGCATCTTGGAGAGCTGAAGAGCTCGACTCGGATCTGGGAGAGCTGGAGAGCTCGGCTTGGATCTTGGAGAGTTGGAGAGCTCATTCTGGGCGAGCTCATTATTCTGCTTTATTTGATCATGCTTCAAGAATTTAATCATTAGCAATTCTGATTGGTTGTTTAAGAAAACCGTCCTCTTGTGAATCATCCACGATGGTGCGTACATCGGCCGGAATTAAAGTGCATGAATTTTGTGAATTGTTTTTATGAAAATATGATTCCATGAAATAAATGTAAAAGGGACCATCAAATTGGTTAAAGTTATGACCTTTACCTGGTCGTGAATGTTTGCGCCACTTCTTGATTATAATAATAATAAAATTAAAGATGGTACAAGGTGCTGGTGTAAGATATGACCTTTTTGATTTGTGAGCGATCTGTTTTGCCATCGGTTCTTGAGGGATCTGTTTTGCCATCGAATCTTGAACAAAGTTGTTAGTAGGAGGCACTCCTTCTAGCGTTAATTGACGATGCTGGAAATCATCGGGTAGTGAATCCGGGGCATTTTTTCCTTGTGACAATCTGCACAAGCTTCAAGAACGAGAAAAACGATAAAGAGGGGGTGGTTTGTGGTGGTTTAGACTGGGCTTGAGATGATGTATCTCAAGCTGCCTACGTATCATGTAATTGTTCAGAAATCAAGTCATCGTAGTTTCTTAGGGATTGTTTATATAAATGACGTCTCGTCCGGTTTTCTTGTCCCCTAAGGATTGAGGATTCTTCAGTACATATCCCTTGATTTTAGGAGATAAATACGGTTATATTTGAATGATAGGATCATAGTCCTAATGAGAGAAGGATTTTTGAGATCTTCTCATAATTATCATTTATTATTATTATAAACACGTGTTATCATTTAGTGCTTAGCCAATGCGAAGATGAAATGTGGCAGGGCTCAAATCCGACCTCCGTTAGGTGGATCGGAATAACGAAGCATATGACGAGTTCGAGTTGAGAGGAAGGTAAAAGATGGGGCGAGTGAGAAGCCTGTATGTGAAGACAATATTAAGGTGTTAATTTATTTATTTTTTGACTGCAAGGTGTTAATTTTAGAGGTGAAAAAAAGAACTTATTTGAAATTTATTTATAATTCCTCATGTTAAAAGTGGGTTTGCCTTAATATGTGCATCCATAGTTATTATTGGAGGTCTTTATTTACACCCTCACAATCTACCACTATATCACTCTATACACCACATCTATCTAAAACTCAAATATTTTTACACCACACTGAATTTCTTACATTTTTCATTCCTTAGTTGCCACTATTTTCCACGCCATTTTTTGTATATTAAAAATTAATCCCTTAATTTTATACACCTTACATCTCACACACCTACCCACACACCATATTTTCCCTCCATTAAATACCTTCTTCATAAATCAAATTCTCAAACCCTTCATATTCATAAACATTCATCCTCATCATCCTAAATTATCATATTCATCGCCCTTCATCATTACAAAACTCTTCATCTTCATTATCCTAAACCCCTCATCAACATCAAACTTTATCATCATTTTCATCATCTTTTTTTCATCATAATCGTCCTCATCAGCATCTACATCAAATCCCACCAAAATAGCGATGGATCCAGCAATGGAATAAACCAAGCTTTTTTAGTGGTTGTAAACCAAGCTTTGGATGGATCCAGCAATGGAATAAAAAAAAAACCCAATTGAAGAAATTGAGGTTTCAAGCAAATTAAATGAGAATATACTTTTGAAACCAATGTAATTTTGTGTATTGTTTTCTTGTAATTGACATTTAAAACGCATTAATATACATGAAATTAGTGTATGCGGCTTCTATCGACACCACGTTTTTACTATTGGTACTCTTTTTAAAAATTATTTTTCATTCACTTCACCACCACCACCAAATTACTTTTCGTCACCACGGTATGCGCGTCAGAGCCAATGTCGTTTTATGTCACTAACAACGTCAATGGGACTGACGTTTTTCACCATTGATACATTGATAAATATAATATCAGTGCCACTGACGTTGGTATTGAAAACCAACGTCAGTGTCAGTGACGTGCGTACCAAAAAAAAGTCAGTGACACACATTTATTTTGGGTTTGGTGATTGAATGTTGCGAAAGTTCAAGTTTTTTAATATCACCTGGTCGAATCGACTTTACCAAAGTCAAATGTCATAGATCCGACCCCATGGAGGTCAATTCTAAGACAAACGACTTCATGAGAATCGATCGACACACAATCGATCTTGACATAGTCGATTATGGCTCAAAAATTCGATGATCGACCTTTGGGAATTCGATTGTAAAACAATCAACTTTAAAACTGTCAAATTGATCTAGATAATATAAAATCGTGATTTTCGTTTCTCCAATCTACTTCCGAATCCAAAATTTTCGATCCAATGTTGTTCAAAAGTTTCTTTGAATCTTCAAAAAAAATTGTATTTGAATATATTGCTAATATGAAAAAAGTGAGTCGTATTACTACTGTATTGCCTTTCAACTCTTTCTTGTTGTTGGTATTCTTCTAGTTAGCCACACACTTTTCACTAGGGTGGTGCCTCAATAGTATTGAAAGCACATTCAGATATCAAAAAAGACATAATCTTAACAATCAAAGGAAACACACAATTCACTTCTAATATTTTAAGCAGACATTATTACCAGTTGATGAGAAAAAAAGAAGGAAAAAAACACACTTATTGATTCAACATGACTGCTAAATAAATGATCAAATACACATTCCTAATCAGGTCAGACAGATAATCACAGTACATGCCAATTTGCACCTATATTACGAGTAAAAAATCTAACATACGGTATGGTTAACACATAAATACCAGGAAACCATGAACATACACTAATACCCTTTACTTACAACAGGATGATTTTTGTTATATGGAGATATTATCCTTGTTGGCTCCAGTAATCACACACACACACACACACACACACACACCCGATATGACACCAGCAAGGAGCCATCACTTCACAGATCTTGACCTCCTTCTTCTTCTTCTGCTTGATTACTGCTGCCAACAGGCTCCACTACTGGGGGTATACAGTCAACCTTGTAATGCAAAACCTACGCCAAATCAGTGTTAGTTATTTCTCTTTAATGCATGATGATTCCCAAATGAATTAGCTCACATACAAACTACAGACAATGTGCAGGTTTAAAAGAAATCACTACATATGCTACTTGTGGTGGTGCGAGACAAGTCCTGAATACTTTTTCGGGTGATAGGATGTACCAATTATCAAGTCCATAAAGGAAGAGAGGAACGATATGATCTATTGATGAATGTACACTATAACCGTTATTAATCATATAATCTGCATTTGATCGTTTAATGATGCAAAAAAGAGGGGGAAAGAAGTCTTTGGGAATGCGCATTCTTAACCGATTGTAAAAAGAAGTGTCTTGTCCTTGTGACCATGTATCTTTTGGGATAGGACTGCCGCCCACCCAGGCAGGCATGTAATTTTTTGAACATCTTTAATAAATTCGTTTGAATTACACAAAAAGAAGAAGCCAAATTTCACATATAGCCAAGGCGAAAGTTGCAACACAAGGATTCCTCAACACCCTGAAAGGGCAAGAGATTAATATACCTACCTTTTTGAAAAAAGATGAATAGGAATTGTCCCAGATGAGCTTGTAATTACCAGACAGGACTGTGCAGAAATTACCCTGCAAGACAATTCACAAATAAAAGTAAGCAATTCTATATGCCCATATCCTTCCCAGGAAGCACTGCGAGAACTTTTGACTTTTGCTGAACGCTAGCTAACCTGGTTATTCTCATACCGCTGATATGGTAAGATTAACTGCGGCAAAGTCAGCCCATTCCAAGTTTGAGAAACAGACGAAAACACCAAATGTCATAAACAAAACGAAAAAGTTGAAACTTGAAAGAAGACGGGAAAAAAAGCCAAAATAACAAAATCCTCCATTTGAAGGCTTGAAGATCTTACGGTCTTTTGTCCAGAAGCATCTGTATATTCAATGCTGAACCCAATATCCTGGTGCAACATAAACAGAGGATCATTGAGGATTATGTGGGCAAAGGCTAACATTCAGCTTTAGTACTTGTCACGTTTTTTAGCTCTTAGCTAAGTACATGTCATAGCAGGGCGCACCAGGAAAAACAGCTTTTCTAAGGATTAAAACACCCCTTATAGCTAAGAACCCAGCAAAATGCACCTTTATATAAGTCATAGGAAGAAAAAATAAATAAACAAGAGAAAATGACAGTAATTTAGATCAAGCCCGAGATATTCAAAATCCATAAGTCAAGCAGGGTGTTAGAACTGGAAAGGAAGATTTTGAATTATAGTATAAGAAATAATATCAAGATCAACAAAAGTTTACAAGTCTAAGGGCAAAAAAGGTCACAAACTGAATGTTCTTTGACGCGGATATATTTCAGCCTGCCCATCAGAAAGATAATAGACCTACTAGTCTAGCATTTACATACACCAATGCACAGCCAAGTATGTCGATTTACTTAAAATGAAATATGATTTTCAACCAAAGAATAACATGACCAGATAGGGAGAGAAAAGGCAACTACTTTATTGATTGGTTACATCCACGGAAATGCACAATTAGATGAGGTGACTGATGTTCCCAGAATATTCACTATCCGGAAAACAGATAAACAGCCACAGTAAATTAAGCAAAAGAGATAAATCAGATAATTACCATGCTCACCCTGCCTTGTACCAATGAAAAATCCCAAGCAATGTATGAATTTATGGAATCCACAGACAACGACACCTGAAATAAATTTCGATAATGAGTATTTTTGTAATTCGAAATTTCTATTTACCACACAACAAAACCAGAATAGATCGTACAAGAACACCACAGTGCTCAAAATACATGAAACACCACCTAACTTCTAGAGAAAACTCTCATATCGAAACTACATTGAAGCACAATGTTCCATCTCGTTTCTGCATTTTGCAACTCTTCTCCCTTTAGACACACATAGCCTGAAGCTCTGCGACACTTCCCTCAATCACAAAACTAGGCTGCAGAACCTTGCTGGAATACTCTTTTATTACATAACAATGGATAAGCTGGATACCAAACAGTGCCTATGAAACTTATTTTGGAGTGAATGACCTTGAAACCATCCCACCACATTTTCCCACACACACCCCTCTGCTGAATCAGCAACTGTCTCAGCACAGAGCCAGACATATCGGGAAAAAGAGCATGCAGGCCATGAAACTCTTCTTCTTCCCCAAGCATAAGCACACACCTGTTGGCATATATGACCCTGCAATGCGTCAATCTAGCAACAATACCGAACCTCTGTCTAGCAGGAAACCACATGAAACAATATCATAGGTTTCATCTTATCTTCATAACACAGCCTGGTTTACCCCTTGCTTATGATTATCCTCCACCATTTCTTACATGATCAGAATGTTATCTTGAATTTAATGAAACTAGGATGGTAGGCTACACTCTAATCAATCTATTAGCAACAACCTTAGTGACACCTTTATACAATTCAAATACATTACAGCAAGATATCGACCTTAAATCTTTTTCTCCGAGCTCCTTCAGTCTTTGGAATTGGAGTACTACTAGTACTATTCAGAGGAGAATACATATAACTGTGTGGAAACAATACTTCCCTGCATTCATTCATATATAATAGGCCAAGGAGCTTTGAATAAATCAGCCGCGAACCACCAGGACCATATGAGGTTCCTGATTTCATGTCAAAGAAGGCATTAAGGCTTTCCTTGTTTAGTATCTCAAACATCAGCAAAGAGCATGGATACATCCTCCACAGACGATGTAGGCATTCCATATAATCTGTCCACCTTTCTACAGTCTACAAAAGTAAACAGATGCTCATAAAATTCTACCACCTCCTCCTTTACTAGCTCATAATCTTCAACAACTGTCCAATCAGCTTGCTGAATCTTTCAGATTTCATTTGAGCACTGATGCGCTTTCAACTTTATGTTAAAATTAAATGAATTCCTATCCCCCACAGTAACCATTTGACAACTGACCTTTTCCTTCAGGAACTCCTCTTCACAAGCAGCTCACTATACTTGGACAATGTCAGCCATCAGTACATCATTCTGAAGATCCAACTGTAGTCTGTTGAACCTCGTTCAACTCCTTTCTAGCATCTTGTAGTCTTTGAGCAATATCACTAAATGCTGAATAAATACTCCTTCAAAGGTCTCTTTAACTTCTTCGATCTTTTTTCTTTTCTTTTCTTTTTTTTTGCAAAAAGATACCAAACTGTTACCCTCGACATCACACAGATCCAAACTATATGCATAAAATCAAGATATCTAATCCATAATTTCAGAAACTCAAATGGCATTGGGCCTGAATTAAGTTCCGAGCAATGAATATATTGCAAGTGTAGAATGATCAGAAATAAGCGGTTCCATGACATCCACCAGAAAATGAGGACATGGCATCTTCTATTCCAAATTAGCCCAAACACAAACAATCCTTCTCCACACCCAATCTCCAGCATATCTTTTATCATTACATGTAATGAAAAAACCTCTACATGGTAAATGTACCACATCAATGGGCTTCATACCCTCCCAATAAATCAAAAGCCACAGCTCTCCGCTTGCAGAGACTTCATCAAAACCCCCTATAATAACCCATGGCCAATTGTACCCAGCAGAATTAATAGATTTCAACTCCTTTTGCAGTTCTCCTTTCCATTGGCACCATACACCACCATAGATACAAAAAAACACCCCTGAGAATGCTTAACCACCACTTTCCAGCTTTCTACCAGAGCTAACATCTCCAAGCTCTCTTAAAGGATCGATTTGGGATTACAAGCTATCCAGATTCTACCCACAGCACTAGCCATATCATTCTGAATACAACCCATTATGGGAAAGTATTCCTCCTGATACTGGCTGAAAGCTCCTTTTTTTATTTGGCTTTTTTAACCCAGAAATTTATTTATCATCAACCAAAACAAAGTGTACAAAGAAACATTGTGCTCTAGCCATGAACAAAAACATAAAACAGCTATCCTGGCTCCTAGAAAAGATTCTCAAATCAAAACATCAATTCAATGCAATACTCCAGCTGCGCCCGCTCTTGTTCACTTTTCTCCACCTAGCCACACACACATCCTTAAATTCTGCATCACGTCCTTTTCAATCGAAAGACATTTATGTTTCTCTCTTCTGCTGAATACTCCTTTCACTTTAACTTCTACTAATCCTATAATATCCACCTTATGCCTACATATGTAACAGTGTATTTTGTACTGTTTTCGAGGGTCATTCCAGCAGCAAATTTTCATGAATTCGGGGGTGGGTTCATCTTGCCTCTCCCTTGGGATTTATTCTGAAATATTTGTCTAGTTGGCCTCTGAATAACTCCTACCGAATTGAGTTGCCTCTCACAGCTGACATCAGAAGCTCAATATCCCCCCATTCACAGCCTGCACCTCAGAATCAGGGATAGGAAACTGATTATTACATCTACCTCCCCATGGCAGATGTTGTAGTATTGTACAGGCGCATACTCAGCCATAGACGACTCAGAAATCAACTTTTCTCTCCTCTATGATCTCACCCTCCAAAAGCATTTTGAGGATCATGAGAGGGCAAAACCTCCGCTGTCTTTTGCCGCCTCTGATAAATCGTCAAGATCATCTCATCCAGATTTAGCTTCCTTGGCTACCTTTCTCTTATAGGAACAGGTGATTTTGTAGTATTCACCTTAGGCCTTTTTTTACAATTAGCATCTGACTACTCGAACACATTACAAGTATTCCAACAGGGGTTGGCCATTCATACTCAAATTTCTGGTGTACCGATTGCCCAAACCCATCCCAAATTGGGATCCATGAGGTGATTGCACTCCAACCACAATTTCCACACAGCCTCACAAATGTCACCCTTGATCGGTATGAAGTCCTCTTATAAGCATAGGGAGGCCATCCAATAGCATTTAACAACTTGGGATATCATGCGTAAGCATAACCCCGGAAACACAGGAACTTCACCAAAGTTGTATTTTGGGATCAAGGTGACAGGAATGGCATTTTACTTCCAATATTGACATTCTCAAGCACCTCCTTAGCCTTGTCCTACTTAAAGCCTCGTGAAAAAAAGTATCTTTCTCAACGTTTCCCGTCGATTCTTCACAAATTTAACCATTACTGGAAATGGCAGGTTAGCCCAAAGGACAACGCCAACAACCGCAACATTCCACTACACAGTTGACTGCATCACTTCTTCCGGAAAAATACAAGAAGCCCCAATATTCCCCGTCGATTCTTCACAAATTTAACCATTACTGGAAATGGCAGGTTAGCCCCAAAGACAACGCCAACTACCGCAACATTCCACTACACAGACGACTGCATCACTTCTTCCAGAAAAATACGAGTTGGAGCACCAAGAGCAATGAGAGCTACATAAGACAATGTATCTCCCTGAACAAAGGAAGGCCTCCCCGTATTATCTGCCCATCATGATATTGAAGCAGACTTTGACGAGTTGTCCTCCAAGATAACCTCCTAGCATTCGGTTTGATCACCTCGTGAATACTCGATGAAAAAAATTCTGCCAATCTATGGCCGTAAAACACCTCCAGACCAGGCAACCAGCATCACCAACCACCAGACAACTACACCAGACTATCACTCGCCTCCGCTAGCCGGCAATGGGAAGGCAACTAATGAAATAACCATCAAGATGGAGTGGCAACCGCTCTTTCCACATTGAAAGTGGACAGAGAATTGTAGGGAGAGAAAATCAAGGCTGAGATTTGTTCCTTAATAAAAATGAGTCCTCATTTTGATACTAAGTTGGTACTTAAAATCAAGAACTCAATTTTTGAATTCCTTGATAACCAAGATAGAAAGTCACTAACACCCTATGGAACACTAAAAACAAATTGGGGTTTAAATCCAATGTACATGGTAAGGGAGTGCAATTGGCAATCTACAAGCATGGGGCTTTGCTGGGAAATAACAGACATTAAGCCGTACTAAAGTAGATAAACTTTACCAGAAATTTTTTTGGCTAAAGTAACAAGGCGTTCAAATAGGAGATCAATATGTGATTCATTGACCGTTGTGCTTAGCAATTCTAAAAAAAATGACTAATTAAGATATCTAACAATGGGCATAGTAATTTGTGCTCAAACACTTGCTCAGTCTTTACAAGCCAGATGGACTAAAAATTCTGACTATATCATTTTTATGACAACAATTCATCTTGTGTAAGTTGAACAATTCCCAGCAATGATAACATAACAGAGGAGGGTACTATTTAGTGTGAATAATTCTTTTGAATGCCTTTTACTAAAAAGATAAACTTCAATATTGTAAAATCCTGAATTTTTAATTAATTAAAAATTTGACTTATGAAACTTTGCATCAGCTATGACTTTCTATACTTCAATTACTTATTTCCATGTCCACAGCCATGCAAACAAACCTCGTAAGTTTTCCCAGCTGGAACATTAATCTCCTTGTAGTCATCATTTTTCCTGCACGTGTGAATAAAGGAGATTAAACATTGTGCTTGCAAAAGGCATACTCTGCCCACACATAGAAAGAAAAACTAAATTGGAGAAACCTGGCTTCTGAAGTTCCAGCAGCTTCTGCGGAAATAAAGAATGGGGAATTCGCAAATACCTCCCTGTTAAGACAATGAAATTCCATTTCATAGATACACATAAACCTTCAGACGACCACGAGTAATGTGATTAGAGTAACCTAAATACTGGCTAGACTGCCTAATCAATCTTCCTGCTAGCAAGGGAAACAGAACATCATTTAATAACAAATAAAATTACCACTAGACCAGGCAAGCATCTAGCAGAAGAGCTATCAAGAGTAAAACAGCAGCCAGGCAGCCACAATCACAAAGCTTTGGAAGCATGTAGGCAAAATGGTTGACACAAGTATAAAGTAGCCTACCCCCACCGCCACCCCCACTAAAAAAATACTTTAAAAAGCCAAGTATCAAGAAGCAGAATACGAGCCAAATACTGTCAGAAGACTCAGAATATATTTAATATCTGTAATGTAAACCGTCTTATGTTTATTGGGCCTCTGACTTATTTCTTCTAGAAGATTAAGGTTAGGGGTTTTATGAGAAGACCTAGTTAGGTTGGGGAGTATAGCTATAAATAGTAATAGACTCAAACTCCTAGGCGGCTAGGTTTTTTGGAAAGAGGGTTTATATGTATTATAAACACCAGCATGTGTTGAGGAATAAAATCCAGAAGTTTTTTCCTAAAAATTTAAACATGGTACAGTGCCATGCACCTATATTGCTTTTGTTGTCAGTTTTAAAAATGGTAATTTCACACCAGGCCCGATATTGCTTTTGTTGTGAGTTTTGTGAGTAAATTTAAGCCCTCACCTGTACAAAAGCACTTGGATGCTGTGAATCGAATACTTAAGAATCTGAAATCAACACCAGGCTGAGGATTAAACTTCAAAAAAACTGATAAAACAAGAATTGAAGTGTTCTTTGATATTGATTAGGGAGCGTGCACTGTGATAGAAGATCAATATCATGGTATTGTACTTTCGTTTGGGGGAACTTGGTAACTTGGTGGACTGAAAAACAGCAAGTGGTGGCATGAAGTATTGCCAAAGCTGAATTTAGAGCTATGGCTTGAGGCATTTGTGAAATTCTATGGATCAAGCAAGTGTTGGAAGATTGAAGGTTGAAAATGTTCTACCACAAAACGGTACTGTGATAATGCTGCGATAGATATAGCAAATGATTAGATACATCATGATCGGACCAAGCGTATGGAGATTGATCGCCACTTCATTAAAGAGAAGCTCGAAAGTGGAGAAGTGTGCATTCCATTTCTGCCATCGTCCACGCAAACTGCTGATGGTTTGACAAAGGCCCTCGGGAAAAGGGAGTTTGATGAGTTTATGAGCAAGTTGGGCATGATTAACATTTATGCTCCAACTTTGGGGGGTAGAATATATTTAATTTTTGTAATATGAATAGTGTTCTGTTTATTGGGCCTCGGCTTTTTTCTTCTAGAGGATTAGAAGATTAGGGTTAGGGGTTTTATGAGAGAAGTCCTGGTTAGGTTGGGGAAAGTAATAGAAGACTCAAACTCCTAGGCAGCTAGGTTTCTTGGAAAGAGGGTTTCTATATATTATAAATGCCAGCATGTGTTGAGGAATAAAATACAGAAGTTTTTCCCCAAATAATTTTAATGGCAACTATTCAGGTAAACTTGAAAGCAAATTGCCTTACACGGGAAATTTAGTTTTCACACTTCAGAATACATTACAATGTGCTCAATTCAAAATCATCAAAAGGAACGATGCAATCAGCTCTGAAATGGAAAATATAAAATACAACAGCCATAGACAAAGCAAAATTCATACCCAATAAATGTTATAAATCTTTCAAATTCAGAGGTGTAGACATCCACAGCTGATTCCAGAACAGATATATGTTTCGCCTGCCTGGTAAAGGTTAAGTGTAAGATACTCGTCAGATATCAGAAAAGTAGATGGAACAATTTGCGAATACAGTTAAAAAAAATATAAAAGATAAGTTTCAACTATCTCAAAGGGTCTCACATTTTTTTAGCCTCAAGACGCCCCAATAATATAGAAACGTAAACCCGAATGAGAAGAACCATTTTTGTCAGACTGTATAAAGGTGGACCATAGCGCTGCCTCTGCTCTTCCATGGGCCTTGAGACAAAATCAAGCAATCAACCTTGTAAGTTTGGCCAAAAATATTTCAAATGCAAAAATACCAATAAATAACTCTACCCGTGATCATCATTTATCTGACAAATAAAATCCAGCAAAACCTGCAAAGTACAAGTCACTACATGTGATTAACAGCCATAGCTTACCACTCCACTCCAACTTAGCAAGCTCACAAGTATGACAGACTAACCACTAGGTTGAGAATTTGTCAAAAAGCATGATATCTACTACAGGAAAACTTAATGTAGCAGCACCTATGTGCGTTTTGGATCATAACATTACCAATCCAAAGAATTAAAAAAGGCATCACTAAATTAGCAAATTAGTATACACTCTACATATTAAAGTAAATCACATATGTTCCTTTCTTAGTAAAAAAAAAGTAAATCACGTACGTACAAGAGGACATCAGCGATAACTAGGAAACACGTATATGATTTACATCAAACATATATAGGTTACAGACAGAATACCTGTGGAACTCCCACCAAGTACTTAACCAGAGTCTTATATACACCTGTTGCGGATCCAAGCTGGGCTAATTGTCGCCTTCTGTGTACATAAAAAGTTTCATCAGTTGGTTAAAGAAACTTATAGAGCTCAAAGCAAAGATGCTACAATTTTTTACCGCTCCATCTGCTGCTTCCAGAGCAGAGCATATCGATCACGTATACTGCCACCAGAATTAACTAAAGCTTCGACTTCTGCTTGCTTATTCCTCTCGGAACGTTCTCTTTGTTGTCTAATTATAGTACCCCGAAAATCTTGCGGCATGTACGTCATAACTACAAAGTAGCATATGACCGATACACATAACTTAAAAAGACAAGAAAAGCAAATTGAAACCTAAATAACACCCTGATAATTGATATATGTGCAAAAATAAAGTATCTACGTGGATATTAGCAGGTTGGTGCTTCTTTAGGCAACAAATTCTTAGCTCTAGGACACCGAATGTCTATCGGGCATCCATGTATGTGTGTTTTGGTAAGATTCATCTATACTAACTACATAACAGACAATGGTAATTGCTTGGCCATAATAAAAAGAAGTCCGCTAATAATGTAGGTGAATTGTTTTCAGTTAATTCAATCTTCCCTTTTTACCCTACACCATTTCAGAGGGTTGCGGACATTGGAATCGCTAGGATACAGAACCCACAACTCCAAACAGAAAAATATCATGATCGGTCTATGTCAGATGTCAACGGCATAACTTCGCTAATGATTTCAATGCTTAAGCTTTTCCGAACGCATAAAAGCTAGAGAAGTAATACTTCAAACTAATCTAAGAAGTATAAAATTGCAAAATTTCAAATTGTTTAAGACATCTTTCCATTAACCAAAACTAATCCAAGATGGTATCACTTTTCACACCGGAACAAGACTGATACTATTACAATCATTTAAACCCCCACTGAGCCCCCAAGATAACATAATTTGCTTGTGATGATATGGGAGATGACAGAAAATTTTGAAGGGAATGGCAGGGATTTCTTAACATAGTTTATGAACAAACCTGTGTTAAATACATATTCAGAGTTCTTTGACTGAAAAAACTCCAAAAGCTTGAAGGTATTCTGAAATTTTTCATTCAATCGAGCAAGAAGCGAAGCAAGATCCGTGCCTTCATCTTCCAGATGCTGCTGATGTGTGTGTAGTTCAGAAGACAGACAAAAGAAGCAAGTAGGCAAAAAGTAGAAAAGAAGCAGACAGACAATAACTAGAGAAATGAAGAGTGAATTTTGCCTAAACCAGAAGAAACTTTGCCATGTAAACTTCCACCACTAAGAACATCCAAAACTTACCGCTGAAGCCCACTTCGAGCTGTTCAACATAAAAACGATCTCCTCGATTTGTTCCCGATTCTTCCACATATTCTCATCAATTTTATGAGGTGGCTCACCTTCAGCTTCTTGGATTAACAAACTCTCTCCTGACAATTCAGTTCAAACATCAATGTGTATTTGCTACAGCCCACCACATTTTTTCAAGAACATAAGTTGGAAAACATAAGAGGGAGACACACTATCTACTTCTACACTAAAGAAGAAAAGCGTCCACTTCTCTTATGACCAAATTGAACTTGACCAAATGCTCGCGTGACTACCAACTCCCACTGTAAAGCAAGCAGTGTATCACGTAAACTACATCCAGGTAATGTTAAGAAAAGAAATAAATAAAATTACAAAATGCCTGAAGGTTATCAGATCACACTAGCACGATAGCACCGATGCAAGTCTTAATCTTAATGAGCAGTTGGACAGAAGCCCTTGAAATGGTTATTAGGGTGGCAGATCATAAGAAAAACAAACCAGAAAAGGGCAACCGGTACAATGTATTTTGCATAACCAAATAAAGAATTAAAAGGGACCAGAAATTAAGTGAAGTCAAACATAGAAACCTTTGTTAGGAGGATGATCATTCAACAGATCGCTGTACATGGACCGAGTATCAGCGCAAAGCCGAGAAACATCGTCTGATAGAGGAGGGAAAATATATTTATCATAATAGGAGGCCAAGAATGCCCTAGTTATGGGCATCAGACCCTGCGTTGAAGCCATTCTTGTCTACACCTTAAGTATGTTCAAGTTGCTCTATAGGCGACGGTGCCTGCAGAACACCTCGCCTGAATTAGGCAGGTTGGACGCGATCAAAAGCCGATCTGCCGACAGTCTATCGGAGATGCTGCAGTACACTCGTGAGCTGAACACACGGAGATCGGAGGGCCAAAGAACTAAGTCGGAGATGCTAGTGTATACTCGTGAACTGTACACGGCAACAGCTCCTTCAAGAGATTATTCCTTTGTTCCTTCCGTATCAAGATGGGCCATGCCGGTGTTTTATTCACTGTTTAAAACTTTCTAATTTCATCCTTAATTGTTTTATGGGACAATTATTGAAAATTGTTATGAAATAATATCATTGATGGATTATCTATTATTCTGATTGATTTAAGTAGATTTGTGATTAATTGATTATTGTGTTCGCATTTAATCTCTACTATAAATACCCTCTTATATCATTGGAATAAGGCATGTTAATTTTTCCTTCTTCTATACTTGCATTTCATCTCATTCTTCCTCCATTATCTTCTTAGTTTTATAACACGTTATCAAGACGCGATCTCTACCCAATTCATGATGTCGTGTTTCCAAAATCATGATTCTTAAGGAATAATGTATTCTTAAGTTTTCGTTACCTTTGAATGGTTGAATTTGTGAACTATGTTTTTTTATATATAATTTTCATGTATGCAGTAGTGATTTTAGATGATAACATGTAGTATTAAATTGATCTCCATCTATTTTGATTCAACTTTAGTAGTACTGCATATTGTCGTTGAAATTTATTTCCGATTTAATTTCTTCGTAATTGCTTTATGATTCTCTCAAATTAGTATTTTGATTGTATTAGATTTCTTGGTGATCGAATCGTCAGATGTCAATGTTGCTAATCTAAAACACGTGAAAAGCAAATTACATTTAGGTTTTTGGTGAAAAAAATAATAATATTAATGCATATGTTTTTCTTATATTTGTTATGTGAAATATGTGAAATTTAGTTGCAGATAGCAACGTTTTACAAATTAAGATTTACCTTATTTTATTATGTGATAATTGTTAAATTTATCAGTTTTTAGATCATGGAATATAAAAGTCATTAACTAACTACTATTTTTGTATTTTCTGTTTGAACGAGGAAATCCGATTTATTCTCGACCATCACAACCTTAATAACAATGTTCATCAAGGCTTCAGCGTGGGATGGATTGTATTACTGTCTTTATATGGTGACCAAGAGGATGGTGTATCGAGAGAAAAAAAAAACCAATTAATCTGGGATGAAATCTTCCAATGTTACACCAAGGTAAAGTATTGAGGTAAAATTTTATTTGTTTAATTTATTTTATAATGGATCAAATCTCAATGATATTATAATATACATCTATCAATTCAATGGGAAGCCTTGGCGGCTAAGTATTTAACGCAATAGCGTTTTGTTTTTTTGACAATGTTGAAAATATACATATATGATTATTTGGAGATCATCAATATATTGAACGAAGCATATAATGGACATGAAGTCCATTCGAAAATATCAAAGCTCGTAAAAGTGAGTATGAAATTCACATAAACAAACATGTCAAAGAGTGACGAAGTGCATATGAAATTCACATAAATAAATGTCACACATGTCGAATACTCACGTTGACATGTAATTTTAAAAAAAAATGAACCGTGGATCCGTATGAATTATGGATCCATATGAATCATGGAACAATAACGGTGAAAGATCCGTATAAATTATGGATCCGTATAAATTGTGGAACCTTGAGTATTTAACGGTCCGTATGAATTCGAAACCATCCAAAGTTTGAGATCTATATTATCGAAACCACGAAAGGTTCGAGATCCGTATTAATTATAGAACAATTTGAAAGAGGTTCGACCACTCGAGAATATAATCAAATCATTTTTATTAAATCACATTTGAAATTATGTGATGAAATCGAGGAAGATATATTTCGGTCTTATCATATGTCCCGCCTTATCAATCAAGTGCGATCCATTCGAAATGAATGCGACACAATGTTCCAGGTTGTTGGCGTGGTTGCTATATCTGCACCGTGGTTTTCCGAATGGAACCAATTAATTTCTCACGAACCTAATATGACACCGGAGGAAATTTCTACTGATGAGTTTTATTTATTTATACTACTTTCCGTTTATACTCTATTATTGTCTTATTCATTATGATATTTCCCGATCATATTTCTTATTTATAGTGAGAGAATTCCCCGAATTTTGTTTTAAGACAATGGCATAAGACGTTAATTTGAATGTGTTGGATCGGTTTATGTTGACAAGGACATGCCGTATAGTTGCGGAGCTATCGTCCGTCCTCGATAAGAGGAAAATTGATTCAAAATATGCAGAAACAAATTTCCAATCATTGTGCGAATAAATGAGCCCATCGGGTGACTCACATGAATCAAATGGTATTAAGCTTATTCTCGGATCTTATAAAAATAAAATAATAATAAGGGGGAAGATTGATTAACATGAGTATTTCTTTAACAAATATGTACGTTTCTCGCGTTTTTAGTGGATGATTTCGCTCCATTTTAGTAAATGTAGATATATTTAGCTCGAATACTCATTGTGCAGTTAGCGAGAATTTGTTAATCTATACATTTTGCTAATAGCCATGTGAAGGTTTACAATATGTTAAATTTGCATCACTTTTCTTCAAATGAATAATCGATATAGTTTTGATTAATATCCGGTATTAATATGAATGTGCATGTATGATTGGACTATATATTGGTCATTTATTTTGTAATCAATATCATTATTTCTTCAATCATATGTAGGTTGTTATTCATTTATACTATGCCTTGTGATAATTATGATTTTGTGGAACAAATTATTGATCGAAAAAGAAAAATGGAAGCCATAAAAATGATATTCATTGATGAAGATGGTAATGGCAATATTTGTCTCATCGATAGTGTAAAACGCATGTTATATTGCGAAATAAAGAGAATATCTTAGAAGAAAATATGGTAGAAACGTTGAATGTAAAGCGTGCAAGTGCTATATGAATACAATGCCTCGAAAGAGCCATTGATACAAAATCGTTTGAATTAAAGTACTCGATCTCCCGTGTCTCAAGAAATTTTATCGAGTATTGGATATATTTGTGAAAATGGATATCATATTGAGACAGAGAAACTTGTTATAAATGACAAGACTTGTATATTCCTAGAAAGAGTGTGACCAATATTATATGCATAATTAATTTATGCAATGATATATGTGTCGATTATATAAGATGCATCATGTTATACAAGTACAAGTCCATTCAATGATGTGGATGCGACCACACTAAAACCTAAGATGCATCAATCCGTTCCACGGCTTAACGTGACAAAATAATATTATTACGGAGATATCGGTTGTTGTGGTCATATCAAAATGAGACAATGGATGAATCGATATTGAAATATCAATCTCCGTAGTGATTATTTAAATCCCTTCGATTGAAAACATGAAAAATGTTTGTTGATACCCGCGATAAGAGGATTTAATATTGAAAAATTGAATCCTTCACGGGTTATTGCAAATTTTCTATATATCGATTGTGAAAATTAAAAATGTTGTCCGAGAATACGGGAAGGAATGTCCATTAGTAATTATATCTCATGACAAACATTGACATATATGAACCACGAGTTCATATATTATTCATTGACATAAAACCCACAAAGGGTAGATTTTATGCACATTTTGCATAAATCGAATATTTTCCGAGAAAATGGAGAATATGAACCAAAAGTTCGATGTCTCACTCTAGTGATTTCGACATATGACGTGAAAAATAATTTGAACGATTCTTGAAGAATCTAAAATCACATAGTGATATATTAAACGCATGAAGCGCAAGAGAGATATTGCTTTCAAAAATCTCATAGAATGAGATATTTAATTGAAACCACTATGTTTTATATGTGTAAATCGCATGAAGCGAATAAAAGAGCATCAATGTATAGCTCGGTGCAACATGTTCGATGAAGATCGATTCTCGGCATTAGGGGGAGATAAAGAAAATCTCATGTTAGAATAAAAGAATGCCGAGAAATTTTAACAAGATAAACGATCTTCCACGCATCAGTTTAATCGAATCATGAAAATAATCTTACTTGTAGTATTTAACAAGTAATATGCCGATGCCTATATTGAAATTAAATGAGTGATTATTTATAAATGCACCAACAAAGATGATTAAAGATATTTCTCACGCCGTAAGCGTAGAAGACCGATCGGTGTTAAAGATAAAAATCGCGGAAGAATGATCAATTTATTATTGATATTCGATCACTCATGAAAACTCTTAAAGAGATTCGTCTCGAAAGGCGAAAACCCGAATAAATTAGCACGTGCATCAAATGATTAAATATTGGGGTTATGGAACAATCAATCCATACATTGATAAGGAATTGGTTTATACTAATATTGAATTAGCAATGAATTTTATGGGAGAAATTTATAATAAAATATCATAGTCGCCGATTTACATATTTGCCTCTTTAATTGCTATTATTATATACGGATCCAAGACTAAGTCATTCGCAGAGTGCCATAAACACTCGGACTAGGTAAAAATGAAATAAGCAATTGAGGTTGAGTTTGAATTGGAAATATTTGTTTGTTAATGATCAAATATATTCTCCCATTATAGATAATATAATGTTCCGCTAACTAATATATCCGGCAAGAACTTTATGTCATGACGGTATATTTACGGGTCGTTAGACATTAATATTGATATGAAAATCCTTGGTGGATTTCTAGAAATGAATTAATATGACAATCGCAACATGCATATGGTTAAGGTCGTTATCATTCATGTTGAATGTAGTATGACCAGATTGAGTAGATTCCTATTGAGAAAGGAATATGTAAGTAATGCATGGTTAATGTCATAAATTTTAAGGAATTACGATGCATGATAGTGGAAATATATGCATGCAAATTTCGATTATATTACTTCCCCATTATTTAGTGACATGAGTGTTGATTGTGTTGCATGTGTTGCACAAGTTAGTAGTGGGAATGACGCTTATTAGCCCCTACATTCGACTATCCAATAAACTCTAAAGAGAGTGATATGCAAAAAGTACGCTCAAGTGACAATCTCATAGATTTGTTCACTAAGATTATTCCTACATCGGTTTTGGATAATAAGTGTTTATAATAATGGAATGTGTACATTTGAAAGATTGTTGTCGTCGGGAAGAAGCGACAACTTCAAAACTTTTGTGTGGATTTGGTCTTAAAACCAATGATTGTATTTCTTTCCCTTTAACCAAGTTTTTCCCAAAGGGTTTTCTTAGTTAAAGGTTTTTAATGAGACAATCGGTGCAACACATAGAAAGCGATATGACATGAACTATTTACCTTGTCTAGTTTTTTTTCCACCTGGGTTTTTCTAGCAAAGTTAATAGTACATGACATATACGTTATGCAACTACGATCGAGACAATTAATTGAGACATTGTCTAGATGAGAATGGAAATTATTTAATTGCATGAAGACAATGCATCTTGCATATCTCAATTGAAGTGAGGCTATATTAATGGAGATTAACAAAACATATTTCACCCAAGTTATTCTTTACTCATGATTTGCAAAAGAATGAGGAGATTGATGTGCAATGTGATCCGGTCAACCGATAATTATTTATCAAGACAAATTGTCGATCGCAACATTTGAAAGACCATTGAAGAGCATTGGGATGCGAGCAATTGAAATATCGAAATTGACGCTTGGTTCGTGGGGAGTAAATCAACCGATAAATATGTACTCTTTTTCCTTAACTAAGATTTTTTCCCACTGGGTTTCTCTTAGTAAGGTTTTAATGAGGCATATCATATCTCATTGTATGTTTAAATAATAGATATCCAAGGGGAGTGTTATGAAATAATATCATTGATGGATTATCTATTATTCGATTGATTTAAGTAGATTTGTGATTAATTGATTATTGTGTTCACATTGTAATCTCTACTATAAATACCCCCTTATATCATTGGAATAAGACACAAGCAATTTTCCCTTCTTCTATACTTGCATTTCCTCTTGTTCTTCCTCCATTATCTTCTTAGTTTTATAACAAAAATGACGTATTCTGGATTTAATTAGGTAAAAAGGACCTTCAAAATAAATATTTAGTTATAAGGACAAAAATTAGATAGATAGATCCAAATACATTTAATGAAGAAAAAAAAATCGCCTGCTTATTTTCTATAAACCGTCGCTGAACATAGTTTGTGTGGATTTTTTTTTTCTTTCAAAAGCAGGTGCTGAAAATATTTTTTTTTTTAATTTATTTTATTTTATCGATGCATTGAACACCTCGATTGTGTGACCACCCCGATGACCACCGTAACTGCGATGCAGTGATGACGATGGTGAAAATAGACCTGGCCACGTGTCACTCTTATAACATCCCAAGATTGAGAGAGAGAGATAAGAGGAATCTTTTATAGGGCGGAGTCCTGCAGATTAGTGGCATTACCCAGGAGGAGGTTCGCCCATTTACTCTGCTCTGGCTACCGCATCGCAAATGCGGCAGCTTCGGTCAGTCAGAGATAGGACTCACAACTCAGGTTGAGGCGACCTGAGGTGCTCATCAGAGACAGATGTGCTCTTTCCTTAAATGATCAGTAACACGCGTGCCTATATTATAGGATAATCATTAGAGAATCCCTGGATCACCGGGAGGAAATCTTCTAATACGAATAATATCATAATTATCTCTTAAAAGAGTTAAGGACGTGATGATCCTTAGGGTTTAAGGATTCTACGACTTGTTTGACAAGAAAAAGGGTGAGACGCCTCCCTATATAATCAGCCCTAAGGAACTACGAATGACTTGATTCCAATTCAGCTATTGGATACGTAGGCAACTTGAGAGAAACTAACTCTCGTGCTCGCCTTAATCATACCAAATCACGATCCCCATTGTTTCTGTTCTTGTTTGAATCGTCTTGGAGGTTGTTTGGACCCGTAGGTGATATTCGACATCATCAATTGGCGCTAGAAGGAGGGTCTCTTTTGTTACGATTTGATCAAGAAACAAATGATGGTACCACCAAAAATACTGGAAAAAGACCCAAACGGCGGCAAATAGAGATGCCGGAGAAGTAGACCCAATCACATTACTACCACCAACCCCAAACCAACCCGGAGGAGCTTATTTGGCAGATCCGGCACAAAGAGCTTTCTTTGGATGCGTTACGTAACTTAGATGTTCCAGCTTTCAAAAGTGTGCTAGGATTGGCCCTAAAAGGACGAGAAGAGGAATCTCCACAAAACGTGGACCCAAAGGGTAATCGGCAAATAAGGAGGATAGAGGAGAAACTCTCCTCCACCTCCCATACGCGAAGATAGATGAGTTAAGGCTCGGGCCCAGGAGGTGCTAGGCGGAATTAGACGGGATCTGGGGAAGAAAACGGACGATCTCTCTATCGAATCACCGTTTTTCGAGCGATTTTGAATTACCCACGCCTGCAGAGATTTAAGATCCCAAACCGGAAGCATATAACGGAACGAAAGATCCACAGGACCACCTCTTTCAAAGATCTAACGCACATGAATTTAGGTGTGCACCGAGGAGATGAAGTGCAAAGCCTTCCCGGCACTACTCACGGGCGGTGGCTCGTGAGTGGTTCCGGAAATTACCACCTCGATCCATTGAGAATTTTGAAACCCTGGCAAGGAAATTTCTGCAAGCCTTTGTCACAGCTAAACCCTTCCAAAGGAATGTCACGTACCTCCTCACAATTTGTCAGAAGAAAGAAGAAAAGCGATTACTCTGACTTAAAAGATTCAATGAGGAATCTAGGCAGGTCGGAAATGCCGATGAACACCTCCTGATAACCTCTTTCGTAGCATGCCTACGAGAAGGTAGATTGTATGCAAAGCTCAATGGACGACTTCCGAAATCAATGGATGAGTGCATGGACTGGCATATAAACATTGTCGAGGTGAGGAGGCCAACCGTTTAAAGAGGAGTCGGAAGCTCCTAAGAAAGAGAGGTCGACGACGAGCCGATAAAGCGTAAAATGTCCGGGACCGAGTAGTTGCGCCATAAGCCCGACCGACTCGGGAAGAAGGGGCCCTTCAAGAGAGGGACTTTATCCCTTTAAACCGATCACGCGAGAGCAGTCCTCGCCATAATGCGAGAAAAGGCATTGCCCGCACTCCGCCTCCTATGAAAGGTCCCCGGAAAAAAAGGATCGAGACCAACCGCAAGTTCCATGAGGACATTGGTCACGACTCAGAGCAAAGGCGAGGATTTACAGAGAGAGATCGACGCCAGTAGTTATGGAAGGAAACTAGA
Organism: Gentiana macrophylla; assembly: GCA_026214975.1. Lineage (NCBI taxonomy): Eukaryota > Viridiplantae > Streptophyta > Magnoliopsida > Gentianales > Gentianaceae > Gentiana > Gentiana macrophylla. The sequence continues at coordinate 93,539,249 of CM047809.1, read as the reverse complement.
TGAGGTCATAGATAAGTCCCGTCACCCGTAACCCCGGGGAAGACGGGAATACAAGAGAAGAGATTTCGGTCATGACCGAAAGGATGATTACTGAGGCGAAGGAGGATCCGTCCCCCAGGACCGGAGGGCGGCCGATAATCGCCCCATTAATACCATTAATACCACCTCGGGCGGTCCGAGTACATCGTCCCGACTGAGAGCAGAGTGGTAACCGGGCACCGACCAAAGACCGACTCAGAAAGAGACAAAGGTTGTCCGGGAGGTCGTTTATGGTCCTCACGATCCTCTCTCCCTCGTCAAAGCAATAATGAAGGCTTGGTTATCGAGGCGGTAATCAATAAACATACGGTGAAGCGTATTTGTGTAGACACCGGCAAAGTCACGATCAATGTCTTTGTACTACAATGTGTTCCAATCCATGAAATTAAAGGATGCGAGCTAGTACCCGTGTCATCCCCGCTTATTCGGATTTGCAGGGCCCCACCCACCCTATGGGTATGATCACTTGCCGACCACCTTTGGAAAAGCACTCGGGACAGATCCTTATGGTGAGTTATGTGGTGGTCGAGGGCTCCATCACTTACAATGTTATCATGGGGCGACTCGCCTAATAGATCTGCGAGCGGTGATCTCCCCGGCACATGTTAGTTTGAAGTTCCCGACCTGGGAGGGACAAAGAAGTCAAGGGTGACGTCGAAACTTGACCCAGGAGCCGCTACACGCCACTTGTAAATGGAAGAATGATGGTGCAACAAGTATCTGTGGAAGAATTGCTACCAGAGGAAGAAGAAAGTTGGTCATCAGATGATAAAATCGAGGTAGTAAATTTGGGAAAGGAACAAGAAAGTTTGTCAGTCAACATAGGGTCATGGATCCCAAGTCAATTTAAAACAGAGCTCGTTGAAATCTTAAAGGAGTTTAGGGGACGATTCGCATGGAAAGGCAGACGACATGCCAGTTTGTCCCCGAGCTAGCCTGCCGCACAAAGTTGCACGTGGATCCAGCCCGGAAGCCTATTAGGCAAAAGAAAAGACAGTTTGCAAAAGATCGAATGGAGGCCATTCAAAGGGAAGTAGAGAAGTTACTACAAGCCGGGATCATACGTGAAGTGTTTTACCCGACCTGGCTCGCCAACCCAGTCCTGGTAAAAAAGCCGGACGGTAGCTGGCGAATGTGTGTGGATTTTACCGACCTGAACAGGGCTTGCCCCAAGGATTGTTACCCGCTACCTAAGATTGACAGGTTAGTTGACTCAACGGTCGGATTTGAAATTTTTGCATTTCTAGATGCCTATGGGCGGTTACCACCAAATTGCTATGGACCCAGACGATGCAGAAAAAACGGCGTTCATAACCGAAGAGGGAACTTTCTGCTATGTTACTATGCCGTTTGGATTAAAGAATGCTGGCGCCACTTATCAAAGAGCAGTGAATAAAATCTTTGAGAAACAAATCGGAAGGTGCATGGAAGTCTATGTGGATGACCTCTTGATCAAGAGCAGGTCTCTGGATCAGTATATGACCGACGTCCGAGAGGTATTTGGGGTACTCAGGCAGACCCAAATGAAATTAAACCCCAAAAAGTGCACGTTTGGGGTCAGGTCAGGTAAATTCCTGGGTTACATGATTTCAAAGGAAGGAATTAAGGCCAACCCGGATAAGGTCGAGGCCTTAAGAATGATGCCACCACCCAGAAGCATCAAAGAAGTACAAAGGCTAACAGGCCGCATGGCCACCCTGAGTAGGTTCCTATCCAAGTCGGCACAGCGTGCTTTACCATTCTTTAGAATCCTGAGGAAAGCAAGTCCCTTCCAGTGGAATGAGGACAGTCAGAAGGCATTTGACGATCTAAAGGAGTATTTGGCCAAGTTACCAACCCTGACGTCTCCTCGGGAAGGGGAAACTCTGTTTCTATACTTGGCAGTAGTTGATGAGGCAATCAGTGCGGTCCTAATCAGAGAAGAAGGAAATATATAAACACCCGTGTTTTATGTGAGCCGGGCTTTACATGGACCTGAGCTCAGGTACACCAACGCAGAGAAGCTAGCCCTGGCTCTAGTACATGCTTCTAGAAAGTTACGACCATACTTCCAGGCACATTCAATCACTGTGGTCACAGATCAACCAACTGCGTCGACGATCTTGGCACGCACTGGACACCTCGGGAAGGCTAGCCAAATGGGTGATCGAGTGGCCGAGTATGACTGGACTACCAACCCCGGATCGGCCTTTGTCAAAGCCAGGCTTTAGCCGATTTCTTGGCCGAGGTATTCAGTCGAGACAGATAAAGAAACAGCCAACGAGGCGGTCGACACTGGACCCTTTTCGTTGACGGAGCCTTCGGGAAAGAAGGAGCGGCGGGCAGGCCTTTGCTCCTCGATCAAAAGGAGGAATTCCCGTATGCACCGCGCTTCAATTTCAAGGCCACAAACAACGAGGCGGAATACGGCTTTAATTCATCGGGCTCGGCTAGCCACCAAGCTCGGAGCAGATAATCTACATGTATTCGGTGACTCCCGGTGGTAGTCAATCATGTCAAGGGTGAGTATGAAGCAAAGGAGGAATCAATGAAGAAATATACTGACAAAGAAGACAAGCTTTGCTAAAAAACTTCAAGTCAATCCATATAGAGCAGGTCTCTCGATCCAGAAACAAAAAAGCTGACGCCCTCTCCAAGTTGGCATCCAATTTCTTTTCAGATAAAAAAGTTTTGGTGGAACAACTGACTGAACGGAGTTATGTCTTGAGCGAAGTACAGCCGATCAACCAACAGGCCACCTGGATGGACCCCATAACTTCCTATCTAAAGCATGGTATTCTACCAATCGACAAGGCTCGGTGGGAAGATCAAGCTACAAGCAAGCGGTATGCTCTTTTTGATGAAATCTCGCATGCAGACGATCATTCATATCACCATGGCTTAGGTGTGCTACCAGGAGGAAGGAAACTATCTACTTAGGAAATCCACCTCGGCATTTGTGGTAATCACGCAGAGCTCGGACAACCGCTCGTAAATGCCGATTGTTTGGATATTATCGCCAACCATGCAAAACGATGCGAATGATTTGGTCATGAGGTGCAAGTCATTCCAGGTGCATGATAACTTGTCTCACCAGCCAACACAGGACATGATTCCTTTGGTCTCTCCTTGGCCCTTTTATCAGTGGGGGGCAGATCTGGTTGGACCCCTTCCTCGTGCCTCAGGCAACTTACAGTATCTTGTCGTGGCCATCGACTACTTTACTAAGTGGGTGGAGGCCGAGGCCTTGACCACCATCACGGGGAAGGCCATACAGAAATTTTTGTGGAAGAACATCGTCTGTCGCTTCGGGATACCCAAAATCCTGGTCTCGGACAATGGAACGCAGTTTGAAGACAGGACAGTCAAGTCGTGGTGTGCCGAGTTGGGTATAGTCCAACATTTCACCTCTGTTGGGTACCCTCAGGCCAATGGCCAGGTAGAGCAAGCGAATAGGCAGCTCAAGGTTGGATTGAAAAAGAGGTTGGAAGAAGAGGGGCAAGCATGGGTCGAACATTTGCCTAACGTCCTTTGGGCATATAGAACGACTCCTAACTCGGCCCAAAAGAAACTCCATTGGCCTTAGCCTATGGTTGTGAAGCAGTAAGTCCAGCCGAAATAGGGCTCCCTTCTCCGAGGACCGAGCTCCATGCAGCTACAGATCAGGACATTGAGCTCAGACACGCCAAGGACAACTTGGAAGAGGCGAGGGAAGTGGCCTACATCCGGATGGCAAAGTACAAGCAGAGAATATCCCAGTATTACAACTCTAAAGTTAAGCATTCGTACTTCAAAGAAGGAGACTTGGTACTAAGGAAGAACGAGGTCAGCAAGCAAATTCCCCAGGGGAAGCTTAACCCGAACTGGGAAGGTCCATACAAGGTAGTAAAAGTTCATGGCAAAGGTGCTTACCAGCTAGCAGATGCAAGTGGCCAGACCATACCAAGAAGCTGGAATGCCAGCAACCTTAGGAAATTTTATGCCTGAGACGAATCCAGGCCTGATTCTATCTATTTATTTTATGTTGTCTTTTTCAATAAAGTGTTATCAAACAGCTTTGATTTCTAATAAAATATGATTCCTTCGTGTTATATATTGTCATACTCTATAATGCGATTACTTTCTTTTAACTGAGTCGAGTTATACTCGGTAAGGTTTGCAAAAGTCAAACCTCCTAAGTCCAGCAGTCGCTAGAATTTAACTCGAGTCTCAGAGGTCGTCGAATCCGCAAAGCTTGAATCCACAAGCTTCCCGAGTCCTCAAGCCAGTAAGGTGGTTCTAAGCGAGTCGATTATACTCGGGAGGTTTGCAAAAGTCAAACCTCCTAAGTCCGCAGTCAGGCGATTTAACTCGAGTCTCGCAGTCGGACCGTAAAGCTTGAATCCACAAGCTTCCCGAGTCCTCAAGCCAGGACAGGGTTCTAACTGAGTCAGGTTATACTCAGAAGGTTTGCAAAAGTCAAACCTCCTAAGTCCGCAGTCAGGCCAGATTTAATCGAGTCTGCGCAGTCGGACTCCAAAGCTTGAATACCACAAGCTTCCCGAGTCCTCAAGCCGTGATGGGGTTCTAATCGAGTCGAGTTATACTCAGAAGGTTTGCAAAGGTCAAACCTCCTAAGTCTGCAGGTCAGGCCAGAATTTAACTGAGTCCTGCAGGTCAGACCCAGAAAGCTTGAATACCACAAGCTTCCCGAGTCCTCAAGCCAGGACAGGGTTCTATTAACACTTAGTATGTCATCCAAACCGTCAGTAATGCATGCCATACTGGGGGGAAAAGGGGACATCAGAAGAAAATATTCAAATCCAAAATAAACTGAATAAAGCTAAAGTATAGCAAGCGGGGACGCCACAAATTACAAAAAGTTCCAAGTATAAGAATTTGAACAAAAAGTTTCAAAAGTTTTCCAACAACATAAAGAGCAACAATCAAGTCTGGGTTCCCGGAGTCGGCCCCGTTGAAGACGGAGTCGGAGCAGCATTTTGAGAGGAAGGACGACGTCGGGCATATTTGGCACCAATGTCTTCGCCTGCTTTAAACTCGCTCAGCCGGGCATCATAGATCTGACCTGCTCCTTCTTTATACATGGAACGATAGTGCATAAGGTCAGAAAGAATCAGCTCAGGACGTTGTTCTTTTGCCTCGTCTACACCCGTCGTATACCCGTGTTGCATGACAGGATTCAGCAACACCTTCAAGGCCCCAGCTAGATGATCGGAGGACTTGTACTCGTGCACGACTCGGGCATCCCGAGCCGGGAGAGAGGCTTTCAGAGTTTCCAGCTCAGCGCGGAGTTTCGCCAATGCCTGCCCGAGCTCGAATTCTCCACCACATATTCATCATGCTTGGCTGGAGCTCGGCAAAGACACTTGGCCTTGGTCTCGGCCGGCTCCTTCTTCAACCCAAAGAACCTCTTGGTCCTTGGCTCTTGAGGCTTCTCTCTCGTGTTTATCACGACTCGCTCGGAGCTCCTCGATCGTTTCCATGAGCTTCCTTTACGCGCGCAGATTCAAAGCAAGGCGATCTAGAATTCTTGGCCGACCTGGGCTCCCTAGAGAAGACAAAGAAAAGGTAAAATGGAAGCAAAACAAATAAAGAGTGACAGACATATTTATACAAAAAACTTACCACAGCGGCGAGGTCCTGATCTGACAGCTCGTGCAACCGATTGTGTCCTGGGGACGGTTGTTCTTCAGGAGAGTCTTCGACATTCTCAATGGTCTGCCGACCCGCTTTCCTTTTCTTGGATCGACTCTTCCGAGCAGAGGAAGAGACTACCTTCTTCTTCCGGCTAGGCTCGATCGCGTCTTCTCGCATCTCCTGGTCTTCATCCACATCTATCCGCTCTACGTCCCCAGAAGAGTCATCTGGTTGTCTGGACAAGAGTTGGGCCGAGGTGGGGTCGGGATACCCCAGCGGCACTCGGAGATGTTCCGGCTCTATGTTATCCTGCAGACTCGCCTCTCTGGTTGGGCTCTTCGGGTTGACCGGAGGAACCACGCCCTCGTTCACGCCCTCCAAAAGGTCGACAAAGGAAGACACTGCCAGGGTAAACGACAAGAAGTGTTAGAAAATATTTTTACACTTAGCAAAGTATGGCATAAAGCAAGTACAACCAGAGAATGATATTAAAGCCTACATATCTTGTACTCTTCCTTATCTAACTCCCTATATGGGTCCGGGAACTCATGTGGGCAATCAAGGCAGCCAAGATCATCTCGAGAAGAATACTTTTTCTCCCCGATATACACCCCACTCCTCGCGAATGTCCTCTAAGAGTTTCTGCCCACGCCAAGAGGCCGAGGATCGCCCGAAGCTCGAGGAGTTCCACCTACCCAGGTTCCTGGTCACCTCGGGACAGATAAAGAAGAACCTGGTCTTCCAACCTTTGTACGAAGTATCTCCCGGTTCTGTGAATTGAACGTCAGGTGTTCGGTAAAAACACGTTTTAATATTTATAATACCGACACACCCCAAGTATAAGAATCTGTAGTAAAGGATGTTATCGGGTCGTCCTAAGGGAATGGAATGTTTATCGAATTCAAGTATAAATCTATATCGATTATGTCACAATTATCTATCTAAACTAAGGTTGAAACTAACTAAAACCTAAACCTAAGAATTAAAACTAAAACAAGAATAAAAACAAGCGTAAAATAAAGAAAACAAAGGCGGACGGCGCTCACTAAAGTGAACGCAGCGTCTGAAAGTATAAACTAGTGGACGGCGCCCGCTATCATGCGGACGAGCGCCTAACTACTGAACATAAACAGTAAAAGTGCAGAAATTAGGGTTTATAAAACTAGAACTTAAACTAACTTAATCTAAACGATTTGTTTAAAACAATTAAAGGAAAACACAATGAGGCAACTAGATTCCACCCATCAACCAACAATCCCCAACTAGATGGTGATCTAAAGACATAGTTTTTAGTAGTGATTTTTCACTTAATTCGATCAAATATCTTCAATCAAATTTCTAAGGTTTCGTTTATCTTTTCAAACAAACTAGACATGCAATCAAAACGAAATCACAAGATTGCTTCCAAGCTTTTACTCAACTAAACATGCTTAATCTCTTACAACATGATTAGATGCATTACTTTGAATGAAATCAAACTTAAATAACATACTTTCATATATTGATTCAAGCATCAATCAAACATAGATCGTTTCATCAAATCTTAATTCAACAAAACTTAAACAATACAAAAGCAGATCCAAAGTAATGAAAAACTATGAAATAAACTCACTAAACTTAAGCATCGAACTCTCTAGTTGGTTGTGTTGATGATGGGCTTCCTCCGTCGACTCTCTTTGCAAGTTTCTAGCCAACAATCATATTGGGAAGATTGTTGGATTGGAGATTTGCATCTCGTGAAATTAGGGTTCTCTGGTCGCAGCTTTTGGTGAAAATTTGCGATCTCAATGTTGTGTAAAAAAGTATCCCCTTAGGGTTGGGGCATTCCGCCAGATTTATAGAGTGCTAAGTCGGTTAGGGTTTAAGTCGGCCCCGGACGCTCGTTTAAACAACCAGACGCCCGTCTGGAATTCCCAGACGCTGATTAAACGCTCGTTCGCACTGCGGCTGAACTCTCTGTATTGATTTTATGCCTTTGAACGCCCGTTCGAATTCATGGACGCCGTCCGCCATGAACGGAGATCAACGCCGGCCGGATCGCTTGGGATCGGATTTCTTCATCTTTATCCAATTTCTTTAAGCCAATTCCAACTCTATCTCTTGTAGTCCGAACTTGAGCCTCATTAAATCCTCTTTATGCACTCGAAATTAAGCTCCTAAAGGATAAATAAACATTGCAAAATGTAATAAAACTCAAATAATAATAATTCAATTAATTTAACACATAAAATAATCCATTTTGCAAATAACCATATTAAAATCATCCTTACTAAATAAGTACACTTAAACCCTTAATTCTCATGTAAATATGCAAATGTGGGGAAATAATAATGAAATATAACCCTTAATAATCATATAAATATGCCTTAACAACACCCCCACACTTAGCTTTTTGTACGTCCTCGGACAAAACAATCAAAACTATAGCTCAACTTTCATGCAATCCACATAGATCTCTAACTCACGTAACAAAAGATACAACAACTATAACAAACAATACCATCACAGAGATAGATTCAGTGTATGTGTGACAAGCCCTTTTCAAATTTAACAAGCCTTTCAAAGAAATATCCTCTCAAAAATCCAATGACTATCCTAGATATAAAGCAGAATAGCTCCACTCAAAGCCTTCCCACGCACTCGGTAGGATAATCCCTACAAAGATATCATGCGGTTCTACTGGGTATAAGATCCATGATAAATGAGAGACTTCACTCTATTTTTACTCATCATTTCCAAAATTTCAAATTTGACGATATCGAATGAGCTTTTACCCATCATAGTAGAATAGGACATTTCGAGATAATCCCCTACCTACTCAAATCATAAGGTAGCTTCTTCCAACTGTCGTGAGCTTCTGGTCATCATAGTGGTATAGGACATACGTGGTATACCCTACCTCACTCAAATCATCGACCAGCTTTCGACAAACGTATTTATTATGATTGCTTATTCATTCTTTTCTTCAAGACATAAGTTACATCTCACTTATCACATTCGAACTTTATGATATTCACAGCACCCGGTCTAACTAAGGTGTTACTATACTGACCTTCCTAAGATAAATCACTAAAACAATGAAAGGATATAGTTCAAAAATCTTGCTTCAAAATCAAAGGCTCTCGTGAACGTGAAAAATGAATACCATCTCCATGAAAGTAAAGACATGCTATAATTATCTCACTAAGTCACATACTATCATCGTTAGAAAACTACAACTAGCAAGCATTTAGTTCCAATCATATGCTCGAGAGTCACAAAAATTTAAAAATTTAGTGGAGATTTAACATTCACTCATATTTCAAAGGATATAGCCTAAAAACATACCATTTTACCCCCACACTTAAATCACATTATGTCCTCGTAATGTGCGTAATAAAAGAAAAGAAAACTTAGTTTGGTTTCAACAAAGTGGTTGTCGGATGAAAGTTGGCAGAGGTCAGCCGGAGCATGAATGTACCGCGACAACTCGAATAGACAACACTGGACATAAAAGCTTGCGAACTCGCTTCAAAAGTATCTCGCCACACTCGACATACCATATAATCTCGGGTACACGGGGTATATGAGCAACACATAACACGTAACACTTACAACATGAGTAAAAGGAATAACCATCAACACGCCACTAGAGTACTATTTCCAAAAACAAGAAAACAAAACAACCTAAGAAAAGAAAACAAACAAAGAAAACTAGGTTGCCTCCAGAGCGCTCTTTTAATGTCAATAGCTTGACTGATTTCAAAAGATCAACCCGGATCGGGCTACTTTGGTTTGACTACCGCCACCTCAAGATCGTAATCGGGAGCACTTTGGGCGGAAATGATTTTCACCACAACAACAAGTCAAATGCTTAATAAGATCATTAAACTTTTCTCTCCAAACTACAATCGACTCTCTTCTTCTTGTTCTTGCGGATGATAGGCATAGGTGTGCTAACATGCTCAGGAGTCTCAGAAGAAGGTTCCTCATAGGTAGAGGTAGGAATGTCATCATCTGACTCAAAGAAATAAGATGGAATCTCTTCACAAATCAGACATCTCAGATCTCATCTCTTCTTTGGAAATAAAGAGTCTCGTGCTTTTCCTTTGGTTGCCCAAAATATTTCTTAAGTCGATGGCCATTCACTTTAAAAGCTTGATTACCATACCCGTTCAAAGTAATTACTCCACTTGGATTAACCTCGAGAATCTCAAAAGGACCAGACCATCTAGACTTGAGTTTACCCGGAAACAGGTGAAGTCTAGTATTATAGAGTAAAGCCATCTCACCAACTTTGAATTCTCGGTCCTTGATCTTAGCGTCATGGAGTATCTTCGTTCTTTCCTTGCTAAGCTTAGCATTCTCGTGACGCTCGAGTGCGAATTCGTCGAGCTCGCTCAATCAGAATAACCGTTTCTCCCACGAGTTGGCTATCGAAATTTAAAATTTAATTGCCCGTAAAGCTCTGTGTTCAAGTTCGACAGGTAAATGACAAGCTTTGCCATAGACCATTTGGAAGGGTGACGTGCCCATCGGGTTTTAAATGCAAAGCACGATAAGCCCACAACGCGTCATCCAACTTAAGACTCCAATTAGATCGATTATTGTTCACGGTCTTCTAAAATTCTTTTCAAGCTCTGGTTGCTCACCTCGACTTGGCCATCGGTGCAGGGATGATATGGTGTACCAACTTTGTGTTTGACACCATATTTTTCAAGGATTTTATCAAGCGGCGCATTGCAAAAATGGGTACCTTCATCACTAATGAGTGCTCTCGGACGACCGAATCTGGTAAAGATATTCTTTTGCAAGAATTTCTTCATGACTTTATGATCATTAGTTTGGGTAGCTATGGCTTCAACCCACTTGGAAACATAGTCGAATACTGACGAGGATATATTTATTACCGCATCGAAGATGGAAAGGGTCCCATAAAATCTATGCCCCAAATGTCGAAAACTTCGCATTCAAGAATGGGCTTAAGTGGCATTTCCATCCTACTACTCGCGCTTCCGGTTCTCTCGGCACCTATCACAACCTTTACAAAAGGCTTCGCATCTTTAAACAGAGTCACCCAAGTAGAATCCAGCTTGAAGGATCTTTGCAACTGTCTTTGGTGTTCCATAATGACCTCCGGTAGGACCGCTATGGCATTGTTCTAGGATATCCCACCGATCATGCTCAGAACACATCGTCGAAGCAACCCGCCTTCTAGACTACGAACAAATAAGGATCTTCCCATACGAGATATTTAAGATCGTAAAAGAACTTTTCTTCTCCCCGATACGTCATGTCCTCTAAATGACCACTCGCTAAATAGTTGGCGTAGTCAACATACCACGGCCTAACCATTTCAAGCTTCATCAATTGCCCGATCGTAAAATCAATGCCTATATCATTGCGATTCTCTCGCACCCTCATTTACTAAGCGAGATAAATGATCACCACAATATTCTCACTACCTTTCTTATCTTTAATCACAAGGTCAAACTCTTGTAAAATCGAATCCATCGAAGTAACCTTGGTTTGGCATCTTCTTTGTCCATAAGGTAGCGCAAAAGGTCGCATGGTCGGTCCAAACAACAACTTGAGACCCTGAAGATAACTTCTAAACTTGTCAATGGCAAAAACAACGACTAAGAATTCCTTCTCGGTTGTGGTATAATTGCATTGAGCCGGGTTCAAAGTGCGGCTCGCATAATAAATGGGCCTGAACCTTTATCAACTCTTTGACCTAAAAGCTGCGCTCACGACGTAGTTAGAGGCATCGCACATCAACTCGAAAGGCTTGGTCCGATCAGGTGCAACTAAAATAGAGGCATCGATAAGCTTGTCTTTCGAGACAATTGAAAGCTTCTTTGCACTTTCAGATCGAACAAGAAATCTACATCATCTTTCAAAAGATTTGATAAAGGCTTGGCGATGGCGAGAAAAATCTTTAATGAAACGCTTTGTAGAAGCCAACATGACCTAAAAACCTCGCACCTCTTTCACCGTCCCAGGGTACGTCATCCTTTCGATGGCTTCGACCTTAGCCTTATCAACTTGAATACCAAAGATTGGACACCTTATGTCCCAAAACGATTCCTTCGTCTACTAGAAAATGGCATTTTTCCCGTTAAGCACCGATTTTTCTCAACACACCGTTGGGGTACCATATCTAGGTTCTTTAAGATTTCATCAAAGCTATCGCCGTAGATCGAGAAGTCATCCATGAAGACCTCCATGCACCGCTCCACAAGTCCATCAAAATGGCTAACATGCACCGTTGAAAAGTCGCGGGTGCGTTGCAGCCGAGCCGAATGGCATTTCATGAGCGCAAAAGTACCAGATGGACGAGTAATGTGGTCTTTTCCTGGTCATTGGGATCAATGGCTATCCTGGAAGTAGCCGTAATAGCAATCAAGGAAACAATAATACTTATGACCACTCAGTCGTTCAATAAGCTGGTCAATGAAGGGTAAGGGAAAGTGGTCCTTGGCAGTAACCTCATTAAGTCTACGATAGTCAATACAGACTCTGTAGCCTGTCACGAGTCGTAAGGCAACTTCCTCCCCTTTTTCATTCTTTTTGACCTGTGATTCCGCCTCTTCTTGGCACAACTTGAGTAGGTCGACTCACTCGCTATCGGCGATTGCATAGATGATGCCCATGTCAAGCCACTTTATCACTTCTTTCTTGACAACCTCCTGCATATGCGGATTCAGCCTTCGCTGAGGTTGTCTTACTTTCTTAGCTCCTTCCTCCGTTCGGATTTTATGCATGCATACATCTGGGCTGATTCCTCGGATATCACCCACTTGCCATCCGAATGCGGGGATATTCTTTTCAAGCACTTCTATCAGCTGTGCTTCTTGCTCAGGGTCGAGTTTCGAAGAAATGATCAAAGGCAATTTATCTCCATCCTTAAGAAAGATATACTTAAGGTGTTTGGAAGCGGTTTGAGCTCTAAATCAAGTGGAGTGGTTGCTCAATACTAGAATTTAACGGGCCACTTTTCTCCTTATGAGCTTGGAGTGGTTGACTAAAGAATAACTCATCTTCCCGAGGCTCAACCCGGAAAGTGCACTGGATCAAATCATCCATCGGAATCCTCCGGTCAACACTTGCTTCCTTTTTCCTATGATCGATCATTTTTCTTAACTCTTCATCTTTAAGCTCTTCTGCCAACTCTTCCCAATCATCTACTTCCCAATGAGTAGTTTCTCTCCAAAAGTCTACCTCGTCCCAACTACCCATCAGAGCTTCTTCTTCACCAGGGATGAAGTATTCCTGACTCAGTTCTTTGAGATCATCGTTTGTTGCTGGGCATCTCCATGCTTCTAACTCACTAACAGGCTCAGTGTGAGCGAGTGAAGATGACTCGTCAATGACGACGGGTCTGTAATGAATTAGAAGATGGTCCGCATCCATTTGGATCCTCAATAATTTGAAAACACCTATCTCCGTCGACCATTGCTTCTTCACACAGCGGGCATCTTTTTTCGCCCTCATAGATAGCTTCGACAAACGATATTTCATCAATTACGGCTCTTTCGGGATATGTCCTCGTGTGAAGGTAACGGATGTGTCATCGACTCTAAGAGTAATCGTCCTTGCGTAAGTCGATGAGAGCGTTAGAAGTGTCTAAAAAGGTTCGGCCTAGAATTAGAGGCATCTTCTTATCGTGGGGATAGTCTAAAATAACCCGATCGGTAGGGAAGACTAAATGTTCAACTTGGAGGAGAACATTAGCTACACAACCGGTCGCGGACCGGCTAGATATATCTACCATCCAAGAGAAATATAGGCGCCTCGCATCCTTTATCTAACCCGAGCTTTTGCATACGTTTAATGGCATCACATTAATAGAGGCCCCGAGTCGCATAAGACATTTTCGAATTTGTGGCCTTCAATTTCACAAGAGATTGAAGGTCTTCTAGATCACCTCGCTTAACAAAGAATTTTTCGTGAAACCATCGCTAGATCTTCACAGAGCACTTCTTGACCATCCCTCAAGCTTTCTCTTACTCCCACTGCAATTCTTTAAGATACTTAGAGCATTTAGGTATTTCGGTTAATACCTCGGCTAAGGGCATACTAACTTGAGTGTCTCTAGCATCCTCTCACTCCAAAGATATCCGCTTGTCATTAGTGAGGGCTTTCTCTTCCTTTTGGTGGATAAGGAAGGGCTTTATCATTTTCTGTAGCTTGATTCTTTATCGCCTCATCCTCCTTATCCGTCCATCTTACGAACTTTTCTTTCTTTTTCTTAGTCAGGGTACCGCCCCTTGACTTTCCTTTCTTTCCTCATCATCAGAATTATTTTCGTCCTCCGAAGAATTGTCACTAAGCTCCTCATCGTTGCTTTCTTCGGCATGTGGTTTCTGATTTCCCCCTCCTAAACTCATGGCGTCAGGAGGGGCTACTCGTTTCCCGACATCTTGCCGGATTCAGCATTCTTACCACTTCTCAACGTTACTTCATTCAACTCCTCTTCTTGTCCATACTCCCATTGTGGTGTAATGGCAGTGCAAACATTTACATCAGCTTTTGGGTTTCTCTCGGTATAACTCGGAAGTTTACCGTGAGGTCTGCTTGCTTGCTGATCTGCCATCTGACCAACTTGTCTCTCAATAGCTTTAACACTAGTAGACAGAGTCTTCACCATGTCTACAAGCTCATCAAATTTGCGTTGAGGGACACATGAGGTGGTATGATTTTGAGTTTGGTTCCATCCTCCTGGAGGCCTTTGGGAGTTAGGAGCTGTCCTTTGATAGTTTGAGTTGAAAGAATTCGAATTTGAAGGGCCAGGTGGTAACTTGGCTTGACTGAAGTTTTGCCGTTGAAATCCTGGGTAGTTCTGGCTTTGATTGAAGTTTCGGAAGGGTTGGTTTTGATTATCCATTAAATTTACTTCTTCCGTTATCTCCGTTCCTACCTGCATTCCAAGATCGAAGGTTGCGTCTCAAGATTGGCCACCGCTTGCTTATCAATTCCATCTCGAGCAACGATGCGACTTTGTATCGGGATTGCTTGCAAGTACCTTCTTTTCTTAACAACATTGGTCTTCTTGGGAGTCGACCACATATTGTTCTTGGCGATGGTCTCACCACTCAGGCGATCTCATCGTCTCCCCTAAGAAGGACCCATGAGTCGTGGAGTCAAGATAGTCTCTATTAGGTTGAGATACACCTCTATATAGAACAGTTCCAAAGAACTCATGTCCATCATATCCGTGATTGGGGCATTTCCTCATCAAGAGATTCAATCTCTCCCAAGCTTTGCCAACAGCCTCATCCTCCAACCGCTCAAATGTAGCTATTTCCCGTTTCATCTCCATAATCTTGCTCGGTGAAACCCACTTAAGAGCGAAGGCTCTTTTGACATCATTCCATGTATGGAGAGAATGATGTGCCAACGATTTAAACCACCGACTTGCTTCACCTTTCAAAGCAAAAGGAAATAGCTTTAACTTAACTATCTCGTAATCAACACCAGGATAATGGCACGCTTCACGATTTGTACGAATGTGGACAAGAAGTCGTGTGGATCTTCCCTGAGCATTACCATGGAAAGAGCTATTCTCGAACTAGAGCAACTACTCCGTTCTTTAGATCAAAGTTCACTCCTCCCATGTCGGGAGGACGAACAGTCTATGCCCTCGAGAAAATCTTGATTTAGATATATGGGTGTAAGTGGTCCCGGTTCGATTGATTAAGTGGTTTTGTCTAAATTGTTGAAGTTGTTGATTTATGCCGCCTTGTTGATTCTGTTGTTGCCGCAGAGCTTGCATCCGTGAAGGATTAAATTTAATCGAGCTTGGGGATCGGGATTTGGAATGGAGGATCTTGATCCGCCATTATGTCCAAATCAGGAAAAGCCTCCTTCTAAAAATAGATTGTTCGGGCTCGGGATCGAAGATTAGAAGTCCTTCTTACTTCTCGCTTGCATAAACCAAGAAAGGAAAGGAAGAAATCAACCTTAGGGTTGATTAGAAATGAGGTTTAGAAAAGGTTTGATGGTTTTAGAGGAGAAAAGAAGAGAGAAGAGAAGATAGAAAAGAAGTGATGATTGAACAGATCGAATCAAGCGCCCGGTGTTAGTGGACGTTCGTTCAGAGCGGAATGCTCGTTCAGATTTATGAACGGTCGTTCGGGGGAACATGATTGAAGTGGACGGGCGTTCAAGTTATTAAATGCTCGTCCAGACTCGAAAATCTAAAACTAAGGCTTAAAACTTAAAAACGAAATAGAAATAATTAAGGAAACTCAAAAGAACGTACGGAAATAAATAAAGGCAAATCTAAAATTACGAAAAAAAACAAATCTAAAATTATAGAAACTAATATAACTATCAAAAATTAAAGAAAATAATTGAAGGAAAATAAAATTAAATAAAACAAGGTAAGACGAAAACAAAAATAAACGTAATTCTAAAATTTAGACCTACGAATTAAAATTAGAATCGATATAAAATTTTATACCTAAAAGAATCCGACAACCGCGTTCGATTCCCGGCAACGGCGCCAAAAACTTGTTCGGTAAAAACACGTTTTAATATTTATAATACCGACACACCCCAAGTATAAGGATCTCAGAGTAAAGGATGTTATCGGGTCGTCCTAAGGGAATGGAATGTTTATCGAATTCAAGTATAAATCTATATCGATTATGTCACAATTATCTATCTAAACTAAGGTTGAAACTAACTAAAACCTAAACCTAAGAATTAAAACTAAAACAAGAATAAAAACAAGCAGAAAATAAGAAAACAGAAAGACGGACGAGCGTTCACTAAAGTGAACGAGCGTCTGAAAGTATAAACTAGTGGACGGGCGTCTGCTATTGCGGACGAGCGTCTAACTACGAACATAAACAGAAAAGTGCAGGAAATTAGGGTTTATAAAACTAGAACTTAAACTAAACTTAATCTAAACGATTTGTTTAAAACAATTAAAGGAAAACACAGCGAGGCAACTAGATTCCACCCATCAACCAACAATCCCCAACTAGATGGTGATCTAAAGACATAGTTTTTAGTAGTGATTTTTCACGAATTCGATCAAATATCTTCAATCAAATTTCTAAGGTTTCGTTTATCTTTTCAAACAAACTAGACATGCAATCAAAACGAAATCACAAGATTGCTTCCAAGCTTTTTACTCAACTAAACATGCTTAATCTCTTACAACATGATTAGATGCATTACTTTGAATGAAATCAAACTTAAATAACATACTTTCATATATTGATTCAAGCATCAATCAAACATAGATCGTTTCATCAAATCTTAATTCAACAAAACTTAAACAATACAAAACAGATCCAAAGTAATGAAAAAACTATGAAATAAACTCACTAAACTTAAGCATCGAACTCTCTAGTTGGTTGTGTTGATGATGGGCTTCCTCCGTCGACTCACTGCAAGGTTTCTAGCCAACAATCATATTGGAGAAGATTGTTGGATTGGAGATTTGCATCTCTGTGAAATTAGGGTTCTCTGGCCGCAGCTTTTGGTGAAAATTGCGATCTCAATGTTGTGTAAAAAAAGTATCCCCCTTAGGGTTGGGGCAGCTGCTGTATTTATAGAGTGCTAAGTCGGTTAGGGTTTAAGTCGGCCCCAGACGCTCGTTTAAACAACCAGACGCCCGTCTGGAATTCCCAGACGCTGATTAAACGCTCGTTTGCACTGCGGCTGAACTCTCTGTATTGATTTTATGCCTTTGAACGCCCGTTCGAATTCATGGACGCTCGTCCGCCATGAACGGAGACTGAACGCTCGGCTGGACTGCTTGGGATCGGATTTCTTCATCTTTATCCAATTTCTTTAAGCCAATTCCAACTCTATCTCTTGTAGTCCGAACTTGAGCCTCATTAAATCCTCTTTATGCACTCGAAATTAAGCTCCTAAAGGATAAATAAACATTGCAAAATGTAATAAAACTCAAATAATAATAATTCAATTAATTTAACACATAAAATAATCCATTTTGCAAATAACCATATTAAAATCATCCTTACTAAATAATTACACTTAAACCCTTAATTCTCATGTAAATATGCAAATGTGGGGAAATAATAATGAAATATAACCCTTAATAATCATATAAATATGCCTTAACATCAGGCATGAAATCCCCCCGACGTGGGAAGCAGTAGTATCCAGCTTGCCCAGGCACTTGTTTGCGCTGAAAGAACAGCCGAAATGTTTGGACTTTGAAGGGGATGCAGGCACATCTACACCAAATGGCGAAACCCACAATTGCCCTTATTCCATTGGGCACGATCTGGGCCAACCCTAGGTCATAATGCTCCAGGACGGACAATATGGCTGGGCAGATAGGAAACCGTAAACCGCATAAAAGCTGCTCCCTGTATACGGCACAGTACCCTGCCGGAGCTTGATAGGCGTAAACACCAGGAGCCGGGATAATGGGTTTGAAAAGCGGATTTGTTAGGCCGTATTGTTTACAGATGCGGGTCAAATCCGTGGTAGTTATTTTGGTATCGATGCCATGGTAGGCCGCCTGTGATTTCAAAGCCATAAAGGCCTTAAGGGAAAGGACGAATCTAGAAGATGAGGAAGAAGGGGGAGGATTGAAAAAAGAAAGGGCAGGTCTCTCGAGATTAACTCCTACAGTGGTAATTTCTTCCTCTAATTCCGGCTCCGATTCAAATAATGCCTCAATGGAACTATCAGTAAGAATTATAGGTTCGCTCATTAACAACAGAAAAGACTTAGAAGAATCAGAAAAGAAAGAAGGCTTACTTGAGTAGGGAGATCGGAGAGATGAAAGAATGGAATGGCAACCGTCCCGACTTCACACTTGATTTAAAGAGTAACGTCTGAAGGGATTGATGAGACTAGGAGTTATAAAACCCCAAAAAGAAGTCTTAGGATAACCGCCCCATTATTGTGTTACGACGCCTCGTTTCTCGCACTCAATACGGCAGTCTAAACGGTAGCAGGGACACGTGTCATGATAAGCATGTTATCTTGGAACGTCCGGGTTGATCCTAGGTCTGCCCAGCTCCTACGTAGTCTGGCCAGACCTGGGGGGCTTATGACGATGGTGAAAATAGACCTGGCCACGTGTCACTCTTATAACATCCCAAGATTGAGAGAGAGAGATAAGAGGGAATCTTTTATAGGGCCAGGAGTCCTGCAGTATTAGGGCATTACCCCAGGAGGGAGGTCTGCCCATTTACCTGCCTGGCTACCGCACTGCAGCGCAGCTCGGTCAGGTCAGGAGATAGGACTCACAACTCAGGTCGAGGCGACCTGAGGTGCTCATCAGAGACAGACAGGCTCTTTCCTTAAATGATCAGTAACACGCGTGCCTATATTATAGGATAATCATTAGAGAATCCCTGGATCACCGGGAGGAAATCTTCTAATACGAATAATATCATAATTATCTCTTAAAAGAGATAAGGACGTGATGATCCTTAGGGTTTAAGGATTCTACGACTTGTTTGACAAGAAAAAGGGTGAGACGCCTCCCTATATAATCAGCCCTAAGGAACTACGAATGACTTGATTCCAATTCAGCTATTGGATACGTAGGCAAATTGAGAGAAACTAACTCTCAGGCTCAGTCTCAATCATACCAAATCACGATCCCCATTGTTTCTGTTCTTGTTTGAATCGTCTTGGAGGTTGTTTGGACCCGTAGGTGATGTTCGACATCATCAAGTGACTACCGCGATGCATTGACCACCGTGATGTCGTGACAACCGCGATGTATTGACCACCGCGATGGTGTGAGCACCTGATGCATTGACCACCGCGATGCGTGACCACCCCGGATGTAGTGACCACCCGCGATGCATTGACCACCCCGATACATTGACAGCCGCGATGCAGCATCTTTCACCTTAATTCATATTTTTATGCAGTGACATCGGCATTCATATATAGCAGTGATATCCACATTTTATGCAGTGACATCGGCAATCATATATGCGCGACATCAACAATTTATGCAGTGACATCGGCAATTAGATATGCAGTGATATCAACATTTTATGCAATGATATCGGCAATCATATATGCAGAGACATCGCGATGAAGTGACCACCCCTGATGCAAAGACACCGCGATGAAGTTCCCACTCCCGATGCAGAGACACCGCGATGCAGAGACCATCCGGATGCATTGATCACCGGGATGCATTGATCACCGGGATGCAGTGACGTTTGATGAAGCAACACCATGATGACATTTGATATTTTTCCGACTTAATTTCATAAAAGCGATTTCTTTTCTTCATAAAATCGACTTCAAATGGCTATATCTTTTGATATAAAACTACGATCAACATAAATTTTTCACCTTAATTCATATTTTTATGCAGTGACATCGGCAATCATATATGCAGTGACATCAACATTTTATGCAGTGACATCAACATTTTTGTTGAACTTCTTGTCCCGAAATTAGGAAGATTTTTCAGGGGAAATCGAGTTTATGAGCCGCGTCGAGCTAAATCAAGAACTTAGCTGTGTCCTTTTCAATAATTGTCCCAAAAAATAAAATATCATCCGGAAAAAAAGTGCATGTGATAAAACAAAAATTCATTGACAGAACATATGTTATTAAACATTATAAGCTTGAAATAGCAACCTGTACATATTTTTTTGGGGGGGCAAGCAGCCTGTACATATAAAACAAACAATAAAAAACAAAATGCAAAACTTGTTAAAGGAAGCTTCAATGGATATATGGTCACAGGTTGTGATAACGACACCAGTATAAAGATACAGTGCTGGAAATGCAGCTTATTTGCAAAGCTTCTCCATGCTTTTATAAGGGCATATGGCACATTCAGACGTTTTAAATATAACACAACAACATTAGTCCCGACAATGGCAGATTCCTCGTATGCTGAGAGGAGACCTATGGAGTATGTTCGACCATGATGTTTTTCTTTGAGAAATATTCTAGAAAAAAATTCATCTTTGTTTCAAAGAGCTGAGTTGTCATAGGTCCAAGTTAAGTATCCCACATAAACAATAGGATACAATCACAAGACCTGTTAGATCCCCAATTGCACTGCCTGAAAAAATTGCAGAAATGTTAAAAATGCAAACACTCACAATAATTACACCATACAGAGCACAAGAGAAAAAATGCACAAAATACATATGCAGTGACATCGATGTCACTGCATCAATTCTCTAACTGTAAAGTTTACGAGCCGAGTTGAGATATATCGAGTACTTAACGTGTCGAGTTCGATCTTGCCTTTTTATGGCTCGATCGATCCCAAACTTTTGTAGTCGAGCTTGACCTCTAGACAGTATAGATTCGACTCGGCTCGATTACACCCATAATGTAAATGACACTATATTTATTTTATAAATTTACCAAATTTGTGTATCAAATTGTAAATGCAGTGACATTAATGTCACTTCATCAATTTTATTCAAAATCATACACAAACCACCATCAAATTAATTCACTGCACCAATTTTTTTCCAAATCAAACTCAAATTTATGCTATGTAGCATCATTGTTAAACAACAAAAAAACAATGCTAAATATGGTGGATTATACTGTCAAACAACTCCTGTTCTAGCTTAAGACTCTGCCCATGTCCCATGTTGTCTTTTTCCTAAAAAAAGGACAAATTGCATAAGGCCAATTTCTAAGATTATACTTGTACTATCACTCAGCTTCTTGACTATTTAATGTTTTGACTATAGAGTAGCGTATGAACTTGTCCATCAGCTCATAACTCTATCTCCTAGGCTCGGGTCTTCTCCAAGAACTTATGGTCCCGTTTGGTTTCGGACTGGACTGGATCCATTTGGATCCAACTTAATATTTTATTCATACACTATCTTATTTACTATTATTTTAATATTTCTCTCTGTTAAGACAATCATGCAAAATCATGCAAAATATCAAGAGTCAACTGATGGTCATAATACAAGGAAAGGAAATGAGCAAGAATCAAGGGAAATGAAAAATAAGAAAAATGAAAAACATGTGGAAGAATAGCTGTTTGAAAATCTTTATTTATTTATGTATTTTCTTATTTAAAGCATTGATTTGTTTTGATTCCCACCACGTGGGTATTTGACTGTATATATTTTTAAACCTCAGTATCAATGAGAACAAGGATTACAGCTTCCTCCATTTCATTTTTCTTAAAAGTTCCTCATGGTAGCAGAGCCAAATAATCCTTAGCCAATATCTCTTTTCAAACATATTGCATTTTCGTTTGTCGATCATGACAAAAGAATATGCACTTACCATTCAACAATTTCATCAATGCTCTAGCTTGGTGTCTATCAAGCTAAGCTGCACAAATTATCTCCTATGGAGATCACAAATAGTTCCATTGATCAAGAGCCTTGGCGTATACCACCATGTCTCATCAACGGACAAACCAACGGAAAAAATAGAAAATGAAAAAGATCAAGAAGAAGACAATCCAGAATATCATATCTGGACGGTAAATGATGGCCTCCTCGTATCATGGCTACTTGGGACCATGAAAGAAGAGATTATCAAGATGGTGTATGAAGAAGACTTCACCACATGATATCGAGTTTGGGCTTCGTTAGATCGTCAATTACTTCCTCACACAATTGAAAAGGAAGGAAATTTGAAAAACATGCTAATGGGAATGAAAAAGGGGTCCAAATCTGTTGATGAGTATCTTAGAGAATTTAAATCAATATGTGATAATTTAGCAGCAATAAAGAAACCTGTATCAGATTTAGATAAGGTTTTTCATTTTGCTCATGGCCTTGGTAATGAATATATGAATTTTCGTACTGCCATGCTCACTAAGCCTCCATATCCAACTTTTAATCAACTAGTAATGGCACTACAAGGCTATGAACAAACTTTGTCAGTTCAGAAAAATGAAGAAAAGAACAATATGGATCACAATCAGGTGTTTCTCACACAAATAGGACGTGGCAGAGGACGTAGAGGTGGAGGAAGAAGCCAATTCATTTCTCGCGGAAGGGGCTTCACTCCAGCCGGACGTTTCACTACCCAAAATGAAGGACAACAATCTGCGACTGCCTCAAACTTTGGAGACAAAAATGCCGAACCAAAGCAAGGAACTTCCCTTGGTAATCGTCCTATTTGTCAGATATGTGGTAAAGCTAACCATGTTGCAATATTTGCTGGTACATGTTTGATTATGCTTATCAGTCTGAGGAGATGCCAAAGGCACTTGCAGCACTTCACTTATCTGAACAAGCTGATCCTACGTTCTATGCGGACACAGGGGCTACTACACACATGACCAATGATGAAGGTAAGTTATATTCAAAACACACTTATCTTGGCTCAGACAAAATATATGTAGGAGATGGGAATAGTCTAAACATTTCCCACTCAGGAGAAGCATGTGTAGGAAATCTTAAACTCAATGATATTTTAGTAGTTCCTGGTTTAACAAAGAATCTGTTGTCCGTTGGAAAGTTTGCTACTGATAATCATTGTAGTTTTGAGTTTACTGACTCTCACTTTGTGATTAAGGATCAACACCAGAAAATAATTGCAAAAGGCCATAAGAAGGGTAAACTTTATGCCCTAGATGAAGGAGATAAGGCTGCCCTAAGTGCTGTGCAACAAGAAACTTTGAACCAATCCATCTGGCATGAGAGATTGGGACACCCTCATGCAAAGCTGCTGTCAAAATTGCAATAGCAAGGGTTCCTTGATTTAAAGGGATGGCTACCTCGATCAAGCAAGTGTGTCAGCTGTCAAATGGGAAAAAGTTGTAAATTGTCTTTTCAAAATAATTCTAGAAAATCTGTTTTGCCACTTGAAAAAGTGCACTCTGATTTGTGGGGACCTGCTCCAGTTGAATCTAATCAGTCATATAAATATTATGTTGTTTTTATAGATGACTTCTCTAGATTCACTTGGTTGTTTCCTCTAAAACGAAAATCAGAATTCTATGAATGCTTTTTAAGGTTCCAGAAGTTAGTTGAGAATCATTTTGATCATAAAATCAAGAGTTTTCAATGTGATGGGGGTGGTGAATATAACTCAACTCAGTTCCTTAATCATTTGGCAAACTGTGGGATAAATCTTCAAATATCGTGTCCTTATACCCCTGAACAAAACGGTGTAGCCGAAAGGAAACATAGACATATAATAGAAACACTCTTTACGATGATGTTTCATGCCAACGTTCCGTTAAAATTGTGGGTCAAGCAGTCATGATAAATGCTGTGTACCTCATCAATAGGTTTCCATCATCGGTTCTTAATTTTTAAACACCTTATTACAAGCTGTATAAGAGGAATCCAATTTATCATGGGCTAAGGATTTTTGGATGTCAATGTTTTCCCTCACTACGACATTATGGAGGTTCTAAGTTTGCTAGAAAAAGTTACCCTTGCGTTTTTCTGGGGTACAGCCCGCTTCATAAAGGTTATAGATGCCTTGAACCCCAAACAAAGCGCATTTACATTTCCAGGCATGTCGTGTTTAACGAAGATATTTTTCCATACAACACTAACACATTGCAGGTACGCCCTACATCATCTACATTGGAAGAATATCCTTCAGCTGATGAATGGATTTCAAAATATTCTTTTGCGGATCCCACAGAACAAATTGAGACTAATTCAACTCATGATGCCACAAGATTTTCATGTTGTGAAGTAGAAAATAATGCACCAGAATCTATTTTGCCTTCCCAGCACCTTGATAACAATTTGCATCCTCGTGATAATTCCCATCATGTTGATGAAATGCCATTAGAAGAAAATGTCGATTCAGCCGATACTCGACAATCCCAAGATGAGGTATCAAATGTTCGACCTCAACGAGATAGAAGGTCACCGACTTATCTTCAAGATTATGCAACCATTGCCACCCAAAGTAGTGATCTTACAGAACCAAAATCTTTCAAAGTCGCTGTTAAACATCCGAATTGGTTAGCAGCGATGCATGAAGAGTTGGAAGCTTTAGCCAAAAATAAAACATGGCGGCTAGTCCCTAGACCAACCCAATCTAATGTAGTTGGTTCAAAGTGGATTTCTGATTGAAGACTCGAGAAGACGGAACCATTGATCGGTATAAAGCTCGATTAGTCGCTCAAGGATACACTCAACAACCGGGAATTGACTTTGACTGAAACTTTCAGCCCGGTCATAAAACCTACTACTATCAAAGTTAGTTATTTCATTAGCCGTTGCATCCGGTTGACTCTACGACAATTGGACGTCAAAAATGCATTTTTACATGGAATTTTAAAAGAAGTAGTTTATATGGAGCAGCCTCCGGGCTTCATTGATCCAATATATCCCAATCATGTGTGTCTGTTACAAAAATCTCTCTACGGGCTTAAGCAAGCTCCACGCTCATGGTTTGACAGATTATCACAATTTCTACTTCACATTGGTTTCAATTGTAGTGCAGCTGATCCTTCAATGTTTACTTTTCACTCAGCCGGCATTCATATTGTCATGTTAATATATGTTGATGATATTATAATTGCCGGAAATAACGACTCTCTGGTTCAAGGGTTAATTCGAAAGCTTGGGACAGAGTTTGCAATCAAAGATCTTGGAGCTCTAAATTATTTTCTGGGCATTGAAATAAGACATACACCTGATGGGGTTTTTCTATGTCAAGAAAAATACGCAAAATCGTTTCTTGCTAAAACTCGGATGGATCATTGCTCCCCGGTTGCAACATCCTTGGCTCTAAAAACTACACCTCATGCAAATGACATGGAACCAGTAGATGCTTTTGAATATAGGAGTGTAGTTGGTGCATTGCAATATCTCACATTTACCCGTCCAGATATAACTCATGCAGTTAATAGAGTGTGTCAACACTTTTCCAACCCGAATGCCGGCGATCTAAAAGAGGCCAAACGTATTCTCAGGTTTGTTAAGTGGTACATCAATAATGGCATTCACTATCTTTCTAAAAGTAGCACGTCTCTTTATGCCTTTAGCGATCTGGTTAGGCGGGATGCCCAACCACTCGTCGAAGTACCGAGTGGGTTTTGTGTTTTCTCGGTTCAAATTGTATTTCTTGCGGCTCGAAGAAACAACCCACTATTGCTCGGTCAAAGTCTTTGAAATATCGAATATCGCTCTCATGGCTTGACACAGCAGAACTCACATGGATTACGTATCTCTTACGCGATATTGGAGTTCGTTTAGTTCAACCTCCGCAATTGTTTTGTGATAATATAAGTGCATTATATCTCACTACCAATCCTATGTTTCATTCTCGTTCTAAGCATTTCGCATTGGAATATCATTTTGTTCGAGAGAAAGTTGCGATTCAACGACTTATTACCGTGATATGTCCACGCTTCGCAACAAATCGCGGACATATTCACTAAACCGCTTGCCAAGGCTTTGTTTCGACAATTTTGCAACAATCTGCGTGTTCACTTCTTCCCACGCCTTGATTGAAGGAGGGTGTTAAGACAATCATGCAAAATCATGCAAAATATCAAGAGTCAACTGATGGTCATAATACAAGGAAAGGAAATGAGCAAGAATCAAGGGAAATGAAAAATAAGAAAAATGAAAACATGTGGAAGAATAATTTGTTTGAAAATCTTTATTTCTTTATGTATTTTCTTATTTAAAGCATTGATTTGTTTTGATTCCCACCGCGTGGGTATTTGATCTGTATATATTTTTAAACCTCAGTATCAATGAGAACAAGGATTACAGTATCAATGAGAACAAGGAAATGAGCAAGAATCAAGGGAAATGAAAAATAAGAAAAATGAAAAACATGTGGAAGAATAGCTGTTTGAAAATCTTTATTTCTTTATGTATTTTCTTATTTAAAGCATTGATTTGTTTTGATTCCCACCACGTGGGTATTTGACTGTATATATTTTTAAACCTCAGTATCAATGAGAACAAGGATTACAGCTTCCTCCATTTCATTTTTCTTAAAAGTTCCTCACTCTCACCAATCATTTCACAATCAACAAATAAAATAATATTAATCAATTCATTTTATTCACCACCTACACTATTCAACCATTACTTTATCAATATAATATTTCTCTCACAAATCATTTCTTCATCAACACAAATTTTAATACAACATTTCAACCTTATAATCATTACTTTACATTATTTTATTTTATTTTCTCTCTCATGACTCAAATGGATCCAGTCCAGTCTGAAACCAAACAGGGATGGGTGTAATAGCTATATTTAGGTTTAAATGGGTGACTCAGTGCCACACAAAAACCGATAGAAAACAGCCGATTTCTCCTTTTTTAATTACATACATTTATCATCCATGCCTTCATGCAACTGCCCATTTAACAGAAGGTGGAACATCGTATCTGCAAAAAAAAAACTAGTATTGCCTTTGGTATCAAAACAAGCAATTGCTCAAAATAGCTCAAAACATTCAATCAGAACAAGTTAACAAAGTTCAACATAACACTAGACAGACCATTAGCCAACGTAATAGAAACATCATTTTATTCAGCTTGCCCTGTAAACACTGTAACTAAGAACCAAATCTCCAGGCAAAAAAATATAAGGGAAAAGAATCAAAACCAGAAGAACAGAGCAGCAGACAAAACAAAAGCTAAATGGGGTTAGCAGAGATTCTTACCTCTGTTCTTCAGCAGCATCGGAGGGTCCGGAAACTTCGAATCCAAATAACACATCAGCTCATCCACTATGCCGGAAACCACGTCGGAGCCGTTGTACATCACCGGCGTTTCCACGATTTCGGAGGGAGGGAAGAGCACTGAAACGGGCTTATAAAGGAGAGCAAAACGGACATAGAAGGTTGCCGGAATGTTTTCTGGACCGATGAGCTTCTGTGTAGATCCGAGAAAGTAAGAGGGTAGTATGGGGAAAATAAATGAAATATGTCTTTATAACTAATGGTCTTTTTTGAGTGTCCTAAGTGCCTAATTAAGACCAAAACACGTCCTTATAAACAAATAACACTTGTTTTATTTTACTGTGTGTGTTTTTGTATTTTTTATTTTTAATGAACACTGTGAACTTCTTTCTTCTTCTTCTTTTTTTTGTTCTTGTTTTTTTCCCCTCTTTCTAAGATTGTCTTTAATCCTTTTGTTTGGATGGGGGATTTGGATTTAAACAACGTGCTATGAACCTTGTTGATACGTCAAGTCCAAAATAAATCTACAAGTGATCAATTGAGCTCATATTTCTAGACCCTAGAGACATAGGATCACCGGCCCACATGGTCCGTACCTTCATAAGCCGGGCAGGGCCGAAAACACATCCAGCTCACATAACGCATTAACGATATTCATCACGGCAAGACGAAGAGTGTCGATCAGCAAGGCCTCCAACCCGCCCTTGACAGGTCAGCGAGGAGCATTAGTGGGCAACCTGCTCGCCCCCCCAACTCGACAGTCCATCCTGACTCGGACCAAGCCCGTTCAGCAAGCAACAACAGTTAAAGTATGACGGTTACAACATGCAATCCGCGACGGTTACCTCGGAGCCCGACCAATCAGAGGATGTCGTGTCACCCACGTTTACTACTTCTTTTAATTGGTGTATCTATGCATATAAATAACATCACTTTTTCCCTTGTAGAGGACATGCTAATTTACAATTGCAATAGTACTCTATCAATTTGTCGACATATTTAGCTTTCAATTGCATTCATCGTTTTCTTTAGTCTTGGTTTAATCTTAAAATATATTGTGATATTCACGGCAATATCACTTGCTCTCTTTGGCAAGCTCGTGTGACATTTGTAAACTGATAACCACTCTTTATGGGTCAAAGTGCTGGTGCATAAATACAAAAGCCTTTTTCCAATCCTTAAAGAGCGGTGCCTCCCCATGTTGGCGTAGTATTCAAATGGCAACTCTAATCCTCATGCCCAAATTTGAAGTGAGTGGTGCCATCATTACTTGGAACTTGGAAGAGTGATCAAGGTAATATATTTTTGGTCCAAAGCGCCTATAAGTTTTTGACTTCAAAAAACCAAATCAGCAAGGAGGACCCGTGGGAAACTTTGTGGAGTTTTAAGAGGCCTTTACGCTTGAACTACCACTTTTGGTTGACTAGGCATGATGCTATGTGCACCAAAAAAATTCTTTGCCATAGACGTGTGAGTCCATCTCCGACTTGATCTTTTTGTCATCATCATGTAGAGACATCACTACATGCTTTAAGAGTCTGCTCTTGGTCTCAACACTTCCGGAAAATGCAGTCCCTTCTCAAGGATGACATGCTTTCTTTTATGTAATTACTACTAAATATTGGCTTGCTAACAACATCGTTCATCTACATGAGAACAAGGATTGACCCTACATGTTTAAGGATATTATTAACAACATTTGACATTAACGGAATAGATTGGTTCATGATTCAGGAGAAGAATTCCCCCCCCCCCACACCCCCTCACCCCCCGGTTTCTCGCAGACAAACAACAGAGTCGGAAATCTCAAGATAGGTTAGAGTCTTGATTTTTGAGTATGTAGTATAACCCATTTTTTGGTTGTTTGGATTGTGTTTGTTTCTACTATGATGTAAGTTAATTTTCGCTACTTTGTTCATGAATGCAATAATACCGATATCGTTTTCTTAATAATAATAATAATAAAAAATAAATAAAATCGAAAGAAAAACAAAATGGGAAACACTATATTAGAACATTACGTTTGTTAGGACGGAATGAAATGAATGGAATGATTTTTTATTTCATTCCAATGTTTGTGTTTGATTACGAGGGAATGAAATGGAATGAAAAATGTCCATTTTCATTCATTCAAAAAATGGATGGAATGCGATGGAATAAAAAAATCTACAAAACACGTAGGTGATGAGGTAAGAGTAGGTGGATGGTAAGGTAAGCTAGGGTATGTAATGAAGTAGGGTAGATAGGGTAGGGTAGAGTAAGTGGTGGGGTAATGTAGGTAAGATGCGTAAGGTGGGATACGATGAAATTAGGTAGGGTAGGATAGGATGGGGTGGTGGTAGGGTAGAGTTGGGTAAGGTAGGGTAGGGTGGGGTGATGGGTAGAGGTAGGGTGGGTAGGGCCTAGTATGGTGGGGTGGATAATGTAGGGTAGGGTGGGTATGGCAATATAGGGTAGGGTGGTAGGTAAGATAGGGCAGTGGTAGGGTGGTGGGTAGGGTATGGAGGGTGTGATGGGTAGGGTAGGGTGGTGGGTAGGGTAAGGGGTAGGGTAACGTGGTAGGGTAGGCTGGGGGTATGTAGCATAGATAGTGGGTAAGGTAGGTAAGGTGGGGTAAAGTAGGGGTGGGTAGGATATGGTGATGTGGTAGGTAAGGTGGTGGGTAAGGTAGGATATGGTGTGGTGGTGGGTAGGGTAGGTTGTGATAGGGTATGGGTGGGTGATGGTGGAGTAGAGTACGTGGTGGAGTAAGGTGAGTAGGATGCGTAGGGTAGGATATGGTGATGGTGGAGTAGGTAGGGTGAGTAGGGTAGGGTAGGTGGGTGGTGGGTAGGGTAGGTAAGCTGGGGTGGTAGGTAAGGTAGGGTGGTAGAGAGGTAGGGTGCAGTGGGGTGTGGAGTAAGGCTACCTCACCCCACCACTTCCATCATATCCTACCTTTTATTCCATTCTTTTACATATCAAAGAGAGTAATGAAATGAGTATGTATGGTAGGGTGGAGTGGGTAAGGTATGGTAGGGTAGAGTTGGGTAAGGTAGGGTAGGGTGGGGTGATGGGTAGAGGTAGGGGTGGGTAGGGCCTAGTATGATGGGTGGTGGATAAGGTAGGGTGGGTAAGGTAGGGTAGGGTGGTAGGTAAGATTGGGCAGTGGTATTTGTGTTTGCATCCCAGACGGTGGAAAGAGCGAAGAATCTGATGACGCTCGCTTGACACGATATAGGATGGTTTATAGACTCATGTCTTTTTTTATTTTTATGATTGAAAGCAAAGACTCTATATTTTGCCTGTTAATGGCTTTGTGATTAAATAAAAAGATCGTTTAAATTATAAAAAAACTATGGTGACTTGTAGCATAGTTTGTAGACGTAGGGGGTGAAAAGGTTATTTGCCATAAAAAGAAAATGAAATGAACTAGGCACTTTTACGGTCGTGAATGCAGGTGGTAAAAATGTAAAAATGTAAAAATGAAATGAACCAGGAGGTGCGTACGGATAGAACATATATACTTGGCATTTGTGGCTCGTAGGAGAAGAGTTAATACTGCGAAAGGAAAGATGAGTTCGGAGTCTGGCCGGCCGGAGTATGCCCATCACGGCTCACGATTGGTGGCAACGTGGGTGATCGGTGGGGTGGTATTAGGATTGTCTTTGTTGGGCGTTTCGCTAGCTTTGCCTGGGGGAATAATACCATGGAAGACCAAGAAGAAGAAGGGGCCAATTAGGGTCTACATGGATGGTTGCTTTGACATGATGCACTATGGTCATTGCAACGCCCTTCGACAGGCTCGAGCTCTGGGTGACCAGCTTGTTGTCGGAGTTGTTAGTGATGATGAAATCACCGCTAACAAAGGCCCTCCGGTCACTCCCCTTAAGGAGAGGTTGGTTTTCTTCCATGCTTGTTTCGTTTTTCCATCACGTAATTCAAGGAGAAAGCACCTACCTTTGCCCTCGCAATCTTATCGATCTGTTACGAATACATTCTTGCTTTGCGGGGTGTGGAGAGGAAAAACGGGATTTTAGCGGGGCTGGAATTTTATAAATTAACATCTCAATGCACTCTTTTCCTATTTTTTTAAAGGAAAATGTTACATTTAGGAAAATGTTACATAGGTAGTGCTCAAATAATGTTCATAATTTTTTTTCCGTTTGTTTACAGGATGATAATGGTTAGTGCTGTGAAGTGGGTGGACGAAGTTATTCCTGATGCACCCTATGCTATCACTGAAGATTTTATGAGAAAATTATTTGATGAATACAAGATAGATTATATTATCCATGGCGATGATCCATGTCTTCTGCCTGATGGGAGTGATGCTTATGCTCTAGCAAAGAAGGCAGGACGCTACAAGCAGATTAAGCGCACAGAAGGGGTGTCTAGTACTGACATTGTTGGTATGATTTACCTTATCATAAAGGTCTTTTATTTCCTTAGGCTAAATGAAGGTTCTTTTCCCGAGGAATTAAGTTAAAAGATTTGAGCTCAAGATTCTCGAGTATTATGAAGTGCTACTGATTGTATTTAGTGCATGTACCTAAGAGATTGCTCACAATGAATAGGTCGAATGTTGCTTTGTGTGAGAGAGAGGTCCAGTGGTGAAACGAAGTTTAGCAACAATCGCTCATCTTTGCAGCGCCAATTCAGTCATGGTCGCAGCTCTAAATCTGAAGATGGCAGCTCTGCTAGTGGAACACGGATATCTCATTTTCTGCCTACATCTCGTAGAATTGTACAGTTTTCCAATGGAAAGGTAATTGATAATAATAGCTGAGTACAAATGACGTTTATAGTCTGCATATAAAGCTATTATTTTTTCTTTTGTATGTGCACGTGTGGTTCATAAAGTTGAGGGTTGCACAACTAGGCGTGATGTAGGTTATTTGTTTGTGCTTATTCATTTTGTTCTATGATTATGTCAGATTTGTTCATTTGTTGGCAAACAGTAAGCTGTACACCTGTACTTAAAAATTGTTAAGATTGATGAAATAGTATGCTGTTGTAGCCTCAAAATGAGTTTGTTTGGACATGTATTGCTATGTAATTAGAGGGAAATTGTTTTTCTTTTTTGGCGTGCAATGTTAATTTGATTCTCAAAACATACATGTTTATTGTAGTAAAGCTTTGCTCTGATAGTATGAAATATAGGATCATTGTTGTGTATACAGTACATCTGCTTGCCAGGTTTGTTCGTTGTCTTGGAGGGTTTTATGAAGTCATTTGAGGATGATTTTGCTTTCCATCATGTTTTGTTGTCTTGATATTGCAGACATGGCGCTGTTTGATATCCAAATTAATTGCCAAAACATATAATTCATTAAGCACGCTGCTGACGAGGCCTTTCATAATTGACAATTTCATCCATTTATTTTTTCAAAAAAATAAAATTTTGAATGCCGATGATTGGTATGACAAAGTTAATGATATTGGACTAGATTGATACTGTCTCCGACATAAGTCGATATGTGTTGTCGAAATTCTAGGGTCAAATGTGTCATAGGCGAAACATAAGGGACCAAATCATGCCTTCTCCGTGGTTCTGGATTGTACTTACTGAAGCATGTTTTTATCATTGTGTTCTTTTGTGGCTGAAATGCAATCTTCAGCGGAAATCGTTCTTTTTTATGTGTGTAGCTGGGCTAAGATTATTATCCTTATTACATTCAGTAGCTCAAACAGGATCTATACTGGTTTCAAATTATTGTTTTATTTTAATATTTAAAATCCAAAACTAGGAAGAAACATATTATATCAGTGAAAGGCTAAAGCAAATTTTTGTAAACAAGTTCAGCTGATCATATAAGCAAATCGGCAAAGAACGAAATCTCCTTCAAATTAGGAAATAATACCGTCCCCATCAATGTAGTCTTAAGTCTCTGATCGCGGCTTGAGAGGAAATGTGGTTGAAGTATTACAATAGTACCCAGTAATAGAGCAATAAATTGTAGCTTTTACAGAATGTACGAGCTAGTAGTTCCTTGAACATACATATATAGAGGATTAAATTGTTAATATAGCAATACTTGTGCATTCAACACTTCAACTTTCACACTGGTTCCTGAATTTTAAGATTCTCTCTTCCGTATTTTCTCTAATTTGTTTCTTATCATTTCTTCAGGGGCCTGGACCAGATGCTCACATAGTCTACATAGATGGTGCTTTTGATCTTTTTCATGCTGGACACGTGGAGGTAAAATTTCCCTTCACCATATTATGTACTATCTCCGTCCCAAAATATAAGTCATTCCGCCTCTTTGAATTTGTCCCATAGTATAAGTCATTTTCGATTACCAATGTAGCATCTATTACTCTTCTCTCTACCTAACCCCTAATTTATTAATAAACCAAGTACTTTTCATTACTTTATAACTATTACATTAATGATAGACAAACGATATTATAGTCATTTCTTCTTAGAACTTATGGCACTCATCCACTTTCTTAATATGTGTGAAAACCCTAAAAATGACTTATATTTTGGAACGGAGGTAGTACTTTGAAGCAGTATTCTGATCTTCACGGGCATGCTTTTGGTTGTTAAATGGCATAAGCTATTTTGTTTAAAGGCCAGCGTTAACTGTCGTTGCATCATATGGAAACATATACTAAATGTCTATCTCGCTGGTCCATGGGGCATTTTAGGAATGTTGCTTTGTTTTGTCAAAAGATTTTTGAGACCTAACCTGTACCCCCTACGTCGTTAGACGGACAAGCCCCTGATCAAAAGATACACCAAGATTAATTCCAGGCAGAAAACATCAAATTGCAACCGACAGAAAATCTTCTGATCAAGGGTGCAGTGCACACAACATCCAGTTTGTCTTTATCTTCTTCACTGGTCTCCAACTGCTCACGTATGGCCTGCATTTTTCATTATCACTTGAGCCACTTGTTGAGTTCACTCCCTTATTAGTGGATATAACCTCATGTTTCCTTCTTGCCGAAGGCCGTACGCAGCTGCTGAGAGTCATAGATGCAACGGATGGCAAAGAAAGTTTTTCAGAACCTTGAACAAATATTTTGGAAAATGGGGATTAATGAAACCCATGTTAGGATTAATGATTCCCCATCTCCATAGTCTGTCATGTGTACTAATCTTTTCCAACATGCAATCCAAAGAACCATTGCAACTTTCTTTATTGAGTTGAGACTTGAGAACATTGGCCTTACCTCTGTTCTGGTTATTATCTGATACTTGTGAAGGTATGCTTAAGTCCTGGCTTATTGGATTTTCTGCAGATTTTGAGGCTGGCCCGAGGGCTTGGTGACTTTTTGCTTGTTGGAATCCACACTGATCAGACTGTGAGGTAGTCCACGCCTTTGTCTTGATTTAGTATCTGATATTATTCTTTAAATAAATTTTGGATTCATATTTTGGGAATATTTGAAGTGGGTGGAATATTTGTTGTTTAACATGAGCTGGAAGGATAGCTTGGAAGTTGTTTCTCTAGTATTTGTTAACGAAACTGGTATATAACCCCTTCCCATTTGTTTAGCCTTTATATCATGAATTGCATGCGTAACACTTGTGGACCCTTCTTCCTATGTCTTTTACTTCCCCCGATGCTAGTTTTCATGTCACACTTTGTTATTCCTGTAGAATTCTAAAATAATTTGGCTGTTTTTCCCTCCTTTCTTTTCGTTTAAGAACTGGACAACTAGAGCTATGCAATTGATGAAAGATCTGTAAGAACACTGTTTACATGACTTGACGTTAAAGATCTTGCTAGGTTATCCCACATCCCTCTTTTATTTTGTTTTAATTTAATATTTTATTGCAAATGCAAAACGATCCCTGCAAAATAGTGCTAGCTATTACACCAAAGAACCTCTATGTCTGCTTCATATAATAATTGAAGAGTTTGAGATCGAGAGAAGTAAAACTTCTTATTTCATTTCATTCAAGAAGAATGATTTAAATAGAGTGCAAGAGAGGGACCTAACGGTTAGGAGAGTAAATAGAGCCGGCTGAATATAAACAGCCCCCTAGACAAAATAAAACAACTGGGGCACGGCTCGAAAAACAGCTTGGGAGTTATTATCTAAAAGAGCTCTTAACCACCATCTATCATGACAACAAAGGGGTAAAAAAAAATCGATAAATAAAATATTTAACTTTAAATTATTTCCTTCTACAACCCCCGCAAGCGTGGTTGTAGATATTGATGCGACCAAGCTTGTAGGACACATCTGAATTGGCTTGGAGAAATAGCTTTAGTCAGGTTGTGAGCGATTTTGTGCTTGGCATGAATTCTTGACTGTCAATTTATTCTTTAAGGAAGAATCTGTCAATCTCCACATGTTTGTACTTATCATGACGAACTGGCCCAATCAGCGTCATTGTACATTTTCAGGTCTGCTGTCTTTTCTTGAAGTATTGGCCCTGACCAGGATTCGACTTTAAGTATCTCAAAATGCTATATTGCTCTGCACAACACACATGTTCTTGTCTAGACTCAAGCATAAACTGATTAACAAGATTGACTGCATAATAGATGTCAAGCCTTGTGTGAGATTGGTAGAATAACTTGCCAACTAGTCTTTATATCTAGCTTTATTCACATGTTCTTAATCTTGATTATTTTTCAGTTTTAAACCAACTTCGGTTGGAGAAATAGCAGGCTTGCAACCAAACATGCCTTCTTGGGGTAGGTCAAGGACGTACTTTCTTTGGGATACATATAAGCCAAAAGATGTTCTGGAAATCTCCATCCCTTGAAAGTACCTTAAGCTCCCAAGATCCTTAATCTTATATCTTCTTGCTAGGAATTCTTTCAAGTGTCGAATCTCCTCTTCATCATCACTTGTGATAACGATATCTTCAACATAAACAATTAGGATAGCAATTTTCGTAGCATGATGTTTCACAAACAAGGTATGATCCGAGTTGCATTAATAACCACGCTCTTTTTAGGTGTAAGTGAATCTCCCAATTTATGCCCTAGGTGATTGTTTCAACCCATTGAGAATTTGTTTGAGTTTACGGACTTTATTATTGGTTTCCGTTGTTTCACAACCAGGAGGAATTTTCATGTACACATCCTCTTTTAGGTCACCATTTAGGATAACATTCTTTGTGATATAACGGCCAATCCAAATTAACAGTTAGGGAAAAAAGAATTCTAACAGTATTGAGCTTGCTGTTCAAAAAAAAAAAAAAAAACAAAACCAACAACAACAACAATATTTCGCTTAACTACAGGTGCAAAATTTTCTTCATCTATTCCATACGGTTGTGTAAACCCTCTAGCAACTAGTCTAGCCTTGTGTAGGTTAATGGTGCCATCCGGATTGTACTTTATTGTGAATAACCACTTACAGCTAACTGTTTTTTTTCTTTTCCAGTTTTCCAAAAGGGAGATCAGTTAGCTCCCAAGTGTTATTCTTTCTTAAAGCACTCATCTCCTCGTTATGGTCTTTTTCCGTATAGGCTGACTGAGTGCATCATAGACAATATTAGAATTTTTTCTTTATCAAGATTGGTAATAAAAGTAAATAAAGCAGCGGAATGATTCTTGTAGCTTACAATATTATACAACGGGTACTTAGTACGGGTTCTGGTGCCTTGTCTCAAGGCTATAGGCCTGTCGTCACTCGTCGATACACTTTTCAGGAAGAAGGTTAGGAGAAGTACCTGACTCACTGGAATTATGGATTCAGTAGGCCATTTTATGTGTCATGTACTTGCACAATTATGGGAGATTCAGTCCGAAAATTATGGAAGATTCAGTGGGCCATTTTATGGTAGCCAACTAGCCATTTTAGGTCTCATGATTCAATCCCATAAGTTCATATAGTTTTCCAGGTTTGACTGAATCTCTCTCAAAGCCTGATATGTGTTTTTCTGTGCTAAATGGCCGACTTTCACTAACTTGATGGTAAGCACCATGAGACCTAAAAAATGGAAGAAGTAAAAGCTAATCTATCATATCAAACATATCAGAAATCAAACAAATTATGAAGGAGGAAATGACGACATTGGAAAAATAAATACTTATGTTTGCCGGGTGGATCTTTGTTAAATTTTCAGACTGTTTCCGGTTATTAGGTTTAGCCGACCCCAATTGATGCTAAGGATTGTCCAACTATTAACTTATAGGTGGTATCCATATACTTCTTTAAACTGTACGAGGTTTTAGGGAAATTTTTCTTGTTTTGGGGCTCAGTTTCATGCACGTGACATAAGACGGTAAGATTATACAACCACAACCTTTTCATGTGGCTCTTCATACTAATATGTTTGTGACTGTAATATCCATATAAGCGGTTAAAATATGTTATAGTTTTTGAAATGTTACAAATTATCATATATTTGATTCGCAGTTCTACTAGAGGTGGTCATCGCCCCATTATGAATCTTCATGAAAGGAGCTTAAGTGTCTTGGCTTGTCGTTATGTAGATGAGGTGATAATTGGTGCTCCTTGGGAGATCTCTAAGGATATGGTATGTTTTTAAGTTTGTAAAGATTTATTTGTTAATTAATGTAGAAAATGATCTCTTTATGATCTTACCGAATGATCTACCTTTCATAAGATTGATGTGCTTGAGAAGCTATGGACACTCCATCAAAAAGCCGCATTAAAAGATTTATAGGCTTACAATAATATTTTTGTTAGTTTGATTGCTAATTCGATTTCTTCTAATCGAGTTAGTGCTAGTTTCAGTGAGAAATGTGTTTCTGGTACAAGCTGTAAAGGATATATCAACGAACCTGCTCTCTTTTCGACATCTGTGCATCTCATATTTTTTCTAATAAAAGGTCTCGTTCATTAAAAAAAAATCTGTGCATCTCCCTTTATTAACTCACCTTATTATCCAAAGGAAAACATTGTGGTTCTTTGTCCTGAAATTCTAGAATTCTCTACTTCACTTATTACAGCAGTTTTATTTAGAAGTTTCATGTGAAAAAGTGACTTTTGTGTGTGAGTGTGTGTTTTGGCCCTTTTGGGTATAATTGTTGGATGCATAATGCTTCACACATTGCAGATAACTACATTCAATATCTCTTTAGTTGTCCATGGAACAGTTGCGGAGGATAAAGATTTTCTAACGGTACATTGCTGACTTTTCACTTGACTGCCAATGATTTAGAACACTTGCACCCCCCCTCCCTAAATCCTGATTTTGTTTTGTGGTGCTGGAGCTTTGCAGAAAAGCAATTCGTACGCCGTTCCAGTCAGCTTGGGCATATTTAAAGTGCTAGAAAGTCCTCTAGATATTACAACTGACACGATAATAAGGAGAATTGTTTCAAACCATGAGGCATACCAGGTTTTAAATCCATTCTATGCTTGCTTTCCTTGCCTCTTGTATTCTTTCCTTTCAAATAAATCTTGATTATCGTTTGCTCTTCATGCTTACGCCTTCTTATTGGCACATGTTATACAAGGCATTTTTCGCATCATCAATTAGACCAATTTTTTTGCAGAAGCGGAATGAGAAGAAAGCAGAAAGCGAGAAAAAATATTATGAAGGAAAGGCTTATATCTCTGGTGATTAGTTAGTTTGAGTATCAGAAAGAATATACAGGAAGGTAACAGCCAAAACGTAATCCTCGTCATTCTTTCTTTTCTAATTTTCTTTTACTAGGTATGAAATGGTTTTTTGATGCCATCGTATTTCTAATGCAGATTGAAGACGAGGTTGAGTTTATAGCACTTTTGTAGCAGATATACCCCCCTCCCCCCTCCCCCCTCCCCCCTCCCCACCTTGGTAGCGGCCTAAAAAAACAAAGATTGACATGACATGACATGGCATGGCATCATTTTTACCACTAACATCCATCTTCGTAGCACAAACTCCTCCGGGTGTTCAACACTAATTTCCGCAGCACTTGGCATGCTATGCTGTGGAAATTTGCTGTTTAAAGACATGATTTGTTTTGTTATTGAAGTAGTTGATAGAGAATATATAGGTAACAAATAGCACTATTTGTCATAGTCAGTCTCATATTTATTTTGTTGTTATACATAATCAATACATAAAACCGTGTATTATTAGAGTATTTACTTTTTTGGTTTGTGCACTTTATGTATCATTCATGATGGTAGTAGTTTGGTTGATGAACGTTATAATACAATACAACCGCCGTACCCCTAGTGTCATGAATCATGGATTTTTATTCTCTTTCATATCATATGCACTCTTAATATGTGAAAGAGAGTAACGTTAAAAGATGGGGACCGTAGTGGTGGATTCAACGATATATTAGATAGGTGGTCAACCGTTTTTTTAAATAGAATACAGAGGGAACCGAAAGTGTCGTTCAAAAAATGTATTTTGGAGACGACGTCAAAAGATAGGACCAAAAGTGTCAAACCCCACCCCAAAAATAAAATAAACTTTACTTTGTTTGATCATAGAAAGAATCACAACACATTTGTCACCGGTCTTTTAAAGTTTATAAAGCAACCAAAGGGGCCACACAAGATGCATACAATATGAACTAAAATAGTACAACCTTTATCACCGACTTTCTTTAGTGCATTCAAATAACACAGAGAATACATTATAAGATATATATGCCAGACTATAATGATGTTCCTCCTACCCCGAAAGCTATTTTTGCAATAACCTAACTATGCCGAAAATTCAATTCTCAGTTGCCTTGATTTCTTCCAAACTGGATAACAATGGGCTTCCCTTTGAACATGTATCCATTAGCCAGATTCTGCACCAATTTATGTAAAATCATGTCTCAAACAAGTTCGATTTCTCACCAAATAATATAGCTCCTTCATCAAAGGCAACAACAGTAAATAACTCTGCTTTCAACTTCAGAAAATCACACTAAAGTTTTTTCAACTTAAAAAATCTAGTAGAATTGTTTTTTTTTTTTTTTTTTTTCATTCATTTACTGTCACATCAGTGAAAGCAAGGTAAAAATGCTATAAGGGAGAAAGAAAGCTCCTATATATTTTTCTTAGAAGTGGTGCAGTAAAGTAAAGAGCAGCAAAGTTGTGCTCTCTTGCATTTCTGTCGTGCGTTTGTGTGGGGGGGAGAAGGGAGGTTCACCCTACCTGTTTTCTCTTATCTCTAAACAATTCTTCCTAACGAAAAACCTCAAGTGTGCTCAGAAGCAATCAGTCTGTATTATAAGGGTTTATACTCTAATTCTGCACCAGAGTTATACATGGCTTGTGGAGGCAAGGCTACCTCAAACTCTTAAATGGATATTACTCCCAATTACGGGACTGATGAATGACATATCCCCCTCATTTTGGTGTGATCAGTGGCACCGAAAGGGGAGAGTGGACTGTTGGAGCAACTGCTATGTCGGAGTTGACGTTTACATTTCTCACGTGCATACTCTAGGATAGTCTGGTAAACTATTCTGCAGGCATTTCCTTGTCAGTAAAGTATCTTTAAACGGGACAGCATCCATGATTAGAGATGGATGATGCAGAAGATTTCAAAAGCATCTCTACTTATCAAAATAAGGGGATTTCAGAAGAGAAATTTGAGGATCTACATCAAGGAATAGCATTATAGCAGCAGCACTAGTAGCTAGAAATTCTCAACATTATGAAGCTATATTACAACTTGGAATGCTAATGAAGTAAAAAGAAAGTAAAACTGGCTAAAATTGGCTCATTTGTCTTTAGATCTAACAAAGACCATAGCCTTTTTTTCCGGATGTCACGTGCTCCGGTTGTGGAAACACAGCTCCTTATATACAAATATAAAAATGCCTCTTTGGACCCACATAGGAGAGGCCTCCACGCACATGCATAGTTGAATTTCCATATGCCTTTTGATGTATTTGGGTGGTTGTCTAGACTTCTATCTCTATACTTTCAACTGATTGAACAGTAACCACATAACTCACTCATGGAAATATGAGTACATTTATCTTTTGCATTTGCATATTCTAGTATGCTGAAGGCGTTTTTCTGTCAGGACAGACACTTTCAATGGGTTGTGATCCATCAAAGATCCGTGGTGGGTTAAATTTTCAGTCACTGTATATGGCATAAGGACAGACATAAATTTGATAGTCCATGGAATGGAAGTGCGGTAGCAGTAGTGGCTCATAAGATTCTAAATAAGATCAGGACACAAACTAAAACACACATAAGCTATAAAAAATAAAATATATACATTCAAAAAGTGCAAGGTCAACTGGCTCATGTGTTTTTTTTTTTTTTTTTTTTTCTTTTTTCACTAACAAACTCATCTGTCCTGGTTGTAAAAAAGAAAGTTTCTATTTTGTCGAAGAAGGATTCCTTGACGTAATTTGATAGTTGTCTTACGTTTCTAATATCTTGCATGCTTTTCTTAGAAGATAACAGAGTCATACGCATAGCAATTAGTGGTGTTAACAAAATATGTAAACAGAAGAACCTACTATGCAATTAAAGAAGGCATCATTGACACAATATAGCAACACAAGTTCAAGAAACAAAAAAAAAAAAAAAAAAAAAACACAATGCAGATGCTGGATATAAAAAAAGGAATATGCAGAATGTCTCCCAAACCAGTTAACATACCAAAGCATCAGCAGCAAGCTCCACTGTCGGAAACGTAACAAAGGCTTGTCCCCTCATTCTTCCTTCCTATACAAGACAGAACCAGCAGTAATCATGACACCACAAACATAGATTTCAACCTCCCCAAACAACGTGCTTTCCTAAAAATCCCTTGTCCTTGTTGAGCATACTCAAGGATTTCAACTTATCAAAGATGCAAAAAAGGAATTTTAACGAGCATGTCTTATAACAGTATGCAAAATAACGAGGAAGAGGTACATCACCTGCATTAACTTCACACTAAGACTAGATTTTGCAGCAGCAATGCTCCCAAAGAATGATCCTGTAGCATATTGTAAGAAAGGGCATCAAGAAATCAAGGCTAATGAAATAGGCATCATGAAAGCAACGTTAAATTTCTGAATACTTTCAATACTCTTTAATTCTCCAATGGTGTTAAGAAATGAAAAAGTATTTAACACAAAGGACATGATTTAGATCCACTACGAATTCAGGGATGGCAAATACCAAGCAAATCATGATCCAGGACAAAAGTTTGCTCCTTTAATCTCAAACTATAACAATTGAAACCTTACTCTAAACCATCATAGGATTTCCACGCAGATGACAGAAGGTAAAGTCAACTCACCAAAAATAAAGTGAAAGTCATCAGCAACCACGTCTTTTGCTAAATTCTTTATGTACAGCACAGGAGAAGGATTCCCAGCAGCGTAATTCTGCAAAATGACCATAGTACTTGTCACTAGATTGCACACCTATGACAACTATAATTAGTCAAGCAAGAAAAAATAGCATTAAGCATACCAGAATCCTAAACCAAGCTAAATATTCCGTAAAACTAGCATTTACCGTCGAAGTGTGTGTTTAAATAAGTTAATTACTCACCTTCCCAACATCTTGGAGGGATGATAATTCAACTTGGTATAAGAGCACGAGGTTATGTGATCAAATATCTATATCCAAGTGTCCATATTGGCTTTGTATGCCCTTTATTTGCTTTTTTGTGTGCTATGTTGTCCTAGACTCTGTGTATTAGGCCACACTTGACGGGGCATATTACAGTATTTTTATGTTTAAATATGTTGATGTTAAGTAATTGCCCCCCCCCCCCACCGGTGTAAACTTTTAGGAGAGATGGTAATGAACATTTACATTAGGATATAATCACCATGATAATTGTTGTTTCTTATCACGATCGCTTTCCACGTCAGAGTACACCGATACCCTGAAGATAATCAAGATGTCGGGATCCTGTCAACTCATAGGTAAAAGATTACAGTTATGCAGAAAGTGGAAAGGCCAAAACATTACTCGATTAAAATCGAAGCTCTCTCTCCCTCCCTCTCCCTCTCCCTCACTTCGGGAATAAAGTGCAGCACGAGGTCACTTCATCTAAATCATCTCAATTCAAGACTCAGCAGCGGAGGGGGTATGCTATTCTTATTGCCTCACAGAACTTCTCTGACTATGAATCCCCCCAAACACATGCAAACCTTTGTTACATGTATATTGCCTCACTTCAATAATCAACAGCAGAGTCTGCTATTGCATAACTTCATCACTTACAACCATGAAGCACTCCAAATACGACCAGCATATCCTTGCTTCTGACATTTGTTATGTAAACTGCTAATGGTATTTGGAAGTGTCTCTTTACCTTTAGTTCTCTTATGAAGTTACACCAAGGGTTCTTTCCCCTCTTTCTCCTCTACGTGAAACTATTTTTTATTAGCTTAAACTTCATCATTGAGGCATTTCAGACAACATGGAAGCACATTTCCTTCTTCAGAAGAGTTTGAGAATGAATCAAGCAAGTTTTTCGATTGATACATTTCTGTAAAACAGTTAATAGGCACAAGAGATGTTCCTAACAGCTACAGAATTCAAATAAAAAGACAGGTGAGATATGAACCGGCCCTATAAAGCTAATAACTACTTTATTAGACACTTAACAGCTAGCAGCCTATTTAATAACACAGATTACCTTCAATCTGACTAACTAACTACCCAAAAGGAATAAAGAAAAATAACAAAAGTTACATACTAAACTTCTACACCTTCCTTGCGATGTGTTTCCATTTGGGTTTTCCTACAGCCCAGAACAAATCGGAAAAGAGAGTTCCGTCACAGTCCCAGAATTTACTGTGCATCGTAGGTGATACCATAAACAATTTTTCTCTGCAAGTGTGATACCTTAAACATTTTTTCATTTGCAAGTGTGATTACCTTAAACATTGGCTTAGATAAGATCTCTTCTGGAGGTAACTTCCCATTTTTCAATTCTTCAGCTGTTGCATAATGCTCTTGTCTAGAAACCTCTTCAGCAACGTCTTCCAATAGCCTCCCATCACCAATGTTTGTTTGCTCATTCTGAACTTGTTTGGGTGCTATTTTTATCTGTTAGACATCAAAAATTGTAATATTAAAAAACATTCAAAAGGAATTTTTTTTTTTTTTTTAAAATGCAAAGAAAACTCCATGACCTGCAGTACAGGGTTTTTCTTTTTGATGATTGGAATTTCCTTTGGAAGAAGAGCAGAAGGTCTCAATCCAACAGCCTCATGAGCTACATCCTTGTTCATAGCAGGACCTAATATTGCTTCTCTCTTGACACGCTTCTTCTTAGGTTGGAGCTCTCCCGCAACTTCCTAAATTTTAAAGATTACCAAATAAGCAACATTCATGAATTCATAGTTTTTTATAACGAAAGATGGAATACGAGTTTTAACCTGCCCTAAGGTAGTGATAACTTAAGCTTCACCCAGTTAGTGCGTCGATGTTAACAAGATCAAATGCACTTCGAGAACAAGTGAAACAGACGAGGGAAGGGGATCCTTGTTCAACCTACACCCTCTATTGCGTCAACACTAATATTTCTCAACCTTCTAACTCAGCAGGTGTCCTAATATATCCTGGGGACTCGAAGTTAGAAAGCAACTTCCACTGTTCATTGGCCTAAAAAGTTGAACATAATGCTGAATGCAGAATCTTAAACTAACAAGAC
This sequence comes from Gentiana macrophylla, assembly GCA_026214975.1. NCBI lineage: Eukaryota > Viridiplantae > Streptophyta > Magnoliopsida > Gentianales > Gentianaceae > Gentiana > Gentiana macrophylla. Next base: position 93,494,533 of record CM047809.1, on the reverse strand, counting down.
AATGTCCCACTTTTAGCAGGGGGGGTAGGCAGCCTGTATCAAATCTAAACAAGATAGATTGAAGAGAATATTTTCATTGAGTAGAGCAATAACTACTTAACCTTGGGATATACATTGAATATCACAGGGACATTACATAAGGTGCTATTGAATGTCAAGGACATGATCCAATAAGTTGTGGGATGGTGTGGCTTAAGAGATATATCCCGAAATATGCTTTTGTTTCTTGGCTAACTTGCAATCAAAAGACTAAGGAGCAGGGCAAAATTGATGATTGCCAAAGTTTAGTCCTTTAATCAACCTCTGGAACATGAACATCTATTCTTCACTTGATAGCTACTTCAAAAAAGGGTGGGCAACAGTGACCACATACCTTGCCAAGCGACAGGAGTGATGTAATGGTTATAAGTAGAAAGTTCAAATTCCACAAAAAGAATGCTTGGCTTGGCTTGTCTACTACAATCTATACGCTTTGGAAGGAAGAAACGGCATAATCTATTATCACCAGCAGAGGGACCTAATCGTAACATTCAAGATATTCTTATCACTATAAGACTTTTTGTGATTCTTGGAGGCAGGAAATCAAGTGGTGGAAATTGATTTTGGCATAAACATAGGGTGCCAAGGCTTGTCTTCATCGTCTGGCTGGTTTGCAGACAGAGTTGAGCACCTTGGAACTTGGATTGACTTTTGCTGTGGGGGTGGCGGTGGTTCAGTCCAGTAGGTGTGTGCTGCATGGAGATGAGGAAGAATCCCATGCGCATTTATTCTTCAATTGTTTGTTTGTTCAGAGGATGTGGAGGCGCTACTGGGGTTGGAGATGAAGGTTTTTAGAAGTAATAATGTGTTAGGTCTGTTTCAGTTTGGTGTTATTTGTTTAAGTCGGCCTAGGAGTTTTCTTTATGTCTATCCTATGTAAGTTGTATACTCTATATACATAAGTGAATAAGATGTGTTACAGTGTTAGGGATAAATCTCTCGTGTTCTTTAATAAATAACAAAGGCGAAGGGAGTTTACTGGATGAGATGTTGACCTGGCAGCACTCCTCCAAATTTTGGAACAATTTTCAACTAGATGTGCCGTGGTTGGGTTTTCAGTTGTAATTCACATGGTATGGCAGGAAAGAAAAATAAAACATATTTCCAGAATAAACTATCTCCAAGTTTTGTGATTGAAGCAGGTGTTTAAACTATCAGATTGTGTGTCTATATGAAGGAAAGTGGAGAGAAGTAGGTTGGGTAGAATTCATGTAACTTGAGTTTTTCAGAACTTCCTGCAAGCTGTGTATGGCTTTGATCTCGAATAAAATTTTACCGACTTACAACAAAAAAAGTCTCGGAGAGGAATTAGAGAATATAAATAATTGGGAGATCGCACGAAATTGTTGTATAGACCGTTGAACATTCAAGAGGGTTATTTAGTGGCTTTTTGCTGCTCCACATATATCATTGGGAGGGACCAGAGAGGCTCTTGTTTTTACACTTCGTTCATATATTTTGCTATACTCATAATGAAGTCTTACTAAAAAGATATACTGATGCGTGGAAGCATCACACCTATGCGGGGTCGCTGGGTCATTTAAGCCTACTATACACAGTCTTACACTATATTTCTGTAAGAGACAATCTATATGTCATCCTTTAAGTACCAACATTTGATTCTCAGCACCCTCTGTTCAACCTTTCATATGGAACACATGCATCCGGCAGTAGGCTATGTTGCGTAGAACTTTCCTCAGGCTTGCCCCTAAATACTGTTGCATTAATTGCAATCTTTATCAAAGAATCATCTGCACTAAGAATAAATGTGTTCTGTTTTAGTTCTGCAACGATTCGCATTATAGCTAGGGTAGTATCCCACTTAGTTAGTGCCTCTCCCAAATATCTTAAGCATGAAGAAAAGAAATCCAGCTTATGTAATAATAACAACAAAATGCTCTCACATTTCCCTACAAACTGTGCATGAAAACTTCACCAAATAACCTGACATTGTTGACAGTGCAAGAGATTACCTCATCTGAAGAGGACATGTCTGATTCGCTACTAGATGTATCATCCATACTAGATCCCTTAAATACGGGAGGTGGTGGAGGAGCTGAAGGTGGAGGTACTGGAGGAGGAGCAGGCACCAAATTTGGTAAAGGTGGGGTTGGAAGAGCCGCACGGAAAGGAGCTGGAATATTCATTTTGTTCATCAAATGTAACACCTAAAGATAGCGAAGGAAAATTAGCAAACCAAACAGTATAACATAGCAAAGAGTTATGAGAATGACAAGCATCTTTTCAAGACTTTATATAACCTGTGTATAGAAACGAGGAACAGCAATAAGTGCATTTACAATATTGGTAAGGATGTTTCCATCAGGTGGTGGGTATGCGTACCTACATGATAGAAAAGTCAATCAGCGATTTATTACCAAACTAGCAGTAGAACCTGTTAGGAATTAGATATTTCTAATTGTACTTAGAGTGTGGGTCCCTTACCTCCTTGAGCCAAGAGGTATATAAGGGAAGTGTGTGTTGTATCATTGCTCATAATTTCGATATCAATAAAACTGCTATTCCCGCCTAATCTCTCTTTCTCTCTGTTTCTCCCTCTTTCCTCTCATTTCTATCACTGAAAACCCTAGTTAGGATCCTAATCCTAACATCTGGTATCAGAGACTGACTTTCCTACACCTGTAAAATGGCCGCCAAATCGATCGATGAGCTCAGAGCATCGCATCAGAAGATGAACGAAGAGTTCAACGCGAAATTCGAGGAGCTAGATCACAAAATTGCAGCTCAAGGCGATTCTCTTCGACAAACGATGAAGGAACTTTTTGCTATGGTAGAGCAGAAGTTGGAATCCTCATTACCACCACCGCGACAAAGAAATGACGCAGTGGAGTCTGCAGGTGTTAGAGATGGATTACTGCCAACTCCGAGACGAGAAGAACAGATTCGAGTGGAATCAGCTGAAACTACTTCGAAAAGTGAGAGAACAGAGCAAGTAAGTAAGATTCCTAAGCTTGAATTCCCTATTTTTTCTGGTGAAGCTCCTATGGAGTGGATTAGGAGGAGCGAGCGTTTTTTCCAAATTCACAATACATCAGAAAATCTCAAAGTAGGAATTGCGGAAATGCATTTGAGAGGAGCTGCTGATGTTTGGTTTGGAGGATTAATTTCTGGTTCACAGTATTTGTCATGGCCTAAATTTAGAGAAGAAGTGTTGAAGCGGTTTGGTTGTAAGTCAATGGAAATGGCGGTGGATGAGTTCCATCAGTTGAAACAGATAGGTTTTGTGGATGAATACTTAGCAGAATTCGAGGAACTGAAATGTATGGTTCAAATGCAGTGCCCTAGGCTTACAGAATATCACTATGTTTCCTGTTTTATTCGTGGCCTTAAGAATGAGATTAAGTCAATGGTTCGGATGTTACAGCCTGCAACTATGTCTGCTGCAGTGGAGGCCGCTAGATGTCAGGAATGTGTTCTTTTATCCATAAATCACAGGCCTCTACCTAGAATCTCATACAATGGAGGACATATTAGACAAACACAGACCACACCCAAGGTGTTTGATAGAATACCTCAATCAGAACATAAACCAATATTACAAAGGGCTATCACACCAAAAGAGTTGCAGGATAAGAGGTCACAAGGCCTCTGTTTCAGGTGTGATGAAAAGTATACACCGGGGCATAAATGCAAACAGAAACATCTGCATTTTATTGTGGCAGAGGATGAAGAATTTGTGGAGGAAGAGGACTATACCAAAGCAGAATCTGAAAAAGCATCACAGCTATCTGTTTATACAATGTCAGGGCAGGTAACCACAAACACATTTAAGCTCCATGGAATGCTCAAAAAGAAACCTATTGTCATTTTAATTGATAGTGGAGCTTCCACTCTTTTTCTGGATTTGAAAGTTGCCAAGGAAGCCTGGTTGTGAAATGGTGCCCAGCCAACCCATGGTAATCACTGTTGCTGATGGAAACACTCTTAAGAGTGAGTATAAGTGTTCGGATCTCAATTGGAGTATGCAAGGAATCACTTTTAGTCATGAAATCGGGATGATTAGGATCGAGAGGTCGTGATATGGTCCTTGGGGTGGGTGGTTAGAAAGCACACTGACCAGTGACCTTTAATTTCCATACCATGAGCCTCGCTTATTCACGTAGACGGATGACCAATGATGTTGAAGGATATACCAACTGAAGGTCAATTGAAGATAATCAGTGGTAAAAAGTTGATGAATAGCCTAAAGAAGGGTACATATGGTCTCATGGGATGCCTTAGCCAAATTCAGGGAGAGTCTCCCACTGATACTCCATCAGAATTGTTGCCCTCATTGCGGGATTATCGGGATGTATTTGTTGCCCTCATTGCCTACCTCCCAAAAGAGGCTATGAACATGCCATTTTGCTAAAAGAAGGAACAGATCCAATCAAGCTAAGACCTTATAGATATGCACATAATCAGAAGGATGATATTGAAAAACTAGTAGAGGATATGTTGAAACAAGGGATAGTCAGCACAGAAGCAGTCCTTTTTCTTCTCCAATGCTGCTGGTTAAAAAGAAGGATGGCACTTGGAGGGGTTGTATTGATTATAGGAGGCTGAATGACATGACTATCAAGGATAGATATCCTATCCCAATAATAGATGACTTGTTGGATGAATTAGGAAGAGCAAGAGTCTTCAGTAAAATAGATCTGAGATCAGGATTCCATCAAATTCTGATGCAAGAAGGGGATATACAGAAAACTGCATTTGTCACCCACCATGGACACTTTGAATTCTTGGTCATGCCTTTTGGATTGACCAATGCCCCGCCACATTTTGAGAGAAATATGAATGAACTTCGAGGCCATTTACGAGGAAATCGGTGCTTGTGTTTTTGATGATATATTGGTGTATAGTGCTACTATGGATGAACACAAATTACACTTAAAAAGGTCATTACGGATGTCTTTGAGAACCAACAAGTTTTATGCTAAAATGACTAAGTGTTCTTTTGGACAAGATAGGGTGGAATATCTGGGACATGTCATACATCATGGACAAGTCTATCTTTGATCCATCAAAGATAGATGCTATGATTAATTGGCCTATCCCTCAGAATGTCACAGAGTTGAGAGGGTTTCTAGGCCTTACAGGGTTCTATAGGAGATTTGTGCCCTCTTATGGTGTTATATCTAGACCACTCAATGACCTTTTAAAGAAAGAAGGGTTTACTTGGAATCCCATAGCACTGGAAGCCTTTGAGCAGTTGAAAAAGGCAATGAGTACACATCCTGTTCTGACATTACCAGATTTTAATCTTCCTTTCTGCATTGAAACAGATGCTTGTGGGAAGGGATTAGGGCTGTCTTACAATGAGAATAAGCGACCAGTAGCCTATTTGAGCAGGTCCTTCAATTCAAAAGAGATGGGAATGTCCATATATGAGAAGGAATTACTAGCAGTTCTCATGGCTGTCACTAAATGGAAGCAGTATATTCAAAACAGACCTTTTGTGATTAAAACAGATCAACAAAGCCTCAAATTTTTGTTGGATCAAAGAGCTGTCACGACTTTGCAACAAAAGGGGGTCACCAAACTCATGGGGCTTGATTTCACCATTGAGTATAAAAGGGGGTGTGAGAATATAGTTGCTGATGCCCTTTCTAGACAGAATCATGGCCAGCTGTGTGCTATTAGTTCAGTGTCACCATCTTGGGTGGAAGAAATACATTCCAGCTATAAGAATGATACAGCTGTGGAGGAAAAATTGAGGAGCCTGATGGTTGCAACAGCTCCTGACCCTCAGTATACTTTACATCAGGGCTTGCTGAAATACAAAGGGAGAATCTATGTTGGAATCACTGGTCCTTTAAGACAGAAACTTTTGGAGCAGCTCCACTCTAGCCCTATGGGGGGGCATTCAGGGGTTAGAGCCTGTTATAGCAGAATTAAAAGGCTTTTCTACTGGCCTAATTTGCAAAAAGATGTAAAAGAGATGATCCAGAAGTGTGTTATTTGTCAACAATGCAAGAGTATCCATGACAAACCACAGGGCCTGTTACAACCATTACCTATTCCTGAAAAGGCTTGGTCACAAATCAGTATGGATTTCATTGAGGGTTTGCCAAAATCTGAGGGAATGAAAGTGATCATGGTGATAGTAGATAGATTCACCAAGTTGGCACATTTCATAGCCATGGACAAGGGGTATACAGCTGAATCAGTAGCTTCTTGTTTCTTTGCAGAGATATACAGACTGCATGGACTACCAGAAAGCATAGTAAGTGATAGAGACAAGGTCTTTACTTCAGAATTTTGGAGCCATCTTATGAAATTAGCTGGGGTTAAGCTGTCCTACAGTTCTGCCTACCATCCTCAAACGGATGGGCAAACAGAAAGAGTAAATCAGTGTATTGAAATGTATCTAGGTGCATGACATTTCAGAGGCTCAGAAATGGAAGGGATGGCTGCCTTTAGCTGAATATTGGTACAATACTAACTATCATTCTGCCATTAATATCACTCCTTTTGAAGCCCTATATGGATATGTTCCCCAGTCACTACCCTTGGGCAGTTTTGCACAGGATCATTTCAATGGAGTAGAGGAATTTATGAGACAGAAACAACATGTTATCCAAGAGCTTAAGGGTCATCTAGAGGAAGCACAAGCCAGGATGAAATTCTATGCAGATTTGAATAGGAAGGAGAAAGAGTTTCAGATTGGGGAAATGGTCTTTTTGAAGCTTCAGCCATATAGGCAAAATTCTGTGGCATTAAGGAAGAATCTCAAACTTTCTGCCAAGTATTTTGGACCTTTTAAGATTGTGGCTAGGGTTAATGAAGTTGCTTATAAGCTGCAACTTCCTGCAGCATCTAAGATACATCCAGTGTTCCATGTGTCTATGCTTAAGAAATGTATTGGTGCTGATATCCAACCCTCTGTTTCCTTACCTGTTACTAACCAGCAAGGGGAAATAGTGGTTTATCCGAAAAAGTGCTTCGATCGATCGATCGGTTAAGAGGTATAATAAGGCAGTGGTGCAGTGGAAAATCAAATGGCTAAATCTGGATGAGAATCAGGCTTCTTGGGAAGATGCAACATTTATTTTAGCTCAGTTTCCAGATTTTTCTCCCCTTCCTTGTGGACAAGTAAGGTCTCAAGGGGAGGGTGATGTTAGGAATTAGATATTTCTAATTGTACTTAGAGTGTGGGTCCCTTACCTCCTTGAGCCAAGAGGTATATAAGGGAAGTGTGTGTTGTATCATTGCTCATAATTTCGATATCAATAAAACTGCTATTCCCGCCTAATCTCTCTTTCTCTCTGTTTCTCCCTCTTTCCTCTCATTTCTATCACTGAAAACCCTAGTTAGGATCCTAATCCTAACAGAACCATTCCAGGATTATTGAGGGGGGAGGGGGGAGAGAAGGAGCCTTTTGAAATCCATGTTCAGCATTATCCAAAAGTTCTAACACCAAACTCCAAGAAAATATATATTTAGCAATTTATATTCACATAAAATACTGCAAGAATGGACAAGTTTATGGCTGATGCACATTAAATAATAGAACATTAACTAAACGCCACATGTGCTTCTGATGAAAAATAAAAAAGATTGTCCCAGTGCCAGAAGAATCCCACCTATATAGAGTCCGTGAAAGGCCATTCACACCTAATGTGGCAGTTTTGCCTTATAATTCTATAAGAGGTTTTCCGGCTAAAACCTGATGCACTCAAAGATGGGGCATTTCCCAATTTTGAAGTAAGTTATTAACTAGAAACAATTGTATCTCCAACTATAGCCCGTGTGACATCTAGTCAACACGCTCACACAGCTATGTGCTTCAGAAATCTGAATCATGTATCACACAATCACGAAACATCTCATAGGTGATGACTTCATAGAGTAGGAAGGTCTCCATAACCAATTTACTACACAAATTCAGGAGGATCTTAAGAATTACCTGCACCTTTCTGAACAGAAAATCTATGATAAAAGTTAATAATAACTGAAACACACATGAATATTCAGATAAAAAATATTAGAAGATACAGAATAGTATTCAAAACAGAGGAAAAGAAAGAGAGGCAACAATGAGATTGGAGGTTAACAACTAACTGTAGCATGGGATAGGGGGAGTAGGAAGACCAAGCCAAACACATACTCAAGGTGGGGAGGAAAGGGATAGTCAACACCAAGTCCTTTGGCAATGGGTTCACTTGCAAATTTGGATCCTTCTGTTGAGAGGTTTGGAACAGCAGCATGTTTAACTGAAGAAGCTAACTCCTTTGTCTTTTGAGTACTGTTCTGTAAATCACTTCCGTCTTCTACTTTTTTGGTTGCTTGTTCTACTGACAAAATTTTACCCAGAAACCTCAACCTGGGAGAATGATTTCAGAATACGATTACTACATTTAATCGCAACAAGGTAGCTCAAATTCCGTGAAAAGCAGATGCACGTACACATGAGAAAACAGCAACATAAAACAAGGAGAAAAGCTGGTAAAAACAACAAACTTACCCATTTAGTTGCTGTTTTGCTTGAGAGGCCAAAGCTTTATTCTTGAAATCAACGAATGCGGAATTCTTAACTCTGTCAACAGGTACCTTTTGCAAATAAAAACAGGATCCGCAACGAGCTTGTAGAGAGAAAATATGAAAGTGCACAAAGCAAGGAATGATTAATAATTCAAAACATAGATATACCTAGAGCCAGAGCAAGGGCGGACAGCAGAAGCGCCATAATAGGAAAACAAATTAGAGAGGATGTCAACGGGAATCGCTTCGGGAAGATGACGAATCAACAGAGTGGTTTCTCCATCATCCTGTGTTTGTCCAAAAGCAGAATGTTGAGGCAGAGACTGGTGGTTCATTGACAGTGATGGCCTGGACCAACTCCGACGGACGGGCGCTAAATCCCGTGATGATGGCGCGAATCGAAATGAACCTCGTTTGGATTCTGGAATGTAATGAAATGATATTCGTTTGGTAAAGAATGGAAATTTCTACTTCATTCAACATTGTTAAGTTAAGAATGGAATTGGTTTTCTTAGATACTGTTGTTTGGCATAACAAATTCTTTTTTTAAGTAATCTTCTGTTTTATTTCATACTTATAAAAGTCAAACAAATCTCTACATGAACCTCATCAAAAGAGCAACAAATAAAGTCTAAACAATCACTGGTCATTCTAAGCTCCATGCTAATCGAATATTCCGGCTCTGTAAACCATTTGCGGGATGAACACATGAGGTGGTGGTCGGTTTCTCTATCTCCAAAGATAAAACTATTACGTTATCATATATCATAGATCATTTCCCTTCAAATGTAGCTCCACCTGATGGTCCCCATGGGGGGTGACTCGTCTTAAGAGCATTCGTGATCCAATCCATCGCCGTACCTCCTTCAAAAAAGTCTTTAGTATACGAATCATCCAGGCATCTGTTCCAAATGGCCTTGGGCCAAGTACAATCACGCAACGCATGGAGAGAGGTCTCTTTGGCCATACCGTAAATTGTGCATATATTGGACTGAATTACCTGGCAATTATATAACCGTTTATTAACCGGGAGAGCATCGTGACAAAGAGTCCAGATAAAATGGTTCCCCTTGTTAGGTCCTTTTAACCGCCAAATATCCTGCCAAATCGTGTTATTGGCGGTAGAATGAGAGTGAATCTGTGAGTGGTATCCCAAGCTGACTGTATATTGCCCCCTCGAGTTATCTCGCCAATGGAGCGCATCGTGTAGAACCTCTGCACCTGCATCAATAATTGTAACATCACTTTTAATGTTTCTCCAAACCACCGAACAACCTTGCTTAATTGGTTGGTGAATATCACCATAACGAACTTTGAAAATCTCCACCCATAAGGTATTTTTGTTGTTCATATAGTGCCAGGCTAGTTTGGCCGTGAACGCATTGTTCATCTCGGAGAGTTTCCCGAAACCAAGGCCCCTTCTTGTTTAGGTAAACATAACTTCTCCCATGCAATATGGTGGATTTTACGTTTCCTTCAAGAGATCCCCCCAAGTAAAAATCCCTGCAAATCCTCTCTAATTGCGTAAATAATCCCTTTCGGCAAATTTTTATGGTTGCATAGCGTAATAAGGTTGGGAGGCAAGAGATCTCAGCACGAGAATGACTTTCCCTGCGCTTGAAAGAGAATTAGCTTTCCAGGTAGCAAGTTTGCGCATCATCTTACTCACCAAGTAAGAAAAGGTAGACACAGTGAGTCTACTCTGAATGAGAGGCATGCCCAGTTAAGTTCCCAGATCTTGTGTATATTGTATTTCTAGAACTTGGGCAATAATATTCCGCCGTATCATACTGACATTAGGGGAGGTCTGGAACTTTGATTTAGAAAAGTTAATTTTCATGCCCGAGACACTGCAGAAGTCTCCCAAAACCGCATCCATAACGAGAGCCTGAACCTCGCTAGCTTCCCCAAAGAGGAGAAGATCATCTGCGAAGAAAAGATGGGATATAAGGGGGCCATTTTTTGAGAGCTTAATCGGCTTCCAAAGCCTTTGTTCGATGGAATTATCGATTTTATGCCTCAGAATTTCCATAACAACACAAAAAGATATGGTCGGATCACCTTGCCAAAGGCCTCGAGTAGGTTTAAACGCAGGTAACCGCTCCCCATTCCAGATAATCGATAAATCCGATAAGGATATGCAGTGCATGATAAGCTCTACCAAAGTCTGTTTAAAACCAATAGCTTCTAGAATTTGACGTAGAAAGTTCCAATCAACGTGGTCATAGGCCTTTTCCAAATCTATCTTGACCATTATTACCCCATGTTTATCTTTCTTGTGTCTCGTAAAGTGTACGATTTCTTGAGCCACAATGATATTCTCCGTAGTACGTCGTCCAGGAATAAAAGCGGCTTGCGTTTTTTCCACCAACTTATCGATAACTGAGCTAAGCCGGTTACCTAACACCTTTGTGATGAGCTTGACAATAACATTAACCAAAGCAATAGGTCTAAAGTGAGAGCATAGCTTCGGTTGATCCATCTTGGGTATAAGAGATATAACAATATTGTTCATGTGATCCGGGAAAGTTCCCAATTGAAAAGCCTTCATTATGAAACGCACAACTGACTCACCCACTACATCCGAGAGTCTTTTGTAAAAGATAGGAGGAAGACTGTCAGGACCAGCTGGCTTGTAACTACCCATATCAAACATAGCATTGGCTATCTCATTCTTATAAACATCACGATTAAGGAATCTCATATCCATTTCTTCTAATGTAGGAAAGAGGAGTAGATGTTCTCTAGCAAGAGGTTGTGGTGGAGCCGAATAGATGTCGATGAAATGTTGTCGCATCATTTGCTTTATTTCCTCCCCATCATCAGTCCATGATCCATCCAGCTTCTTGAGCATTCGAGTTCTTGATCTTCGCTTTCTGATCTGAGCAACCCGATGATAGAAGCGGGTATTCATTTCTCCTTCAACAATCCATTGCAATTGGGATTTATGATGCCAGTAGCTCTCTTCTGGATCAAGAATCGAGTTATATTATTCAAGCAAATCCTTTTCCAATTTGTTCAAGTGATTTGATGGCCTCATACTGAGTTCTTCGGATTACAAAGAATGCGGTTGCTAATGTTACATTTTCTTATGTAAGATATTACCAAATGTTTTCTATTCCACTTCGAAGCCTCATCCATAAAATTCTTAATGGTAGCAGAGATGTTTGTACAATCGGACACCCAGTGATTAGTTACAAAATCCGGGAATGAAGAGTGGTGCAGCCAGGCATTTTGAAAAAAATGGAGATTGCTTTTTTTTCTCTCGCTTTTGTCACTCGGGACCGCACACAACAACAACAAAGGGGTGTGATCCGAATGAGTTCTTTCTAGATGAGAGATAATCGCATCGGAAAAGATCATACCAGTCTTGAGAGCACCAACCTTGATCGACACGTTCCATAATTTTTTCACCTTTGTAAGTAGGTCCAGTCCATGTGAATTGAGGACCATGAAATGCAATATCAGGTAAGTTGCAGTTATCAATAAAGTTACGCATGCACTCTACATTAATCCCACCAATTGGTCTTCCTCCATGCTTGTCTTCTTGGTAGATGACTTGGTTAAAGTCTCCAAACACAATGGCTTAGTGTAAACATGCCTGATTCTCTCTAAATATTTCCAAAATCCATTCCGGAACGAGGGTGCTGGAGGAGCATAAATCAAAGAAAGCATCCAGGAAATTGAGTCTCCTTTCACAACTGCCAAATTCATACAAATTATTATTATTTTTTTAATTATTTTTTTCAACAAAACTCTCTTTATTATCTCATTCAACCATCAACAAAATTTTACAACAACTATAAATCAATCAACGGCCTCAGCAATTTTGGCATGGCAAAGCTGTTAGGCATCGGAGAAATGTTTGCACAAACACCATCATTGGCTACCATTGGTAAAAAAAAGTTGAAGGGACTCCGGTCCCTTAAGCAAGAGATCTCAGGTTCGAGCCCTTGTGGATGCAGCAAACATTGTTGGGAAATGTCTCCACCTTTGATACCCAACAGTACCTCGAAGGATTAGTCTCAAACAATTATTTGGGGATACTGTGCGAAAGCAAAAAAATCGATCTTTTTTGACAACTCATGGTTATTAAAATGAAAATATATGAGGTTATTGTTGTATAAATATCATCAAAGTCATTATGAAGTGCAAACAAGAAAAACATCGAATTTAAATATAAAATCGACTCTAAAATAGTGGAAAAAACATCAAAACTGATACAATAATCATTAAATCGTAGCTATACCTCCCGCCGCCGCTCTTCTTATCACCGGAACCACCTTCACCCAGTGCCGGAGCCAGAACAGCAACAGTAGTCCCTTTGTCGCAAGAGCAACCGATGTATTTTTTTTTATCACAGGTTGCATTTTGAATGATTTTGTGGTTTTGCTATTGAATTATTTTTTATTCGAGGGTTTATTTTTTCATTCTATAGGTTTTTGGATGGAATGAAAATCACCCATTTTCGATTTCCAAATACACCAAATTGATGGAATGGAATAAAAAAACATTCCATTACCTCAATCCAAACGAGCCATTAAGGTTAGCCCGGGTGATTTGGCAATCGGTATAGCCAGGGCTAAATAATTAGTGCCAGGGAAAATTCTTTGACAAATGTGAAAATGACAAATACACCCTTGAATCCGACTTCCTCCTCATCCGTAAACCAATTTTTTGAGATTCGCTATCCCTCTTCTTCCTACCACCTACTCCGATCTCCTTGTCTGCCATTTTCCTCACACCCTCTTAGACATTGGAATCGAAAGAAATTAAACCTCCAAAAACCGGAAAACTTAATTTTTTTCCAATAAATAGAAAAACATTATTCTTCTTTTGCACGTTCAATAAGACGTTTGTTCTTAAAAAATAATCGCAAGTATCAAATGTTTTTTTTTTGTTCAGATGGAATGGGTGGTTAAAGGAAGTACTTTGAATTTTTTAAAAACATACATGAGCAGGCTAGATTGGAGAGTTATGTTGATTGAGGCGAGGGGAGGGAGGGAAGGGAGAGTGTGGCTGAATAAGGAGGCTGCACAAAGAGATAAAACCGTTTTGTCTTATTCTACACATGTCAATCATCCGACGGTCCATTCTAATAAAGAGTCACTGCATTATAATTTCCCACATGGTTTAAGAGCAAACACATAAGCAACAAGATCCAACCTACAACTTGTAGCACTAAAGATAAAAATACTAATCAATTACCCACGAAAGAGGTAGATTTCGTGCCCTTTCCACCGCGTTATTCACCATTACATACGCCATAGGTCTATCCTCATCAAGGTCATGGACCACTCTATTTCTCCAGGTCCAAATACTATAAACGAATTCGTGCCAGTAGTATTTCCGATTAAGTGTCCCAAGAAGGGAGATGATTCTTTTTCTTCAGGTTTGGCAATATCCACTCTTTCAGAGGTATAGCCGCAAAGAAGCGGATCCAACAATCTTTAGGCATGCATTGGGTCCGAATCTTAATATCCCCATCTGTAACCCCGCACGGTATGCAAGATAGATTCGTCATCTTCTTCACAGATCGTACATTTAGAAGAAAATATAATGAGTCGCTTCACCAATGTATCAGCCACCACGAGGCCATTATGTAATATAACGCATAACAGAAAACTACCTCTTATAGGTCCCTTTAAGCACCATATCAGGTTCTAGATCTCCGAGTCATCTTCACTCTTTTCAATCGGTACTTTGTGAAAGTAGCCCGACAACACCGGATAATGCCCTTTAGAGTCAATGAGTCATACCACAGGTAGCCGAATTGCCTTCTACTCTGGAACCCTGCCACAAAACCTCATACGCTTTGTAAATACTCATCCAGATCGGGGAACACCATACTTCATGAGTAGTTGTCAGCTCTTTATATTTATGATCCAACACATTAACCCACAAGTGTTTTTGAAGACAGTTTGAGAAAAGTAATAATACTTGAGTAAACTTTAACTTGTTTATTCATGTTTAAAGAATGGGTATAAATAGATACACGCAAGAATGGGAAAGTCCTAGCTAGTAAAGTAAAAGTTACTAGAGCCGGCTAGTATTAATTGCGAGAGTCGGCTATTACATAATAGGAAAAAGAGAGTTACTTTATGACATTAATTGTTTATATAATACAATTAATATGTCATGTTACATAAGTGACATAGATATGATTAATATTTCCACACCCCCTCAAACTGGGTTGTATATGTCAATACAGCCAAGTTTGCTACTCGGTCTGCTGAATATAAGCGGTGGTATTGCCTTGGTGAGAATATCAGCGATTTGGTCTCATTGAGGAACATAACCAAGTTGAATGATCTTGGCATCAATCTTCTCTTTAAGGAAATGTCTCACAATGTCCACATGTTTTGTCTTATCATGATGGATGGATCCTCCGCCATGCATAATGTTGAATTATTGTCACAAAGAGAGGATGATAGTTGTTGAAGCGGTCTGGTGAAGGTCAAGAAAGACTTTTTCACCATAATGCTTCACAAATGCCCAAAACCAGTGCCCTGAGTTCAGCTTCCATACTGCTTCTAGATACAGTAGGTTGTTTCTTGCTTCTCCATGTGACAAGATTACCCCATACATATGAGCAATAGCCTGTGGTAGATCTTCGGTCTATGTGGCAACCAACCAGTCCAAGATCGGTGTAGACCTTAATGGATCTCAAGTAGACTTAGTGAAATGTAAGACTTGGCCAGGAGTTGACTTTAAGTATCTCAATATTCTCAGAGACTGACATCCCAATGTTGCTCAGTAGGACAATGCATGAATTGACTGACAATGCTAACTCTATATGCAATATCATGTCTTGTATGAGAGAGGTAAATGAGTTTCCCTACAAGTCTCTGATATTGATCCTTTTCGACAAACAAGATTACCATGCACCGTAGAATTACTTGGGTCTACTTTGGAGAGATATGTGTTTGCACCCTAACATGCCGATTTCCTTCAAAGCAGTCCAAGACATACTTCCTCTGTGAGACCGAGATACCCCTGGTTGTTTCTCGGCTATTTCCATGCCAGGAAGGAAGTACTTGAGATATCCCGGATCTTTAACTTGAAACACTTTTGCCAGAAGGGTCTTCAATTGTTGGATCTCGGCGAGGTCATCACCGAGAAGGATGATATCATCCACATAGACAATAAGAATAGATCTTTTCTGGTTGGTTGTTTTGATAAACATGGTGTGATCTGATTTGCATTGATGATATCCAGCAGCTTTAACCACAATAGTAAGTTTGCCAAACCAGGCTCGAGGGGACTGCTTCAGGCCATATAGAGATTTTCTTAGTTTGCAAACTTTCCCTTGAGTGTGAGTGTTGGCAAAACCAGGAGGTACATTCATATAGACTTCCTCAAGAAGGTCACCATTTAGGAAAGCATTCTTGATAGCCAATTGGTGGAGAGGCGACCAAGTTGGACAAAGAAGTGAGATCAAGACTCGACGGTGTTTAGCTTTGCCACAGTGCACATGTCTCTTTGTAGTCAAGTCCATATGTTTGAGTGAATCCCTTGCAACTGGGCCTAGCTTTGTATTTGTCAATAGTTCCAACTTGATAGTGAACGACCATTTACTGGTTGACCTGCCTTCTTTCCATGTGGGAGAGTGGTGAGGTCCCAAGTATGGTTGTCAAGAAGAGCGATCATTTCAGTTTTTGATGATACCGCTTCCACTTATCATGTTGAAGAGCTTTCAGATATTCTTAGGAATGGAGTGAGAATCCAAGTCCTGTGTAAACATAGCAAAAGAAGGTGACAAGTGATCATAAGACACATAAGTATGAATAGAGTGATTAGTGCATGATCTCTTTCCCTTTCGGACAAACAATTGGTCCATCATCAATATCGAGTGGAATGAAAGGTGGTCGGTGAGGCTCGAGGAGGTCGTTGATGTTCGATGGGTTGATGAGGGTCTTGAGGTTCGGTAGGCTCGTGAGGGTCGCCGAGGTTCATGAGGATCTTTGAGGCTCTCGTGAGGGCCGAGGTTCGAGAATGTCCGAGGTGCGCGAAGTCGATGTGTATCAGGAGTCTGCTGAGGAGTTGGTTGAGGGATTGAAGTGGGCTCAATTTCAATAAGGTTGCCATCTGTGACTGTCTCAGTAGGTTTGCTGTAGTATGGGGTTTTCTCAAAGAATTTTACATCCATAGAATTGTAAAATCTTTTGTCAGTTGGAGAATAACACTTGTAACCCTTTCTGTCTTTGGCATAGCCTAGGAAGATGCACTTATGAGCTTTGGGATCAAGTTTGCTTCTGTGTTGGGCATGAATATAGACAAACACAGTACATCCAAAGATCTTTGGAGGCAAGTCAAACAATGAGATGAGGCGGGAATGAGTTGTCGCAGGTTTGATGGGAGTCTTGAAACCTAACACTCTCTTGGGTACTTTGTTGATCGATATGTGGTCGTTAATATAGCTTCACCCCACATGAATTTTGACACATGTGTGGTGAACATGATTGATCTATCCATCTCCAAGTAAGTGCCTATTTTTCCTCTCAAGAACCCCCATTCTCGCCGAGGTGTCTCTACACACGCCATCGATGTGAACAATTCCCTTATCATTCAGGAAGGTGCCGAGGTTGGACTCATAGTATTCCAGGCATTATCTGCTTTTAAGATTTTAATCTTAGTGTCAAATTGAGTGGATACCATGTTATAGAATTCTTGGAAGATGGTTCCAACTTCGGATTTATCTTTCATAAAAACAACCATGTGATTCGGTGTGGTCATCTATGAAGGTGAAAAACCACCTCTTCCCTGTTATACTTTTAACTCTCGAGGGTCCCCATACATCACTATGAATCAAAGTGAAAGGTGTGGAAGGTAAATAAGGTATTTTAGTATACATGATTTAGTAAGTTTGGCAAACCGACAGATATCACATTGAAGGTCACAATGAGGTTACATCCTTTAAACAATTCAGAATTCTGGACTTTAAATAACCAAAACTTGGATGACCTAGTCTATAATGCCGAGCATGATATTGTCTAAGGTTTGGTTGCAGTGTCGAGGGTTGTTTGATCTTTGGTCTTCTCGTCTTCAGCAGGTTGACCACAAACAATCTGGCGAGCAAGCTTTAGCTCTCCCAATCACTTCCTCGTGAAGAAAGATCTGGAATATACATCGATTGTCATTAAACAAGGCGCCCAATTTAGGTCCTTAGTAAGTCTAATGGATGATATAAGGTTACTGATCTAATTTTGGAACAAACAGGACATCCCGTAAGTGAGATCTTATCAAGAAGTTTAACATTTCCAAAACCTTATGCACAGAAATAGATCCATCGGCAATCTTAATATTGTGGATCGATGACGTGGTTTAAGGTGAGATATAAGCCTTTTGTTACCAGTCATATGTGAGGATGTCCCATAATCAACAATCCAATTATCACTACTGAGAGGTGAGTAGAATGTACCTGTTTTAGCATGAGTAGATGTGTCAGTGATGGAACTACCTTCCTTTTGCTGAGCAATGAAGGCTTTGAAGGCAGCAAACTGAGCATTCAAAGCAGTGTCCTTGTTCTCTTCTTCACTGACATGTCTGCCCTGGATTTCCCTGGTTGGCTTGGAGGATTTTGAGGAGTTAGGCTTACCATGTAGTTTCCAAAGAATTGTCCTTTGTGTGATTTGTGTGTTTGCAGTAGTCACAGAACAACTTTCCTGTCTTCTCAAGAGGCCCTCAGAGACCTCAGTAACCTCAAGCAGGATTCCCGACAACCATCGCTGGCCGAGCTCGTAGAAAGGTGATCACAGGTTGCTTTTTGCAAAGATTACTTTTCTCCTGCTTTCCTCATGTTTGACTTCAGCAAACACAGACTTGAGATTGGGGAGTGGTTTAGTAGCAAGAACTCTACCTCTAACATCATCAAGGAATGAGTTCAGACCTGTAAGGAACTTGAATACCCTCTTCTTCCCAATGATATTCTTGTATAAGGCAGCATCCTCTACATCCTTCCATGGGTGAGTTTCCAGCATATCTAGGTGTTGCCATGCCTTAGATAGTTGGTTGTAGTACTGAGCTACAGACATGTCTCCTTGACTGTAATTTTGGATTTGAGCTTCGAGTTCAAAGACCTCAGATGTATTGTCCTTTTTTGAGTAAAGGTCTCTGGTATTATCCCAGATATCCTTAGCAGTGTCATACATCATGAAGTTCTCACTGATCTCTTTTGTCATTGACCTCGTGAGGATGGTCATGACTTGGTTATTTTATGTATCCCATGCTTCAAACTTGGGGTCAGTTTCAGCAGGGTCAGGTTTGGAACCAGACAAGTATCCCATCTTGCTCTGGCCTGAGATATACATTTTCATAGATCTTGACCACAACAGGTAGTTGTTGCCATCAAGTATGTGATTTGTAAATGAATAGTTTTCAGTGACCCCAGTTTGCTGAGGCTGCTGGGACTCTACTGAGGGTGAAGAGGCTTCAGATAAAGAAGACATTCTTGAAAATATAGGAGATTTTGTAGCGGATTAAAGACGATTATGGCTCCGATACCATGAAGACAGTTTGAGAAAGTAATAATACTTGAGTAAACTTCAACTTGTTTATTCATGTTTAAAGAATGGGTATAAATAGATACACGCAAGAATGGGAAAGTCCTAGCTAGTAAAGTAAAAGTTACTAGAGCCGGCTAGTATTAATTGCTAGAGTCGGCTATTACATAATAAGAAAAAGAGAGTTACTTTATGACATTAATTGTTTATGACATATTAATTGTTTATATAATACAATTAATATGTCATGTTACATAAGTGACATAGATATGATTAATATTTCCACAGTTTTCTATTGGCTTGGAAGCTAACATGCCAAATCTGGACAATATCTTCTGAATGTAGCCATGCTGAGACAAGAGAAGCTTATTCTAACTTTTGTCTCTATAGATCTCCATCCTCATAATTTTCTTTGTTGCACCCAAATCTTTCTTCTCAAACTCAACACTGAGCATGTATTTTAGATTTCGAACATCATACTTCTTTTCAACATCTATCAACATATCATCCACAAACAGGACCAAATAGATGAATGATCAATCTTTCAGCTTGTTGTGGTACACAACAATCATATGGACTTATGTTATAGCCCAGCTGGATCATGTAACTGTCAAACCTGTCATACCACTGTCTTGGAACTTGCTTAAGCCCATACAAGGATTTCCTCGGGTTGCAAGCATACCCTAATTTACTAGGAACTTGGAACCCCTCCGACTGAGTCATGTATATCTCTTTATCTACATCGCCATGTTGAAAAGTTGTCTACACATGTAACTGCTCATGTTCAAGGTCCTGATGTGCCATACTGGCAAGTAGCACTCTGATGGAAGTGTGTCTAACTACTGGTGAGAATATCTCATCATAGGCCACCTATCTTTCCGACTGAACTCTCTTGCAATTAAACGTGCCTTATACTTGATTCCCTCGGCTCAAGACATTCCTTTCTTCTTCTTGAAGATCTATTTACAAGTGACTATCCTTGTTTCATGTGGTTGTTTGACCAGGCCCCAAGTATTATTGGCCAGAAGCTCCACCTATTTGTCAACTCTCTCATATTCAGATTTAGCTCTGGTTTCAGATTCAGATGAACTCCTCAAAGATGAACTAAGCATAGAATTTTCCTCAAAGATCACACTCATGTTGAGTATAACCCTGTTCTCAGTTGATGAGAAAATTTTATGCCCCTTGACTCCATCTATGTACCCTACAAACACCCATTTCTTGGCTATTGGCTGCAACTTACCTTCACTCACATGAGTCACATGATAATAATTGTGCTCCAAAAACCTTTATACTAGAGTAATCTGCAGGCTTGCCTGACCACATCTCAATTGGTGTTTTGAGATTGATCCATGTGTGAGGTCCTATGTTGATTAAGTAGCAAGCTGTGCTGACAGCCTCTGCCCAAAATCTTCTTCACAAACCAGAAATTAGAGAGCATGCACATTTCCATCTCCAGCAGAGTTCGATTCATTCTTTCTGCACTTCATTCTGTTGAGGGGTATCTATGATTGTGTGGTGCCTGTAAATACCCTCATCTTTGCAGAACTGATCAAATTCAGACCAGCAGAATTCCAGACCATTATTTGTACGGAGCATTTTGATCTTCTTCCCTGTCTGATTTTTCCACTAGAGCCTTCCTCTGCTTGAAATTCTTGAATGGATCACTTTTTATCTTCATCATTACCACCCAAGTCATTATTGAATAATTATCAATGAAGGACACAAAATACTTGTGACCACCTAAAGATTCCACCCTTGATGGGCCCCAACGTTCAATATGAATATAATCAAGTGTTGCATTTGTGTTGTGCATGTCTTTGCTTGCTCATATGTAGTGTTGTAAACGAGCCGAGCCGAATCAAGGATCATTTCTTCAACCTCTGTTCGTTTAGGTCACAAGCTTGTTCATGTACGTTCGTTTAATAAACGAACAGAAAAATAAGTTCAAGCTTGGTTCGTTAAGGTAACAAGTTTGCTCACGAACGTTTGTTTAATAAACGAACATATAATTATGTTCAAATTCAACTCATTTATAAAGAAATTTAGTTCGAACTCGTGTTTGAGGTTGGCATCTACATGTATTTTTGCCTCTCAATTCAAGTTTGGCTTGTTAATGTATATGATGACGGACAAATTGTTATCATTATTTACTATCAATCTACCCCGGATTTGTGTTCTCAATGGGGATTATATGTATTTCATGAGTTAATTAGCTAAATGTCATTAAGCCACGTCCGGGGTGACTAAATTGGTATTATGCGTATTAACCGTGTATTTTATACGTTATTTGCTAGAAATAGAAGCTACTATGTGTGGTATGGTTTTATTGACAGATGGACGAGTGTTTGGAGCATCATTTGGGCTGAAGGAGAGAGTTAATCAATAAAGAACTGAACGGATCTGATGGTTGAAGTGTTTCGAGCGGAGATTGGACCCGAGAATCTGATTGGTGATCTTGAAACGCTGTTTCCAAATCCGGACAAGACGAATTGGGCTTTGACTTCTTCATAAAAGTTGTAGGGCTTGAAACAAAGATTCCAACACACTTTGAATCACCCATATCGGAGTTGCGTAGGCCAAGTTATGGTCCAAATACCGAAGCTGAGCCTTGGGTATTCCAAGTTAAGTCGGCAAACAGAAAAAGACAAAAATACCCTCGGTTTACCGGGAGTTACCCGCGGTACGCGTTTTCTTGTCCTCCAAGCATTGGGTTTACCCCTATGTCGGTTTATACACCTATATAAAGCCATTCAGAGATGCGAAATTGTATTCATCTTCCATTCTATCATTCATTCATAGATCTATTCATAAATTAGATACAATGTAGTCTTCTGGTTATAAATTCTTCTTTTCTTTCTTGCAAATAAGTCATGAGTCTTTCATTATTTAATTGTGCTTGGTTTACGATCTTTATGGATTGTCTTGAATCGCCGGAGGGAGAGAGAATAGAAGAGTAGATCTGTTCTTCGTTATGGGTAAGATCTATTCCAATGTTTTATTTCTTTTCTTAGATTCATGATTGTTTTTGTGTTAGATCTAGATTATGCTTTCATCTAATCATCTATGAATTAATTAAACGAACCTTAATCTTTATTATTCAATTCATTAATATGAAACGCAAAATTATGGGTTGCGCTCTTCAGATCTGCGATGGTCTTTATCGCTAGATCTGAATACCTAGTAAATCCTAATTCTGTGGTTCGGTGTTAGCTACGTTGATCGATAAGATTTAATTTACATGTTAGTAGAATGTTCAACTATTTGCATGTCTTCGTAAATTAGCATGAAATACGAATAATGAAGTGCTAGTTATGACATTATCTTGATGGACCCAGAACGTCGTCGATGTCGGTCGATACCGTCTCAGCGGTTAGCGGTATGAGTTAGCGCCAATACCGCAATTCTAGTTCTTTATGCGTATGGGCTATTACGGACCAATTAAGGAGGGCAGCTGGCGTATAGATTATCTACTACCATGGTCGGAGTAGACAGGGTTAGGAGTTGCACCCGTAGCTAAATTACACACACGAGTCAAACACGGATTAAGGGGAGATTAGTTATGAATAGTTTGGTTAATGCATTTACGATATATGATTGATGATTGGTTTATTTGCATCTCTTTTACTTACTGTTTATTTATGTTGGTCAAGGACCACCCTATCCGGTTGACCTATAAATTGTGGTTGTGTTTAGCATTATTAAAAAATAGTCTCTGTGGGATCGACATTGACTCGCCTTGCTATACTACGATTGACCTAATACTCTTGCTAGTACGTCGTGTGTATTAGTGAATTGCACACGCGATCAGTATAAAAAATTAAGTCCAAATGAATAAATAACAAAATACAAAGCAATACTCAAATATTGTAGTAATAAACCTCTATCAATGTTTTATGTCTTATCATCTTATGAGTTAAACTTAGGTTATTCATTGATTTATCTATATAAGCAGGTTCGCGAACATAATTGAACGTTCACGAGTAAGTTCGTGTTCGTTTAGGAAACGAGCTTAAATACATGAGTGATCACACATACTTACGAACGATATACAAGTTCTCAAGCTTTGACCAAAGCCCAACTTCAATAGTTTCCTTTGCACCTTATGTGATAACATCATCCGATGAGACGCAATAATGAGGTTGAATGTGCTTTCTCCTCAAGATCGCGATATCATCATCGAATTTAAAAATGTAAATGAACGCCGAGATTCGATTCGATCTACCAGATTCGCTCGAAAAAGCTCGATTCGAGTTCGATTCGAACCTTCGAACGCCGAGCGAACGTTAGGTATTTGATATTCGTCTCATCGAGCCGAATCAGATCGTAACACGCTCGCTCGAACTATTGTATATTTAAAAAAAAAACTATATATATAAGGTTCGAACATGTTCGAACGCTCGAATATGTTCGAACATGTCGAACATGTTCGAACTTTCAACCCGAGCCGAACCTTGCTAAACTAAGGTTCGACCGATTGAGCCGAGCCGAACACCCAGTTCGAACCTTTCGAGCGAACTCGAACCCCCGCACATGTTCGGTAGGGTTCGAATTCGTTATGGCTCTAATCGGAATTAGCATCCATTTTCTTAGTTAAAGGAGTCCACAATACTTTGCTTTAACAAGGCCCGCATATTGATTTTCCATAAACTGAAACCGTTTCTTCCTGTAAACTTGTCAATCTTCACGTTAATTGCAGACATCTTTCTTGGCGATGAACATACCTTGATCCCGTAACCTAGTTTGGTGAAGACCTTGGTGACGATCAACTCGCCGAATCATGGAGATTCCTAACCTTCGCTCTGATACCGGTTTGTTGTAACGGATTGCAAGTGAAGACACAAAATAATAGATTAATTAACGTAAATAAATACAACAAGAACAATAACAAGAAGAATACAGTGATTTTACGTGGTTTCCGATTAATCCATGGACAAGAAAGATGAACTTTTATTATGCACAAAATTACAAAAAAACCATCATGTGTGGCAGTAAAAATTAGGGAAATTTATTTAAAAGGGTGCGCAGGTGGTGATTTTGCTTAAAGGGGTTTTGACTGGAGTGACTCTGGTTAAAAGGGTTTGATTTTGTGTGTAAAATGGGGTTTTAGATAAAGAGAGACTTTTAAATGAAGAGATAGGTTGATGCCAAAGTTCTTTTACATGAAGCACTTCTAAAAATTATCCCATAAAAGGGAGTAAATAGGTGATGAAAGTGAGAGACTTAACCGGGGCAGACAGCCGACAGGTAAACGACCTTATTTTTTTCCTTTCTCGAACGGAGTTAAACTCTTTCGTTTGTATCGTAAATTGTCTGTGGTCCCCCAACAACGTCCACACGTGAGTAAGATGCGTGGGAGGAGTGAAGGGAAAGAGCAATAGCTGAGAGACGAGCAAAAAAGCTAAAGCTTAAAGCTTTAAAGCTGCAGCTGAATTTCTTTATCAATGGCTTTTTTTTTAACCCGTGTCTGTTTCTCCATGCCTGAGACTTGTACATCACACTGAAGATAAACGAGCTTATTTGGGGAATTTTTTTTTTGGGGGAAAAGAAAGAATCAAACAGGCACAAGAATCAAAGTAGCACTCACCTGAACCTGGCCATTGCCGGCGAAGAATGAGACTGTCATTTCAGTTTCCGGGACGAAATTCAGCAGAATCAGTGGCTAAGCTTTTACTTGTAAACAAGGATGGGAAATTGTGGTACTAGGGAGGAATCCGCCGTCATTGCCGGTGCTCATCTGCAAGGTAATAATGTCTTCTGCTGTGCTGAGTTAATACACACAATTTATTGCTTTTGCTAATTAATCACCCCTTATGACATTTGGTGTAGACCTATTATTATTATTATTCTACCTACACGGACACTCACTGGGTACATGCTCTAGTGTGTGTTGTTTACCCATATTTTTCAGATCTGAATTCAAAGCGGGATCTACCACCATGGAATTTTGAATAACAACAATGCCATATGTTTTTCCCTGACGCATAATTTTGTCGAATACGATTACATGTTTAGTTTCTCCTTGAGCAATAGATTTGAGTAGGGATTAGTGTAAATTTCACTGTTTTTTCTAAAACACTGTCATTTTCATTGGATCCAATCCAAAAGATTCTGCTTTTATTGTTTTGGGAAAGTGTTTGAATTAGAATATAATTAAAACAACCAAGTGGTGTACAGTGCAACAGCTTCAGGTGTTGTCCGGAGTAGCCAGCAGTAGCAATCCAAATCCAAATCAAGTCAGGGACAAAAAGCACGGCCACGGACGTTCAACTTCAGATCTGGTTGATCCAAGTACACCCCAAAATTGGAGGACTCCCAGAACAATTCACTGCTTTATACTCATGTGATTCCCTTTACTTTGTTCGAGCTAGAGACTATCACCAAGAGTTTCCGCTCTGACTACATTCTTGGCGAGGGAGGCTTTGGAACTGTTTATAAGGGTTACATTGATGAAAATGTTAGGGTTGGTCTCAAATCCTTGCCTGTTGCAGTCAAGGTTCTGAATAAGGAGGGCCTTCAAGGCCACCGGGAATGGCTCGTCAGTTCACTTCCTACTCCGTTTTTACTTAATTTTTAAATGGTTGAGTGTGCTTTCTTACATAGTGATTTGTTTTTCTGTTCCATTTGATTTGCAGACCGAGGTTAAATTTCTTGGTCAACTTCGGCATCCGAATCTTGTGAAGCTGATAGGATATTGCTGTGAGGATGATCACAGATTACTTGTTTACGAGTTCATGTTCCGTGGGAGCCTTGAGAATCACCTTTTCCGAAGTAAAAGCTCCTTTTTTGTTCCTTTGTTGCTAAATTCTCACTTTCTAATCTTTTTGTGCTATTCTTTGCATTCTTTTGATTCACGTGGCTGCATTTTCTCACTTTCATAATCCACAGCCTTTCCAGAATAAAACTACATCTCCTTTTTCTTAGTTTTTGGTCTGGACTTTTTTTTATGTGCTTGGTGTGTGAGAATTTGCGTTTTCTTGTCCATTCACATTGCCAAATCACTACTTGACTGTATAGGCTTTGTCATAGGCTGCTTTATGTTATTAGTTTCAGAAATACATAGAGTATTTTGCTAAGTCATAATAATTCTTCTATATCAAGTGCTGCACCCACATCTACATATCTAATTCTCTGCACATGCATCTATTTCTCAAATTTTACCCAGAATTTTTCAACTGGACAACTCATGCATCCTTTGCAGCCGCATGGTCGTTTAATGATGTAACCTTGTAGTTCGACCATCTTGTTGAAAGAAGCATTTTGTTGCGTATCAAGTCCCAGTATCACTTGCGCATTCTTTTCCACCTAAAGGCATGACGATACCAACGGGGAGTACATGACTGAAAATGATATTGCTGTTGTTCTTCTTGGAGTAGAATATAATGTTTTCATGGATACATATAGGCCTATATGATGCATTAAGAAACTGTTGTAGCTGACCATTGAGTTGTGCGGTACTGTGTCTCACAATGTTTGAAGGTTTTGTCATATGATGCCTGATTCATAGTAGGAAGCAAGTCTAAAGTCAATAGAAGTATGCTCTTGTTGGTGTCAATTTTCGATTTGGGGGTGGCATTGGGCTACTGCAAATTGATCACCAACAGGTTTTCGAACTAATTAGACAATGATAAAAGTACCCTTAGCGTAAACCAATATGTTGCTGGCTTAGAAGAATAATTAACAAAATGAAAGCCCCAGTAGTTGCTTTTGCACATGCATCCACACATTTAAGCATGTATATACGCTATTTAATTTTACTGGTAAAGAAGTTCATTTGTGTGTGTATTGGGTAGGATACAGTACAACATAGTGTAGGATAAAGATAAATTCTGTGATGCTTGGGGAATAAGGTTTGTGATGCTGTTATATGTAATGTGTATATGCATTTAATATGCTTTTGTTCTGACATTAGCATGGTAGTCAAATTGGTTTTCTTGCACTTCACAAGGGAGTTCCATTTTTGGATTCCCTGTCAGGTCCCTTTTGCTAATCTTTTTTGGACATTGAATTGGGAATTAAGCATTGGTTGGTACAAAATTAACATCTACCCCAATATCATAAGTTGTTGAGAAGTGTATATCTTAACGCTGCTCCTTACATGTGAGTTTATCATCACGTGGATAAGAGTATACGTGTTGAAGCATAGTTAACATCCCGACAATAGCAGCAGTTTTTGCTGTCAAAGAGGCAACATGCCAAACTATAGTAACAGGCTACTAAGCGCCTTCATGTCTCCATAAATAGCACATCCAGAATTCTGTTCATTGAATAGGCTTTCAGCTAGCTATACCTTTTGCATGCATCTTCTCTTTGTGCTTCAGTCCGAAAATGCTTTGGGCTGTGGTGCTCATCAATCATACCCGTCAGTGAAGTGAAGTTTTTCCTTCTAAACTAATTTATAGAACAGGGTTCTATTATCCACATCATAAGTTTACTAATAATCCCTGCTGTGTCGTACATGCATGTTGTGGTGTTTGATTTAATTAAAACTTGATCTTGACTTTCTTGAGGCATTCAGAGACAACTGTTCCGTTATCTTGGTCAACGAGAATGATGATTGCTCTAGGAGCTGCCAAAGGCCTTGCTTTCCTGCATAATGCTGACAGGCCTGTAATATATCGCGACTTCAAGACCTCCAATATATTACTGGACTCTGTAAGTGCTATTCTTTGAAAATGATGATAATAGAGTTGGGTCTCTTTCTCTCTCAAGCAATCGCTATTTTTTGTTTCCCATACTTCATGTGGACGGCCTTGATACTGAAGACATGGTATTTAAAGTTCAGTTTTGTGCATGAATTACAGGACTACACAGCGAAGCTTTCAGATTTTGGGCTTGCCAAAGCTGGGCCACAAGGTGATGAGACACACGTTTCTACTCGTGTGATGGGTACCTACGGTTATGCTGCTCCTGAATATGTGATGACTGGTATGACTAACCTTTTTTTAGTTCAGTAGCACTTTTTTACAAGTGAGCTTAGTTTCTAATGCTTCTGTATGAGTGCTTTCTCCAATTTCAATAAGGAAACCGATTGTGGATGTGTTTATCTTGTACTTAAATCTCAACGGTGGTTGTGCTAAAAAAAATTGTATTTTAGTATGCACAATTTTCACTGTTGATTGTTTGTTTTAACTTGGCAGGACACCTAACAGCAAGGAGTGATGTATACAGCTTTGGAGTAGTTCTTCTAGAGTTATTAACCGGGAGGAAATCCGTTGACAAGACAAGACCAAGCAAGGAGCAAAGCTTAGTGGACTGGGCAAGACCAAAACTGAATGACAAGAGAAAAATGCTGCAAATAATCGACCCCAGATTAGAAAATCAGTATTCTGTACGCGCGGCACACAAGGCGTGCAGCTTAGCTTATTACTGTTTGAGTCAGAATCCTAAAGCAAGACCATTGATGAGTGATGTAGTGGAAACTTTAGAGCCTCTACAATGCAATAATAATGGCAGCTCAGATGAAGGCTCTCTCATATCACTGTCTTTATCATCATCCTCTGCTCAACAAATCAGTTTCGGTGGTCCATTTGCCGTAGCAAGAAGAACCCCAGATCACAATCTGCATGTTGGTCGTGTCCTTGGTTGTCGACCTTCTAACCCAAGTTGTTCACCGGGTGGACCTGCTGCTTGTCGGGTCAGATGATTAGTTCGAGTAAATCCTCATTAGAGGTTAACTATGCTGGTTTGTATATGGTTCTGTTTTCATGTCCTTTTGATTGTTTTTTTTTTTTTTTTTTTTTTTTTTTTTTCTCCCTTTTTCTTCCACTGCTTTTAAAAGAGAGGACAACTGTTTCTTGTGAATGCTAAGAGTTTTTTTGGCTTTGGATTTTTAATCAGTTTGTTCTGCTTTGTGAAATTAAACTAACAAAAGATGGGTTGTTCTGTTTTGTTTCAGAAACTAACAAACTTCTCTTCTTGATTCCTCTCTTAGTTCGTATTATCTTTTTGTGCTAATTTCCAGATTTCTAGTTTGATATTAATCATGTTTTAGGGCTTCGTGTGAAAGATGATTATGAATCAGGTTATGATACTGTAATTTCAATGATAAAAGTCTGATTTTTAAATGTTTAAATATCACGCCTATATGGTTCTTATTGTTCATTACAAAATAATTGTCTTAAAAACATGTCAAACTAGTTGAATTATGATTTGAGAATCATGATAATTTGTATGTTATACAAATCTTGAACTTTTGGCGTTATATAGATGTAATAAGATGTTTAAAAGCATGTCACAAACACTTTGAAAGTCTTAATTAGTTAAAAGATGGTCGTGTTGGTGAATCGATACTTTTTACTTTTTTTAATTGTTGATATGATGATATCAACGTTTTAAAGAGCATGTTTTAGGGGCTGAATTGATGATTCCATGTGTAGAAAGCGAGATGTGCTTAAAATGATAAAAAAAACTCTTTATATTGTTAAAAGTATGTCATAATGAATTGTAATCTGAAAGTTATGGGTCGAATAATGTAATATGCTAGTAGGCGTCATGTTCTTAGGATTATGACATGCTTATGATGTTAATATGTTGTAGATAACACGACATTAAGGGTTGTGTGTGTGAAGTATATGTTTATTAGTAAGGTATGAAGATGTGTATTAAATGCTTGACATGAAATGTATTATGAAATATGTGATTGTGACAATATGATATGTGGTAACAAGAAAGATACATAATGAAGTACTAATGTAATGTTATGTACGGCAGTGATACATAACGACACATAACCGGATGAGTGATATGTATGACGGCGATACGTAACCGTTTATACCACCAACTAAGCAGAGCAATATGTTAACTGTGTTCGACGGCGTTATGTAACGGTACACTACGTGCTATGCATGACAATGATTCCGTAACAGTGCATATCACTAAGTAAAGAAAAATATGATGAATCGTGTATGATGGCGTTATAACAAGACACATCATGTTATATATGACGACAATACGGAATGGTGCATATCATAATGTAAAGATATATAGTATTCGTGAAAATAGTAGCCGATATGATACATACATGATATGTTAACAAATAAAGTAACTTTATTATAGCATTGATTTCAAGTATGTAATGTGTCTTGATTGTTATTTGATTTGAGTAAGTTAGCTCAATTTTTTTAGTTCAATATTTAGATTTCATGTCATATATTTTCCACTTTAACCGGTGCATTTTCAATACCGGATACCGTGGAAATTACATCTCACCTTGCTTGTTGGCTTTCATACTTGCGAAAGAGAACTTGGAACTTTATCATAACCGCAGTAAATGGTTTATTCCCCTTTGGTGCGATGTTTTCTTAGTGAGCGTCATATCTTACCCTTACCATCATACATATGATTAGTTTTAGTAGCATCAGGAGGTCAAGGATGAGAGTGGCCCTTGTTCCCACTACCCCTATCTCAATAGACTACTCTCGGATCCGAGGTATCTTCAATGACTATCTATTCTTCCATGAGTTTAGGGTGTCTTCATCATTCGTAATGGCGAAGTTATAGATATGCATATATAAGTACTAGTTTATCTGATTTTATGTTGAAGTTCCTTGTACCAGAAAGCATGTGAGTTGATGTTATAATATCTATGCTGGTGTTTGATTCTTATGAAGTAATTAATAAAGAAATTGCAATGTTTTAAGCACAAGGATGTTTTACTTATGTATTAAGTATATATTGTGTTTGTTGCAAGCCGAGTCTTTTCGCGCTTCAACTTCTGCACTCTTAGCATGAGGTTTCATGATTCGAGAAAAAAGAAAAAAATATCGGTTACATTTTTTTTCTACTCTAAAAGTGATGTACTTCATAGACTCAGTTAGAGAGGGGGTCATGCTACTGGAAAATCATTCATTAGATATCGTGTGTATTTAGGAAATTTATTATTATCTTGGAAATCCAAGAAACAACAAATTGTTTTAAGAATTTCAGTAGAGGTGGAATATAGAGCCAAGGCATAGGAGTATGTGAAATAGAATTGTTAGTTTTTGTTGCTGTGAGACTAACAAGTACACAACTTTAAGCCAATCTCAATGTATTGTGACAATATAAGTGCCATCTATATTGCACAAAATCTTGTTTTTCTTGAAATGACCAATCACATTGAAATAGATTGTCATGTTATAGAGAAAATGTTCAATTTGGACTAGTAAAGCTTCTCTCTATTTCATCTCAGAACCAAATAGATGACATCCTAACTATGGCGCTTTAATTGATGGTCTTTGTAGTATTCCGATTTTCGGGAAAGGATAAACGTGTCATTTTGCGAAAACGAAATATTGTGTTGATTTTATTTTTGGAATTTAAGTGTATATATATATGTCGATATATATGTACATATTTTGGGAAAATATGATTTAAATCATTAAGACTTTATTAAGGAAAATAAATTATAAATATTATTTTGGGAAAATAATATTAGTTATAAAAGGAAAATATCCCCCAATATTTTCCCATATCCTATCTGTTTTCAGAATTGGATTGTACGTTCTTGAGAAACGCTTGGAGAGCAGAGAGTAGGGCTGAGAGACTTTTTCAGAAATCTAAGTCGTCTCTCAACCGTTTTCAGATTCGAGTAGAGCGTTGGAATCGTCGTGAAGTGGGCGTCGTTTCAACACAGAAATTTTGGAGCTTTGTCAAGGTAAGAAATTTTGACCTAGTTGTGTTTTTGGACCTAGTTTAAAGGATTCAAACTCCTAAATTCGTAGTCTCGTTTGTATAGGAATGTGTGATCGAATCTAATCTGAATTTGGATTGATCCCATAGGTTGTTAGCAAGAAAAAAGGATCATTTTGCTGCAGTTTTTCTGAAAGTTTGGCTTGGATTAGCTTGTTAAAGGTAAGAGGATCTTCCTATGATCTAAATTACGGTTTATAGGGTTAAGTTGAGGTTTTGATATGTTTTTGTGCTAGAAATTACACCTATATGTTGCTTAAGGATCAAGGGTTGTTATGGTTAAGAAAAGTTATGTTTTTTTCAAATGTTTTTCTAAGTTTTATGATGTTGATCTTGTTTGGGATCGAGTAGGGATCATTTGGGCGGTAGAAAACCGAAGTTTTCTGGGGTTACCGCGCTTTAGTGCGGACGACGGGAAGGCGTAAAGTCTGTTTTACATTTAGAGGCTTGGTGCGGACGCACACGTTGAGCGCGGCGGGCGACCGCACAAAAAAAGTTTGATGAGCTTCAGTCGCTCGCGCGGCGTGACAAGATCAATCTCAAAGGCGGGCGACCGCTTTGTATTTGGTGATTAGCTTATTTTAAGCCACGATTGTAATGTCCTACATAGGAAAAATAGTAGAATGATCACCCCCATATAAGTATGAGACATAAATGTCTTGTCAACTCGGGTTAGCCCTTTTAGACCAAGCGAGGACGGCGGTCTAAGCAGTTGACCGGACGTTTATGACTCATTTAGCGCTACCAGGCCCGGGGTCTGGGGGTGTTATAGAATGGTATTCAGAGCCGACTATCAGACAGAACTATGCGCTGCACCGTACAAGAAGACGGTGTAAGGATGGCCTCTAGTTACCTCTGGTAGGGACGATCCGGGAACAGTCTTGGCCGTCCTGGCGAGGACACCAGTCCCTTATAAGGGGGGGGAAATGTAATGTCCCACATAGGAAAAATTGTAGAATGATCACCCCCATATAAGTGTGAGACATAAAGATCTTGTCAACTCGGGTTAGCCCTTTTAGACCAAGCGAGGACGGCGGTCTAAGCAGTTGACCGGACATTTATGACTCATTTAGCGCTACCGGCCCGGGGTCTGGGGGCATTACAACGATTCTAGTCTTGAATGTTGTTCTTTGATCTAATAACGCTGATTAAACATGAACAAGCCTTGACTGAGTTTCTGATGCGTTTAGTTCCGGCAATGAATGTACTCTTCAAGGGAGTTGAAGTTTGGGACCGTTGGAAGAGAATGATAGGCTTGTGCGTTGATGAGTCAGCACTCATCAATATCTGTGTATGTGTTAGGATGTTGTGTCTAGCTGTCTAAGTGATGGAGTAGGTCTGTTAAGGTGAGGCTTTCCTTGAAAACACTTAGGTGGCTAGTTAACAATTTATAAAATACATACTTGTCTAGTAAAAGTTTAAACATCATGCCATTCTTGGATAGGCACCAGACAATATCGCGATGTGTGGGCATTCCTAAAAGTGAACAACTCCTTAGGTTACTAAGACCCTAAGTTCGGATGGACTTCGCCGAACGTGTACACCCTTGGGCTTTCCCCCGTGGTTATTGGTGTGATCCATCAATACATTGCAAGGTATATCCAGACGGATATGCGTAGTGCCCTTGAGTGTGGATGTAACATAGATAAGTTAGGATAGAAACGTAGAGTCATGACATGTTGATGGACATGAAGTGAACCTTAGATCGAGTCGGACATATAAAGATAACTAAACAATTACTTAATCTTTTCATTATAAATCTTAATTTAAATCATATCTTATCTCTTTTATTAAGTAAGTTGTACTTACCTCAAATGCATGTTTTCTATGTGTTTGGAGATGATAAGATGAACAGGTTGATCCGGGTTACGAGGAAGATTTTGATGACGACGTTTGAGGACGCCTTCTTTGGAGCTTTATGTTTACTGTTTCTTCATATGACTTCTTAGACTAGATGTTACATTTCTATCTTTAGTTTGAGTTTCTATTCTTGGATTTTGAAAAAAAAATATACCTGAGTCATTTGCTTCCGTTTTGCTTAACTCGATACGACGTAGTAGAGGATTACGTAAAAAATGAAATTTATTTTATTTTATACGTGCCGAAATTTCCTTTTCCGGATAAGGACTCGGTGTCCGGAAACTGGGCGTTACAGTTGGTATCAGAGAGAAGCGTCCTTTAGGCTTCCTTCCTTAAGATAAGATCTCTTTAGATCACATTGTAACCTTCTGATCCTTCCTGATCTTTCAGAATGTTAGGTAACCTCAGAGATACTCGTGTTGATTAGTTTGCAATCGGAAGTTCTAGGGCCCAGCAAGAAGCGAGTGGTTTGGTTCAAGATGGGGGTCTAGTAGTTGCGGATCATCTAGAAGATGTTGATGACCGTGTTGGAGTTTACCATTGAAAAAGGAGAAGAAGAAAAGGATCTTATAGTTTTGAATCCTATGAATCATGGTGTAATTCTTGGTATAGGTCGGCTATCCAATAATTTTGTCTACATGGATTGTAAACATAAGGAAGTACCTTCTGGTGATGAATGCACCGAGTAGAAGTTGAATAGTGCAGTGCAGTTGTCCAAGAATGGTTTGTCCAGTGAGATCCAAGCAGGAAGGTTGGGAAGTACACCAAGGAACATGGCTGAAATGTTGTACAAGGTATTGGAAGCTGAGACCTTCAAGGACAAGCCTTCAATCATTAATGGTGCTAAGAGGAACTCAAAATCAAGGAAGTGGGAAAGCGGCCCGAGTCGGCTTGTTCGAGAGAAAGCCGTGGATGCAGAGTATGTAGAACCGGACGATAATGTTATTTCGTGTACCCTTATTGTTTATTCTAATTTATTAAAGTATCTTTATAGCGTGTTTATTCATGTCAGAATTGTATTTAAATAAACGAACCGCATCTTAGGTACAATAATATTAGATAACCTAGAGCCACGGCCTTGTTTGATATGGGAGCGTCTAACACATTTGTGTCGCCTAAGATAGCTAAGAAGTTGAATCTACCATCAGTGACCTTAAGAAACACTTTGGAAATAACTACATCCTAGGAAAGGCAACTAAGGTAACTAGGACAATACCTCAAGTGGATGTCTGAGTAGGGTCGTATCGGTGCAAAAGTGACTTCATAGTTCTGGACTTTTCGGATTTTGATGTAATTCTTGGAATAGATTGGCTATCTGAGAATTTTGTGCACTTGGACTGTAGGGAAACGAGAGGTACTTTAAAGTACCTGGAAAATCGTCCAAGACTTATCAAGTTAATGTCTACAAGCCTAGTAAGAAGCGTCATCCGATAATTTCTGCAGTTAAGACTATAAGGGATTGCCAAAAGGGTTGTGAAGGCTACTTGTTATACGCAGTGGATGTGGAACAAGTGAAGCCTAAGTTAGAGGAAACCCCTATAGTAAAGGAGTAACCTGAAGTGTTTCCAAAAGAGCTACCAGGGAACATGCCGGATAGAGAGATAAAGTTCGAGATCAAGTTGGTACCAGGAGCAGCACCAGTTGCTAAGGCACCCTATAGAATGACACCAGATGAATTGAAAGAGTTGAAAGCTCAACTTAAAGATGTTTGAAAGCAATATAATTCAGCCTAGTACTTCGCCTTGCGGAGCCCCCGTTTTGTTTGTCAAGAAGAAAGATGGTAGCATGAGAATGTGCATAGACTACAGAGCTTTGAATAATCTCACCATCAAGAATAAGTACCCACTACCGAGAATTTATGATTTGTTTAATCAGTTGCAAGGCAAGATAGTGTTCTCTAAGATTTATTTTAGGTCAGGTTATCACCAAACCAAGATTAAGGTAGTAGACATACCTAAGACAACTTTTAGTACTAGATATGGACATGAGTTCTTGGTCATGCCGTTTGGACTCACTAATGCTCCATCTGCATTCATGGATTTAATGCATCGGTTTTTCATACCTTACCTGGATAAGTTTGTGATAGTATTCATAGACGACATCCTAGTTTACTCAAAGAATGAGAAAAAGCATGAAGAACACCTAAGGATAGTGTTGAATACCCTGAAGGAAAAACAGTTGTATGCTAAGTTTTCAAAGTGCAACTTTTGGCTAAATCAAGTAAGTTTCTTGGGTCATGTCATTTCTAGAGATGGCATTCAGGTTGATCCGGTGAAGATCGAAGCAGTTGAGAAATGTCCTAGACCTACTACAGCTTCGTATGAGAAGTTTTCGGCTTTGGCGGTTACTATAGAAAGTTCGTGCAAGACTTTTCAAAGATAGCTACACCACTCACCAAGCTTACACGTAAGAATGTGAAGTTTGAATGGACTAGTGAGTGTGAATCGCCTTTTCAAACCTTTAAGGATAAGTTAAGTACACACTGACCCAGTGTTGGCAATTCCGAGATCTTCGATAACTACGATGTCTTCACCGATGCTTCGGGACAAGGCTTAGGTTGTGTGTTGATGCAATGAGGAAAAGTGATTTCTTATGCATCTAGACAGTTAAAGGTGCATGAAAAGAACTATCCGACACATGACTTGGAGTTATCCGCGGTAGTGTTTGCCTTAAAGACGTGGAGGCATTACTGGTATGGAGTTAAGGCTAGGATCTTTACTGCACTACAAGAGCTTGAAGTATTTCTTCACTCAAGAGAATCTGAATATGAGACGGAGGAGATGGTTAGAATTCGTGAAGGATTATGACTTGGATATTCAATACCATCCGGGTAAAGCCAATGTGGTGGTAGATGCCTTGAGTAGAAAACCAATGTTTGCAATTCAAGCGTCGAAGATGTGGAAGAAAGGTTAGATGGGCTGAAAATCTGGGGTTTTGAGCAGATTGAAGATCGACAGTTTGTGGAACCGTTGTTAGCAAGATCCGAATTGATGGATGATATTCGGGAAAAGCAAGATGAAGATCCATTGTTGGTTGACTTGAAGCGAGTTGCAAGGGAAAAGCCTACAGTGGGTTATATGTTGGATATAAATGGGAACCTTTGGTATCAAGATCGTTTGTGTGTGCCTAATGTAGGTGATCTAAGACAAAGAGTCATGGAAGAGGCACTTAGGATTGCATTTGCAGTTCATCCGGAAGCTACTAAATTGTACAGGGATTTGAAGGAGCGTTTTTTGGTGGCCTTCAATGAAGTTAGAAATAGCAAAGTTCGTGGCAGAGTGCGATGTATGTCAGAAATTTAAGGTAGAACATAGAAGGCCATGAGGCATGCTTAAGAATTTGGATATCCCGGAGTGGAAATGGGATAAGATCACGATGAATTTTATCACCGGGTTACTGAGACAATGAGTGGACATGATGCGATTTAGGTGATTGTGGATAGATTGACCAAATCCGCCCACTCATTGCCAACTAAAGTTGATATGTCCTTGAAGAAGATGGAAACACTATACTTGGATAATATAGTGAAGTTGCATAGAGTACCTATCTCAATAGTCTCAGATCGTGACCCGAGGTTCGTCAATGGTTTCGGAAGAGTTTACAAAAGGCTTTTGGCACCAAATTGATTTGAGTACGCACTTTCATCCTCAAACGGATGTAGACAATCGTAAAGGACAATCCAAACACTAGAGGATATGCTAAGAGCATGTGTTTTGGAAGTAGGCGGGTCATGGGATGACTACCTACCCGTAGCAGAGTTTGCCT
This sequence comes from Gentiana macrophylla, assembly GCA_026214975.1. Lineage (NCBI taxonomy): Eukaryota > Viridiplantae > Streptophyta > Magnoliopsida > Gentianales > Gentianaceae > Gentiana > Gentiana macrophylla. The sequence goes on along the minus strand of CM047809.1, from coordinate 93,457,208 downwards.
AGAACAATAGTTATCATGCAAGCATAGGCATGCCACCGTTTAGCCTTGTATGGGAGAAGATGTCGAACGCCGCTGTTTTGGGATGAAGTCGGGGAGAGACAAGTCACCGGGCCGGAGTTGGTTGAACATGCTAAAGAAAGGGTTCAGTTGGTTAATAAGAATCCGAAGGCAGCTCAAGATAGACAGAAGAGTTGGGCAGACGTTAGAAGAAGACCTCTTGAGTTCGATGTTGGTGAGAGAGTTTATCTACGAGTTTCACCAATGAAAGGAGTTAAATGCTTTGGACAAAGGTAAAGTTAAGTCCAATGTATGTTGGACCGTTCGATATTGCGGAAAGAGTTGGACCTTTGGCTTATAAGCTCAAGTTATCGAATCGATGGCGAGAGTCCATAATGTTTTCCACATATCAATGCTGAAAAAGTGTTTGACAAAGATGGATGTTGAAACTACGGTTGATCGGGAGGTTCTTCAAGATAATCTTGCATATGATGAGAAGCCGATCAAGATTCTAGACCGGAAAGAAAAGATGATCAAGAGACGGATGATCCCTTTGGTTTTGGTGCAATGGAACAATCATCACCGAGCAAAGCAATTTGGGAAGTTGAGGACGATATGATCAGTTAATTTCCATATTTTGTGGATTTACCAGGTATGCTTTAGTTTTGAGGACGAAACTCCTCTTAAGAGGGGAGGAATGTAATATTCCGATTTTCAGGAAAGGGCAGACGTGTCATTTTGCGAAAATATGATTTAAATCATTAAGAATTTATTAAGGAAAATAAATTATAAATATTATTTTGGGAAAATAATATTAGTTATAAAAGAAAATATCCCCCAATATTTTCCCATAACCTATCCGTTTTCAGAATTGGTTTGTACGTTCTTGAGAAAAGTTTGGAGAGCATAGAGTAGGGCTGAGAGACTTTTTCAGAAATCAAAGTCGTCTCTCAAACGTTTTCAGATTCGAGTAGAGCGTTGGAATCGCGTAAGAAGAGGCGTCGCTTCAATATAGAAAGTTTGGAGCTTTGTCAAGGTAAGAAATTTTGACCTAGATGTGTTTTTGGACCGAGTTTAACGGATTCCAACTCCTAAATTTGTAGTCTCGTTGTAGATAGAACGTGTGATCGAATCTAATCTAAATTTGGATTGATCCCATAGGCTGTCAGCAAGAAAAATGGGATCGTTTTTTTGCAGCTTTTTTCTGGAAGTTTGGCTTGGATTAGCTTGTTAAAGGTAAGAGGATCTTCCTATGATCTAAATTACGGTTTATAGTGGTTAAGTTGAGGTTTTGATGTGTTTTTGTGCTATAAATTACACCTATATGTTGCTTAAGGATCAAGTGGTTGTTATGGTTTAGAAAAGTTATGTTTTCTGCTATTTTTCTAAGTTTTATGATGTTGATCTTGTTTGGGATCGAGTATGGATCGTTTAAGGGTAGAAAACCGAAGTTTTGGGGTTATCGCGCTTAGTGCGGGACGATCAAGTCGATCTTGGGCGCACTGGGAAGGTAGAAAGTCTGTTTTTACCTTCAGAGGTTTGGTTCGGACGCACCAGAAGCCAGTGCGGGTGCATTGGCTCAGCAGAAAGTTTCGATGAGCTTCGTGTCGCTTAGTACGGGCGCATTGGCTCTGTTTTTGGTGATTAGCTTATTTTATGCCACGAATCTAGTCTTGAATGTTGTTCTTTGATCTAATAACGTTAATTAAACATGAACAAGCCTTGACTGAGTTTCTGATGTGTTTAGTTCCGGCATTGAATGTACTCTTCAAGGGAGTTGAAGTTCGGGACCGTCGGAAGAGCATGATAGGCTTGCAGGCGTTGATGAGTTAGCACTCATCAATGTCTGTGCATGTGTTTGGATGTTGTGTCTAGCTGTCTAAGTGAGGGAGTAGGTTCTTTAAGGTGAGGCTCTCCTTGAAAACACTTAGGTGGCTAGTTAACAATTTATAAAACACATACTTGTCTAGTAAAAGTTTAAACATCATGCCATTCTTGGATAGGCACCGACAATATCGCGATGTGTGGGCTTCTCGAAAGTGAACAACTCCTCAGGTTACTAAGACCCTAAGCACGGAGGGACTTTCGCCGAACGTGTACACCCTCGGCTTTCCTCGTGGTTATTGGTGTGATCCACCAATACGTTGCAAGGTATATCCCCTGCACGGATGTGCGTAGTGCCTTGAGTGCGGATGTAACATAGATAAGTTATGATAGAAACGTATAGTCATGACATGTTGATGGATATGAAGTGAATCCTAGACTGTGTCGGACATATAAAGATAACTAAACAATTATGAATCTTTTCTTTATAAATCTTAATTTAAATCATAGATTCTCTCTTTTATTAAGTACGTTGTATTTATCTCAAATGCATGTTTTCTATGTGTTTGGGGATTAGAAGATGAACAAGTTGATCTCAGTTCACGAGGAAGACTTTGATGACGACGTTTGACGACGATTCTTTGGAGCTTTATATTTACTGTTTCTTCATATGACTTTTTAGACTAGACGTTTCATTTGTTTTTTTTGGAATATGTTATGGTTCCTTTTTTTTTGTGTGGAGGTTTCATACGTTTTTACGTTTCGTTTGGTTTTGCAATGTAATAATGTTATATTTCTATCTTTAGTTTGATTTTTTATTTTTGGATGTTGAAAAAAAATATACCCGAATCATTTGCTTCCGTTTTGCTTAACTCGATACGACGTAGTAGAGACTTACGTAAAAAAAATCTTGCTTTAATAGGCCAGCTCAACAAATTATCTTTATTTATCTTTAAGGAAGGACGGTGATGTTGAATTTATCAAGCAGTCCTTAAGTTGCAAATATATGAGTACAAACAACAACATTGCAGCCTTGAAAGATTGCATTTAACTGTGAAATAGTGATGTTGAAATTCAAGGACAGAACCAGATTGTAATATCCTACAATGCTAAGGTGGAGAAACATCACCTCCATATAATTAAGCGTGAAACATAAAATGCTCAGAAACTGGGTTAACCTTTTAGGCCAAGACGATGGTCAAGTAGTTAACCTAGGATCATTTACGCTTAACTAAGTAAAATGCACATGCATCCGCACGTGGTTTTGTGAAATGAACTTTTAAAATTTGAAAAATAACAATATTTATTTAATACATAATTTATTAAGTATTTCTTTCCCGTCATTATAAAATATAAATATGCTATTAATGATAATTATTCAAAATTATCTTACAATTTTTTCAGTTAGTATTTTGAATTTATATATTCATATACTTTATGCAAAAAAAAATATATTCATATACTCAATACATTTATCATCCTTTTAAAGGTAATAAGCATCATGAATTTACATCTGTGTATTTAATTTTACATCTACAACATGTTTTTCATAATTATCTAGTAAACCTGTGAAATTTACAATATTTTTCAAGAAACTTTTGCAAAGTTCTTACTTAAACATAAACAACTCATTTTAATAGAGTAAATACAAAAATATAGCATGTGAGTTTCATTTGCATATAATTTTATGTGTTAATGATAATGATATTAACACATCGACTCTTTTATTATAATGATATTAACACTAAATTAGGGAGGACACGCTTTTAGGGAAAACACTTTAGGGAAACACATCGATTTCTTTTATTATAAGAATGATAATGATATGTAGACTCCATCTTTATCCATGTTATTTAATATCTAAAAATGTTTATTACATTTAATAAAAACAAATTAATTGGAGAAAAACACTTTCTATGGGAAACCCTTACGGAAAACACGTAGGCTCCGTTTGTTTTCGTTAGAGTTTTTTTTTGGAGTTTTTTTGTATCACTTCACCAATCATTTCTTACAAATCTCTTACCAATCATTTTCTTCAACTACAAAAAAAAAAAAAATTTAAATCATCTCTCATCATTTCACTTTATAACTTTTTTTACCATTATTTTATTCATTATACTACTTTATTTCAATTTCTTTCACCAATCATTTCATAATCTACACAAATTTCAAAAAATATCTTAACTTTCTAATCATTACTTCAATTAGTTTATCTAAAAAAAACCAAAAAAACTCTTAAAAACTCCAACCCAAAACAAACGGAATTAGTAGGGTCTTTTAGTATTTTTCTATATCTATAACTTAGTTAATGATCAATAAGTTAAGTTTGATAATGATCTATCAATACATTTTCATCTGTTTCAACAACTTTTTATCCATCATTAATATAATAAAAGAGTCATTATTGTATTTATTGAAATATATTTATCAGAAGAAAACACTTAGAGGGAAAACACATTGACTATGAATATCTAACAGTGATTATTATCTTTGATGGAATAAATCAATTAGGGATCATGAGGAAACACTTAGAGTGAAACACACATTCGCGTGGTCTTTTTAAATAAATAAATTGGAGGCATATCTTACACTAATTATTATTTTTGATGAAATAAATTAATTCGGGATCAAAAGGAAACACATAGAGGAAAAACACACTTTCACGTGTTCTTTTAAAATAAATAAATTAGGGACACTTACGGAAAACATGTAGGCACTTTTAGTATCTTTCGATCATAGTATAAGTTGGACACAGTTTCATCTACATCAACAAATCTATCATTACTATAATAAAAGAGTCATTATTAAGGAAACAATTAAAGGAAAAAAACACGTTACAATGAATATCTAACCATGATTATTATCTTTGATGAAATAAATTAATAAATGACAAGAAGGAAACACACTTGGGGTTGGACACACTTTCATGTGTTCTTTTTAAGTAATAAATAAATTTGGAAGACACGCTTCTTGGGAAATTAACTTGTTTTTTCTACATGTATCGTTTAATTGATTGATTATTTTTATTCTAATTTGATTTTACCATTAATGATTTATCCTAATTTGATTTTACGATTAATGATTTATCCCTTAACTGGTTGATTTTTTTAAAGATATAACAATTTCTTTCCTCTAAAAAAGCAATTTCTTTTGTTTCAAACCAAGGTGTTTAGATTTAACGTGTGTTTTTATGTGATTTTTTTTTTTTGGAAAGATTTTAAACATGTTTTCTTTTGTATTTTAAATCGTAGTTTTCTTTTGTATTAATTTTTCCTTCAAAAGATTTGTTTTTCTTATTATAATAATTTGATTGGATGATTAATGAAATAAGTTTTGCAACATGTACGTGTGTTTTTTATTTTTAACCTTCAAAAGATTTATTTTTCTTATTATAATAATTTGATTGGATGATTAATGGAATAAGGTTTGCAACATGTACGTGTGTTTTTAATTTTTTTAGGGTTAAATTTTTATTCTAATAATCATTCATTTTATGGTTAGAATTATAATTGATTGGATAGATATATATGGAATTGAATTAATGCTTATGATTGTTTGGATTTATATATGGAATACTAAATTAAATTTATAATAATTTTGAGGCTTTTATAAACTTGAAGGGCTTTTAAAACACACCCATTTCTTTTATAATAGTAATAATGATAATGATAATGATAATGATTAGCGTTGGGCGCTACATAGATTGCTTGATCAAGTCAATATGTAGCATCATTGCAGCCTTGAAAGATCAATATTCACCTCATGGATATGCACTATTTCCACCCCAGCTTTTTTGATGTATCACAAAAGTTCAGGCTTACTTAGTTACTCATATATAGAAGCATATTCTCGATGGATTTGGTTGAACACTTCAGCTCAGAAGTTATTTAGAATATAAGTATGTGTCATATAACCGTTGTAACCATTTATTAGTACACATATTTTATTTTTCAATATTAATTTTCAAATTTTCACTCTTATTTATTCTGACCCAAATTTGGACAGAATGTCGAATTTTTTCTGCCTGAATTTGGATCAGAATGTATAAAATATACTTTTTGACCGTTATGGAGTCTAGAAAAAACTTAACTTCTGACTGAAATTAAGTCAGAATAATCAACCACATTCTGATTTATATTGAGTCAGAATAGTATGTGCTGTGTGAAAATATGATCCCTATATATTTTATATGAGAGTAAAGTGATTTTCATTTTTTTACTTTTAGTTTTGAGAATACATCATATATTCATTTCATTCCACGAAATTTAATTCCAATCAAACTTAATTATATGAATACCAAAAAGGTTGTAATTATTTCATATTAAAATTAATGATAAGAATCGCAATTGCGTGAGGCGAGCTAGATTATACTCGGTTCGGTCCGGCTTACGAGAGGACGGACTGGTTGGGCCGAGGACCTTGTCTGTTGTTGGGCCTACATGTGGGCATGCATGATCCGGATCCGCGGGCTCGTTACGGACTTAGCGTATCAATTACCAAAACAGGTTGTAATTATTTCATATTAAAGCTACCCCTCCGTTCCTATTTAATTGTTGCAGTTTCAAAAATCAAAAATTCCTTTTTATCTGTCGTAATTACATTTCCAATACATATTTTAATACAACTTTCTAGGCTCGTTCAACCTATCCATCTTACATATTCAATACACCACTACACTTTTCAAGATTTTTTTAGTATTTTATAATGAAAATCAATGCAATTACTTATTTTCTTAATTTGTGTGTCTCAAATGCGACAAATAATAAGGAACGGATGGAGTACGTAGTAACGGGAGTCGATGCCAACAATGAAACCTGAAAATCATTAAAAACGTTGCTCAAATAAATGCGTTATGTTGTGTGACGATAATCGCACCAAGAAGCTAGGTAGTATTATATCCGTTCCATAAAAAGTTTCAATTTTTTGAAAATAAATTGTCCCATAAAAGGTGTTCATTTAAAAAATTAATGTATCATTAAATGCATTTTTTCCCCAAACATACCCCTGTCACCATTTAATGTTTGTATATACTTTTCATATTCCAAAACAATCATTTATTACTACCTTCGTCCCATAATACAAGTCACTTTGCCTTTTTTTGTTTGTCCCATAATATAACTCATTCTACATTACCAATGAATTATTTATTATTCTTTTCTCTATCGTACCCCTAATTTATTAACAATCAAACCATTCTATAAGTATTGCATTAATAATAGTCAAATGACATTATAGTCATTTCTTCTTTAAATTTATGTTACACAACCACTTCCTTAATCTGTGTGAAAACACCTAAAGTGACTTATATTTTGGGACGGAGATAGTATAAAATAGGGGTATATTTCCATTAGTATTTAAAATACAACATATTAATTGTTTTTTTTAATCTGTATACATAATAAAAAATGGACAATTTTTATAACAATAAGGTAGCAATAACTTTTTGAATTTTACGTAGATGTCATATGTACTGTCCAGTTGTCTGTCTCTATCTTCATATCCATTTTTTAAGTAAACTTTGTTTTGGGAGGAAGACTTCCATGCATGTCGTCGAAAAATGGCAATGCAAATTATATCGCTTGTTTGCTTGGGAGGATTGCTTTTAAAATGGTACAAATTTTAGGATGTCATACATTTATATATTCCGTCTTCTAATGTATATTCGTTTGACTTTATGTTTCATTCATAATATAACTTTTTTTTTTTATAATAATAATAATAGAGAACTTTTAACATTCGTTTCATTCATCCGTAGTTTATTATTAAGTGCAAATTAGTTATAAAGTGTCGTTAGAGAATTAATGATCATTTAGAGACACTCAAATCTTATTTAGTTATAAGGACATTCTAATTTTAAGAATGAAACTTATTTAGTTATAAGGACATTCTAATTTAGTGGATAAAGAAGAAAAAGGAAGGAAAAAAAAAAAAGATGAAAGCGCTAGGAAAAAAAAAAAAACGCATTTGGAAAAGGAAAAAAAAAAAAAAAAAAGCAAAAAAAAAAAAAAAAAAAAAAGATGAGTTGATTGGAGTTGATGTTTGTTTTTTTTTTTTTTTTTTTTAAGATGCAATGACATTGATGATTTTAGTAAATGGCATTGATGAGCATGCGATGGCATTGATGTACGATACAAGGACATTGATGACTTATGCGGTGACATTGATGTTTGATGCATGGACATTGATGTCTCATGTAGGGACATTGATGTCCGACGCGATGACATTGATGAATGATGCACGAGGGACATTAAGCTAAACAAGCTCGTCAAATGATTCAAGATCGTGTTAAAGAATTGAGGATTCCACAATGAATCCAATTATCGGAGGACACAAACAACGTGTGGCCATTACAAGAGTCATAGTGAAGAGTCTTTGTAGTTTCACCAAACTAGTAATTTTAAAAGCTCCACATTTGGAGAAATGCAAAATAAAGAGCAGAGAGTGATCGATGCAATTGTTAGGTTTTATGCGCGAGTGACATTGACGACTTATGCGGTGAGCATTGATGATCGATGCGGGGACATTGATGACTTTTGCGGTGACATCGATGTGCGAAGCGGTGACATTGATGATTGTATTTACAATTAGATAATTGATGCAATGATATTGATGTCACGCGCGTATACAACTTGATACACACATCGATAACTTTGTAAAGTAACTTTATTTCTTTGTTATCTTTAAATACTTGATTGATGTTGGTTTATTTGATTAGTGTTGGTTTAAATTTTCGATAACTTTGTAAAATAATCGTATTTCTTTTTTTTTTTTTGTTGGTTTAAATGCATATTTTTACAACCAAAGGTATGCATAAATTGTTACAATAACACGTCACTGCATAAATCGTTACAATAACACGTCAGTGCATAATTCGATACAATAAGACATCATTGCATAGATCATTACAATAAGAAGTCACGCGATAAATCGTTACAATGAGGCGTCATTGCATAAATAGCTACTGATGAGATGTCATCGATCAAGGTTGTCAATGGATCGTGGCGGTCAATTCATCATGGTAGCCAATGAATCGCGGCGGTGAATGCATCGGGGTGGTTAATGGATCCCGGTGGCCAATGCATCCGGGTAGGTGGTCAATGCATGACGGTGATCAATACGTCACGTCGATTTTTATGAAGAAAAAAATTGATTTTATGAAATTTATTCGGAAAAATATCAAATTTGATTTTAGAATAAAGAAGACGAAAAAATATGAATTTTAGTGAAAAAATTATGATGATCCGAGCTTTAGATCAAAATATATGACATTTAGAATATGGTGAATTAAAAAAAAAAAAAAAAAAAAACTCATTCAGCGCTTTTTTTTCCCCCTTTTTTTTTAACTCATTCAGCGCTTTTTTTTTTTTTTTTTTTTTTTTTTTTTCACTTGAAATTAGAATGTCCTTATAACTAAATAAGATTTCGGAGTGTCCTATTACCCCTAATAAGTTGAAAATTAGTCCTTTTAAATAATTGGCCCAAAAAAAAAGGGGGAAAAAAAAGAAGCGCTGAATGAGGTGTTTTTTTTTTTATTTTTTTTTTTTTAATTCACCATATTCTAAATGTTATATATTTTGATCTAAAGTTTCGGATCATCATAATTTTTTCACTAAAATTCATATTTTTAAATCTTCTTTATTCTAAAATCAAATTTGATATTTTCCGAATAAATTTCATAAAATCAATTTTTTCTTCATAAAATCGACGTGACGTATTGATCACCGTCATGCATTGACCACCTACCCGGATGCATTGGCCACCGGGATCCATTAACCACCCCGATGCATTCACCGTCGCGATTCATTGGCTACCATGATGAATTGACCGCCACGATCCATTGACAACCTTGATCGATGACATCTCATTGTAGCTATTTATGCAATGACGCCTCATTGTAGCGATTTATGCTGATGACTTCTTATTGTAGCGATCTATGCAAATGATGTCTTATTGTATCGAATTATGCAATCGACGTGTTATTGTAACGATTTATCGCAAATGGCGTGTTATTGTAACAATTTATGCATTCCTTTGGTTGTAAAATATGCATTTAAACCAAAAAAAAAAAAAACCAAAGAAATACGGTTATTTTACAAAGTTATCGAAAATTTAAACCAACACTAATCAAATAAACCAACATCAATCAAGTATTTAAAGATAACAAAGAAATAAAGTTACTTTACAAAGTTATCGATGTGTGTATCAAGTTGTATATGCGGTGACATCAATATCATTGCATCAATTATCTAATTGTAAATACGATCATCAATGTCACCGCCAGACATCAATGTCATTGAAAAAGTCATCAATGTCCCGCATCGACATCAATCATCGCTCGCTTGAGACATCAATGTCACCGCAAAAGTCATCAATGTCACCTGCATCGACATCAATGTCATTTGCGATAAGTCGTCAATGTCACCGCATAAAACCTAACAATTGCATCGATCACCGCTCTTATTTTGCATTTCTCCAAATGTGGAGCTTTTAAAATTACTAGTTTGGTGAAACTACAAAGACTCTTCACTATGACTCTTGTAATGGCCACACGTTGTTTGTGTCCTCCACGATAATTGGATTCATTGTGGAATCCTCAATTCTTTAACACGATCTTGAATCATTTGACGAGCTTGTTTAGCTTAATAATGTCCCGTGATCATTCATCAATGTCATCAGATCGGACATCAATGTCCCTACATGAGACATCAATGTCCATGCATCAAACATCAATGTCACCGCATAAGTCATCAATGTCCTTGTATCAGACATCAATGTCATCGCATAAGTCATCAATATCAACTACCGCTTCGCACATCAATGTCATCGCTTAAAATCATCAATGTCATTCGCTTTGAGACATCAATGTCATCAGATTAAAAAAAAAAAAAAAAAAAACAAACATCAACTCAACTCATCTTTTCATCTTTTTTTTTTTTTTTTTTTTTTTTTTTTTCCTTTTTTTTTTTTCTTTCCTAGCGCTTCATTTTTTTTTTTTTTTTTTTTTTTCCTTCCTTTTTTTTTTCTTCTTTATCCACTTGAAATTAGAATGTCCCTTATAACTAAATAAGTTTCCTTCTTAAAATTAGAATGTCTTTATAACTAAATAAGATTTTGAGTGTCCTAAATGATCATTAATTCTCTAACGACGGCCTTATAACTAATTTGCACTTTTTTTTAACTCATTCAGCTTTTTTTTTTTTTTTTTTTTTTTTTTTTTTCCTTTTTTTCCTCTTTATCCACTGAAATTAAAATGTCCTTATAACTAAATAAGATTTCGGAGTGTCCTATTACCCCTAATAAGTTGAAAATTAATCCTTTTAAATAATTGGCCCTATTATTATTAATCCAAAAACTTCTCCTTCAATATTGAGTTGTCATCCAACTGTATATAATAATTATATCTTTATAGTTCTCTTCCTCTTGTGAAAGCTGTACATCATTTACGTTAATTATTATTTAGACAATTGCAGGGCACCAAAGGTTTCTTGTATATATATTACGACGGATTATTGTATTATTATTGTATTTATTTAATAAGTATAGATTTGGAATTATACGTTAGGGTAAGCCCTAGATGTATCTATATATTGTACGATTGTGAATGATGAATGACAAGTTAAAATTTTGCCACATAATTGTACATGGTGTTGGAGCCAGTCTAAGATCCAACTTGGGGAAAAAAAAAAAAAAAAAAAAAAAAAGGAAGAACAGCGTTCGCATAGGGCTTTTACAGCTGCAACCCTAGTTCGAAGGTGATCAACAACAGCAGCAATTCCAGAAGGTGAGAAGAAGCTTGACGCTTACTTCCTTAGCACCGTTGATTACCCCGGACAATTGATTACCACCTTTCAACTCAAAGGTGATAATTATGATGAATGGGCTCGAGCTATTCGCATAGCTTTACGTGCGAAACGGAAATTTGGCTTTCTCGAGGGGACGATTACCAAACCCACCGATGAAGGAAAGCTTGAAGATTGGTATATGGTTCATTCCATTTTGCTCTCTTGGATCATGAACACTATTGACCCGTCTATTCAAACGATTCTTTCGTATTATGAAGATGTCCAAAAATTGAGGGAGACATAGAAGGATCGATTCTCTGTGGTGAATGGAACTCAAATTTGGTAGTTAAAATACTCCCTGAATGAATGTAAACGTGGACAAGGAGAGACGATTATGTCGTATTTCGGGCGTATGAGTAAGATTTGGGACGAATTGGCTGATTTCGTGGTCTACCGGATGTTCTCTTGCAACGGATGCTGGTGTGACTTGGCCACCAAGTTTCAGAAGGTTCAGCTCGACGATCGTCTACATTAATTCTTTGTCGGACTTGATCCAGTATATGCAGCAGCTCCTTCACAGTTGTTGAACCGTGATCCATTGCCCTCTATTGATCGTGCCTACCAATCATTGATCCAAGAAGAGAGGTTGAGGGGCGTGTCGTCCGGTGGGTGGTGGTAGCAGAGGACTGAAACAATGACGGCGTTCCGTATTCAGGGCGAGAACACGTCCGGACAGGGAAAGCCGGAAGACGCCGGCGGGAAAATCTATTCCTATTGCAATCACGAAGGCCATGATGCGGATACTTGCTTACAACTTCACGGCTATCCGGATTGGTGGGGAGACCGTCCAAGATCAGGGCGGGGTAATGGTCGGGGTAATTGTGGAGGTGGACGGAGTGGTGCTGGTGGACGTGGGAGAGGTGCTACTTCTGGTTCCACGCAGCCGAAGGTGAATAAAGCATGAGGTAATGTGATGGGCTCGGCTCAGCCCACAAACACGGCTCAGCCAACGAATCTGGACCAAACCTGGCTCTGATACCATGTAATTTTTTTTTGAGAAACCAAAGATTTTTATTAATCAACATCTGCAAAACATGCGGCCAAAACATCTCTAGGATGCGATCTGCCTCAAGAAGTCGTAGAATCTAAAAGCAAAGCATGTCGTGCTAGAAGGTGTGCAGGTACATTGTCAGTCCGGCTGACAAATGTAAAAGAAATAGAAGTAAAATTAAGGAGTAAAGCCAAACAATCCCGCAATAAGCAGCCCTGAGCAGTAATGTCTTCCATATGCTGTCAAAGCCGCTGCACGCATGCCAAGCAATCACTTTCCACCTCCAATCGGAACACATTCAATCGTTGCGCCTCCGCCAGTGTTAGAAAAATAGCCCGAAGCTCCATATATTCCGGCCGACCTCCCCCGTCAAAGGGGTAACTCATCGAGTGCATGACTGCCCCTGTCGAATCCTAAAAAACAAGCCCGAATCCCTCCCTATCTTCTCGTACTGTTGCATCCACATTACATTTCACTATCCTCTGAGGTGGCCGAGCCTACGAGTCCGACAAGGTTTGCGACGCTCCCTGCACCCGGAAGGCCGCCCAAGCCTCTATAAATTCTGCCGTCACTGCCAAAGAACGCGTACACATGACCGAAACATATACAACCTGACCATCAAACACCGCAGAACAACGCGCTTTCCATATCCCTCACATGAGCCCCACAACTCTCACTGCATCCTGCACTCCCCGTTCGTCTAGAAGGCGCATAAAGAAATCAATAAAGGAGGACGAGCGGAGATACTCCAATAACCCGTAGTAGGGAGAGGCCCGCCAGATTCTGTCTGCCATCTCACACTCAAACAAGACATGCCGCTGAGTCTCAACTGTCTCCCCGTATGCCAAGCATATATCTATCCCCATATTATGCCGCATAAGGCCCTGCCCAATGGCTAGACAATCATGAAAGCACTGCCACAAAAAGTGCTGAATACAAGGCTGAACCGGGAGCTGCCAATATCGCCGCCAAACCCAATCAACCCCACCTGAAGTCGTCGGCCCTGCTGTCAGAGATGGCCGATAAAGCAAAATAGCCTGATAGTAACCCGACTTGATCGTATAAGTGCCCGTGCGGTCGTAGCCCCGAATCCGTCAACCAGGATGAGTCCCTGAGGCTACATAAGTGGAAAGAATGACGTCAGATTCCCAGGGCTGGAATAAACCCCGAATATGAGGAGCATTGCAGACTCGCGTGTGCAGAATGAACTAACTCGAAACCTTAGCGTCCGTCGGAAGCATGTGACCCATGTAAGGTATGCGGAAGGATGGCCGCCGCTCCGTCCACGCATAATGAAAAACAAAAACTGATTCCCCGTCTCCAACGCGCCATTGCATCCTACTATACAATAGGTCCATGCCCTCCATAATACTTCGCCACAGAGACGACGGTCGGGCCCCCAGCCTGGCTGACAAAATAGTGCCATCCTCAAAGTTTTTCTCATGAAGAACCTATGCTGCCAATGACCTTGGTTGATACAGAATCCTCCATGCCTATTTTTCCAAAATAGCTAAATTGAAACATTCTAAATCCCGATAACCCAGTCCACCCAGATTTTTTGGCAAACAACATGCCTCTCAATTCTTCCAGTGAACCCGTTGTCTCGTCTCCGTGTCCCCCCCAAAAGAATCCCCTGATCGCCTTTTCCAGTCCTTGATTAATGTAGTGGGGATCTTAAAGCACTGCATGATAAATGTTGGAATACCCTGAAGGGCCGATTTAATAAAAACCTCCTTCCCCGCCGCAAGAGTAGCTTATCCTTCCAACCTGCCACATTTTTGCAAATCTTATCCCGTAAGAACTCAAACACTTGGCGCTTATTTCGGCCAGTCACAAAAGGAATCCCCAGATACTTACCAGTCCTATCACCCAGGGGAATCTGAAGCGTATCGGACACCGCATCTCTCTCTTCTGCAGGAACTGATTCCGATAAGTACAAACTAGACTTGTGGAAATTTATGGCTTGGCCAGAAAGGGAACCATACCTGGCAAACAACTCTATCAGTATCTTCACCACCCCATCCAGTAACTTGAAGAATACCATGCAGTCATCGGCAAACAACAGATGCGAAATAGTAACCGGGTCCTCTCTATCTCTACCAAAGCTAATACCCCGAAGCGCATCCCTGCGAACTTAATCGTCCAGCAAAGCCGTAACCCCTCCGCATAGATACCGTGTAAAATTATGTGGGGAAATTTTGTCTTGTCATTCACCATTCACAATCATACACATATTAGGATATTATTATTATATTTGTTATATATTATCTGTAATTATTGTATAATGCTGTACTTGTAATTATACAATAGCTAAGGCTTCCTGTATGTGTATATCTGATTGTACAATACTCCCAATTATTCAATGGAAAACATTTTCTACCAATTATTAAAGTTTTGAGACTCCAGTCTCCCGATCTGTTTTTTTCGATTTCGTTCTTCTATTAAGCCTTTTTCGTTTTTTTCCAGCCATCCTTCTTCTCCACGCCAATCTTCTTCCCCAACCTTCATCACGCTGACACCACCAAGGCTCCTCCAGAAATTCTCCGCCTCTCCTCCTTGCTACTAATTCGCTGCAAAGCCTGCTGCTTCCCATTTTTTATCGTCCGTTCGAGCCCTCTTTCTTCTCCGACAACCTTCTCCCTCCCGTCGCTGCTGCCACACCCTCAGGTCATCTAGAAAATTTCTTCCCCTTACCCTAGCTGCTAACTTGTTTCCTATCATCTTGCTCCTGAATTCTTTTTGTTTCCGGCTACGCTACCTTCTCCCACTGCCTCCTCCTTTTTCCTTTCTTTTTTCATCCCGGTGCCTTCCCAGCTTATTGCTTGAGGTTTCTTTTTATTTTTTTTATTGACTTCAACAAAAAAAAGGTTCGTACAACCATAAAAAAATGAAAAAAAAAGAATTTTTTTTACCTGTGATCTTCATGGCTATCAACGTTGGATCACCTCGTTTTCCAGCTCTTCGACATATGCCTCAACCTACTTATGCTCATGCCAAATCTTTTACCTGGATGCTTGAGAGTGATGCCTCTCATTGTAGAAAAATGTAAATGATAAAGTAAACTAAAGAAAGGGCAAATGTTTATTATTTGATCTTATTATTTTGGCTGCTAGGCCTTTACATTTATAGTGTAGGTTTCTACAATATTAAGGGATAAACCCTTTGTTTAAATAAAAAAAACTAGGTAAGCTATTTTATCTCTTACTTTTCACTCTTGAATCGGATTATCATCATCTAGAAAACTTGACAGCTCTTGGACTCTCAATCACTATGCAAACACCGGCTGTTTTGGACTTTAGGATACAGAGCCTGCTTGTGATCAACCTCCTTATTCTCCTCCGTCCTTATCTCTCCTTGACCACAATGTATTGTTTGAATTTTATTCAAATTTGTGCTGTATTTATCTTTGAATTTGAATTTGTGCTGCTAATTTTGAATTCTTGCATACTGTATTTGCCTTTTTTTGAGTTTTGAACTCTTTGTTGAGATAATGTCGGTGCTCTGTTATCGAATACTCATCACATGAGTTTGCTCTCTCTTCCTACTCCGTATATTGGTACTGATGAAATTATTATTGGTGATGGTAGCTCCCATCCCATTTCACATATTGGTTCTGTAGAAATTTCTTCTTCTACTTCGTCCTTTACTTTATATAATGTGTTATGTGTTCCTACCCATTCCCAGAATTTACTTTCTGTCTAAGCTTTGTGGCTATACCCCTTAGTACGTAAGTCTGATGTTCTGTTAGTGTTTGAAAAATTTGTTCTGTATGTCGAAAACTTCTTTTCTACCTCTATAAAAATGCTATACACCGATAATGCATGGAATTCATTGCTCTTCGGCCCTTTTTATCCACCTGTGGTATATCCCACAACACCACACCCCTCCTCACACCCCTCAACATAATGGCATCTCTGAAAGGCATCACATGCATATTGTCGAAGCAACCCTGGCACTGCTTCAACATGTATCTATCCCACTCCTTTATTGGTCTTATACTGTCAATGCCGCAGTCTATCTCATCAATCGTATGCCCACCAAAACTCCCAACACGCTCTCTCCGTATGAGAAACTATTATCTTCTCCACCCAATTACTCCAAGCTTCGTGTCTTTGGCTGCATTTGTTATCCCTGGCTCAAAGCCTAAACCAATCATAAGCTTGAATCCAATTCCATCCCGTGTGTTTTTCTTGGGTATTCTCTTACTCAGAGTACTTATCTATGCTATGACCTCACCACACATCGTATGTACGTTTCTCGGAATGTGAAGTTCATTGAGGATATTTTTCCTTTCGCTTCTCATCCTTCTCCTCATCCTGCTCCTTCACCTACTCTCTTCCTAGACTCCATTCCTGATCCTCCTTCTCCTCCCATTCCGCCAACCTCAGTTTCCCATATCCTTCCCCCAGCCGAGACTCCCCTTATCTCCTCTACTCCCCCGCCTCTCTTTCTTCACCTACCACCTCTTCCCCATCCTCATCCTCCTCTCTTCCCTCCCCGCCTCAACATCCTATGGTAACTCGTGCTCGTAGCCAATTTTTTAAACCTCGTACCATACCCAACCTTACTGCCCAACTGGATTCTTGACTCTCTGATACTGCGCCTACTACAGTTAAACGTGCTCTTAAAGTGTCCTCATTGGCGTCAGGCTATGTCTGACAAATTTGATGCTCTCGTCCATAATGACACATGGTCCTTGGTGCTATATGATCTGTCTGCAATGCTCTCGTCCGCAATCGTGCTAATTATGATGGCACGATTGAGCGTTACAAGGCTCGGCTCGTTTCCAAAGGATTTATGCTACGTCATGTTATTGACTATTTTGAGACGTTTAGTCCGGTGGTTAAACCCCATTCGGTTCGCCTAGTCCTCAATATTGCTATTTCTCTTGGTTGGTGTCTTCGTCAATTAGACGTGAATAATGTTTTTTGCAGGGTACTCTTACAGAGGATGTTTACATGGCCCAACCTCGGGGCTTTGAAGACACTGATCACCCTCGGTTTATTTGTAAATTGCACAAGGCTTTTTATGGGCTGAAACAAGCCCCTCGGGCGTGGTATCATGAGTTGCGCACATTTATACTCTCTCTCGGATTCTATATTTCTACGGCTGACTCTTCATGTTGGTCCCTTGAAAAGGCTTTGGTTAAGTTTAGAGGGGGGAGGGGGGTGAATAAACTTAACACTTAAAACTTTTGGTGTTAACAAACTCAAGAACTTCAAAGTGACTCATCGATACTTCAGTGAGTCTGGCGACCCTCGATAGTCTGGCCGATTGTTGAGTCTCTTTGAATTTGTGCAAATGGAATTATATCAAAAATTAAGCCATAATACTTGTTGATAAATATATGATACCAAGTATTAGATACTCATGAGTGTATGTGTGTGAGTTCGGTTGCTAGATTCGATAGGTTGATGTGTTATACAAACTAAATGCGAGAATATAAATGCAGAAAGTAAGTAGCAGATTTTATAGTGGTTCAGGTGGTGTAATCTCGTCACCCACTCTTTCTCTGTGATGTTGGAGGTAATTCACTAGAGATCTTTGATGTATTTGTTACAAAGATTCCTATGTTGCTTGTCCTTCACCAATAACTATGGCTTCACAAGCCCGAACACTTGGAGCAGTAGGATTCTTTGCTCCAAAGTCTTCCACTTGGTCCTTGAAAGGTAGGATTGCCTCTTCACCAGCTCCACCACAAACAAATCTTTCACACCCAAGCAGATGCTTCACTTGTCTTGATAGATTCTTGTAAAAGAAAGATAGAATCAAATAAATGATTCGATTTGCAAACTTCATCAGGATGAAATGATCGTGACTTGCAGTCTTCAAGTGTGTAAACTTGATGTAGCTTGAATCTGATTACACTTGAAGATTTTCTCTGGATCAAGAGCCTTAAGCTCAATAAGTTCAAGCAGGTGTTTTTCTTGATAAGAAAATGCATTTTGTAATTATCTCTTGTTTTTCCTTATTTTTCATCAATGTTCATCACTTGTATCTGAATTAGGAGCTCTCTATTTATAGGTAGGAGTCCTTGTGACTTGTATTTGAAATTCAAATATAGCCGTTCCAGATTTTGTCCCATTTGACTTGCTTTACATCTTTGTTCATAAATCTTGACATAGTCGATCGCTTTTGATGTAATGCATCGCCCACCCTTTGACTTGTAACCATTGGATAAAGTACTGAATCATCCCAACGTCCTTTTAATCTCAACCATTGATTTGTTTGATAAAATCAGAGGTTGTTAGCTGTCCTTATCCATGTTTTCTTCCAATGTAATCTTGAACAAATCGAGGTATATGTATCAACAGGTTTATGAGTCTGCTGAGACACATATCAGTCAGCTGAACCATATTTTGCTCACTGTCTTTTATCTAACTTTTATTTATGAAGTTAGATTACACCTTTTTGCAAATAACTAAGTTCCAATCACCATCCAACTTAAGGAACTTAGACCTTGTACACAAGGTATATGTAATCAGTTTAGGTCATCACAGACTTCCCTAAATTCTGATTCCATATCCTTGACTTTAATTACTAAGTTTGATCCCTTAGCCTTCATCAACTGAGTTTGACCCCTCTTTCCTTCGGTCTTGGCGAGAGTTCTGATAAGTCTACTGACCTAACTACCCTACTGATCTAGACTAGTCTGCTGATACAAGTTAGCTGACCTTTACAGTGCTTGTTTGATCAAACCTATACAAAGATCAAACTCTAATAAGCCTATACATTTTATCTAGACATTTTTTTGACTTTGCTCTATTACAGTTAGTCTGGCACTCATCACTAAAACTTAAAAATAAGTCCAACAATTTCCCCCTTTTTGGTGATGATGCCACTACCCTCACCTAACAGCAAAGCAAAAAGATTAAAAACTAAAACAGAACAAATTCCAGTCATTTCTCATTATAATCATTTGTTCAAAGTATTACAGTCTAGATACAGCAAAGATAAAACATATAAAGTCTGCTGATCTACTGTCTTCTTTCTCTTTCTTCCCTTGCCTTCTCCACTTGCTCTTGGTAGGCTCTTATCTCTTCAATCATTTCTCTCATCCATTCATTTTCAATCAGGGTGAAATCAATGTAGGAATTCACTTCTTTCCACCACTTTCATGCTTCAGGTAGAATGAGATTAATTTGATTTACTCTGAAGCCTAATTTCATGTATAGTTCCTTGAATTCATCAAGTGAGTCATTTGCTTTTGTGATAGGCAAACTCCTTTCACCTCTACCACTTCTTCCATCTCTTCCACTGGCCCTCAAGGCTTTGACCCTTGCTTCCCAAAACTTTAAGCTCAGAAATGAGTTTAAACCTTCATGAAATCCCTTGTCATGATAAGGTTTCCTCTTGTTGTGGTACTCATTCTTGTATTGTTTGAGGAGATCATCAGTAAGTGGAAGTCTGCTAGGTGCAGTCTTGAGTTCCCTGAATGCATTAGTACCAGCTTCCAATCTTTTCTTACGAAAAATTCGCGACCTCTTTTGCTATCTTTGTTTGGCCCTCTTCCCCTTAGTGACATCATCAACAAAAGCGGACAAGCAAGGCCATGAACACTCTCCTATGAGATAACCAGATTACTCGGTTGTCCCTCCATAATTTTGGTTCTTGTATCAACTACGGTAATCCTTGATTGCAAAGTTTGCTCCAGAGATTTATCCTCTCAAGTAAGCTTAGGATCCAATCCAAAGAGTTGAGATGTTCCAGCTGACCTCGCGAGCATAGGTGCCTCAGCAAGTTTATCAAGTTTCTGGTGGATGGCTTCAAATTGATCTTTCAGAAACTTCTCCTTCATTGTATTTCCTTGCTTAATTCCTATCACTTCCAGGGTAAGGTCTGCAAGAGCATACTGATTTGAGGTAATATTGAATGCAACTGTTTCTGTAGTCCTCCCTCTATTTTCCACCAAATTAATCAGATCTTCAAATCTCTGCTCTTGTCTGTCAAGTTGAGTTCTTAGATTTGCAATATCATTTCTAACTGTCCTCAACTCTTCCATGACATGTGCTGGTACCCCACCAGCCATTCCTCCATCGGCTCACCACCAAGAGCTCTTCTACATTGTATTGTGGCCTATGTCTGCTGATAACCATTGCAAAACTCATATCCAGTCCAGCAGGGTTTGGTCCTTGATATTCCTCCAAAATAGGATCAAGAGCTGGTTCTTCAAGAACTGGAACAAATGCCTGTTGAGGTTCATCATCAACATTTTCTTCTTCAGGCATTTGAAACTCCTCATCACTGTAGTCATAATCCAGCAGCTGCTCTTCCTCATCAATATCAACAGCCTGCTGACCATCTTTCCCTACAGTGGTCTTGACTCCAGTAGGCTCCACTACAGCAGCCTGTACTCCAACAACAGCAGGGGTTTCCTCCAAACCCAAAGTTTGTTCCAACCTTTGTCCAGGTGCTCTTTGTACCTCAGCAACCTGTACCTCATGTTCCAACCTGTGTCCAGGTGCTGTTTGATCCTCAGCAACCTGTACCTCCACTTCTTGTCTTGGTTGTTGTGCAATATGTGCCTCAATAACCTGATCAGGGAATATATCCATATTTTCTTGTTGAAATTCCCCAATATCACCAATCCTTCTCAGATAATTTGCAGTTTTGGTTAAGGTGTCCTCAGGGTCAATCCAGTATTGATATTGAACAGAATCCTCAGAACTGAACTTGGCTCAATATGATCAGTAACCCTTTAATCATCAAAAACTTCATTTCACGATCTTGGCAGACTTACGCATCATCGTGAGGTTCATCTTCTGCACCATCAGTAGATCCTTAACCAGTGGCTTCATCAGTTGTTCCTCTAGCCACTGCACTGGTCTCTCTAGGGAACATAGGGGGGATCATCATCAGAATCAGATGAATCACTGTCAGGTGTGTACTTTGGATCTCTGAACATAATTGCTCCACTTTTCTTTCCTTCATCCAACAGATCCATCAGCCTAGATTGCAGCATGGTTGTATCTATTAAATCCAATAGGCTGTCCACACACAATTGATCAAATGTCCATTCTTCAAATCCACTCATTGGATCATTGGTGGTTTACGTCTCTTGTAGAATCCAAACTTCCAATGGAAATATTTTTGCACTTTTCTGAAGTTGGGATCTGCTTTGCCCTTCTTAGATGCCTTCTCATATGGCATAGTTGGCTTTCTGGGGGCAGAATCAAGACCTTGCCGACCTCCAAAGGTCCCAATCAGCAAGTTGAGAGTTTCCTCATGAGATGTTTCAGTCGATGGGTGCTTGGATTGTATATTAGTCCTACTCGCCTCCATCGCACTACCACACTTGGTTCCCCACGACTTATATGCTCATCGCCAGGTTAGCAGCGACAGACGCTCTTCCCACGAACTATTGCAGGACTTGCAGGGTCTTGTACCAAACTTTCAGCTACCACAACAGGTGTTGACTCAGTAGCTTGCTGTGGCACTTCTACAAGTTTCTCAACAACAACTTGTGCAGTTTTAGTAGGCTCAACAGCCTCTTCTGGTGAGGATTCAACAACTTCAGCAACAGACTCAGTTACGGTAGTCTACTGTGATTCACCAGCAGGTTGCTCAATAACAACCTCTACATCATCATTAGGCTTGATAATAGTCAAGGGCTCTGCCTCAATAGCCTCTCCTTCTTCTTCTGCTTCTTCTTGTTGTTGTTGTTCTCTCTGACTTTCCAAAATTCTCAATTGTTTACCCTTTCCATGCTTATTCTTCTTGGCAATCTCCTTCATTCTTTTGGAAAGTGGTTCATCTTCAACTTCAGTAGACTTCCTCTTTCTACTGAATTCCTTTTGTTGCTCCTTCAAAATTTCAAAGAACTTGATCTTCTTCTTAGGAACAACAAAGCAGGTCGGTAACCTCAATTTTATTTGGACCCTCTCAACAGACTCAATGATCTGTCTTTGCTTGCTTTCTTGTCTTTCTAGGTTTGTAACATTTCAGTTATTTTTCTTGTGTCAACATCCTTTATTTTCTCAGTAACCTTCTTTGGTGCATCAGTCTTGAGAACTGTCTCAACCTGCTCACCACCAGCATCACCATCATCTCCACCATCATCACTGTCAGAAGCCTCCTCAACCTCATCTTCATCATCCAATCCAGGAATATGAGTAGCAACCATTGGCTTGTATCTTGATTGGTTGATCTTTTCAGATGAAACATCAGGTATCTGAAAATGAGTCAATATGGTCTGAATCAGTAGACCCAGTGGCTTGACCTTGGACTTTCTTATACCATCTCTATCTTCAGTGAACACCTTTTTCATATAGTGTATAAAGAATCCAGCCCAATCAAACCTTAAGCTTCTGCAGATGATGATTAGTAGGTCTATCTTAGGTCCAGATAGAGTATCCAGGCTTCCAACAAATCCCAAAATGGTTTTGGCAACCAATTTGCTCAGTAGATTGTACTCATAACCAATATGCCTTACATTGATGCCTAGACTGGAAGGTATAGCATCATTGGTCTTTATTTGATCTACAAACTTCAACCTAGGTAGATTCATTGCCTCTGGATTTGCAGGAGCATTATTTCCTGGTGCAAAATGAAATAAACTTCTCAGCAAGTCTGAGGAAATCTTTATCTCTCTTCCATTGACTGTTGTAGTGAAGGCCTCTCTTTCTTCATGTATAACAATGTTTTTCCAGAAATCCAGCACATTGATATACGAGATTCGTTCCAGTCTCTTGTTTATAACATTTTCTAGCCCAGCAAATCGTCTGATTCTTCTTTCAATATTGATGGCTAGCTCAGTAGAGTTACAGTCTTTAACGTATCCTCTTACACTTTGACTGGTTCCAATATGAACTTCATCCTTTGGTGCCATTGTAATAAGAAAATATGAAGAAGAAAGCTTTTAGATCTATGTTTACACAGTGTAAATGCAAGAAATTTGATCTGAGATTTTTGTGAGTAGGCTTTGTGTAGGTCTGCATATATATAGAGAGATACGGTTGGGAACTGTCAGATCGTGTAATGTGCATTTAACCACGATTAAATATGAGTGAATACTGTCTTGACATGTGGCCCATTATTCCTCATAACGTTTTGTAACCGTTAGATCGTGTTAACTGCAGTTGTAAATAGGAAATAAATATCCCATATACGCTTTTTGACTTTAGTAAGTTTGGTGAGTAACGTATCTTGGCTGACCTTGTCATCGTGACCTGGCCGACAAATATGCCTCGTGACTCTGGCGATAGAATACTCTGCTGATGCTTAAATCCTTTTGTATTGTTCAATTGATAATACAAGATGAAGTTTAATACCAATGACTGATTTGTCAAGTGAGCTCACCCAACATGACAAAGACCTATCCCCTTGGCAACCTCATTTGCTCAATTGTCCAACCACAAGTACATGGAATTGTTGATACCAATGACTAATCTGCTAAGTGAGCTCACCCAACATAGCAAAGACTAATCCCTTGGTGAATTCCAATTACTGCTTGATCGATCACCAACTTTAATGATTCCAAGTTCTGTCCTTAGTTTAGCAAATCTTTCACTATCCAAAGGTTTAGTGAAAATATCAGCAAGTTGATCTTCAGTAGGGATATAAAGAACCACCACATCTTTCTTTTCAACATGATCTCTTATAAAATGATGTCTCACATCAATATGCTTGGTTTTTGAGTGCAAAACAGCATTTTCAGTAATTGCAATTGCACTTGTGTTGTCACACATAATTGAAATTTCTATTTCTTCAATTCCATAATCCCTTAACTGTTATCTTAACCACAGTATCTGTGCACAGCAACTTCCAGCAACAATGTATTCTGCTTCAGCAGTGGAAGTTGATATAGAGTTCTGTTTCTTGCTGAACCATGAAACCAGTCTATTTCCCATTAACTGGCAGGTTCCTGTGGTGCTTTTTTCTATCAATCTTGCATCCAGCATAATCTGAATTTGAGTAGGATATAACTTTGAAACTTCCATCTTTAGAATACCGTATCCCTACTCCCAAAGTCTCTTTAAGATACTTGAGAACTCTTTTGATTTGCACTAAATGACTTTCTTTAGGTTTTGATTGAAATCTTGCTGACACCTACAATAAAGGATATATCGGTCTGCTTTGTTTTGTGAGGTCACAATGATCGCCTATCATCTTTCTCGTATAAGGTCCGATCAACATCTTTTCCTTCTTTATCTTCATCCAACTCGATATTTGTATTCATTGCGGTTGATATCTTGGTGCTATTTTCCATACCAAACTTCTTCAAAGAACTCCTTGGTATACTTGGTTTGATGAATGAAGATTCCATCTTTCAACTGTTTGACTTGTAAGCCTAAAAAGTAGTTCAATTCTCCCATCATACTCATTTGGAACTTACTTTTCATCAGATTTGCAAACTTTTCACAAAGTAAGTCATTTTCAGAACCAAAGATTATGTCATCAACATAAATCTGGAGGTAGTCTTTGTCCCCTTCACCGATTCTCGAAAAGAGTCTTATCAATGGTACCTTTTGTAAAACCATTGTCCACCAAGAATTGAGATAGAGTCTCATACCATGCTATTGGTGCTTGTTTCAAACCATAAAGTGCTTTGTTGAGTCTATACACTTTATCTTCTTGATCTTTAACTTCAAAACCAGGAGGTTGCTGAACATAGACCTCCTCTTTCAAAATGCCATTCAGAAAAGCACTTTTGACATCCATCTGATATACTTTGAAGTTTTTATAAGCAACATATGCCAAGAATAGTGTAATTGCTTCCAATCTTGTAACAGGGGCATATGTCTCATCAAAGTCTATTCCTACTGCTTGAGAATAGCCTTTTGCTACTAGTCTGGCTTTATTCCTCACAATGGTACCAGATTCATCCAGTTTGTTTCTGTATACCCATTTTGTACCAATTAAATTTGCATGATTAGGCCTTTCCACTAGTGTCCAAACTTGATTCCTTTCAAATTCATTTAACTCTTCTTGCATAGCAATTATCCAATCTGGATCTGAAATTGCTTCTTCAACAACTTTTGGTTCCATTTGAGATAGAAAGCATGTAAACATTGCTTCAAGTTGTCTTCTAGTTCTCACACCTTGCTGTATGTTGCCAATAACTTGTTCAGCAGGGTGATCTCTTAACCATTGTGGATTTTGGTTAGTTTGATTCTCTGGAACATCATCTTCAGTAGGGTCTGCTGTAGCATCAGGGGGTTCAGCAGATCCTTGAACTTCCTCAGTTGTTGCATCAGTAGTATTACCAGCAGGGTGTTCAGCAGGGGCAGAGTCAGAAACTTTTAAGTCATTGAACCTTTCAAAAACATTAACACAATCTTGATCAGTGACTTGTTGATTCTCAACAGGCTCTGAATCTTCATCTTCCATTCCAGTGAACTTGGGTTCATCAAACACAACATGTATAGTTTCTTCATGTTTCAGTGTGTCCTTTATTCGATTACCACTGAATGGCTTGGTCGATGTAAGAATATCCCAAGAAAATTCCTTCATCTGACTTGGGTTGGAAAGTCTTCAATTGTTCCTTATGATTTAAGATAAAACATTTGCTTCCAAATGGATGGAAATAAGATATATTAGGTATCCTTCCATTCCAAATCTCATAAGGTGTCTTGGCTGACTTCTTGTTCATCGATGTTCTATTTTGTGTGTAGCATGTTTGTATTAATCTTGCTTGATCCAGTACCTTTTAGGTAACAATGCTTCACAAATCATAGTTCTTCCTGCTTCTTTTAAAGTCCTGTTTCTTCTCTCAGCAACCCCATTTTGCTGAGGTGTACCAGCAGCATCATGTTGATGTAGTACACCATTTTGTTCACAGTATTCTCTTATCACTTTGTTGAGAAACTCAGTACCCTTATCTGATCTTATCTTCACTACTGTGACACTTTTCTCATTTTGTAGTCTTTTCAAAAGTTCAGGCATCTTTTGAAGTGTTTCACTCTTCTTATTCATGAATACCACCCAAGTGTATCTTGAATAATCATCCACAACAACTAAAGTGTACTTCTTTCCTATAACACTTGTTGGAGTCACTGGTCCAAATAGATCCATATGCATCAGCTCCAACACTCTTTTAGTTGATTGCTTTGTTTTTGATTTGAAGCTTGATTTGGTTTGTTTACCTTGCTGACATGCATCACAAATAGCATCCTTCTTGAATGTGATCTCAGGTAAACCAATCACCAGTTTCTTCTTTACTAACTGATTGATATCATCAAAATTCAGATGATTCAACTTATTGTGCCATAACCAATTGAGTTCTGACTTGGTATGCACTATCAGTGAGTTTCTGGAGGCTGCTTTGTTGACCAATCCACAACATACATATTACATTTGTCTTCTTCCAGCCAACACAACTTGATCACCTCTTTCACTGATGACAGTACAAGTACTCTTGTCAAAAGTGACCTTATATCCCATGTCACAGAATTGTCCAGTGCTCAGAAAGTTGTAGTCCAGTCCTTCAACATATGCAACATTCCTGATTGTTAGTCCATTCCTCACAAGTGTGCCATAGCCTCTTGTGTAACCAGGTGTGTTCTTGTTTCCAAAGTTCACTCTTGGACCATCCTTTGCTATGTAGCTTGTCAGACAATGCTTGTTCTTTGTCATATGTCTGGAACATCCACTATCAAAATACCAGACACCCTACAAAACAAAATCAGTACATTTTAGGTACCCAAATCTGTTTGGGTCCATGATGGTCAGTGGTAAGCATGACTCCTGGCAAGTTTCCATAAGGTCTTCTTCTAAAGGTGTCATACTCATGTTCATACATGTATTCAACATATCCATAAGATCTAACATTTGGTTGTGTATGATTCACATATACTTTCTGGATTTTTGGTATATAGTGCTGTTTGGAGTGATTTTTCTTGTTAGAAGCACCAGTATAACCATAGGTTTGCTGTCTGTTAGGAACAGTCCTGTAGTATGGAGTCTGCTGAGGTCTTATATAAGTCCTTTGCTGAGTCCTCTGCTGATTCCATTGCCTAGGTTTTACCCTACCAGTATGGTTATATTTGATGTTTCTATCAGTGGGGGCATGGATATTCCAATCATCATCAATAGGGAACAGTCTACCTTTCCTACTGAGATAAGTATCCCTTGAATGATTAACATTTTTGGGCTTAGGATTCTTATCCTTGGAATATTTCTGGTTTTTACCCTTCTGTGGTCCAGCAGACTTGGTAGCAGGTCTGCTATCAGCAGGTCTAGAAGGTACAATAGTCCTATTTTTGGATTTATTCCTTTTATTAGGAGCTGTTGACTTCTTTGACTTCTGATTTTGCTTTCTTGAAGTTTTCTCAGTAGGTTTTACTGTCTCAGCAACCCTACTTGGAGTTGGATCTTTAGCAGGTACAAACTTAGGACCAATTCTGGCACTAGGTTCAGTAACCTTGCTGGATCCACTCCTGTTGGATTGTTGAGTTCCGAATCCAAGACATGTCCTATCACCATAGGGCTTCCCAGATTTGAATGCAGCATAGGAACAATATTGTTTAGAAGATTCAGTGGCTACTGATTGTTCAGCAGACTTATGCTGATTCTGTTCAACTTCCTTTTCCTTTCCTTTAAGAATTCTCAATTCAGCTTTCAATCTTTCAACTTCTGATTGAAGAGCCTCTTTTTCTGACTTCACAATCTCATAACCAGATTGTATTATCCTCAGTTGATTAAGGATGGCATCTAAAGTTTCTTCATTATCAGAATTTTTGGGATTTGAACCACAGGTGGATTCACAATCACTATCAGCAGGAGTATTAATTGATACAGAATTGTATACCTCCTCTGTCTCATCCATGTTAGCCATTAAGGCATAATCATCCAATTCAACAACCAAAGCAGTGTCATCAGATTCATTTCCTTTATCTGATTCAACTTCATAACCAGATTCATCATCAGCAAGCATTGCTTTCTTTCCATGTCTTCTTTGTTGACTCTTGCTCTTTTGTAGATCTGGACAATCAGGTCTGAAATGTCCAGGCTTCTTACAGTTAAAGCAAAGATAATCTGGTTCCTTTTTCTGTTTTAACTCAGGACAATCAGGTCTGAAGTGTCCTGGTTTCTTGCAATGAAAACACAAGAAATCATTATCTTTCTTTGTTTCTTCCTTATTCTTTCACTGAATTTCTTTGTGAAATTTCTAGGTGAACTCTTTCCATTCTTCATCAATCTAATTTTCTTGCTCAGCAATGCAATCTGCTCTTGCATCTCATCCAACAAATCATCTTAGGCTGCTGATGTCTCTTCTTGATTTGAAGCAGCCAATGCTGTAGTCTTTGGCTCTTCATTTTCTGTCTCAGGCACCAGTTTCTTACTAAACTCATATGCCTTAAGATCTGAGAATAGTTTGAAGGTGTCTTCCTCATGTAGGCTTCTCATTTCCTCTATTACTGTCACCTTCATCTCCCATACTTCTTTTGCAGTTAGAGCTTCCAAATTTTTTGAATTTATTTCTTCTTGTGAGTATTTAACATTCAGCAGGGTGAGTTCATCCATGATAGCATTGAACCTAGATTCCATTTGTTCAATGGTTTCATTTGGCTTCATTTTGAACTCTTGGAACTTTTTCTTTGCTAAACTGATCTTATTCTTTTTAATAGCATCAGTGCCTTCACAAATCAACTGCAACTTGTCCCAAAGTTCCTTGGCAGTTTTGCAATCTTTGACTTTCATATACATATTGCTATCCAGAGTTCTGTAAATGATATCTATAGCAATGTTGTTGAGATTGGCTCTCTTTCTATCTTCAGCTGTCCATTCTCTCTTTGGTTTTGGAATGTACTGGACCTCATTATCCACACTTACAGCTTTTGTTATCTCCAGTGGTCCATCTGTGAGTACATCCATCATTTCATCATGAGTAGTGTTGGGAGGATTTTGCATCATAAAAACAAAAGAAAATTTATAAACCTATACTTAACATGCAAACTAACTCCTAACCGACCAAATATCGGGTAGTTGATAGCATAGTAGGGTAAGTACAGGGTCGATCCACAGGGAATTGGGATGTTGAATCTAATTTCACTAATCTCCTAAATTGTTACTCTTAAACGAAATAAACGAAAGAAAGAGACATAAAAAAAACAAAGAACAAATCAAATAAATCTAACCTAGAAAACAAAATAAAACAATCTAAACTAAAGACATGGGATCAAACAACCAATATACAAACCTATGTGATCTCAATCCTAGTTAATCTCATGATTCTAATTGATTTGTGGTTTCACCTTTTCACGAGACATAAACCCCTAATTCCTTAGTGAATTTAATCTCAAGCTACGGATTCCTAATTCCTTAGTGAGTCCAATTCATCAATCTCTACTCTCTCGTAAGTTGAAAGGCGATTTTCAATACAAAACTCGGTGTAGATTCGGGTTAACTCTCATATTTTAGAATCTAACAACCTAGATAATTAATCGATTAATTTGTCATCATTAATGATTAAAAAATCCTATCTTTCTATGGTGATCTAACGTTACTCAACTTCCGTATTGTAAACATCTATCGTGAACTAATTTCTCAATTTATTCACATAGCCATACAAACCGCATAGAAAAATACAAAAGAACCAAGATCATGAATAAAAGCTGGAATTAAATAAATCAAGAAGAACTCACATAGTCTCATACATTGAAGGATCCAAGAACGGAAAAGAAAACATCTAATCTACTCCTAATCTAACCTCGGTTCACCCGAGCACAAGGCTCGGGTGACCGGCCTTCAAATCTCCAAGAGTGCGTTTGCTCTCTTGTGTTTGATGTGTATGAAATTCGGAATGAATTTAGGGTTTGGGCTGCTGTGCTTTAAATAGAAAACTGAGGCGGTTGCTACAGTAACCTAAGTCGGTTTCAGCAAAAACGGCGGCGGACGCCCGTCTGAATATGTGGGCCTTTGTCGAGAATGCTTGGGACGGGTGCTGGACGCTAGTGCGGGCGGCGTCTCGAACTCTCTCGTTACGATTTTATGCCTTTGAGCGCTCGTTCAGATTTTTAAACGCCTTGATTCTGATCACGGGACGCCGTCCGCTTTATTTGGCCGCTTGATCCATTGTCGAAATCTTGATATTTCCATCTTTATCTTCATTGATTTCTTTCCTTATCTCTTTTATTCTTCCATATCTTTGATTGATCTCTCTCATCTCGAAATTAGCTCTTTAGGATCATCTTTTCCATCATCAATGAGTATCTACAAGAGGATCAAAACATACCAAAGTGTAACATATTTCCAAAATAACATAAAATCATCAAATAAAGACTAAAATTGATACGTTTTCATATTTAACCATTAAAAACACCATTTACTCAATTAATCAATTATAAGCTCAAAATCTATGAAAATCATACGTATGTAGGGGAAATTGATATAGAAAATATATGTATAAATACTACAATTTAGCCCTTAACAACACCCCCGCACTTATCTTTTTGCTCGTCATAAGAGCAAAAGCGAGAACAAAATCAAGCTCGAGAGAAATAAACATCTATACAAATATAAAGTATATTCAATAACTTAGAAGTTCACCCAGCGTGAGTGTGTGCATAGCCGTAATAAACTTCCACTAAGTTCCACAATTTGAAAGTTATTCAAACCAAAACTAGCCCGGTTTCCCATCCGAGTTAGAAATATTCAAAAATTATAACAGGCACTTTACAAAACATACATATCCCAAAAAGAAATAGTAGAGAATATCTAAAACATTTCGACAAACTCAGAGGATAATCCCTACAACATATCCTTGATTTATCTTTGGGGATAAGGTCGGCGATAACTAAGTCGTTACTTATTCATAATAATATATTCCAATATTTTCACTTTTTCACATTTTCTAACACACATCAGAATAAGCTTTTGCCTCATAGTGAGAATAGGACATTTCGAGATAATCCCTACCTTACTCCAATCATAAGGCGACTATAAAACCGATCGTCGTGAGCTTTGGTCATCATAGTGGAATAGGACATACGTGGTACACCTACCTCACCCAAATCATAAAACGACTTCGACACACACAATTACAATTATGTTTACTTAGAGATTTACATTTGGCAAGTGGAAAAGATTATTTTCTAGTAGCACTGCAGACCATCGAGCATAACACCTCAAGTAAACAATTTATTACTATTGCAAAGACTTAATCACGTTTCACTTATCACATTCAAACTTACTGAGATATTCACAAAGTATGTCATACTTTAGTTCTAGAATACAAACTACTAAACTTTTCAAGAATTGTACATAAGAAAAGAAACATGCTATAATCATAAAAATCTCCAACTAAAATGGGGTAGGCTTTCAACATTTAGCTCATCATTTACTATGGCATGTGAAAAGAGTGTCGGGTGAAACAACTAAAATTACTAAATATACGAGAATATAGCAAAAATGATATAAACTCAAGCAAAGATATGCCTTTGTCTACTCGGGATATAACAAATTTTTGAAAATTAAGCACTTTTCATAGAAATACTAAAAATATGAGCAAGCAAAGTAGACACATAAATCATCTATCCCTTCCCCACACTTAGATTGCAACTTGTCCTCAAGTTACACGAAATAATAAATTAGAGAACTTAGGCGATTGGATGTTGGCATTGCGGAGGAACCAACAAGAACCAGGATTGCTTGCATAGCTCGATGAGATCGTGGAGCATCACGGGACAACTGAATACATCGTGAAAGTGCACAATAGCTATCAAAATATCCTGCAGACTTGATCGGTGCAAAAGAGTCTACGGGAAAAGATTAGACTTATACAAATAAAGCACATGGAGAAAAGGATCATAGAGATATTCAAATTATGCTCACATAAAGATGGACACATATACATGAAAATATCACAAACTCGTGGCTAGGTGCAACTACATGAAAATGCAATCTATATATGAAATGAAAAACCTAAAAAACTTTTCGACAGGCTTAGTGTGATCAAAGTCGGTGCGAAACCCTACACGATGACTACGGCCCGTGCGAGAAACAAAATAAAAGCAGCGAGGTAGTATTACGAAACCGGCAGATTAACTACACTCAAGAAAAATAAAGGAAAAATAGAAAAACAATGCAACTAGATGACATGCAACTAAATGATATGCATCTAAGTGATATGCAAAAATAACAGAAAATAAAAGAAAGAAAACTAGCCCACTAATTAGCAACACGACATGTATATAATAAACGTCTACCAAATAATGACAGGTTACGATAAACGACAGTGCTGTCCATTACATGCAGTGTAGACGCGCCTTAAGACTCGTCAAAAGGTGATAGCATTATGGAAAACCAACAGTTAGCTATACTAAACAGATATAACTCATATGAAGACATGGTAGCATTACGGAAAACCGACAGTAGCTACCCATATGAGTTACAATAATAACAAGAAAGCACATAGGTCTTAAAGCTCACAAGATTCATCACAACGATATGTAGCATACGGAAACCGACATTAGCTACTAAACAACAATAAGAACAGTTATAGCATACGAGAACCGACAGTAACTATAACATGCATAGATGAATCATATATAAGGAATTGATCAATTATCTAACATGGATTCATAGATGGAAAGGTAAAAACATATAAGTTCAGATCATCTACGTAAAAACAATTAGCCATAGAAGCTCATATGAAAACATCCAAGTTAAATAAAGCATTAAAAATTAAATTAAGAAAAATTCAGGAACCTGGACTGCATTCCGGACGAACGTTCAAAGGAAATCTCAGCACTGGACGGGCGTTCCACTTTTCAGATGCTCGTCTGCCTTGAAAACCGACCGGACGGGCGTTTAGAATTATAGACGCCCGTCGATTCTTCAAATCGAGCGAGATTGAAAGTGCAGAGCGGACGACGCCCCATAATTCCAACGCTCGTTTACACGTTAGAAGGATCGGACGGGCGTCCAATAAACCAGGCCTTCGTCCATACAACGAATATGCATAGAGCGGAAGGAAAATAACGAAAACCCTAACTATAAACCCTAATTAACTTAGAAGATCATCATACATCAAAACGCGGCGACCACCTAAAATTCTAGCACAGGGGTTAGACTAGGTAACAACTAAACACAAACTTCACGTAAAAGCAGATTGAGTAAAAACTTTTGCACATTCTTAACCCTACGGTCATCGAAACACGGCAAAATAAAAACTCTCAATCTATTAAAGCGCTACTTTTATTGAAAGCGAAAACGAAAGCGTAACAAAATCGAGAACTAACTTAACTAGATTCAACATGACACCTATTCCCGGCAGCGGCGCCACTTTTGTTGGGAGGATTTTGCATCATAAAAACAAAAGAAAATTTATAAACCTATACTTAACATGCAAACTAACTCTAACCGACCAAATATCGGGTAGTTGATAGCATAGTAGGGTAAATCTGAATGGTCGATCCACAGGGGAATTGGGATGTTGAATCTAATTTCACTAATCTCTAAATTGTTACTCTTAAACGAAATAAGCGAAAGAAAGAGACATAAAAAAACAAAGAACAAATCAAATAAATCTAACCTAGAAAACAAAATAAAACAATCTAAACTAAAGACATGGGATCGAACAACCAATATACAAACCTATGTGATCTCAATCCTAGTTAATCTCATTATTCTAATTCGATTTGTGGTTTCACCTTTTCACGAGACATAAACCCCCTAATTCCTTAGTGAATTTAATCTCAAGCTACAGATTCCTAATTCCTTAGTGAGTCCAATTCATCAATCTCTACTCTCTCGTAAGTTGAAGGCGATTTTCAATACAAAACTCGGTGTAGATTCGAGTTAACTCTCATATTTTAGAATCTAACAACCTAGATAATTAATCGATTAATTTGTCATCATTAATGATTAAAAATCCTATCTTTCTATGGTGATCTAACGTTACTCAACTTCCGTATTGTAAACATCTATCGTGAACTAATTTCTCAATTTATTCACATAGCCATACAAACCGCATAGAAAAATACAAAAGAACCAAGATCATGAATAAAAGCTGGAATTAAATAAATCAAGAAGAACTCACATAGTCTCATACATTGAAGGATCCAAGAACGGAAAGAAAACATCTAATCTACTCTAATCTAACCTCGGTTCACCCGAGCACAAGGCTCGGGTGACCGGCCTTCAAATCTCAAGAGTGCATTTGCTCTCTTGTGTTTGATGTGTATGAAATTCGGAATGAATTTAGGGTTTGACTCTTTGTGCTTTAAGCAGAAAGTCGAGGCGGTTGCTACTGATAACCTAAGTCGGTTTCAACAAAACGGCGGCGGACGCCCGTCTGAATATGTGGACGCCCGTCGAGAATGCTTGGGCGGAGTGCTGGACGCTAATGCGGACGACGTCTGAACTCTCTCGATTACGATTTTATGCCTTTGAGCGCTCGTTCAGATTTTTAAACGCCGATTCGATCACGGGCCTTTCGTCCGCTTTATTTGGCCATGATCCTTTATCGAAATCTTGATATTTCCATCTTTATCTTCATTGATTTCTTTCCTTATCTCTTTTATTCTTCCATATCTTTGATTGATCCTCTCTCATCTCGAAATTAGCTCTTTAGGATCATCTTTTCCATCATCAATGAGTATCTACAAGAGGATCAAAACATACCAAAGTGTAACATATTTCCAAAATAACATAAAATCATCAAATAAAGACTAAAATTGATACGTTTTCATATTTAACCATTAAAAACACCATTTACTCAATTAATCAATTATAAGCTCAAAATCTATGAAAATCATACGTATGTAGGGGAAATTGATATAGAAAATATATGTATAAATACTACAATTTAGCCCTTAACAAGTAGCAGCTTGATAAGCATGCATACGACGTTTATATTCATCAAATCGATCCAAAGAACACATCAGCATTGTTCTAGCATACTGATTGTTATCCATGATGCAAGTTTATGAAAATTAGAAATTTGAAAAGTTTTCAAAGGATTTTCACAAGTACAACAAGTAGGAATACTTCAGAACAGAAGCACTGCTCCGATACCAATTGTTGGTCCCTTCAAAAGGCTTTGGTTAAGTTTAGAGGGGGGGTGAATAAACTTAACACTTAAAACTTTTGGAGTTAACAAACTCAAGCAACTTCAAGTGACTCTTTGATACTTGATAGTCTGTTGACCCTCGATGTAGTCTGCTTGATTGTTGAGTCACATTGAATTTTGCCGGAGAATTATATCAAAAATTAAGCCTTAATACTTGTTGATAAATATGATACCAAGTATTAGATACTCGATGAGTGTATGTGTGTGAGTTCGATTGCTAGATTCGATGAGGTTGATGTGTTATACAAACTAAATGCGAATATAAATGAGAAAGTAAGTAGTGGCAGATTTTATAGTGGTTCAGGTGGTGTAATCCTGTCAGTCCACTCTTCTCCTGTGATGTTGGAGGTAATTCACTAGAGATCTTTGATGTAAATTTCATTACAAAGATTCCTATGTTGCTTGTCCTTCACCAATAACTATGGCTTCACAAACTGAACACTTGGAACAGGTAGGATTGCTACTCCAAAGTCTTCCACTGGTCCTTGAAGGGTAGGATTGCCTTTTCACCAGCTCCACCACAAACAACAGTCTTTCACACCCAACGAGATGCTTCACTTGTCTTGATAGATTCTTGTAAAAGAAAGATAGAATCAAATAAATGATTGATTGATGGCAGACTTCATCAGGATGAAATGATCAGCAGCTTGCAGTCTTCAAGTGTGTAAACTTGATGTAGCTTGAATGTAGATTACACTTGAATATTTTCTCTGGATCAGTAGCCTTAAGCTCAGTAAGTTCAGCAGGGTGTTTTTTTGATAAGAAAATGAAGCTCAGAATTATCTCTTGTTTTTCCTTATTTTTCATCAATTTTCATCACTTGTATCTGAATTAGGAGCTCTCTATTTATAGGTAGGAGTCCTTGTGACTTGTATTTGAAATTAAAATATAGCCGTTCCAGATTTTGTCCTATTTGACTTGCTTTTACATCATTTATGTTCATAAAATCGACATACAGTCAGATCTTTTGATGAGAATGTAAAGCGTCCACTCTTTGACTTGTAACCATTGGATAAAGTCTGAATCATCCTAACGTCCTTTTAATCTCAACCATTGATTTGTTTGATAAAATCGAGAGGTTGTTAGCATCCTTATCCATGTTTTCTTCCAATGTAATCTTGAACAAATCGAGGTATATGTATCGGCGAGGTTTATGAGTCTCTTTGAGACACATATCGATCAATTGAACCATATTTTGCTCATTGTCTTTTATCTAACTTTTATTTATGAAGTTAGATTACACCTTTTGCAAATAACTAAGTTCCAATCACCATCCAACTTAAGGAACTTAGACCTTGTACCTAAGGTATATGTAATCGATTTAGGTCATCACTGAGACTTCCCTAAATTACGATTCCATATCCTTGACTTTAATTACTAAGTTTGATCCCTTAGCCTTCATCAACTGAGTTTGACCCCTCAGCCTTGGTCTTGAAGAGGAGTTTCTGATAAGTCTACTAACCTAACTACCCTACTGATCTAGACTAGTCTGGCGATACAAGTCGGTGACCTTTACTGAAAGGCTTGTTTGATCAAACCTATACAAAGATCAAACTCTAATAAGCCTATACATTTGATCTAGACATCTTTTTGCCTTTGCTCTATTACAGTTAGTCTGGCACTCATCACTAAAACTTGAAAATAAGTCCAACACTTCACTTTTTATTTATCGCACGGCTACGGTCACTACTGTATTACTTGTGTATGTCGATGATCTTATCATTACAGGTCCTCTTCGAAACATGTTCAGTTTATCATCAATCAATTGGGCATTCGGTTCTCAATTAAAGATTTGTGCTCTTTGTCTTACTTTCTCGGTGTGGAGGTCACTCCCAATGCCTCAGGCTTATTGTTGACTCAGACTAAATACATCTCGGACATGCTTCATCGTGTTAATATGCATGACTCTAAGCCTATTGTCACTCCTTTTACTCCGGACGCCATTTCTGCTTTTCACGCCGGTTGAACCTCATCCCGGTGTTACTCAGTTTCAATAGGTTATAGGGGGCGCTTCAGTATCTTATGTTTACTCATCATGACATTGCTTATGCCATCAACAAGCTTTCTCAGTATATGCACGCCTCTACTGTTCTTCATTGGGATCTTGTCAAATGCGTTTTGATATATTTAGCAGGTACAGCTCTGCATGGCTTGCAACTATTTTCCGGTACCAACTTTGACTTGCATGCCTTTTCTGACGCTGATTGGGGTGGCAATAAAGATGTTGATTATTCATCCACGAGTGCGTATCTAGTATTTTTGGGTCATAATTTTGTTTCTTAGAGTTCCAAGAAACAATCCACTGTTGCTCGGTCTTCCACTGAGGCGGAATATCGCTATGTTGCTTCCACTGCTACTGAGTTATCTTGGATTACCTATCTCCTGCATGATCTTGGCTTTGTTTCTGCTATTATGCCAGTTATTTTTTGTGATAATGTTGGTGCAACTCAGCTTTCTGCCAATCATGTCATTCATTTCCGGATGAAACATGTTGCCATTGACTACCACTTCACCCGTGAGCAAGTACAACAAGGTCTTGTTCGTGTTTCTCATGTTTCCAGTGCTGACCAACTTGCTGATGCCTTTACCAAGCCCCTCAACTGACTTCCTTATCAGCATTTCAAGTTCAAGTTTGGCCTTATCCCTCACAGTCCCACTTGAGGGGGCGTATTAGGATATTTCTATTATATTTGTTATATATTATCTGTAATTTTTGTATAATTCTATACTTGTAATTATACCACAGCTAGGGCTTCCTGTATGTGTAGATATATGATTGTACAATAGTACAATACTCCTAATTAATCAATGGAAACCACTTTCTACCAATTAATCTAACACAATATATAGATACACATAGGGCTTCACCGAAACGTATAATTCCAAATCTATCCTTACTAAATAAATACAATAATCCGTCGTAATAATATATAATGATTCGAAGAAATATTAATTGATTAACCTATCAGAGCCCCCATCCACCATGAAGTTGGTTATTATTCAGCTTCATCAAAGTGGTCAAGTTTACTTCGTTGTGGGGCAGAGGAGTCCATATCACTTTCCCCTCCTTCAACCGATCCTCATTAAATTCAGCAATGTCGTCATCAGTGTATGGGATCTCGGGATGAAAGACCCGCAACAAAGGATCTTTTTGAGGAATGAAGGCCCACCCGGCCAAATCTTCAAGAGCAGGGCCGCCATCGCCATAAGCGGGCCTAGTGCAACGGGCAAGATGATAATAGCCCTGGTCAAAGCTCGCCTCCACAGCATCCAAGAACTCTTCAGGATCCTTATTCGCTGCAACAGCCGGATCCAAAAGTTCTCGGCAGACTCTTGCGTCTCAACAAGATTTTTCTCTACATCGGCGCTCTTCACCTGCTCCGCTTTAAGCTGCTCTGAGTTCTGCTTTGCGGTCTCCCACAGGTCTTCAACGAATTTCTCAAAACGCTCTTTATCAGCGGTCTCCCACCACAAATGGGCATATTCCTCCCGCATATCATTTAGCCTCTCATCTGCCTCCTTGGCTCTCTTCAGCAACACGGCCTTAGATTCTTGCAAAGAACAACACTCGACTTCGCCTTCTAAAAGCTCGCCCGATGCCCAAGAATATATTATTTACGACACTCTCGGCACGGAACAAGCGAGTGCCCAACTGAAACAAAAGAGAATCAACTTATTAGACTGCAAAGAGATAAATTTCAGGGAAAATAACACAAAAAGGAGATAGCTCATCATCAGGCCAAACTGCCCGATCAAATCATTCATCTACGCCACGCCCTGACCTCGGAGAAAACTGATTAGACAACACCACTAGGGAAAGAACTCCCCTGCCGACAGATACAATAAATTGAATAAAATATTTATCGAACAAAATATTTCTACTCAACTTATTAATTTCAGAATTACACCACCATAAATCCGAAACTGAACTCTATCAATTATAGATATAACTTATTCTCTAAGCGTCGAGTCAATAAGTGTCCATTGATATAATCATTACATAAAGACTAACCCTCCATAGACTATCTGTAACAAAGCGGGAATATTTCCGCAAACCTTCTTCACTACATCTTATCCTTATTTACCATTAACCTACTAGTGATCAATTAGTTCATAACCAATACGAACTCGGCCGATCAATCAGTTTCAAGGATTAACAAATAATGGGATTGTCTTTCTACTTCCCGTAGGAAGGAATGGATTCCATATCTGTGAGACACACACTCCTCACTCATTCCAGTATAGTGCCAACATGAAAGTGATTTGGACCGCGCCTCTTAGCAATCCATAACGAACACATCAAACCTTATCTTGAAACAAGTAGGAGTATGCAATCACTTCAGGATTAAGGTTAATCCATATATGATCATCTTGTGATTTAACAAGATTTCTCAATCACGGAATTATATGAGAAATGCAGATTAAATCGGTCCAGTTCTATATGACTCTCATCATATATAAATGCCCCACTTAGACAACCAATGTTGACGGTCCGGATAAGACGATCACACCATAAAGTGTTCTGGGCACATTAATGGTGGTTTAATCAATAGACCCCATACTTTGATTAAGTTCACCACGGGCTAACAGTTCAAGTGTATCACCATAAACTTAATCCTCATGTGTGACACACACTAAGTTATACGGCTACATATGATACGACTTGGGGTTTTTAGCGGTGTATTACATATAAGCACGAAGCAAATAATAAGATGAGAATAAATCTGTCATTTATTAATTCTAAAAACAATTACAAAAATTGTCTTTCGGGCTCTACTTCCAACAATCTCCGACTTGCCCGTATAGACAATCAACAATTGTCTTTCGGGCACTACATCCAACAATCTCCCACTTGCCCGTAAATACAATCAACAATTGTTTTTAGAGCACCACACCCTTATTCTTTATATCCATAACATTCTCTCACTTGCTCTAAAGCAGATGAGACATATCTCCTAATTTCATACCCGCCAAGCGTTTATCAATGACATTAGATGACACATGACTTGGTAAACTGATCGGCAAGGTTGTCGGCTCGAGGCGATCTTTTAGGACCGAAATGTCACCTCTTTGCACGATCTGTTTGACAAGGTGGTATTTACTTTCAATATGCTTTTGACCTCTTGTGATTGCGAAGATCCTTTGCATAGCTACCTCTCCACTGTTTTCACAGCGAAGCGATATCGACTTACCAGAAGTGGAATTACTCCCAGATCAGCAATGAACCTTTTAAACTGCCTCTCTAGCAGCTTCATAAGCTGCTATGTATTCGACTTACAAAGTTGAATTGGCGGTGTTGGATTGCTCCAGACTATAGCCCTATCACTAAGAGTAAACACTGAGCCCGAGATCGACTAATGATCATTCTTAATCTGACTGAAAGTTAGAATTAGTGTAATCAACAATACCCAGGTTTGTACCTGAATATACACGCATATTATTCCTCGTTCTCCTCGAGATACTTAAGGATGTACTATACTGCTTTCCAATGCTTGAATCCAAGATTCGACTTTAATTGACTTTTCATAATCTGACATTCTCTATCCACCAGAGAATTTATCCCATTTTCTCTTTATCCAAAGACTGAGTGAATTCTTCGGTGAAGGGTTGGGTAGGAAACCTCTCATTGAATATTGCATACGAGTATGTATTTTCATCTTAACCGATAAGATGGATGAGATACTGCCAAAAACTTGTTCTCATGAATTCAATTGAATCGAATTCTAAGAATATAGTCCACTTCTCTAATTTAGAGAAGCTTTGGCTCATCAGTTTCTGACTTCAGTTAACACACCCATGTTTCTTACAACTATTTTAGTGTTACCTTTTATTGACACTAATGTCTACTACTTTACCAATATTGTTTCTCTAGTCTACAAAAGACTCATCAATATTTTGGTCAAACCCACATATTTCAAAACATGTGATTTTTAATGACCTAGAGGTTTGCTTTAATCCACCAATGGATACAATCATAGGCAGCCAATCTGCCATTGGCTTTGAGCTAAAACTCTTCTGTTCCGATCAAGCTCCTTTGTACGGAAAGGAAGTTTCAGGGCATCACCCCCGGTAATCTTCCTACTTTTCATGGAGTCAAGCAAGGCTGAATGGTGAGAGAGTTCAGGGCATCACCCCAATTGAACTATCTACTTCTCATGAAATTACCTCTAGAACACTTGGCTTTGCCTTGAAAGTTAAAATTTCTCATTCATTTGAGTTTTTTTCACGCAGATCCAATTGCTCCCACTAGGCCTGAGACACTCTGATGGTTCTACAAGAGTATGAACAGAACTGGAGTACCAAAACTCCATTTACAGGTATATGGATTTAAATATACAGCCCAAATAGATTGTAGGTGATAAATCACCCCCATCGGAATGTAAAGTCTGCATAATCACAGTAGGTCAATGGTTAAACCATACTCCTACTGCATTTTGGTGGATCGATATTCTGATCTGATTCAGTAGTATTTATCAACGTAATCCGCAACAACCAATGTTGGATGTGGTCTGATTAAATCAGATAGTAACTCCTTGAGTAACATTACTTCAAGGTCCAAGGTTGTTATTTTAACATTCTTTCAGAAAGGCAGTGACAATACAACCGTCATTTTCCGATCATAAGAATCTTATAACCAACCTTAACTTATTGCATTAAGATATTTCATGAACAGTCTCCATCTGAACGTGTATGCAAAATCTCCAGTCGTACCTTCAAGCACTATTGCTAAATGCCTCTATCTGCGGAAGTGGAGTAGATGTACTTCACTCATCATCCACAAATTTATAAGCATCTTCTAAGGTAGACTTCTTGGTATTACATGATAATGCAAACCGTTATTTTGCAATCAATGTCTTAATTAAGTTAAGCAGTGTACTGTATCATATCAATAACTATATAAGGCAATCCATGGTTTATCCTTTCATTGAAATCGTTTCACTCGGAGGTAGGCCGAGCATCAGTGCCAAAAACTATGCTTTAGCCTATATCTGAGCATGGAATACTCGCTTCTCTGGTAATATCAGTGATTCCTCAAGATATTCAGATAAACTAATCGGTGTTTTGTGCAGCTATCTGACAAAATGTCCACTACTCAAAAGCTCCCACTAGCTCGTATCTTCATAAGACCCCGAAGGTCAACAAGCTATGATACTTCTTTAGTTCTATTACCCTTTCCTAATTGAAAGGTTACTTAGTCATTTTTCCTTTGAGATAGTTTTCTTAGACTGGGAGATAGGAATCACCCTTAGCCAGTCTTAAGATCTTATCTTTAGGATATATGCACTAATCAATAGATGCTGAAGAATCATTTATCTAATACGGAAACCATTTGTCTTAATAGTTTATGATGTGTTAGATATACCTTTTCAGCATTATTTAATGGTTTTGACTTTATCAAACAAAAGTCCGAATCTCAGAATCTTATATAAATGTCATATTCATTTTGTTTAAGGCAACTACATCATCGATGTGAAAGTGGATCAATTTGTTCCAATGAATCTAGAAAAGACAGAAATTAAATTTCTGCGATATTCAAGGATTAAAATCCGAAATTTGTTTCCTTATATCATTCCCACTATCTTACCTGAAATAACTGCCCGTTGTCTACTCTTCATCATGAATGCCCAGCTACCTTGTTCTTACAAAAGAACTTTAGCTTCTGAGTCAAATTACTCGGTTAAGAAAGTCTCTAAGGATTCATAGGTTAGTGATCCGAAATCACTTTCCTTATCCTTTACTTTCTTTTATTAATATTTCGGTTTAGCCTTTAACTTATTTAGTTTTATATGACTTGTACTTGAGACATTTACCTTCCCATTCTTGGCTTTCTTTAAAGGAAATCTCCGTGAACTAGCAGTTCGTTTGAGATGACACTACTCGTGAACTGTGGGATGTCTGGTGAGATTGATACCAAATCATTCTCGACATCTTTGAACTAATCTCATTTGTCTCTCATTCGACACGAGTGACAGCAGTGACATACTTATCAATGTCACATAAGTTCGAAGGCTCAAGAGGAGACTCCTCTACCAAAAATTTATTGCATTCGATTAATGAGTTCAACGTTCTTGTTACTTTTCCACTTTTACAAAGTCATCATTAGTCAATTTTAATCACTTAAGCAGTCTAGTCACCTTGAGATGATATGTAGTTGTAAAAAAATTATGACAGAATTATAAATCAAATCATACACCACTACAAATAATGATTTTAGGAATTATAAACGTGATGTCATGCATGCAGTTTATCCTACCACTCCAAAGATTTAATCTCACATCTTAGTGCCGCCGACGGGTAGGTCAAAGAGGTGACGATTAAATTGAAACAATCTCTCTCAACAATTAACTGAGAATCAGACATCCCGATTTAATTGTTGATTACCTTCCTTTTTAGCCAAGATATTTCCAAAATACCCTTTAGAGTGTGGCCTACTGTTTCAGATTTTTAAGTAGACCCCGAGTATGCCGCCGAAGGGTAGATCAGTGACCCGACGAGTACTCAAAATCCTATCCATTCAGAAACCAAGCCTTGAATTTTGATAGCGGTGAAGGCAATCCGAAGGGGGCCAAAATCAAAGCGGCACGAGGCGTTACCATTCTCTCACGGCGCTTGTGTCAACAGTAGAGGCCGAGGGGTCGGTTGTCACCTTCCCCGCTCCCACTCGTTATTTTGAAAATTAGGTAGTCTCATTATGATTTTCAGAATTTCTTTACAATCCGAAAAGACAATAAATCATGAATATTTTAAATTACTCCTCCCACTAGTTCATTGGTTCCAAATACCGTCTTACCTGTGTCATTTATTAATGACTTTCCAATTTTATGGATTTATAAAAATTCCTTGTGTAGACACTACACAATTAAAATTCACCAAGAATTTTATAATCCTAATACATTAGGACTTATGATTTTCCAATAATTTGAAAAACAATAAATCACAAAATTTAAAGCTCCCACTAATTTTTCGGTTCCAAATATCGTCTAACAAGGGTCACCTAATTCATGATTTTCCAATTTTCGAATACTTAGAAATTTCCCGTGTAGACACTACACAAATAAAATTCACCAAAGAATTTTATAGTCATGATAAAAGTTTTAGGATTATAGAATTTT
Organism: Gentiana macrophylla; assembly: GCA_026214975.1. Classification (NCBI taxonomy): domain Eukaryota; kingdom Viridiplantae; phylum Streptophyta; class Magnoliopsida; order Gentianales; family Gentianaceae; genus Gentiana; species Gentiana macrophylla. The sequence continues at coordinate 93,412,427 of CM047809.1, read as the reverse complement.
CCAATAATCGAAAATAATAAATCATGAGGAGCGATCACCAACTTATCGGTTCCAAATACCGTTTAGTTAGTGTCCTATATTTTCACGATTTTTCAAATTTTCGATTAAAATTCTTTTATGTAACCACAACGTAATTAAATCCCTGAAGGGTTTTAGATCCCAAAAATAAATTCACCGAGTAAATTTTATTTTTATCATTTGAATTTTATATCCAGATAAAATTCCGTTTCCTTTAATTAATTTAATTAATCTAAATTAATTATCGTTTTCATACATGTCTAATTAATGCCATAATTAATTTTCTACATGTATGCATATGCTAGGAGTGGAATTTATGAATATGATGCATGACATGGATATATCACATAAATAATCACATAAGAAAATAAATGCGAAAAACAAACCACTGAGATGGACCGTTGGTACACCCGTATCTAATCTACCATAAATAATTTATCTTAACCCAATCTAGTGCGTTTACTAATTATCTATGATAAAAAAAAAAAATCTGCTTCTTAATTATTAAACCGATCCAATTCTTCATCAAATAGCCTTTTAGCCGAGTTGGTCCATGCTCTGTCCTTGCATCTGCAGCACGTGGGTTCGAATCCCTGCTGCTGCATAATTTTTATTCCCTTCGAAAATACAATTTTTCCAGGGGATTCGAACTCTTGACTCCGTGATCTGAAGCTAATGTCTCAACCATTGCGCCACCTTCAATTTCGATCTTTAACAACATCGGGTTTGATCTGAAGCTAATGTCTCAACCATTGCGCCACCTTCAATTTCGATCTTTAACAGCATCGGGTTTAAATAAATACCAACAGAGCTGCCGATTTGAATATAATTCTAATTACTAGGAAATTAAATTACACCAAATAAATTACATAATTTCCTATACCCGGAAAAATTTAGGTTTACAATAGATGAAACGGTAAACAAGTACCAACCCCAATCCATCTCGTCAACCAAGAACATTCAACCACGCATATATATGACAAATATATAAAAGATGCAATTCCACTCCTTATTAATTAATTATGTAATCAAGATCGTAAAATCGCTTTAACCTGGCTCCGATACCACATGCTGGATATACAGAAACCTGAATCCAGATCCGATCCATAATTGGATCGTCAGATCTGATTCACAACACCGATCGAGACGCTCGATCATGCACAGCGGAAGCTACGAATTAATTTCGCATGCGATTTTACCACGATTTAATTCACATGATTAATTAATATAACTACAAGATAGTTAAAGATTTACCCAACAGAAGAGAAGTCGTGATCTTACGGATTGTATCTCCAAGCGACGACTGGTGGACATCGATCCTCGTAGTAAAACCTCCTCGAATATGCTAAAGAAAAACTCCAAGTTTTTCTTCTCCCAATGACTAGAACGAGAAACTAATTTTTCTTTTCTTTTTAGTGAAGGTGGCGCAAATTTGATTGAGTATTGTGTTGGAAGGAACTCTCTTTATATAGAAAATTAACTAGTCAAGAGAGAATTATCGTTTTCACAATATAATTACCTATTTTCATAAGGAAAAGATATTTGCCATAAAATAAGAGATAATTCCCACAAAATCAATCTCTTATTTTTTTCCATTAATTATCTAAAAAATAAATAATTAATTAATTACACATGTGACATAATCTAGGAAAATTTCTTTTCCTCAACAATGTATGGCGACATTATGCCATTAATTTTAATAGAAAATGTTTTTTCTATTTTACATATTATTTGTCAAATAAATAATATTCGCAAATTCATTAAATAGGCCAACTATTTAATTTATTCTCGAGGTTCCACAAAACGAGAAAACACTCGCGTGTTAGGAGCCAACTCGGGGACCATGGACCTATAACCAGTAGCTACAATAAATTGAATAAAATATTCATCAAACAGAATATTTCTACTCAACTTATTAATTTCAGAATTACGCCACCATAAATCTAAAACTGAACTCTATCGATTATAGATATAACTTATTCTCAAAGCGTCGAGTCAATGAGTGTCCATTGATATAATCATTACATACAGACTAACCCTTCACAGACTATCCGTAACGAAGCGGGAATATTTCCGTAAACTTTCTTCACTACATCTTATCTTTATTTACCATTAACTCACTAGTGATCAATTAGTTCATAACCAATACGAACTCGGCCGTTCGATTAGTTTATCGGATTACCAAATAAGGGGATTGTGTTTCTACTTCCCGTAGGAAGGGATGGATTCCATATCTGTGAGACACACACTCCTCACTCATTCCAGAATAGTGCCAACGTGAAAGTGATTCAGACCGCGTCTCTTAGCAATCCTTAACGAACACATCACACAAGTAGGAGTATGCAATCACTTCAGGATTAAGGTTAATCCATATATGATCATCTTGTGATTTAACAAGATTTCTCAATCACGAAATTATATGAGAAATGCAGATTAAATCGGTCCAGACCTATATGACTCTCATCATATATAAATGCCCCACTTAGACAACCAATGTCGGCGGTCCGGATAAGACGGTCACCCCATAAAGTGTTCTGAGCGCATTAATGGTGGTTTAATCAATAGACCCCATACTATGATTAAGTTCACCACGGGCTAATAGTTCAAGTGTATCACCATAAACTTAATCTTCATGTGTGACACACACTAAGTTATATGACTACATATGATACGACTTTGGGTTTTCAGCAGTGTATTACATATAAGCACGAAGCAAATAATAAGATGAGAATAAATCTGTCATTTATTAATTCTAATTTTTTATATAAAATTGTCTTTCGGGCGCTACTTCCTACAATCTCCCATTTGCCCATATAGACAAGCAACAATTGTCTTTCGGGCACTACATCCAACAATAACAATAGCGGCCCCAGAGGCCACAGAGCCGGTTGCCACATCTACCAGGGGTGGAGGTAACCCAGAGTCTTCTTCAACAATTCTTTCCTAGCCTCGACCTGATCCTTTGACAGCTGAGCCTGAGCAGCTTGCCTCTTGGTAGCATCAACCATTGGATCTTCATGAAATTTTGATTAGTGCAAGAATAAACAAGATGAAAATGTGAAAAACAGAACCAAAAATAAAGCTATAAAGAATTACAAGGAGCTTGTCTTTTTGCAAACGGTACATTGTGTGGGAAAACACCTCCATGAATGGCACTCTCCATGCCAATCCGGATCACTCGCTGCGGCCTCAATCAGAACTAAAGGCCGTGAAATTGATGGGCCAGATATGTCTTCCAGACTAGAATACCGCTCTTGTATGTCGATGAGGGCCCCCAACTAATGTTCCTCGTCTATTGGGTGGTTCCATCGGAACCAATAAGCCCCAAAAGAGGTTCGACGAATCGTTCTTCATAATGCTGGACTGCGTAATTTACCATGGTCGATTTCTTGTGCTCCCGTGAGCCAAAGTTTGGGAACGGCCAACCGACGCGAGACTCTACATACAAACACCGTTCACCCGGTTATGGACCTTGTCGGGAAGGTTTTAAACAGACAATAGGCCTTCATCCTTAAAGAAATCTACCCCGCAACCTTAGTGCAGCAGAAGTTGTAGAACCTATGAAGGACCCCGAGGGACGGTTCTTGTTTCATTATCTGGAACATGATAATAAAGGCCATAATGACCCTCACCGCACCTAAGGTAAAGTCACTTGGCAAGGCCTCCATCTCGTTCATTATCCTGACAAAGAAGGGATCAATCGGAGGGCGCAGGCCCACATATAAATGATCAAAGTGAAGGACCAGGGCATCGCCTGACCGACGGGAGCAGCAAAGGTCCTTAGGCTCTTTCTTCTCAGGCTCGTCCTCCTTAGGCTCGTCCCTAAAATGAGCAAACCTATATAGATCGGGGATGTTATATGGCTCAAAGGTGGCAGCGAGATCCTCGCTATCTTGGATCGCCACCCATTCGCTTTCCACCCGCTTCTCCAAGTCATCTTACCGGGCAAACTTTGCTACGGCCTCAGGACTATTAGGTTTGCGAGTTTTGGTCTTTTTCTTCTTCTCACCGGCCCCATCATCAACCTTAACCTCAACAGCGTGACGCCGGGATCCCCTCCTTGGGCGAGAAACCGTTGGAATATTCAGAGGCAACAACTCCTCGTCGATATCACCTTCCACGGGGCCGCCCTCTTCATGAATATCAACATTATCTTTGTCGGACCCACTTATGCTAGCCTCTTCATCTTCTTGGGCATAGTCATATGGCTTGGGGTCGCTAGCGGTACGATCGCTGTCGGACATTCTGGAAAAATCAGAAAGGCGAGGTGGAGTTAGCAATCACCCTAACAATGGAAGTCGGGCCAAGACGAGCGTGTCTGCCCATCTCGACACCTCGCCCCTCCAATTTTCCGACCCAACAAGGAAAAACAAAACCCCAACCCAGAAATAAAATCGACAATGACACCTTTACAGGTAAAACGGAAAAAGCAAAGAGTCGTGCCACAAAAACCCTGTCTTTCTACCCAAAAATTCAAAGATGAACATTGTGCAACCGGGTAAATGCATTCACAGGCTCAAAAATTCAAAAAGCAAAGGATGTGGTGAAAATGAATATGAAGAACAAGCATGGAGAACTACGAGAAAAGGTTCAGACTTCAATTTCACAGTCAATATTGATAACATCGAAAAGCATATCGGAAACACTTGCCAAAAGAAAATGGCATAACAGAAGATGGAAACAAAGTAAATCAGTGAGAAATCGGAGGAATTACCTGGAAAATTGGTTGGAAGAGATGATCGGAAACTCAAAAATTGAGTGATCCTTTCCGGAATCGACAAATGCCCACCGGAACCTTCAAAAACTGGATGGAAATCTCAAGAAACGGCTGGAATGCTCTTGTTATTTCACCGGAATTTCTTGCTATGAAAACTCAGGAATACATAAAGTGTTTAAGGGTTGGGGAAGTTCTTTTCATATAAGCCAAGATAAAAAGATCCGACGGTTAAGTTTAGAAAGATCAAGCGATTCAGATTCAGACGCATTTTTCAAATTTTGAATTTCGAAACTGCCACTGTCATGGGGCGGTTATCAAACCATCATCATTGCGGAAGGGTTATCGAAACTGCACATCCAATCTTGAAGCACGGCCTTTCACCTCAACCATCACGTCTGGCACATCATGGAAATGGTTCCCTAAATCACGCCTCAGCCATTACAGTCACATGCAGCCCAATTGGTCCCGCCAAAGATTCTCAATTCTCCCACGACCAAAAGACCGTCTGCTTAATAGCACGGCGCCCGAGTTCGTCCGCTTCATAGTGCGATCCCAAAGGCAAGTCACTTCATGACAAAAAAGCCAACAATGACCTACTCAAAGTAAGGAACTTAGGCAAAGCTAACATGCGATCTGTCATATAGCAAGCCACCACGGTATTCCAAGGCAATCGATTCACGAGAAAAACTTTACTCCCCGCCTAACATTTCAAGAAAATGTTCAAGGCACGGGGGTAGGGGGCATTGATATGCCTAAACCGTAAATAGGCTCGCGGATCTCATTCGGGTCCGTGCGGCTGCCCAAACTGCAAACAAAGGTTGCCGGCCACTATAGTCCGTACGTGTATAAGCCATTATGGGACCGCGGACCATTGGCCTCGCCTCAAACCTTCCTATTAGCCCTTACGGGCCCAAAGAAAGGCAAGGGGGCCGGTCCTCTTGTTCCCCATGCTAACAAGTCCGCCATAGGACCGAGCCCGCAACATCAGATGAGCAAGCTACCACATCAGAGTGACAAGACGAAGACACAAGAAACGACTAAGTGTTTGGGTCCGCCCACATCGGCCCGTCGGATAACTGCTAGCTTAGTCGGTGCTAATTAATTGTACTTAATTATGTCTAATTGTCATTTGTTAAACCCTAATCGATAGCTTGCCTATAATTTGAGGCTCGATGTAATCACAAGGCAGACACAATATTATAAAGAGTAGGCAAACTCTGCCATTTTCTCTCTAGCAAAGAACCGCCACTTTTATCATTTTCTGACCACCACGAATTCCACTTCACCGCCGTGTACTCACTTTTACAGCCAGATATCCACCACAAATCACCGTTAATCTCACCGTGATAATTTCGACATTATCAATAACAAATTTAACCAATTTTCTTAAACTGTGTGAAAAGTCTAAATGGACTTATTTATTGGGACTGAGGTAGCATGTTTTAAAGACAAACTCCCTTATGCTAGTCCAACTAGTAAAACTCAACCCATCAAGGGATGAGTTGCAAACAAGTCCAAGGATACAACGCATGGTGAAGACTACACCACGACACATTCATCCCCTCATATGGCATCAGGCTTAATGCCCCAAGTGGATTCCAAGGCCATGAGTCTCGCCGACCCTGTGGCCTCAACCCACCCAGCTACGAAAAGAAAACATGTCTCACCAAGAACTAATGTAATCTTTTAGACTCCAAGTATATATGTATTTTCATGTTTAAGTCTAACCGCCTAAATTCATTACACATAATGGCTTCCTATGGACAACTAGACCATAAATCGTTCTACATTACAGTACTTAATTAACACATAGCACATAAAATGTTGACTACTAATCACAACATCGCGTAAAGTCAAGTGTTTTGTTCTGATGCTATCGTACTTCTTCCCGTGGAGGATCTCAGCACGGTTCGGAGACAAAACAACCAGAACCCATAAACTTTATTTTACAACATAACAAGTAAGGCTCAACCATATTATACGCTTAAACAAGGAAGAAACAACACAAATCCTGAAATATAAGGTAAGGTGCATGCTTTGCTCATCAATGGTGGACGCTCTGCCGACAAGAACCCATTCTGCCAAGAAAAAGTCTCAAGGCGCACGCTCCTACCAATAGAGGTGCAATCTTTGCTCAACAGAATCAAAGCAGACCACACTGTTGCTCAAGGCGCACACTCCCTCCATTAAAGGGTCACGCCTTGTCGACCATACTACAAATCTGGTCATATTGACAGTAGAGGCGCTCGCTCCACCAGTTAGGGGTGCATGCACTCTGTCGAAATTCACAAATTCACAGTCTAAAATGTTGCGATTCTTTGACAAAATCTCACCCCAAATCAACCAAGTTCATCACCCAGCCTTATAACTCCATACATGCAATATCACAATCCAAATATACACGACCCAAACAATATAAAACAAGTAAAGATTCGGTTGAACAACCTTTTACCTTAGATTTTTCTAAAACGCTGAAAACGAATGCAAAACATGAAACTCCAAAAATTCTTACGATCCGAGTCTCAATTCCTACAACAAAACAACCACCTACATTACCATGTTAAAGATCAAGCGCTTACCATTGTACTAAAACCAATTGGTGGTAGTAAATGAGAAAATTTATTTCTTATACATTAAGAGTGTGGGCAATCTATCCCAACACCCCCTCAAGTGTTGGCAATCTGTCAAACACTTGCACAATTTTCATTCAAGAGTGATGGAAATCTTTCCCAACACCCCCCTCAAGTGTGGAAAATCTCTCCCAACACTTGCATAATTTTTTTTTCAAATAATGTTCCAACCAGGGTTCGATCCCGTGACCTCTGGATCTGCTACCATGTTAAGAACAAGTGCTTACTATTCTACTAAAACCAATTGGTAGAAGCAAATGTGCTACTATATTTCTTTATACATTTCAACAGGCCCACTCAAGTGTGGGCCCATATCAAGGCTATGTCTTCTAGGCACACAACAAGCCTGAGCCAACTAGGCTCACAAAGGCCAACTGGCCAGCCCAACACTTGCACATTATAAATGGCGGAAAATAATGTTTGCAGCGGGGTTTGAACCCAAGAGCTTTTCCACTGTGATACCATGTTAAGATCAAACGCTTACCGTTGTACTAAAATCAATTGGTGGTAGTAAACGTGTTATATTTCCTTATATATTTCAACATGCCCCCTCAAGTGTGGGCTCATATCAAGGCTATGCCAACTAGACACACAACAAGGCTGAGCCAACTAGACTCACAAAGGCCAACCCAACACTCACATTATAAATGGGGGGATTAATGTTCACACCAGGGTTCGATCTTATGACCTCTGGCCCCGATACCATGTTAGAATCAAGCGCTTACCGTTGTACTAAAACCAATCGGTGGTAGTAAATGCGCAACTTTATTTCTTTATACATTAAGAGTGTGGACAATATGTCCCAACACCCCCCTCAAGTGTTGGGGCTCCGATACCATGTTAGGATTAAGTGCTTACCGTTCTACTAAAACCAATTGGTGGTAGTAAATGTGCTACTATATTTCTTTATATTCAAGAGTGTGGGAAATCTCTCCCAACATGTTAAGATCAAGTGCTTACCGTTGTACTAAAACCAATTAGTGGTAGTAAATGTGCTACTATATTTCCTTATATATTTCAACACGCTCCCTCAAGTGTGGGCTCATATCAAGGCTATGCCAACTAGGCACACAACAAGGCTGAGCCAACTAGGCTCACAAAGGCCAACCCAACACTTGCACATTATAAACGGGGTAATTAATGTCCACACCAGGGTTCGATCTCATGACCTCCGGCTCCGATACCATGTTAGGATCAAGCGATTACCGTTCTACTAAAACCAATTGGTGGTAGTGAATGCGCAACTTTATTTCATTATTCTTTAAGAGTGTGGGCAATATCTCCCAACACCCCCATCAAGTGTTGGCAATCTGTCCAACACTTGCACAATTTTTATTTATTTAAGAGTGTGGGCAATCTGTCCCAACACCCCTTCAAGTGTGGGCAATCTCTCCCAACATCTTTTTAAAAATAATGTTCCAACCAGGGTTCGATCTCATGACCTCTGTCTCTGATACTATGTGAGGATCAAACGCTTATCATTCTACTAAAACCAATTGATAGAAGTAAATGTGCTACAATATTTCTTTATATATTTCAACAACAACGCCTAGAACATGTAATTGTTAAGAAAAACTCAAGAAAGCTTCTGGATTCTAAAAGGGCTAAAACCAAATACCTTACAGATCAGAGTAATTCTTGTGTCAAAGATTTCCTAGTCGCAGTGGTTGTTTTGACATAATTTATCTGAAAGACAACGGACGATTTCGCACCGGGGATAAAGACTCCCTTTGTCATCTCTCTTTTCTCCATTCTTTGATAATAGTCGAACTCGCCTTTTTTATATATATAAAGAACAGACGCTTAAAAAGAGGCCGGGTTATGGGGAGTTTTAATGGTTATTAACACCATAATTATCCTAATTAATAATTAAGGTAAATTATAATAATGTAAATATTTAAAATTATTAAGAATTACAAGTTTACCCTTAGTTAGAAATTCAGGATATTACAACTACATAATAACATTTTTACTACCCGGAAAAAAAAAACATTTCTACAAATGCAGTCTTGATTATCACCACCAGGGGCGGACGCAGGATCTCGGGTAAGGGGGGTAATAAAATTTTTAAAGACAAAAAAAAAAATTAAGGGGAGTCAAAGTATATGTAGCGTATAAATTTTAGTGTGTTTTTTTTTGGGTCAAAGGGGGGCAGTTGTCCCCCCTTGGCTATATGTAGGTCCGCCACTGATCACCACACACTGCCATGCCATGCACAAATGCGAACCATGAATGTAACTTTTTACTTTAATCACACATAATTAAGTTCATATAATGATAATGACTAAAAGTTTGTATATATATTTAAAGTGGTTAAAACAAATCCGCTACCGTAAGTGTACCATGGTGTTCAGTAGTTTTATGGTGGTCCTTGACCAAAATTTTAGACCACCATGTCATCATTTTGATAAAACATCATTGGTTGCTTATTTTTATATAAGGATCCACCAAAAATATCTTAAATTCTATTGATTGGGCATACAAAGTAGGATTTGATCCTGAACCATAGTAAAATTTATGCATGGTGTTATAAAAGCAGTTTAATCATCGATGGAAATATATATATATTTTTTTTTTGTTTTTTTTTTTTGGGTTTGGCTATTCATTCCGGTTTTTGTTTTTTTGTTTTGAAGGAAGCGGACTAACCTAACTATGACTAAGGGAAGGAGCTATATTCATAGGGGCGATTCCTGGTTCGCCACTCATTCCCGAACCCGAGAAAACACCTCGGTTTAGGTTCTTTTTTTATTGGCATGTGACAGAGCGGGATGGTGTACCGGTGATACAGTCTTGTGATTGTGACAAATATATCCTTAGGAGAGATTAGAAGGAAACTGATGTTCACGTTTACTGAGATCGAAGTTGACATTTGACTGATCAAAATGTCAACCTAATTGCCATGTGGCATCCCCAAACACATATACTACTAATTTTCTATTGCTAGCTGTTACCTTAAACTACAAGTTTTATTTTTTATTGTGTACGAGAAACTTTGAAAGGAAACCAGGAAAAGAAAGCATTTACTTTAAACTTTATATTCACATGATTACAAATAAATGAACTATAATTTAGCAGGTAGCCCAAAAAGAACAGCGAGCTAACTAGTATACCAAAGAATTGAAAGAAACCATTCCTTACGGGGTTCGAACCATCACACACCAGTTTAGTGTCCAACCACCTTTTAAAACATTCAAACCCTTTACCACTTGGCTATGTCCTGTGGACATTGTTACCAAATTCTATGTGTCATGTATGATGGTGAAAAAAATGTAATATCCCGACATTTCGTAAAAGGGTAGACGTGTATGTTTACGGAAACGGAATATTATATACTACCTCCGGTCTAAAATATAAGTCATCCTAGGAGTTTTCACACAGATTAAGGAATTGGTTGAATGTCATTAATTTGAAGGTTAATGTCTAAAATACCCCTTGACTATCATTAATGCAATAGTTGTTAAGTAATGAAAAGTTGTTGAATTCATAATAAATTAAGGTTAAGATAGAGAAAGAGCAATAAATGTTGCATTGATAATGTAGAATGACTTATATTATGGGACAAGTAGAAAAGTGTAGGATGACTTATATTTTGGACCGGAGGTAGTATTTAATATTTATGGATTTAAGTAATTACATTGTTGGCATAAAAAAAAGAAGGGAAATAAAAAGGGCAGTTTTTATTGGAAAAATAAAAGGGATTTAATGGTAATAACTTGGGAGTTATTTCCTGCTAATAAAACCTCCCATTAAGGAAGGGAGTTGTCTGAAGAGAGGTTTTCCGAAAAATCACGATCTTCAGAAAATCGAGAGGAAAAAGGACTTCTCCAAAATTCTCACAAGTCCGTTAACGGTTTTCATAATCGTTTGAAGATTCGGAGTCAGCAGGTTGAGAGCATCGTGGTGATACAGAAAAGTCGAAGCTTTGTTAAGGTTTCCATTGGACGTCTTAGAAAGTGCTGCTGATCTTCTTGTGGCTTTTGCTTTGGTTTTGCTTGCTTTTAAGGTAAGAAGCTCTTCCTAATGTGTAATTTTCGTTCTATGATGCTTAGGTTGAGTTTAATGTCGATTTGTAGCAAGAATTCATGTCTAGAGGTTGTTGATGTGCTTTGATATGTTATAGCATGTTTAGAACACGCTTTGTGTCTTGCTTTTGATGTATATTTTGATGTTGATCATGTTGGAAAAGGGTTGGAACTCGTAAAGTTTATGTCAGTTTTGGGGTAATGCGTGCGCATAGACCTTAATGTGTGTGCATTGTAAAGTGTAGTACTCCAGAAAGACAATTGTCTAATTGTTTTAGACGTAATTAATAATTCATCTTATTATATGCATTTATGTTTATAATTAAGACACTACTAAAAACCCTAAGTACCTCGTTTATGTAATCACATAACTCGGTGTATGGCTATACACAAGAGGATTGAGTTAGTGAGATGTGCTTAAAATTAACTTAGTCCGTAGCGTTTATTAACTGAGTATGGGTCTCATGATTAATTCGCTATTAATGCGCTGTAACACTTTTAGGTGTGTGATGATCTTATCCGGATGCCGGTAATAGGAGTACCTAGTGGGGCATTTATATATGATGATAATCATATAGTGGTTGGACCGATTTGATTTGAGTTCTCGATATAATTCCGTAATCGGAGAAGTCTTATCGAATCACAAGATGATCATATATGGATTAATCTTAATCCGAGGTGATCTGCTGCACATCGCTTAGACTAGGGTAGAGTTTGATGTGTTAGTAAGGATCACTTAAGTATGTGGTCCAACACTTCTCGCTGGCTCTATTCGGGATGAGTGAGTAGTCTGTGCTATCACGAATATGGAATCCATTCCTTCCTCGGGAAGTAGATGCGAGCCGATTCTTTATTTGTTGACCCTAGAAGCGATCGATCGGCCGAGTTCATATTATATTGGATATGAACTAATTGATCACTGCAGGGGTTAATGGTAAATAAGGATAATATGTTTCGAGAAGGGTTTACGGAAATATCCCGAATCAAGTGAGCAATCTATGGAGGATTTATCCGTATGTAATGATTATATCGGTGGGACGCTTTCGACTCATAAATTGAGTGTAAGTTATCTATATTCGATAGAGTTCATTTGGGTTTATGGTGGTGTAATCCGGAATTAATAGGTTGGATATAATTATTATATCTCGATGAATAATTTTTATTCGATTTATTGTAGCATTCTTGAATATGGGTCCATTGGCCCCGACGCGTGATTTCCAAAATAGCATAATTGGATTTCTCGTCGTTTCACCTCAATTATAATTAAATAGTGGATTGGGCTATTTAATTTGATATGTGGATTAATTGTTTAGTTGGACTAAATAATTAAATATACTTAAAAGACATTTTTAAATTGACTTCTACCAAATTAGTGTGTTGACCTTTTGACCTCATTGGTCAAATATAGGAAAAATGCGTGGACCTTTTCTTTTGATGAAAGGTGGCGCAAATTTGGTTAATAATTAGAGAGAAATTAGTTTTCTTGGATAATTATTTAACATGTGATTTATCTTTTATTTGTTAAATGATAATTCATGAAATATTCGATAATAATATGATTTATCCTAATTTGTTTGGGATAATTATTTTATTTATCTTTTATTTGGAAAAAGGATTAAGGTAATAATTATCTCTTAATTATTTAATCATTGGAGGTTAAGTTTTACTCTCCTATATGAAGAGAGTTCTTCCAAGCCTTTTGACACACTATTCACGACACTATTCACGTCACTATTCACAAGAGAAATTGGCTGAAAATTTCGGCCTCTATTCTTAGGGTTCGAGTTGGAAAAATCTTCAGGATTTTTCCGGTAGCATATCAAGGATTTTTCCGGTAGCATATCAAGGAGGTCCGGCGGCGGGAAACACCATCGACCTGGTGTTGCTGGGAGACACACGTTGGAAGGCTGTGGCTTCTCAATCACGTGTTCTTGGAGACCTTTTGTTCTTGGAGTTAAGCACCATAAAAAGGTAGGCTCCTAAACCCCCTTGTAGGATTAGATCTTTTATTTATGTATTTTGTTTCGTTTAGATCTAGATCTGATGCCTTCCGCTGCGTAATCGGGTCAATCCATGATTGATCCGACAATATTACATCTAACAAGTGGTAGCAGAGCCTTTGATCTAACGATCAAAGTATATGAATTTTAGATCTTGGAGTGGAAAAGCATGTTCTAGATGTTTTATTTCATTTTTTTTTTGGTAAAATTTGAATTTAATCATGATTGTATGCTTGTGATTGTTGTGGTTGAAGAGATGGATTGGGGTTGGTATTGTTTACTCGTTAGATCTATTGTAAACTCATATAAATTCGTTTATATGAGTATAGGAAATTTTATAATTTTAATTTCCTAGAAGTAGATCTGTTTTGTTGCTGTTCCGTTTTTTTTTTCTTCTCCCGGAGTTTGAGCCTTTGAAACGACAATCCCTCCGGTCAGAATGAAGAATAAAAGTTGAAAAACATGCCCTCAAAATTTCGTGACGATCGGAGTCGATCTCGATGTCCGATCGCTGCTATAAAGTTTCTGCTGTAACAGAAAAGCACAGCAGGCATTAAAACCCTAGCTGTGAGTTCGTCGAATTTCTGGAAGAGATTGGACCGTTGAAACGAAGATCCGACCGTTCAGATCGACTACCATGGAGTTATGAACAAGACCTAAAAGTTTAAGGTCGATCGGGATTTGTATCGATGCCCGATCGTCCCCAGGAAGACACTGTTGCGCCGCAGTTATAAACAGATGCAGCAGTTAGATCGGCGGATTGCTGGAGAAAATTGGACCATTGAAACGAAGATCCAACCGTTCAGATTGAAGTAGGCGGAGTGAAGAACAGATCCATAAAGTTTAATGACGATCAAGGTTCGTTTGGATTTCCGATCATCGATAATACGCAGCAGCAGCATATTAGAAAATAGTAAACCCTAGTTAGGGTTTGTGTTTTTTTAATAGGTTAGATACGGGGTACCAACGATCCATCTAGGTGTTTATTTTTTCCGTTATTTTTCGTGTATGATCGAAAATTGTATGATATAACCGGAAAATTACCATGACATGCATCATATCATGATTCCACTCCAATGCATACATGTAGCTAGTTTATTTGAATAAATTAGGCATGTATAACTCGAATAATTAGTATGAATGCTTATTAATTTAATATGTGGTAGTTAAATAATAAGTAGCTAATTATAAAACCGAGGACCCGGGTTTTGTCAATCGTTACGATTTTAGTGATGGATTCTCGGTGAATCCCACTTGGATAAATCGTTGAGCTTTTCGGTGATGGCTTCTTGAAGTGAACCCACCTTAAACGAAACGAGATTACGCTTTGGGTTACAATTTAGAAATCGGAGAATCTTAGTACATGGGTTCGAAATGGTCTAACCATGGTTGGGCGAGTTCAACCGAGCTTCGCTCAATCGACTTCTCCACGTGTGATATGCGTTACAACGATTCGACAGACTTAGCATAGCCGATAAGCCTCCGGGCTAAACGGGGCTTCTCTTGCCGGATTGGCCTGAATCATCACATATGTTCCAACGAATAAGAGGCGTAGGCTTGCCTACATAACCGAATTCTATTCGAGTACTTTGATTTATTGTTTCTTATTGTCAAGACCATGCAACCGTAATTAGTAAACCCACCACTTTTTCAAATATTGAGTGGGAGCGGGAAGGCGACAGACCAACCCCACGGCCTCTACTATAGATGCAAGCACGTGAGAGAAGGCGACGCCTCGAGCCGCTTTGATTTCGCCCCTACGGATGGTGTTCACCCCTATCAAAATTCAAGGCTTGGTCTCTCGAAAGGATAGGATTTTGGGTACTCGTTGAGTCACCGACCGACCTACGCGGCATACTCGGGCGTACTTTGAGGTCCGATATAGTAGGTCACACTCATTATGGATATTTTTGAAATATCTAGGCTAGAAAAGGAAGGTAATCGGTGATTAAGGTCCGGGATGTCGATTCCCGTGAGATGTTTGATTCTCGAAGATTAATCACTGAGAGAGATTGTCTCAGTTTAACTATCACCTCTTTGACCTACCTCCTACGGCGGCACTGAGGTGCGAGGTTAAATCCTTGGAATGGTAGGATAAACTCTTTTATAGTTTATTATTCCTAAAATAAATCTAGTAGTGATAAATTTATTTTTGAATTTAACTTTCTGTCATTTTATTTACAACTAAATCTCTAGGTTACTAAACTGTTAGTAATAGAACTTCATTAAAAAAAAAAAGTGGAGAGTAACAAGTACGTTGTAATTATCAATAAATGCAGTTAACTTTTCAGAAGAGATTTTTCTCTAGAGCCATTAGAAACTTAAGTGACATAGTATAAGTATGTCACGGGTGTCACTCGTGTTGAACGAGAGACGACCATACTTAGTTTACAAAAGATGATATAGGACAATCAGATAAATTCATTTAGTGAATTTTAAAAGTGTAATTACACAACAAATTTCTAAATTGAAAGATTGGAAAATCATATACATAAGGCGTTGCTAGTTAGACGGTATTTGGAACCGATAAACTAGTGGGAGCCTTAGTCTTTGATTTGTTGTTTTTACGAATCATTAGAAATGTGTAATGGATCACACAAGAGTTTTTCCAATGGAAAAACAAGAATAAAGCGTTGCTAGTTAGACAAAGTATTTGGGCCGATAAACTAGTGGGAGCTTAGTTCGGAGATTTTATAATCTTTGAAACATCATGAACACAAGATTGCTAGTTTAGGCAAGATTTGGAACTGATAAACTAGTGGGAGCTTAGTTCTAGGTGATGTTCTAATCATTGAAAAATCATAAATACAAAGTGTTTCTAGTTAGACGGTATTTGGAACCGATAAACTAGTGAGAGCTTCATTATGATCTCTCAAACCATTCGAACAAAGTGTTGCTAGTTAGACGGTATTTGGAACCGATAAACTAGTGGGAGCTTTGGTCTTATGATTTGTCGATTAGAAAAATCGATAGTCCAAGCAAGTAACACTAAACATCCCACAGTTCAAGAGTAGAGTCTACTCAAACGAAATGCTAGTTCAAGACTGTTTCCATCTAAGGAAAGTCGAGAATGGGAAAGAATGTTCATACGTGTTAGTCATCTAAACTAAGTAGTTTTAAGGCTAAACCGGAAAATTAATAAATTGGAAATTAGAGGATAATTAAAGTGATTTCGGATCACTGTCCAATGTATCCTAGCAATTTTCTCGAAAGCTAAAGTTCTTTGGAAGAACTAGGTAGCTTTGCATTAAACGATAAATAAAATAGACAACGGGCAGTTATTTCAGATTGACTAGTGGGAGTGATATAAGGAAATGAATCTCGGATTCAATTCTTGAGCATCACAGAAAATTCATTTTCTGTTTTCGGATTCGTTAGAACGAGCGTATTCATTTTCAATAGGGTAATTTGTTTGTCTTATTGACGATGAATATAACATTCGTAGCACGAATCCAAGACTCGTACTTTTGTTTGATAAAGTCAGAACCACTAAGCATTGTTGAAAAGGTATTAGTAACACATCTTAAAATATATAAACGCAAATGGTTTCCGTATAAATTTCGATAAACACTTCTTTATATACTATTAATTAGTGCATATTCCCTAACGATAAGATCTGCAGACTGGCTTAGGGTGATTCCTATCTCCCAGTCAAAGGAACCCTGTCTCAAAGGAACAATGTCTAAGTTTCCTTTCAATCGGGAAAGGGTAATAGATTTAAAGAAGTTACATAGCTTGTTCATATCAACCTTCGGGTCATATGAAAGATACAAGCTAGTGGGAGCTTCGAGTAGTGACATATTGTCCGATAACTACTCGAAACTCCGGTAAGTTTATTCAAAAATATTTGGAGGAAATCTCTGATTTCACTGAGAGATAGAGTATTCCATACTCGAGAAATAGGTTGTTTGCGTAGTCTTGGACTCGATGCTCGGCTCGCCTCCCGAGTGAAATGTTTTCACTAAGGGATACACCATAAATTTGCCTTATATAGTTATTGATGTGCTACGATACATTCTTGCGAACTCATTTAAGATATTGGTTGCAAAATAACGGTTTACGTTGTTATGAAAACCGAGAAGTCTACCAAAAGATGCCTAAGCATTTGTGGATAAGGAGTGAATTAGTTCACCCCACTTCCGTAAATAGAGGCATTTAGCACCGAGTGCTTGAAGGTAGGATCGAAATTTTGCGATACGTTCAGACGTGAAATATCTTAATGCATTGAGTAAAGGTTGGTTATAAAACTCGTAAAATCGAGAGAATGACGGTTATCTTTGTCAAACTCGGTCCGATAGAGTCTATAAATAACAACCTTGGATCTTGAAGTATTTGTACTCAAGATGTTACTAATCGATTTGTTCGATTCCACATCCAACACCGCGATTGGTGAAAACACTAATAAAAACTATTAAACTAGATCAAGATATCAATCCACCCCGAACGCAGTGGGAGTATGGTTTGTCCATTACCCATTGCAGGACCTTACGGTCTATAGGGTAGATTAATGACCTATAATCCTTCATGGTGTATAGGATCCTCGATCATAGAGGTTGGTTTAAAAGCCATAACCCTGCGTGAATGGAGTTTGATACTCCAGTTACATTGGAACTCTTGTAGAACCACCCGAGTATCTCAGCCCAGTGGGAGTAATTGGAACTACACGGAGAAGAGTCGATTGAATAGAAAAGTTTAACTTTCACCGCAAAGTCGAGTAATTTAGGGTGATTCCTAAAAGGTAGAGAGTTAACTGCACCGTGATCTCTCTTACCACTCGGGCCTTGCTTGATTTCATCGTAAAGCGGGAAATAGGGGTGATTCCCAAGACTTCCTTGCCGAACAACGAAATCTGAATTCATTCGCAATGTAGAAGGGTTTTAGCTAAGAACAAATAACCGATTCGTTACAAAGCGTAAAATAGGGGTGATTCCCCAAGACCTTTTGCGAGACTAACGGTATCTTAATTTATTCAGAAGAACCTTTGGCGGGATACCGCCATAGCTTATATCCTTTGGGGATTAAAGCAAACCTCAGGTCATTTAAAAGTCATATATTTTAATATGTGGACTTGACCAGAATGTTGATAAGTCTTTCGTAGACTGGGCATCAATATTAGTGAAGTAGTATGTAGATTAGTGTTTGTGAATGGTAACACTGAAACCAGTTGGAAACAACATGGGTGTGTTATCTGAAGTCAAAGTCTGACATGCCATCGGGATTCATTCTAAAGGATTTGATTCGCTCAAATCCGCAAGAATCGATCATTGGAAATCCCATCCATTCACCTGGTTAAGATATTCTTGCATTTATGCAACATTCAACGATGTAGTCTACCCTACCTCTCAGGAATGGTTATCTAAACCCGAGGATGAATACCGAAATGGGATGTTTAGTGAATCCTCAAGTATCTTCGGGAGAATGAGGAATAATATGCTAGTATATTCAGGTGCAAACTAGAATATAAGTGATGACACTGATTCTGACTTTAGGTCAGATGAAGGATGATCGTTAAGTCGATTTCGTCCTCGGTGTTGAATCAAAGGCATATTGATATCGTACCACCGGATTAGATGGAAAGGTGACGTTTCGATCCCAAAGATTGACTCAAGCCGACATCCTACCTGATCAGTGTACCAAGTCACATGGTATTCGGATTCTGAGTACGCGCCGGGTCACTGACCTACCCTGCGGAGGCATACTCCGGTCGTGCTTGGAAGGATGAATTACTAAGATGCGCTTGGAGGGTACAGATTTGAGGGATTCGTCTCACTTGTTTTGAGCAAGTGGGAGAATGTTGTAGATATAGATAAAAAAGGGTGTGCTCTAAAACAATTAATCCACTTGCCTTTCGTGCAAGTGGGAGATTGTAAGGTGTAGTGCCCGAAAGACAATTGTCTAATTGTTTTAGGACATAATTAATAATTCATCTTATTATATGCATTTATGTTTATAATTAAGACACTACTAAAAACCCTAAGTACCTCGTTTATGTAATCACATAACTCAGTGTATGGCTATACACAAGAGGATTGAGTTAGTGAGATGTGCTTAAAATTAACTTAGTCCGTAGCGTTTATTAATCTCAGTATGGGTCTCATGATTAATTTGCTATTAATGCGCTTGAGAACACTTTAGGTGTGCGATCTTATCGGATTTATCGGTAATAGGTACTAGTGGGGCATTTATATATGATGATAATCATATAGGGTTGGACCGATTTGATTTGAGTTCTCGATATAATTCCGTAATCGAGCAGTCTTATCGAATCACAAGATGATCATATATGGATTAATCTTAATCGAGGTGATCTGCATTAACGCTTAGACTAGGGTAGAGTTTGATGTGTTAGTAAGGATCACTTGAAGTATGTGGTCCAACACTCTCGTTGGCTCTATTCGGGATGAGTGAGTAGTCGTGCTATCACGAATATGGAATCCATTCCTTCCTCGGGAAGTAGATGCATACGATTCCTTATTTGTTGACCACTAAAGCGATCGATCGGCCGAGTTCATATTATATTGGATATGAGCTAATTGATCACTGAGGGGTTAATGGTAAATAAGGATAATATGTTTCGAGAAGGGTTTACGGAAATATCCCGAATCGAAGTGAACAGTCTATGGAGGATTTATCCGTATGTAATGATTATATCAGTGGACGCTTTCGACTCATAAATTGAGTGTAAGTTATCTATATTCGATAGAGTTCAGTTTCGGGTTTATGGTGGTGTAATCCCGGTATTAATAGGTTGGCTATAATTATTATATGTCGATGAATAATTTTTATTCGATTTATTGAATTTCTTGAATATGGGTGTGGTCCCCGACGTGGCTCCCAAAATAGCATAATTGGATTTCTCGTCGTTTCACCTCAATTATAATTAAATAGTGGATTGGGCTATTTAATTTGATATGTGGATTAATTGTTTAGTTGGACTAAATAATTAAATATACGGAAAAGACATTTTTCGTGGACTCGGCCCAAATTAGTGTGTTGACCTTTTGACCTCATTGGTCAAATATAGGAAAAATGCGTGGACCTTTTCGTTTGATGAAAGGTGGCGCAAATTTGGTTAATAATTAGAGAGAAATTAGTTTTCTTGGATAATTATTTAACATGTGATTTATCTTTTATTTGTTAAATAATAATTCATGAAATATTAGATAATAATATGATTTATCCTAATTTGTTTGGGATAATTATTTTATTTATCTTTTATTTGGAAAAAGGATTAATGTAATAATTATCTCTTAATTATTTAATCCTTGGAGGTTAAGTTTTACTCTCCTATATAAAGAGAGTTCTTCCAAGCCTTTTGACACACTATTCATGACACTATTCACGTCACTATTCACAAGAGAAATTGGCTGAAAATTTCGGCCTCTATTCTTAGGGTTCGAGTTGGAAAAATCTTCAGGATTTTTCCGGTAGCATATCAAGGATTTTTCCGGTAGCATATCAAGGAGGTCCGGCGGCGGGAAACACCATCCACCTGGTGTTGCTGAGAGACACACGTTGGAAGGCTGTGGCTTCTCAATCACGTGTTCTTGGAGACCTTTTGTTCTTGGAGTTAAGCACCATAAAAAGGTAGGCTCCTAAACCCCCTTGTAGGATTAGATATTTTATTTATGTATTTTGTTTCGTTTAGATCTAGATCTGATGCCTTCCGCTGCGTAATCGGGTCAATCCATTATTGATCCGACAATATTACATCTAACACATACTGGACCTGAAAGTAAGAAAAAGTGATACATATAGTTTGTGCGCACGTATTCCGCGAACATTCGCGAGCATAGGCTCAATGCGCGGGCATTCCGCGAACATTCGCGAGTATTGGGCTAGTTTTTGGTGTTTAATGTGTTTTAAGCTCTGAATCCAGTTTTAATTGTTATTTCTTGATCTAATAACATTAAATGAACATGAACAAGCCTTGATTGAGTTTCCGATGCGTTTAGTTCCGACACCGAATGTACTCTTCAAGGGAGTTGAAGTTCGGGACCGTCAGAAGGGC
This sequence comes from Gentiana macrophylla, assembly GCA_026214975.1. NCBI lineage: Eukaryota > Viridiplantae > Streptophyta > Magnoliopsida > Gentianales > Gentianaceae > Gentiana > Gentiana macrophylla. The sequence goes on along the minus strand of CM047809.1, from coordinate 93,391,029 downwards.
ATGATAGGCTTGTGCTTTGATGAATTAGTATTCATCAATGTACGTGTATGTTCTAGGCCTTGTCCTTGTCTAGTGGTCTAGGAAAAAGAGTAGTAGATGTGAGGGAGCTTACTTGAAAATACTTAGGTGGCTAGTTAACAACATTATAACAAACGTACTTGTGTAGTTAAAAGAATAAATAACATGTCATTCTTGGTAATGCACTGCCTATATCGCAATGTGTGGGCGGTCAGATAAAGTTAATAACTCTGCTGGCCTCTAAATGGCTGAATGGCAGGGGGACTTCGCCGAACGCGTGCACTATCGGAGTCTACTAAAATTGACTTCCGTGGTTATTGGTGTGATCCACCAATATGTTGCATCCAGATACTTCGTAGTGAGTGAACACCATGCGTAGTGCCCTTGAATGCGGTTGTAACAGAGATAAGCTAAGCTAGAAACAGTTAGTCACGACATGTTGATGAGCATGAAGTGAACCCTAGAATTGAGTCGGTCTCACAAAGATAACTTAATAATAATAAAGTAAGCCTTTCGTTATAAACTCTAATTATACTTTAGGTTCTCACTCTTGCTAAGTACTTTGTACTTACCTCCTTTGCATTTGTTTTGTATGCATTATGGGGTGGAAAGACGAACAAGTTATCCTTGAGCTCGTTGAGGAGTTCGATGATGATATGTGACGGAGATGCTTGATGACGTCTTTTCTTTTTGTTTTAGTTTATGAACCTTGTACTAGATTATGATGTAGTTTCTTTAAAGAACCTGTTGTACTTTCTTTTGAGATCTTGGTAACACAAGTGTTGTATCTTTTCTTTTGGAACATCGTACGTTGTAAGTTTTATATCGTCGTTGTAAGTTTTTCCTTTCTACCCTTAGTCGGTTTGTATTCCAATCTTAGTAGCATTTACAATGTTTTGCCGAGTCTTTTTAGCTTCCGTTTGTTAAACTCGATACGACGATGTTGAGGCTAGGGTATAATATTAAATTTATTTAATGCTATACGCGCCAATGTTCCTTTACAGATAAGGACTCGGTATCCGGGAGCGGGGCGTTACAAAAAAACACTAATAATACACATTGTAACGCCCTTGTCTTATATACCGAGTCCTTATCCGGACATGGAACGTCCAACATGTTAAGTCTAGTGAAAACCATAAACCCTACGTAAACTTTACATCATATTAGTAATTGACGAGAAATGCGGAAGACAAACAACCAAAAGACTCGAGAAATTGACCGAGGGGGTCTCACAACACAACAACCAGAAATAACTGTTATCAAACTATATCATAAATAACTGAAATTAATACTAGAATCCCATCCAACAATCTTGTTTGAAAAGAAATAACAACATTAACCAATGGCACAATGCCTTATTTAAATGAACTACTAAAACATGAAACTAAAGCAAAAACTCCAAAAGCTCCACTCCTAAGCCCGATCTTCGAGCTCTTCCTTAGAATCATCAACCAACTACACATCTTCTTATTCCAATAGAGGAGTAAGCTCATGCGTAAGCTCAATAAGGAGAAAAAAGATCAAAAATGAAATTCATGGTTGTCATAAGCCGGGAGACACGGTATGAATCTACTAAATACAAATTTTAAACTGTTTAAAAGCACAACTTGGAATCTTTAGGAACGACTATTAAAACATAACTTGAAACGAAAAGGAAAGCCACTTGAAAGCCACGTTTGACAATGCATAAGAAAACATGACCCGTTCACTACTTTGGTTCCTCTAACACGTACTTGTTCAACTACATTAAATATTTACTTACTCAACATAGACATATTCTTAACTTGTCATGTCACATGTCTTGTCTTTTCATAGATATATTCATTACGTGGCACCAAGATACCTAACTAAGGGACACGGTGTACAACACGGCTAATACAATTAACACACCTCCAATCGTGGGACTTTGGGGACCTCCGTTTCCGAATGACATGGATTAGCATAGTTAGTCATACCTCCGACATAGGACTTAGGGACCCATGATACCCTTTTCGGTACATTACCAATAACCGTTACCTTGCCAAGCATGATGGAGCAAAACACATAAGCACGTTGGAGCACATATAAGGCACATAAGTTCATGTCTAACCTATAAGAACATATAAAAACCATAACACCAAACTACCATCCTATCTCCACTATTAACATGAAAACAGAGCCTAAAAACGTAGCTAGGACATAAAAACAACTTCATGGACACCTTGCTGTTAACATGGACTGCCAGAACTTAAGTCTGCAGACTAGTCCATAGGCTGTCCTGAGAGGAGGCCAGGGACACCGGCCTAGGTTTCAGCATCAGACTCAGATTATGTGCCTAGGACGTTCAGAATCTAAATTTGGGATCAGTCCGCACGTTTTCCCGGGTGAAGGCCGGGGGCAGCGGCTCATGCTTTAGTCAAGATTTGGTTTCTGGACACTGGACACATAAAAGCTAACTTTGGGACTCAGTCCATGCGGTTTCCCGGCTGAAAGGTCGGGAAAACGGCCAAGTACTTAGATCCAGAGTCCGTTTCGTGGATTACAAGTACCCGGAAGATATGCAACACATAATTATGTTCGATTTCGTGCAATTATGACATGAAAACGATAACAAGAACACTTAAAAGCATAATCTTGAAAACAAAGATGGAATCTTTTTTTAAGAAGAACTCCTTACCTCGTAAACATAATGAAATTGAAGCCAAGCGATGAACAAACTACGATCAACCTTTGCAAATCTACGAACGAATGGTAAAACCCTAGCGTGAGTACTACGAATTCCGATATAACTTAATTAGAACTCCGAATTAGACCGGGAATTATGGTGATTACCTTCTTGAGACGAAAAACAAATATAGAACCGCTCTTGAACCCGAAACCGCCCTGTATTCAGCACGTTGATCTGCAGAAACTCAGAAAACTCGGCCAATGGATCCAGACGCCAACACTTGCGGCCGGGGCAAAGTTCTTGGACTCGAAAACACGAATTCTGAAAAGTCTAGGGTTGTCTGATGTCATATTTATTGCATTATTCAACATAGTTCGTTTTCCAAAACTAGGAAAAGAAAACTTAAAATAAACGGGAAAAAGGAAAATGAATTTCAGAAGGACTAAAATATATACCCTTATTAAGAGGTTTACACATATACATATATAATTTGAGATATAAAAACACATAGAAAATGATTTGAATAATTAAATTAAATATGAAATAAGTATAAACAAATAAATTATTATATACTTAAACCTCTAGAAAATGGAATAGTTGGCAGCAGAGAGGAGTCTCATACTCTTGAGTTTTCTGTGTGGACCATGAATGACATCACGGCCAAGGAAAGGTTTGACATCAAGGAAAGATGTTAAAAAAAATAAAAATGAGAATAGTATATATAATAATTATCTTAATAAGCACTCTAAAGTTGTTTCCCAACTACACCGTTTGTTCCAAGGAAAAGACCATCTTTTATTTGAAGCTCACCTCCTCCTTATTATTTCTTTATATGTTATCTCTATCACCTAACCAAACCAATACATCATATTTCCCTCTCAATATATGTATCTATACGTATATATATATATATCACAACATTGCCTCATCTCAAGTACACGAACATCATATCATTCTAAAGCCATTAGGAGAGCAAAAGGCACTTAATTCAGAAATGGCTACCTTTTCGACTCTCCATTTGTTAATTTGCATTGCTACTACATTGGTGGCTTTGTCTCTCTATCCTCAAACTGCAAACGCCTTAACAAGGCACTATGAGTTCAATGTATGCTTCGTTTTGTGTTATATACCCTCACAACCCCTCCTCCCCCCTCCTCTCTTTTTTGTTTTTCAAGAATCAGGGGCGGGAGATTTGCACTCAAGGCCTTTTGTGCTTGAGACTTCGATATTTACCATCGTGATGAGGCACGGTCATATACTAATTAATGATTGTTTACTTTCTTGAACTATTAGCCATGTGGTATAGAATACTCTATCTACTTGTTACTTGTAACAAGGAATTATATATATAGTCGATCTCTAGCTCGAGCACCATTGTAAAAATTTGTGTAGTCATATTCTTTTCTTTTTTTTCTTTTTTTTTTTTTAAATTAATTGTTTGAATGCCTCGCAGATTACTATGCAAAAAGTCACTCGATTATGCCACACGAAAAACATTGTTACCGTGAATGGGAAATTCCCGGGACCTCGTATTGTTGCTAGAGAGGGTGATCGTCTGCTTATCAAAGTCAATAATCATGTCCCCAACAACGTTAGCATCCACTGGTAACTTCTAAACTAATCACCTTAAAACAATATATATTTGAATAAGTATGAGATTATATTAGTATTTTGATGAAAGATCGATTACAATATATATTTTTTCCTTTTATACTATCAGGCATGGCATTCGGCAACTCCGAAGTGGTTGGGCAGATGGACCGGCTTATATAACACAATGTCCTATACAAACCGGACATAGCTATGTTTATAATTACACTATTGTCAATCAAAGAGGAACCCTCTTCTGGCATGCACATGTTTCATGGCTAAGATCTACTCTTTATGGCCCTCTCATTATTCTTCCCAAGCTTAACGTCCCTTATCCCTTTGAAAAACCTTACGAAGAAGTCCCTATTATCTTCGGTACGTAATTTTCTAACACGATACGATTGTCCCTTTTACATATATATACATATACCACTTATATCGATTCATATATGTTTCATTTATCGATTGATTAAGGACTTATTAGTGTGTAATGATGGATTATATACTTTTCGACAAATTGTAATTAACCTTGTAAAAATATGCAGGTGAGTGGTTCAATGCTGATCCCGAGGCAATAATCACCCAAGCATTGCAAACCGGTGGAGGTCCTAATGTATCTGACGCTTACACAATCAATGGACTTCCAGGACCTTTGTATAATTGTTCCGCAAAAGGTACGTAATTAACATTTTAAACATTTTTACACGTCCATTTTTGTTAAATTAATTATTATTAACAAATGTGTAATTAATAGTACAAAAATAATATCTTTTTTTTTTTTTTTTTCATGTAATGGACAGATACGTATAAGTTGAAAGTGAAAACAGGAAAGACGTATCTTCTACGAATAATCAACGCTGCACTAAATGACGAGTTATTCTTCAGTATAGCAAATCACACGCTTAAAGTCGTGGAAGCCGATGCGATTTATGTAAAACCTTTTGAAACAGACACGATTTTATTAACACCTGGCCAAACAACCAATGTTCTTCTCAAGACGAAAACGTACTTCCCCGGAGCAACATTTCTAATGGAAGCACGACCATATGCCACCGGACTTGGTACCTTCGATAACACCACCGTCGCCGGAATTCTCGAATACGAATCCCCATTATTTCGGATGAAAAAGCTTCCTCTTTTTAAACCAAGTTTACCGGCGTTGAACGACACCGCATTCGCCACTAGCTTTTCAAAGAAATTAAGAAGTTTAGCCAGCCCACAGTTTCCGGCGAACGTTCCTCAAAGTATCGATAAACGGTTGTATTTCACGGTGGGGCTCGGAACAAACCCTTGTGATCAAATCAACGGCGGCTGCCAAGGTCCGAACGGAACAAAGTTTGCTGCATCGGTTAACAATGTATCTTTTATCCAGCCGACCACGGCCCTCCTCCAAGCACATTATACAGGGGCGGGGCTCCGTAAGAAGATTTATAAACCGGATTTTCCGTACAGCCCATTGCGGTGGTTCAATTTCACCGGAAATCCACCGAACAATACCATGGTGGGAAATGATACTAAAGTAATGGTTTTGAAATACAATACGAGTGTGGAGTTAGTGATGCAGGATACAAGCATTCTTGGAGCAGAGAGCCACCCACTACATCTCCATGGATTCAATTTCTTTGTTGTTGGTCAAGGATTTGGAGTTTATGATCATAAAAAAGATCCCAAAAAGTTCAATTTGGTGGATCCCATTGAAAGAAATACTGTTGGCGTTCCTTCTGGTGGATGGGTTGCTATTCGCTTTTTGGCTGATAATCCAGGTTTCAATTTTCTACTTTATTCATCAAATCTACTAAATCAAGGGCTGTTATTCGCATACACCAAACCAGAACGATTTTTTTGAGTCGATTCTTGACTTTGAAAACGTTGATTCTTATGATCAACTTTCAGAAAGTTGAATTTTTTGACTTATTTGACATTCACAAAATCGATTTTTAAATTAAGAATCAACTTTGAAAGCCGTTCTGATGTGACAGTGGCGGACTCGGAATTTTTTCATGTGGGAGCCAAATTATTCTTGACTTTCAAAACGTTGATTCTTCCGATCAACCTTCGGAAAGTCGATTGTTGACTCAATTGACCTTCACAAAATCGATTTTTGAATTAAGAATCGACTTTGAAAGCCGTTCTGGTGTGGACAGCTGGAACGGTGACGGTAATGCAAATAAAGGCACCATAAATCAATTAAAAAGATAATAAATATAAAAAGATGATGGTTTTGTGGAATAAAATTAGTTAATAATAATCTTGATGGTGTATGTATTGGGCAGGTGTTTGGTTCATGCATTGTCATTTGGAAGTTCATACAAGCTGGGGATTGAAGATGGCATGGCTAGTATTGGATGGAAAGCTACCGAATCAGAAGCTCCTTCCACCGCCGTCCGATCTTCCCAAATGCTGATCTTTGCTTTTCATTTATTTATTATTTTTTTCGGAATTTTGAGTCAAATTATTATTGTCTTGTCAATTTTTTATTCTTTGTTGATCTGCCAATTTCTATCCTTTTGCTTGCTCACTACTGTAATTTGGAGTTGGCTTCGAGTTGTTTTGTTTCTGTGTAGTAGTAATTTGAAATCTCCTTTTGTAAGTGTAAGAATGTAATAAATTCCGAAATTGAATAATTTATAAATGTTTGATTGTCTCTTTGCTTCGTTACATGTTACATAATAAACGTTTCGTTTACATTGATCATATTATTTTTCATTTGAACATATGATAAATTTTATAATACAACCGTTGTAACAAGGTTGTACTAAGTGGCATTCATTACAACCATTCATTTCTAACCTCTCACACACGATAAAAATATATTATGTGAAAGAGAGTAAAAATGAGAGGCTACAATGTATCTTAAACTGATACAACCTTCTTACAAATGAATGCAGATTATAAAGTTTCTCTCGGAAATGTTCATCTTCTACATATTAAATTAAAGAGTGAGTTACAAAGCTCTGTAAGAAAAATAACATCAAAGGGAACTAAACCACTTAATGAAGTCATAACAGTGTTCCATATTCTCTTTAGAGGTATAAAGTGCACAAGTTTAACTACAAAATAATTTGTTTTTAGAACTTTTTTTAACAACTTTTAACTAGATCAAACTTATCAGATTAAGTGCATCGGAATAAAGTCCTTTTAATCTAGTGTTTTCAATGTGTGTTTGTTGAATGTGTTCTAAGCTGAAATGTAAGTGCAGAAAATAAAGTGCAAAATTTAAAAACACAAAGTTTATAGTGGTTCAGAGTGGTGTAATCTCTTAATTCACTCTTCTTCTGTGATAATGGAGGAATTCACTATTGTTCTTTATACCGTTACAACAGTGAGGATAGTCATTAACAAAACTGTGTTGCTTCACTATCTGAGCTACCAGTTCTTCACAATTCTTCTCAGCTGCTTACCGATGAACTGTGATGTTCCATTGAAGTAATCTTCAGCTGCTATCACAAACTCAGCTCCTTCACAACTTCACTGTTCATCTGACTTATTCCTTGACAACCTTCAGTTGCTTTATTGATTATCTGTCCTTGATTGCCTCAACAGATTCACAGATTAACTCCTTGTTGATGAATCAAGTTGGAGTGAGAGCGATGAATCAAGAATGCTTTAGGTTTGATTAACTCCTCGACGAGCCATTGCCGCCTTCATCACCAGATCCGTATCCACGCGCCACAACATCACTCTCGATGCAGATTCGATGACATCCGAAAAGCATAAGGGCTAGGTGGATTAATTATCCTTTAAACTCGAAGTCGGGCCGAGATGAGCGAGCATGTTCGACCTCGACACCTTGCCCCTTTTCCCCTCAAAATAAAAAGAAGCGACCTAAAAGCTACAGGATGCATCTGAGAATGAATCGGGAAACAACAGAATGAAGAAGCAAGGCCAAGTTCTAAAAGATGGTGCCTAGCTTTTATGAGATCAACACGGAAAATGATACATGACAACGATGATAACAAACATTTAAGTGACAATAAATGGAGAAGAACTTTGAGGGTTACCTGAAAATCTGAGGAAAGTGTGGATTTTTGCTCAGAGAAACGGCCGGTATCTTCAAAAGCTGCCGGAATCCACCAGAGGTTGGTCAAAAATCTCAGTGAAACCACCGTCACTCTCTTACTTCTCACGGGAAAATGCATGGAACACGCCGGAAACCTCTCACCTTTGCCGGAGTTTTTTCCTAGAAAGGAAACAGTTTTTGCAAAAGTGTGGAAGTGAGGGTGGAGACCTCCTTATATAGGCAAGTGATAAGGCGGGAAAGTGAACCGTCGCGTCCGAAATATCAAAATTCAAATGCAATTATGAAGCGCACGGTTACCAAAGCGTCACCAACCTATCAGAAATTGTCACCCATCATATCAACCGTCACATCCATTACGAATTCGAGGTTACGCCTCCATTAACTGCTATAGCCACCTTAGCCGATCACGACCTCAAGTCTATCCGCTCCATAGCACAACACTTCACACCAAATCTTACGGATTTGATCTTAAACCCAATGATACCAGGATTGGCATCAAGCTCCTCTGGTGGAAATTACCGGGCCCCGGTACCTTCAGTCGCCGACAACTCTACTCACTACCTCACTCCCATTGAGAAAACAGACGAGACACGGAGTAGGGGGCCATTGATATGCCAAAACCTCAAATGGTCCTACAAACCAAGAATCCGCCCCGAACAGAGGTCTTGCCATGACAGTCGAACGGCTTCACCCTCAATCCGCTTACTGCCAAGCCGAAAATTGTTGAAATAGTGTCCTAAACCCAATCGGGTTGGACCGGATCCGACCGGGTCGGGTCATTTGTACTATTTCTTTATGTTTATACATATGTTAAATGGCTTTTCTATTATCATATATTCTGTTTATCTATATGAACCAATTTGTGATTGTATAAATGATAACGTCCCTAGTTTCAAACTGTGAGAGACACTTAAATGGGACATTGATAGTACGATTAGACTAGCACGTATTAGATGTCTTCTATCGTATTGGAGATAAGGATAGATATCGTCTATCAATGTACGTGGACGTGTATTACAGAATGCGTACGTTAGACTGACCCACTTACTTTATTAAATGTCGCACTATGTGGCGGTTGTGTAATTATCTTGAGACCGGAGTCTTCATGACATCACGGTGTGGATTGTCATACTTTGACACTATTGAGGTTTCCCCTAGCCATGGGGCGATCATGCGGTAGTGATTGAGTGTGATACTGAAGAATGCGTAGGATTCATGTTGTTTGTCTAGAAATCGCGTATCTTGTGAATATGAGTAAATATCCGGAAGGCCTTCTTATAAGAAATGTCTTACTTTTGTGAATCTTTGCAAAGTGGAAGAAAATTAGTTACTTCGAGAGAGCATGATATCCAGATTATAATATACGGTCGTTGATGTTTGACACTCGATGTACGACCGTATGGATATTATAACAACGATAAGATTCTATTTACATGGTAACTGGTTCACATGAAAGGTAGTAGTCATTGCATTTGACTTTTCCGATAATTGGGGGTCACGGTGTGTTGCTAGACGCTATTCCGATATCGTTAGGTATGAAGGGCATTTTTGTAATTTGCACTTTATGTGTACGACCAACATATTTGGAAGCTTATCGGGTCACACACATAAGAACATCTGGCCGGATTAAAATGCGATTATAGTGATAACCAAATAAGGAAGGTTTTATCTCGACTATAAAGTGTTATGGTGAATAAATTAATATGGTGATATTTATTTATTATGAATAAATTAAATACAATATATTACTTATATTGATTAATTAAATATACATATAATGTATATGTATGTGGCGCATGTGTGTGTATATTGATACAATTAATTAATCATAGCATTATATTAATTAAGAATATCCCGAAAGCCAATAAAAGCCTGTATGGGGCGTAGGTTATATGTGTATAAGATATACTTGGATTGTGCAATTTAACTAATAGTATTACCATATATTAATATTAGATATTAATGTGTATAGATTTGCACACATGTGTAAATTGATTTATGGTAATATAATCAAGATATATTCAATATAAGATATTGTCAATATATATCTTGAAAAAAAAATTAATATAAGATATTAATGAGATAAATCTAGAATATCTATTTTCCTTATTTTACTAGTAAAAGGTTTTCTTCTTCTCTACTCTACATTGGGGAACCACCTTCATTATAAATAGGAGGTGAGTGTCAAGCTCTTTTGTACATCACAATTCCAAGAGATTAATAGTTCTTGTGAAAAATAAGTGAGCTTCCTAGAGTGAGTTTTGAGAGAGAGAAAATATTGGTCTAGCAATCGATTTTTTCTGGTAGCAGTCCATGATGGGATTCCGACGGGGTGTTCGTGTGGATCACGGGTAGAGGCCGAACACTTGGGCGGCTCCGTGCATAAACTGCAACTGTAGACAAAGCGTCGATCAGTTTGATCAACCAAGGTATTCTCTAATCTACTTCTTTGATGCTTGTTGTTTAAACGAAGTCGATCCTGTTTAAAAAGTGTTAAAAGCACTAACGAGAAGCTTGCAGTTTAAGAAAGATAAAATGGAAGCAATGCAAACAAAAAGTATGGAGGAAATTGATAAAACACATAAAGAAAGAGAACACGGTTATTTAACGTGGTTTCCGGTGTTGTGCCGACTACTCTACGGACAAAAAATGAGATATTTTACTATGCACAAAGTTACAAGATATTTCTCACAAATTGAAAGACACGTTCATGAAAGACACACGTTGCATTGATTACAACATTGGTATTTATAGGCACAAATCCCTAACCTTAACCGCCATAAGATCTTTGTCGGAATTGTAATAAATACCCCAGATGTGGACCACAGCTCCAGCTGTTATCCACCAGATGAAACTCAGCTCAAAACTGACTTTCCCAGACATGTAACCAACTGCCTAGATGTAAAACTCAATTATACTGAGCAAAACTCAGCAGACCAAACCTGACTACAGAAGAAACTCAGTTTCACTTCATCAAACTGACTTTCACAGAACTGAATATACTTAATTGAACTGACCATCATTCTCAGTCTCAGTTTCTCAGATTAGTTCCACCAGTTTATTCATCAGTTTAGAGATCAAGTCACCAAAACTGACAAATCTCCACCTTGACTTGAACCGTCATTCACAGTAATCAGATTACATAATCAGATGTACTTGACCAGATGCATTCGTCAATGCCAGGATGTCTGATGCACTGCACTTCTCCACAGAATCCATTCAAGCCGATCCGCCTCGGTGAGTATCCGATTTCAGTTTATAAGCAAGTCCAGACACAACTGAAACTTGCTCTGTTGAACTGGTTTAGTGAACATATCAGCATGATTATCCTTGGTGCTGATCTTCTTCATTACAACCCTCTTCTCATTTCTCAGAAAATGATACCTCACATCAATAGTCTTGGTTCTCTCATGATGAACCTGATCCTTAGCTAGACAAATTGCACTCAAACTGTCACAATAAATCTCAACTTGATCCTGATGTAGCCACAAATCACTGACTAGTCCCTTCAACCAGATACCCTATTTGGCTGCATAGTAAGAGCCATATACTCAGCTTCAGTAGTTGATAAAGCCACTGTTGCCTGAAGAGTTTCTTTCCAGCTGACAACTGAATTCCATAATGTGAAAACATAACCAGTCATTGATTTTCTACTGTCTGCATCACCTGCATAATCAGCATCACAGTATCCTGTGATCAGTTCTTGAGTATCACCTTCATAAATGAGACCAACATCTGTTGTACCTATAAGGTAGCTGATCATTCTTTACACAGCTTTCCAGTGTCCTTTCCAGGTTGAGTGATGACGCTTAAAATAGTCTATCCTACGGCATCAACATTCCTTCCATTATGAGCTAAAAGTAGTTGTTTCAACCTATAATTATGAACCATTTGAGTTGAATATCATATGTCGGGTTCGTGAGTCGAGTGATTTGAATTTAACGTTTATTTTCCATTATTCGATATTATTTCATGCGTTATTTGATTATTTTTAGGAAACGAGATATTGGGCTGAGCATTGTGGAGAATCTGGAGTGGAATGAACGAAAGGATTGGGCCTAGGGTATTCCAGAACCTTCCAAGCTAAGTCGGTAGAAAGAAAAAGACGAAAGTACCCCCGGTAAATCGGGAGCTGCCTCCGACTTACCGGGAGTCCAGAATCTCCTGAAACGCGTTTTCTTGGATGAGGAGTAGATCTAGGTGTTTCTTAGTCGGTTTATGTAGCTATAAATAAGAGGCATCGCCCTAGAATTTAGTGTAACAGTGTACCTCAAAACATACACGTATTATACGTGTATAAACAAAAACACTCTTTTATATTTATTTTATTTTGTAGTTTTTCTAGCAAACTTTTGTATTTATGTTTTTAATTCTCGATAAGTAAAACCAAATTATGACTGTTACATTTTGAGAAAAGTTCTCAAGTAAGGTTAAGTAATTTTAATCCTTTTATAAGCAATGACACGAGGAATCCCGTTATAGTAGTTGGAGACAAGAAGACTACATATTTGATGGAGTACTCCGAGGCTTTAATTATTAATGAACTCGGACGATCATGATATGATTAAATCATTTGAAATAAGTTTCAACGAATTAATCATAGATTGGATACCATCCAAGATGATCATTCTATCATACGATGACAATTAATTCAAATGTTGGATAAGAATAACCACGTCGAATTTTGGAAAGGTTGTTTTCAGAATTGTATGATTTAAGTATCGACTTAATTCTATCATTGCTTAAAGGTTAATTAAATAGTCAATGTTTTGAATACGATTCAAAAGGTTAAATAAACTATTTAATAAACATTAGATTTTCTTTATGAAAGGAAATTAAAGACATAGCTCTTGTGATCTTTCTTAAGTCTTATGAAGACTACACTAAGAAATATTCACAAGTGCTTAAAGGATTAAAGTTAGGGCATGTGCTTAAATAGAGAACTTATCGAAGTCTCTATTCGAGGCAAGTAAGTTGAGATAAATCTATCTAAGTTCAATTCAATTCTTAGATATATGATATCGTATGAGTATGATTAAATTAGAAAGATTAAATACGGAATGCAATAAGATTCGAAAAGTGAAGCAAATGTTGCGATATTTTCGGCATTGTATTCTGAATCTAGTAGACTGATAAGCAAACTAAATAAACGTTATTATGTTCTGGTTCTTATGAAGAACATACCTTCAGTTATCCATTAGGATTTAATAGACAAATTAAATTGTAAGGAATAAACGTTATTTCGATAAAGTTAAATAGTCATCAAGTCTAACATACTAGACTACAGTCACTATATAGTCGATATAGGTGATGAGATCTCAACCAAATATTAGTATGCCTGTTATCCTTGATATTTGTGGTTGTTCTAGACATAGTGTCTCTGAAAGAGAAGCGTGTAATCAAACGTCATTCTGATGATGCTGAACCATGTGATTATGAATCATATGGGTAACACATATCATATCTAAAGATGATTAAAATACCCTTTTAAGAAAAGGTTATAAATTCTAGAAAAATTGTCTAAATCCTAAACATACCGATGTTTGTTGGATTATGACAATTAATGGCACAAATAATTGTTTGTTAATCTCTATGACTATTTTTAGAAGTAGTTGAATGTACTTATTGAAGTACAACAATTCGGAAAGCCTGAAAAGTTTGAGCTAGTACGAATATGAGATTGATGAGCTACTTAGGAATAAATCTCCAATTGGATTGAAGCAATTAATAACTGGAGGGTGTTTCAGAAGTCGTCTGATAAGGAATCAGCTTCTCCCTTGAAAAATACCATTTTTGAGATACACAATTAGATTGTGTTCCTAAAATAGAAACAACACTTTATATGATAAAGGTGTGACGCAAGCCATACGAAGTATCCCTTACCCGTTTCGGGATGGTGCCCTTATACTTAACCGAGTTCCTAAGAATAAAGGTTGAACAAATTCCATATTAGATATGAAATGGGATAATGTCGAATCTATCTTAACCGATAATTTGAAGTTGTCATAGGCAAAGTCATAAAGGCTTGGAGCCTAGTACGACATATGCAACTTTGTGGAATATCTTAGCAAGTACACTAAATAATGTTTACTTGTCCTCGGAGCAAAATGTTTGTCTCCAAACATGCTGTCTTCTAGAGGAAGTGTTTCTTCCAAAAGAAACAATGGGAGTAAATTTAGATCTCAATGGTAGTTTGAGAACCACAAGGAGATATTCAACCATAGGAACGTGAGCAGACGCCACATAGTGATGAGGTGTGTAGAACCTTTGCCAAAGTGCACAAAAAAGTTCTGTAAGTCTATGGATAACCTCAACCCTGAAAAGGCTGCTGGTACTTGAAGAATGAATATCTCACAACTTATGAAGGAATGTTTGAAAGGCAAGATTGAGAGATATGGCCAGGAGCCAAATATCTGAATTAGATTCCATCAGTGACAACCAGGTTGTGAACCTAGTCTGTCTTACCTAGAGGGAATGTCCCTGAAAGGCTGACATGGATAGTAATATGATTTCCATAAGGTGACGGCTGAAGGATACGGGTTGTAAACCTTGTAATTATCTTTATGCCGCCAGCTGAGCCCAGTTCTATTCAGATTATGCTTGTTATAACTTCGTATCATGGCTATATGATAGTGTTGAAGATGTTGGGCAAATAGCTCGATGTTAATAGACGATAACATGATATGTGAGCCCACGGGATCTATTTATGGACTCAAACAAGTATCTCTAGACGATTTCTTTGTTTGATAATCAAAGGAGTTTGATTTAGTCAAAAGAATGGATATGCCCAATGTGCAAGATAGATAGTGGGAGTGTGTTACGATTTTTGAGTAAGGTATTAGATATCTCTCTCGGGAATTATCACCCCATATCACAGTCAATTAGTGTTTGGTAGTTCAAGGTATTTACGAAAGCACTTGGATTAGCAGTTCTTATTTTTGGAAATAAGAATCTATAGTGATAGATTTAACTGCTATTGGTTTATAGTTTACCTATATAGATGTGATGCTAAAAGAGTTTAACATAGATCACGACAGGAGATACTGCTAGACGGTGTTCTCAAGATCTATTTATGTTAGGATGTTGGTCCTAAAGATAAGGTGAAATATGATCCTTATGAAATGTTTCTTTTGCTACTGCGATAGGAACCATCATAAAAGTAATGTCGGATGTTCATAGTCCATGAATAGTCATGAGGAAGTATGAAAGTAAATCTGGGAAATGTCTAGAATATCCTTAAACAAGTTAAGGAAGAGTTCCTAGTTTATTGAAACTTGGAATTAAATAAATGTAGATATAAAGACGTATATCCTTAGTCTTATGAAGGCTAGTGGGAGCTACAATATGGGTTTGCAGTCACTCTGATTAAGAGATACAGTGAGCTGGAAATGTTCTTGGCTATGGGTCACTGTAAATTCTACAACTTAACCAAAACACAGTAGTGCCTTAGAGGCGCAGCAAGAGCAGTACATGGATCTAAGAAGGTTCATTCCTGAACCTTGTACGGTTCTTCCACCTTTTTTATATAGCTGATATAGTAAGTGGATTCATTCCTTAAAGTAAGAACCAGGGTCTCGTCGGAGATTCATGTGTGTGTTGAGGTGGTTCCTTTGACTTGATCATTTGGAGCATGGTATGAAGATAGTCTGAGTCCCCACGGATATCGATCCATTCACGGCTAAGGCTGGTTGCGAGTATTGCATGAGATTCAAGTATTTCAACTTGGTCTTGTGTGTGTGAGTGATTGGTTTTAGGCCAAGTGAGAGATTGTTGAAATAGTGCCCTAAACCCAATCGGGTTGGACCGGATCCGACCGGGTCAGATCATTTCTACTATTTCTTTATGTTTATGCATCTATTAAATGGATTTTATTATGTCATATATATGTTCGTTTAAAGAACCAATTATGAATTGTTATATGATAATGTCCTTAGTATTAAACTAGGATAGAGAAACAATGATAGGCGATTATGGTTGATGAGATCTCTAATCACTTTAATAAGTTTGATACTTAAATGTCTCTAGGCTGATGTACTATTAAACAGGGCATTGATAGTATGAACAGGCTAGCACGTATTAGATGTCTTCTGTCTTTAAGGGCATAGGTAGATCTCGTCTATCAAAGTGTGGAGACACTTGGACTGTACGTGAGCGTGTATTAGAGAATGCGTACATTAGACTGGCCCACTTACACTGTTAAGTGTCACACTATGTGACAGTTGTGTAATTATCCTTAGCACCGGAGTCTACATGGCATCACGGTGTGGATTGTCATGCTTTGACACTATTGAGGTTTCCCTAGCCATGGGGAGATCATACGGTAGTGATTTAGTGTGATACTGAAGCATGCGGAGTATACATGTTTGGTCGTCTGGGAATCGTGTACCCTATCAGTAGGGGTGAATATCCGAAAGGGCCTTCTTATTAGGAATGTCTTACTCTCGTGAATCTTTGCAAAGTGGAAGTAAATGAGTTACTTCGAGAGAGCATGATATCCAGATTATAAGATACGGTTGCTGATGTTTGACACTCGACGAACGACCGTATGAATATTATTACAGCGATAGGATTCTATTTACACAGTAACTGTTTCACATGAAAGGTAGTAGTCATTGCATTTGACTCTTCCGATGATTGGGGGTCACGGTGTGTTGCTAGACGCTATCCCGTAATCGTTAGGTATGAAGGGCATTTTTGTAATTTGCACTTTGTGCCTACGGCCAACATATTCGGAAGCCTATCGGGTCACACACATAAGAACATCTAGCTGGATTAAAATACGGTTATAATGATAACCAAATAAGAAAGTTTTATCTCATGACTATAAAGGTTATAGTGGTAAATTAATATCAGTTAGAAGTTAGTTACAAACGGTTACTACAAACTATAACTGAATAAATGGCCTCTACATTACAAGATACTAGGATCGCTTGATGGTGTTGTCCTCAGATCGTCAAATAGGTGCATCTGGCCGATTGTACTCAACATTCCCTTCACCTCTATCTCTGTGTAACCCCTCCAGTGAGAGTAGTACATGAATAGCTTGTAGTCAGCGTTCCCTTCAGCCACTTGAACTCTAGAAGATCTTTGAAATTCCTAATTTGTCTAGTAGATAGGAGAAAATAGTTGCATCCAAGGCCTTGGTGAGAATGTCCGCTATTTGTTCTTTAGTGTTGACTGGAAGCAGTTTGACAAGTACAGATTTGACTTTGTCTCTTACAACATGACAGTCAATCTCTGTGTGTTTGGTTCTTTCATGGATACAGGATTATGGGCAATGTGCAAGGCACTAGCATTATCACAAAATAAGACAGTAGGCAGTTGAATTGGAATTTTCAGATCTTGAAAAATGTAAATGAGCCATTGAATTCCACAAACTGTATTTGCCATAGCCCTATATCCAGCCTCTGAAGAACTTCTTGCTATAGTAGTTGTTTTCTTTGCCTTCCAAGAGATTGGTGCATCTCCTAGGAATATCATGTAGCCTGATATTGATCTTCTTGTTTCAGGACAACCAGCCCAATCACTGTCTATAAATCATTTGAGTACAAGATCATTGTTTGCTGGAAATAAGATTCCTTGACCAGGGTTGGCTTTCAAATACCTCAGCAGTTTGTGTGCTGCCTTCATATAATTTTCAGTAGGTGTGTCTAGAAATTGACTCAGTTGCTGAACTGCAAAGGCAATATCTGGTCTTGTAAAAGTGAGATAGATAAGTTTGCCTACTAATGATCTGTAAGCAGTTTTATCTTCCAAAAGAGGTGAATCACCATGCTGTAAAGTTTTCCTGGACTCCATTGGTGTCTTAGCGGGTTTCGCTCCCAAAAATTCATATTCTTCTAGGAGATTAAGAGTGTATTTTCTTTGAGAAATTGATATGCCTGCTAGTGTCCTAGCAGTTTCAATGCCTAGGAAATATCTCAATATTCCAAGATCCTTAATAGTGGTGTAGGGCATCATTGACTTGCTGAATTAACTTCTCATTGGGGCTTGCTGCTATGATGTCATCAACAAAGACCAGCAAAGCAATAAAGGACTACCCTGACCCTTTTGTGAATAAACTGTGGTCATTTTTGGATTGAATGAATCCTTGAGCCTCCAAGGATTCGGTCAACTTGCAATTCCATTGTCTGCTGGCTTGCTTGAGGTCATACAATGACTTAGTAAGTCTGCAAACTTGATTTGGTTTAGTTGCTGTGCAACCTGGGGGTAACTGCAAGTATACTTCTTCACGTAAATATCCATGTAGAAAGGCAGTGTTGACATCCATCTGATGTAGATGCCAATTATTGGCTGTTGATGCTGCAAGTAAGGCTCTAACTGTAGTGATCTTGACAATAGGTGTGAAAGTTTCTTGATAATCAATACCATATGTTTGAGTGTAGCCTTTTGCTACTAGTCTAGCTTTATATCTCTCTACTGAACCATCAGGGTTGTATTTGATTATGTACACCCATTTGCTCCCAATGGGTTTTTTGCCTGGGGGCAGATCAATGATTTCCCATGTATGAGTCTTTTGTAGAGTTTGAGTCTATTTTTGCATTGCTTCCTTCCATTCATAATGCTTGATAGCTTGATTGTAAGTCTTAGGCTCTTTAACAACATCAATAGCATTGATGAATCTGGCATAGTCTGCTGATAGGTTGTCCATGTTTATGACCTCACTCAGCAGGTATGGGGTTTGCTGAACAGTGTGCGCACCTCCTTGATAAAAGGTTGGTGATTTCCTTATTCTTGTGGACCTTTTTAATTGTGTGGCTTCAGGTGTCTGATTATTTGGTGCATGCTATTCATTAGATGCCTCAGCTGCAGCTGATCCTATGTCTGGATGGTCTGCTGAGTCATTCAATAGATCATCAAAACTGTCCATTATTGGTAAAGGAACGAGCATGTCAGCAAGATGTCTAGCCTTTCCTAATACCTGTTGAAATAGTGGAAAATAAGTCTCATCGAACTGAGTATTTCTAGCAACAAAGATGTCTTTGTTGGCAATATCTAAAAGAATAGCACCATTGGACGTATTTGAATTCCCATGATAGACACAAGTCCTACATCTTGAGTCAAATTTTTTTCTGTCTCTATTTGAAGTGTGCAAGAAAAACTAAGCAACCAAAACCTTAAACTGAGAATAGTCGGTTTAGTGCCATAAAGCACCTCGTGGAGTGCTTTCTTTTGTGATGGTGTAGGAGTAGCATTAATTAATTTTACAGAATGTAAAAGACAGAAACCCCAATATTCAATGGGTAAATTACTCTGGAACCTCAGTCCCCTAGAACATTCAGTAATGCTGATGTTTCCTTTCAACAATATCATTCTGTTCAGGCGTGCTGACACGGGATGTCTGGTGTATGATGCCCTGTTGAGCATAAAAATCAGTGAGCTGGAACTCAGCTCCATTATCAGACTTGATAACTTTGTGAAACTGAGTAGATACAAATTTAACAAAAGATTTAACAAGGTCAGAAGCTTCAGATTTATGCCTCATAAGAAAAGTCCAAGTAAATCTAGAGAAGTCTTCTACAATAGTTAAGAAATATTGTTGTCCATTGACAGTATGTTGTCTTAAGGGAACCCAAATATCAATGTGGACAAGATCAAATATAGTATTCACAACAGTAGTGCTCAAAGGAAAAGGATTTTTCTTCAGATTTTCCATAGGACAAACATAACAAAGATCATGATTACAAAACTTGACATCAGCAGACTATGTACTAATGACTTGCATTCTCTTATCTGGCAAGTGTCATAGTATGTAATGCCATAAAAGAACATCATCTAATCTATCAGACAATGTGTGATTTTCTACAACATTGACAACATAGAGTCTTATTGGTTGATCCATGACATAGAGTCCTTTGTGTAAATCAGTTGAACCAATCAATTTCTTGTTCTTGTCCTGTAAAACACACTTGTTAGCAGAAAAAACAGCTGCACCTTTTGTATGATTGATAAAAGCAGGTAAAGAAAAAAGGTTATATTTAAAACTAGGAATGCAAAACACATCATGTAGGACCAGCTGAGGGTTTACCCTTACTTGTCCTATGTGTGTGACAGAAACATTATTTCCATTAGGTAATTGATGACGCTTAAAATAGTCTATCC
Source organism: Gentiana macrophylla (assembly GCA_026214975.1). Lineage (NCBI taxonomy): Eukaryota > Viridiplantae > Streptophyta > Magnoliopsida > Gentianales > Gentianaceae > Gentiana > Gentiana macrophylla. Next base: position 93,370,651 of record CM047809.1, on the reverse strand, counting down.
TATGGCATCAACATTCTATTCATTATGAGCTAAAAATAGTTGTTTCGACCTATAAATATGAACCATTTAAAATGAATATCATATGTTGGGTTCGTGAGTCGAGTAATTTGCACTTAGCGTTTATTTTCCCTATTTCGATATTATTTTGTGCGTTATTTGATTATTTTCAGGATACGAAATATTGGGCTGAGCATCATGGACGAATCTGGAGTGGACTGAACAAAAGGATTGGGCCTAGGGTATTCCAGAAACTTCCAAGCTAAGTCAGCAGAGAGAAAAAGACAAAAATACCCTCGGTTTACCGAGAGCTGCCGCCGACTTACCGAGAGTCCAGAATCATCCGAAACGCATTTTCTTGGACGAAGAGTAGATCTAGGTGTTTCTAAGTCGGTTTATGTAGCTATAAATAAGAGGCTTCACCTCAGAACGCAATGTAACAATAGTACCACACAACTATTACAAGTATTATGCAATAAAAGTTCTTTGTTCTTTATTTTCTTTATTTATGAGTTCTGGTCGGAAAGACGACGGAGTCGCCGCCTAGGGAGAGATCCGAGGGAGATCTACGCTCGTCTTCGAGGGTATGATTTTTTTGTCTTTTCCAAGATGTAGATATGTCGTTGTTCTATTCGACTAGTATGTGCTAATTGTTTATTTATTTTAATTATGTAGTAGTTAGTTTATTTTACCCCATGTGTTATAGATATAATTCGTTGGTGAAGAAGTAATGAAATAGTGATTGCGTTCTTCAGATCTGTGATGGTCTATATCGCTAGATCTGAATACCTAGTAAATTACTAGTTCATGATAATCGGCGCCAGCTACGTTGATCTACAGATTTAATTTACTTGTTAGTAGCTTGATCAACTATTTGCATATCATCGTAAATTAGCATGAAGTACTGATAGTGAAGTGTTAATTAGGACCTTGTTTTGATGGACCCTAGGAACGTGCTAATCAGTGTCGATAGCTGCCTAGGAGGGTTAGCGGTATGAGTTAGCGCACAATACTGGCAACTCTAGTTCTTTATGTGTATGGGCTATTATGCACCAATTAAGGAGGGTAACTTGCGTATAGATTGTCTACTACCATGGTCGGAGTAGATAGGGTTAGGAGTTGTACCCGTAGCTGAACAATGAATTAAAATTCACCAATGGGGAGGACTATTGCATGTGTGGGGGGAATAACTAATTACTCAAAATTGAACAAATACATTAAAAACTCTTGGTTACATCCGTGTGAACTAGCGTAGTATTGTTAGTTTGTGGCACCAATTTTACTACTGTCTAGATTTTAGTTGGTCGTAGACTGTTAATTGTGACAAGCTCAATCTTGATAATTTGACGTTCTTACGAGTCTTTGAATGATCGACCTTGACTCGCCAGTACTCTACTACGATAGACCTAGTCCTATTGCTATTAAGTGCTTTGCACGCGATCAATAGTCCCATTTTTATACCAGATGAAGTTTTGTGATTGATTAATAGATATAATGATCCTACAATGTGATCTGTGGCACCAGAGTCCAAGATACATTATATGGATATTACTAAATTTAAATCACCTAGGTTGAGATAGATGGCATGCAAAATCGCATTACCAAGGTTGAGAAAGTTCAAGAAATCGAAGCAACCAACACCGAGGATGTAAACTATATAGGGAGGCAAGGAAATCCTTATGGGGGCGGATATCGCCTAGGTTCTCATGACCACCCTGGTTTTTGACTGAGTGACCCTACTGGGGATTTTTGACAAAGTGACTCTAACGGTGGAGTGAGACCAAGACAAACTGGTGGATTCATGCCTCAATTCAACATATCGGGTGGTTGGGAAGCAGCCATGGATAAAATGAGCTCAACTATGACCGATACGATCAATCAACTTTCTAAACTCATGACTGAGCTATATACAAACTTTACCACATATTGTTAGAAGAATGACACAAGACTGACCAATCAGGAAACCTTAGTGTAGAATTTGTCGCACAAAGTAGGGCAGATCGCCGAACAAGTGTCAGCCCGTCCTCCGGGAGGATTGCCAAGAAACACTGAGAAAAACCCGAAGGACGTGAATGCAATCATGACTAGAAGCGGAAAGGAACTGCCTGGACCAGTTATACCAACTACCCAGGAAGAATCAGAAAGCAGTCAGCAGCAGAACGCAGCAGAATCAAGAGAAAAAGAGGGGCCGGTAAATCAGGACACTACCCCGGTAAACCGGGAGTCTGAAAATTCGGCAGACAAGCAGGCAAAGCAGCAACAGGCAGCAGGTAAGTCTTCACAAACTGTAACTATTAATCCTGCTACTTTACCCTATCCCCCTAGGAAAAATAAACCTAACAATGATGATGCTCGTTATAAAAAGATCAAAGAGATGTTTAAAATGTTGCAAGTGAATATACCTTTGGTAGAAGCTCTGGCCGGAATGCCAGAGTATGTGAAATTCTTGAAAGAAGCAATCTCTACCAAAAGGAAATTATTAGACCTTGAGACTATATGCCTTAACGATGAATGCTCGGCGGTTTTGCAATGCAATCTGCCTCCTAAGTGTAAAGATCCTGGGAGCTTCCTCATACCTTGCATAAATGGAGGAGTATGCCTAAACAAAGCATTGTGTGATCTTGGAGCCAGTGTCAATTTGATACCACTCTCCATCTTTCTTAAGTTAGGCATGAAAGTGTTAAATGAAACATCTATAACCCTTCAATTGGCCGATAGGTCTATGAAGCAACCTTGTGGAGTGGTGGAGGATGTACTGGTAAAAGTTGATAAGTTCGTATTCACCGTAGACTTTGTGGTTCTAGACATGGAAGCTAACCACGATGTTCCACTAATCTTAGGAAGACCTTTCCTAGCGACGAGTAAGACATTGATAGATGTCCATAAGGGTGAGCTGATTCTGAGAGTGAATGAGGATAAAGTAGTATTCAATGTGATGAATTCAATGAAGTATGCACAAGAAGAGGGAGAAGCATGCTACATGCTAGATACCATAGACGAGCTTGTTTTGGAATTATATCAGCAAGTGGCACGCACCTCATCTTAGAAAGCACTCACTGAGTTACTTACGGAATCTCAAATCTGTCTCGATGCCGATAATTTTTTATGTGCCGAGGTCGATTAGAGGTTCGGCTTCCTTCTCCCCCACCCACCTTTTAGTGTTCTGATGCGTTCTGAAAAAAAGAAAGAAGATAAATTGGGCCCCGAGAGAGACCGCCCTCTCTCGGGCGCGATCTTCTACTTTTAGTCTCTCGCTCTATGTCGGAGTTTCCCTCTTTTACAGGCTCTGCTCAAGCTCACGCCTCAACTCCAAACAAGTCAAAATGGAAATTACTTCTCACCTTGCTTGCATTAAGATTTAAAACTTGTCATAAAAAAAAGGCAATCAATTAGAATCAAGAAAAAAATTGGAAATAGTGAATCAAGATCTCCCTATCTTTATCTCTATCCACGGAGATACCTATCTATATAGAGAGAGATCTATCTATGAATCTATCTAGACTCAGAGACTTTGCTCCTAAACAAAGAAGAAAGTTATGAGGAAATTTGGCATGGGTGTAGCGAAGGTCAAGAACACGTACCAAATCCTCTTGATGCAATACCTCTTTTTCAAGTAATAGTTTAGCAATTTGAGCAACATGCTCTTTGTGTTCCTCTATTAGCTGAACCGTGCGGTCATATGCTTTAGCCACCCATTCTCTGACTTCGTTATCCATTATTGCAGCTGTTTTGCTGCTGTATAGTTTCCTTGATGCATAACCATCTTCTTCGTTAGGGAAGGAGAGAAGACCAAATTTGTCACTAAAACCGTACGAACCTACTTATGCATAAGTCATTTTGGTCACTTTCTCTAGATCATTTTGTGCTCCTGTTGATATCTGGCCCAGCAATACCTTATCCAAACAAACAATACCAGAGAGCAAAACAAAGAAAGAAAGAAAACGTCAAACGACAGATAGACGCATAATGAAGAATGAAGTAAATTATTATTATACCTGTTCAGCAGCTCTACCACCAAGAGCCATGCAAGACATGTCAAAAAGTTGTTCTTTGGTCATCAAAAGGTTCTCATTGCTGACATATTGAGCGAAACCTAGAGTGGTAGTACCACGAGGAACAATTGACACTTTCAACAGTGGTTCAACATGTTCCAGAAACCAGCCAAAAAAGAATTTGGTCACAGGCTGGCGCCTGTGACACTGATTTTCCAAAAAAGAATTTCCGTTTGTTTTACGAACTCCACTTGCTCATTTTACATCCGTACACTCGTAAACACTTATATAAGCGTGCACTCCGCACCTGCGTACTTATATCATAGTGTTACGAGCATAACCATCCTTGCACTAAACCCCGATACCTCAATGACTTGTGATTATATTTAAATCACCAACATTCCTCCCCCATTTAAGTGTAATCCTTGGTTCAGTAAAGACAACAGTCATAATATAAACCAACTCATGCGTCAATGAAAATATCACAATGATTGAATTTCCACCTAGTACTATTACACGCAAATATTCGAGTATTGGGGTGTGTCTAAGCATTGAACCCCTTTACACATTTTGAATACATGTACATAACAATACACATGAATTGAGACTACTCCAAAGTATTATTCTTGACACCATTTATTGAAATCCGGCCTTGTGTCTGTTAGGTGTGATGCCCGAAAGACAATTTTGTAATTGTTTTATTTAATAAATGAAATGACATTATTATTCATATTTATTATTCTCAAAATCACCGATGTGACAATAGTATTTACACTACAGAAAACCCTAAGTATATCGTTTATGTAATCACTTAACTCAGTGTATGGGATATACACAGGAGGATTGAGTTAGTGAAGATGTACTTAAAATACAATTAGCCCATAGTGAAGTTAATCGAGAGTATCAGGTCTCTCCTTTAACGTGCTATTAATGCGCCCATAACACAATATGTGTGATTGTCTTATCCGGACTTTCGGTTAAAGAGAACCTAATGGGGCATTTATATATGATAGATATATCATATAGAAATTTGGACCGATTTGATTAGAGTTCACGATATAATTCCGTAATTGAGAATTCTTATCGAATCAATGGATGATCATATTTATGGATATATCTTAATCTCGAGGTGATCACGATCAAGCGCTTGAATCGATTATGAAGTTTGACTTGGCGGTTAAGGATTACACCGAGTCGTAGTGCGAATTACCCCATCTTGGCATTGTCTTTGGATTGAGTGAGTAGTACGTGTTATCACGGATACGGAATCCATTCCTTCCATTTCGGAAAGTAGATAGCGATTCCACTTATTTGTTAATCCTAGAAACCGATCGATCCATGGAGTTCATATTACACCGATTAGCTACCGGTGAGTTGTATGAATTAATTGATCACTAGGGGTTAATGGTAAATAAGGATAAGAGGTTCTAGAAAGGGTTAACGGTAACTTCCCGATTTAGAATGAGCGATCTATGGAGGATTAATCCATATGTAATGATTATATCAATGGACGCTTATTATTATTCTCGTGAGGAGATAAATATAATCTCATAATCGGAGGAGTGCGATCACGGGATTATGGTGGCATATTCTGTGATTGATTTATCAAATATAATTATTACATTCGTAAGATAATTATTTATTTGATTTATCGGAGCCACCGATTATTAGTCCATGGTCCCCGACGTGCCTCCTAATATAGCATAGCTATTCTCGGACGTCGAATCGATAATATTAATTTGGTTCTTGTTTTTATTAAAACGATATGTGAATTAATTGTTTAGTGGACTATTAAATTAGTTGGGCTAAATAATTAAATATGTGGAAAAGACATTTTCCATAATCTTGGCCAATTATTGTGTTATGGCAAAATTAATATTGACTAGGTCAATATGTAAAATTTCGCCCCCTTATTATTATGGAACAAGAAATTGTTTTCTTGTGTATTAATAAGATGTGTGTACAAAATATTTATTGGATAAATATTTATGGAAAGAAATAAAGATAAATATTATTCTAGATTTGTTCTAGAATATTATGGGATTATCTTTTATTTAATGGGATTATTATAATTGATTTTGTATTAATTATTAAATCATTGGAGGTTAAGTTTTACTCTCATATATAAAGATAGTTCTCCCAAGCCTTATACACACAATATTTTGAGTTCCACCTCTTAGAGAGGAGGAAGAAATTTCGCCAAGAGGGTTGGGGAAAAATCTTGGAGATTTTTCCGGGTAGCATATCGGAAGGGTTCGAGTCGAGGATTTCCTTCCACCGGGAGTTGCTTGGATCACACGTACGGAAGATCGTGGTGCTCTTCACGCTTTCTTCGTTCTTTCTATTGCGGTTCTCCAACTTGGATTTTGAGATCCAAGAGGTATGTTCTACAACCCCCTTGCAGATGTAGATCTAGTTATTTTATTACGTGTAATTTATAGATCTAGATCCTTAAATCGCTTCCGTTGCGGATGGTATTACTAACAGTGGTATCAGTCACCAAGGTGATCTATATTTATACGTATAAAATATTAGATCTAGGAGTGGAAAACATGTAGTTTTTGTGTCCCGATTTTTTTTGGTTGGGGCCGATGCATATTTTTATTTTTTATGTTGCGATTGTTGTGGTTGAAGAGATGGATTGGGGTTGGTACTGTTTACTCGTTAGATCTATTGTAGCTCCTTTGTTTAGTAACAATTGAGCATAGGATTGATGTAAAAGTTGTTTTTTTTATTCCTTTATTTTCGGCAAATTTTTTTTTTTTGTAATACCGGAAAAACAATGAAGAACACGAGATGAAGACGGAACTCGAGGTATGAATCGGAGTCAGGACTGAAATTTTTTTTCGGTACACACGGCAAGATATGTTATGGAATATTTTGGCAAGATATGTTATGGAAAAAGATTCCCTGATCAAATATTTCTCACGGCAATATATCTTATTTTTGGAATATTTTTTTTCTTTTATTTTTTTTGGCCGTATGGCCTGTTGATTAAAAAAAAAAAAATTTATGGAATATCACAGCAGGATTTTAAAAAAAAAAAAAAAAAAAAAAAAAAAATCGAAAAAAAAAATTTATTTATTTTATTTTATAAAATAATGGCCCCTTCTCCTTTCGGGTTCGCGGTTCGTGGTTCAAGGTTCGAAAATCGAAGATATGAAGACAACAAGATTGTAATTTACTATTTTCCTAGGATATATTAGATAAGTTACCAACAATAAATCCTATTGTTTAAATTTTCGCAATTTATTTTTATATGTTTGATCATAAAATAGACATAAAATCGAATTCTTGTAGACATGCATCATATCATAAATCCACTCCATGCATACATGTAGAATTTTAATTTTGGTAATTAAAATAGGCATGTATTCAAACTCGCGTAATTAGTTGAAATTTAATTAATACGTGGTAATTAATTAATTTAGTAACTAATTAAAGATCCGAGGGCGGGTTATGAAATCGTTAAGCCTTTCGGTGTGTGTTCTCGGTGAACCGCCTTAAAGCCCAAACGAGATCACGTTTTCGATTCAGTAGTGTCTACGAGATTGAATGATGGTAAAAGAACAATAAATCTTGGATAAAAGCGGTTCGCTTATAGGTTGGGTGGTCAATCGAGCTTCGCTCGACCGACTTAACCCTCCTAGTGTGATGTATGCACGGGGTCGGCAAGACTAAGCTACACCAATAGCGGAGGGGTGATTCCTTCTTATCTCAATGGGGCTCTCTTGACCCGACTTCGTCCATTGTCATCACATATGTTCCAACGAATAGGACGGGTAGGCTTGCCTACGTTACCGACACCATTCGAATCCTTGATTTTATGAGCTTTTATGTTAACTTCAAAAGGCGTGGTTAGTTAACCCACTACCACTTCCAAAATATTGAGTGGGAGCGGGGAGGCGGCGACCAACCCCACGGCCTCTACTATAGATACAAGTAAGTGAGAGAAGGGTGGCGCCTCGTGGCGCTTTGATTTCGCCCCCTACGGATGGTGTTCACCCTATCAACATTCATGGCTTGGTCTCCGAAAGGATAGGATTTACAGGTACTCGTCGGGTCACCGACCTATCCTACGACGGCACACTCGGGCGTACCTAAGAGATCCGATATAGTAGGTCACACTCATCATGGGTATTCTTGATAATATCTAGGCTAAAAAGGAAGGTAGTCAATGAATAAAGGGATGTTCGATTCTCGTGAGATGTTTGATTCTCACAAGTTATTCATTGATGAGATTGTCTCGATTTAACCGTCATCTCTTTGACCTACCTACGGCGGCACTCGAGATGCGAGGTTTAAACCTGGAATGGTAGAGTAGACTTAATTTTAGTTTACAATTCCTAAAATAAATATAGTAGTGTTAACTTGAATTAATATATGTCATTTTATTTACAACATTATATCCCTTACTAAATTGCTTAAAATTTATAATTGACTAGTATTGACTTCGTTAAAAAGTGGAAAGTAACTAGGACGTTGAACTAGTTAATCGATAATGCAATTAATTTTCGGAAGAGATATTTTCTCTTAAGCCTTTTAAAAACCAGAGTGACATTCAGGTATGTCACTAATGTCATTCGTGTCAAACGGAAGACAAACTTAGTTTGATCAAAGGTGATTTCGGACTTTGAAATTCTTCTAGTGAATTTTGAGTGTGTACACGAGTAATTTTCTAATTGAAAAATCGGAAAATCATGAAGTGTTACTAGTTGGACGATATTTGGAATCGATGAACTAGTGAGAGCTTTATTTTTTGTTGTTTTTTCTAGAACATTAGAAAAGTGTAACTGACTACACACGTAAACGTTCTAATTGAAAAACTGGAAAGTAATGAAATGTCGCTAGTTGGACGATATTTGGAATCGATTAACTAGTGGGAGTTCTATGATTTGTTGTTTTCCTGGAAACATTGGAACTATGTACGAAAGATTTTCTTATCGAAAAAATCGGAAAATCATAAAAATAAAGCATGCTCGTTAGGCGGTATTTGGAACCGATAAACTAGTGGGAGCTTTAATATGATTTGTTGTTTTTACGGTATATTAGAAAATCCGAGAAGTCAGCACAGTAACACTCGAAATAGACATCCCACGGTTCAAGAGTAGTGTCTACTCAAATGAACATTGGTTCAAGACTGCTTCCATTCACGAAAAGTCAAGAATGGGAGAATATGTCTAAAAGTGTTAGTCATCTAAGCGAGAAAATTTTAAGGTGAACGAAAATTAATTAATCGAAAATCATAGGATAAGGGCGGTGATTTTGGATCATCAACCTATGAATCCTTGGCGATTTTCTCGAGCTAAGTTCTTTGGCAGAACAAGGTAGCAGTGCATTTAACGATTAAAGGAGTAAACAACGGGCAGTTAATTTTAGCTAGAATAGTGGGAGTGATATAAGGAAATGAATCTCGGATTCAATCCTTGGATATCGCGGAAAAATTATTTTCTGTTTAAGATTCGTTAGAACGAATGGATTTACCTTATATTCGATAATTTGTTTGTCGTATAGAAAGTGAATATACCATTTGTAGTGCGAATCCAAGACTCGGACTTTTGTTTGATAAAGTCAAAACCACTTAGAATCTTTGAAATATGTATATAAAACACATCTTAAGAATCTGTTAAAAGCAATTGGTTTCTATATTTAGATAAACGCTTCTTCATATTCCATAGTTAGTGCATAGTCCCTAAAAGACAAGACACAAGAAGACGGCTCGGGGTGATTCCTTTCTCGATCTGGTTATATTGTCTCAAAGGTTCAATGACTAAGTTTCCTTTCAATCGGGAAAGGATAATGGTTATAAAGAAGTAACATAGCTTGTTTATGACGATCTTGAGTCGATGAAAGATATCTGAGCTAGTAGGAGCTTCAGTAGTGACTTCTTGTCTCGATAACTATTCAAACACTCCGGAAAGTTTATCCAAAATATTTTGAGGTTTCTATGTTTTCAACATAGATAGAGTATTCTATACGTGAATAGGCCATTCATAGTCCTCGAGAGGCGATGCTCATTTGCCTCATTGTGACATGTTCTCACTAAGTGAGAAACCGTTAAATTGCCTTACATAGTCTTAGATGTGCTACAATACACGCTTAACTCAATAAAGATATTGGAAGCGAAATAACGGTTTACATTGAAATGTAAGACCAGAAGTCTACATAGAATATGCTTTGGAATTTACGGATAAGGTGTGGATTCGGATCACCCCACTTCCATAAATATAAGCATTTAGCACACGGTGCTTGAAGGTAGGGACAGGAATTTCGTGAACACGTTCGTCGATGACCAATCGTTATAAATCTTGTAGCATTGAGAAAAGGTTTGTTATAAGATTCTTGACATTGGGAAGGGACGGTTATATTGTTGCATCCTTTACGATAGAGTCCATGAACAAAGCCAAAACCTTAAACCTTGAAGTACATTTACTAAAGGTAGTTACTAAGCCGATTAAAATCGGACCACGCCCAACATCGGTTGTTGGTGATAACACTAAATACTACTAAACTAGATCAGAATTTCGATCCACCCAGTAAGTATTGGGAGTATGGTTTATCCATTACCCATTACGGTTTCTGCGGACTTTGTAGTCTGAGGATCGATTGATGACCTATGGCTCTTTTGTGAGTAGTATAGGATTCTGATAATAGAGGTTGGTTTAATAGCCATAACCCTGTGAATGGAGTTCGGTACTCCAGTTCTGTTCATGCTCTTGTAGAACCACCTGAGCGTCTCAGGCCCAGTGGGAGTAATTGGATCTACACGGAAAAGAGTAGAATGAATGGGAAAGTTTATCTTTCAGAGCAAAGATTGAGTGGTCTAGGGGTAATTCCCTAAGAAGTAGAGAGTTAATCAGACCTTGAACTCTCCTACCACTTAGTATTGCATAATTTCGTTCAAAAGCAGAAAATATGGGTGATTCCCTGAGACTTTCTTGCCAAACAAACGGAGTCTGGATTCATTCGGAACAGAAGGGTATTGCCTTATGAACTTATGGCGGGATGATTTATCAAGGCTTATGTCCTTTGTGGATAAAAAGCAAACCTCTCGGTCGATTGAAGTCATATATTTCTACAATATGTGGATTTGACGAGAATATTGATAAGTCTTTTGTAGACTGGATATCAATTTTAGTCTGATGGTGAATATATAAATATATATTAGTGTTTGTGAAGGATAACACCGCACACAGATTGGCAACAACATGGGTGTGCTATCTCAAGTCGAATCGACAATACCACAATTCTCCTGCAATGAGATTTGGACAACATTCGAAGAGTTTGACTCGGTCGAATTCATTAGAATCGATCCACCGTTTCCCATCCATCTTATTGGTTAAGATGATGCATCGTGTATGAAACATTCAATGAGGAAGTTCTACCCTATGCCTCGGGAATGACTCTCTAAATCTTCGGATCGAGAGAAATGGGATAGATTCTCTTTTTTAGTAAGAGATGGTCGAGTTATTGAGCGTCAAATTTGATCGAATCTTAGATTCGGCGGTTAACAAAGCAAGTTTAGTATGTCCTTTAGTATCTTGAGAGAACGAGGAACAATATGCGGACATATTCATGTGTGAACTTGGATATGTGTGATACATCGATTTTGACTTTAAGTCGATTGAGGATGATCGTTAAGTCGATCTCGGGCTCGATGTTTACTCGGTACCACATGATTAGATGGACCGGTAACGTTTCGATTCTACGGATCGTCTCGAGCCGAAAACTGAATAATCATTAAGACCCATGACATTTAGATGTAGGTACACCCGAGTCACTGACCTATCCTACGACGGCACACTCGGAGTGTATTTTGTCATCTACAATTGTTATGATATGCTTAATGGGTACTAGAATACGGGATGGGTTTCCATTGCTTTAGAGCAAGTGGGAGTGATAGTTTGTTGTATTTTAAATAATAGGGTGTGCTCTAAAACAATTAATCACATGCTTTCGTGCAAGTGGGAGATTGTTAGGTGTGATGCCCGAAAGACAATTTTGTAATTGTTTTATTTAATAAATGAAATGATATTATTATTCATATTTATTATTCTCATAATCACCGATGTGACAATAGTATTTACACTATAGAAAACCCTAAGTATATCGTTTATGTAATCACTTAACTCAGTGTATGGGATATACACAGGAGGATTGAGTTAGTGAAGATGTACTTAAAATACAATTAGCCCATAGTGAAGTTAATCGAGAGTATCGGGTCTCTCCTTTAACGTGCTATTAATGCGCCCATAACACAATAGGTGTGATTGTCTTATCCGGACTTTCGGTTAAGAGAACCTAATGGGGCATTTATATATGATAGATATATCATATAGAAATTTGGACCGATTTGATTAGAGTTCACGATATAATTCCGTAATTGAGAATTCTTATCGAATCAATGGATGATCATATTTATGGATATATCTTAATCTCGAGGTGATCACGATCAACCGCTTGAATCGATTATGAAGTTTGACTTGACGGTTAAGGATTACACCGAGTCGTGGTGCGAATTACCCCATCTTGGCATTGTCTTTGGATTGAGTGAGTAGTATGTGTTATCACAGATACGGAATCCATTCCTTCCATTTCGGAAGTAGATGAGCGATTTCACTTATTTGTTAATCCTAAAGCGATCGATCCATGGAGTTCATATTACACCGATTAGCTACCGGTGAGTTGTATGAATTAATTGATCACTAGGAGGTTAATGGTAAATAAGGATAAGAGGTTCTAGAAAGGGTTAACGGTAACTTCCCGATTTAGAATGAGCGATCTATGGAGGATTAATCCATATGTAATGATTATATCAATGGGCGCTTATTATTATTCTCGTGAGGAGATAAATATAATCTCATAATCGGAGGAGTGCGATCACGGGATTATGGTGGCATATTCTGTGATTGATTTATCAAATATAATTATTACATTCGTAAGATAATTATTTATTTGATTTATCGGAGCCCATGATTATTAGTCCATGGTCCCCGACGTGCCTCACAATATAGCATAGCTATTCTCGGACGTCGAATCGATAATATTAATTTGGTTCTTGTTGGACTTTATTAAAGCGATATGTGAATTAATTGTTTAGTGGACTATTAAATTAGTTGGGCTAAATAATTAAATATGTGGAAAAGACATTTTCCATAATCTTGGCCCAATTATTGTGTTATGGCAAAATTAATATTGACTAGGTCAATATGTAAAATTTCGCCCCCCCCCTTATTATTATGGAACAAGAAATTGTTTTCTTGTGTATTAATAAGACATGTGTACAAAATATTTATTGGATAAATATTTATGGAAAGAAATAATGATAATTATTATTCTAGATTTGTTCTAGAATATTATGGGATTATCTTTTATTTAATGGGATTATTATAATTGATTTTGTATTAATTATTAAATCCTTGGAAGTTAAGTTTTACTCTCCTATATAAAGAGAGTTCTCCCAAGCCTTATACACACAATATTTTCGAGTTCCACCTCTTAGAGAGGAGGAAGAAATTTCGGCCAAGAGGGTTGGGGAAAAATCTTGGAGATTTTTCCGAGTAGCATATCGGAAGGGTTGAGTCGAGGATTTCCTTCCACCGGGAGTTGCTTGGATCACACGTACGGAAGATCGTGGTGCTCTTCACGCTTTCTTCGTTCTTTCTATTGCGGTTCTCCAACTTGGATTTTGAGATCCAAGAGGTATGATCTACAACCCCCTTGTAGATGTAGATCTAGTTATTTTATTACGTGTAATTTATAGATCTAGATCCTTAAATCGCTTCCGTTGCGGATGGTATTACTAACAGTGTCCATATCCATTCTTGAGCATATAGAAAGCTAACCCAACTTTCCTTGAAGAGGCCATACCTCATACTCATATAGGTGAATCTTTAATTTACCGTGCACCTACATTAGCACTTTCAAAAGACTCATTAAAAAGGTAAAACTTCAACCTAACCTCACAGGTTTATTGCACATACCTTCGGGATTAATACATGTGCTCAAGTTCCCAATAACAGGCTTACCACATTGAATTTAGCCTAAGGAATTGGGCATCCTATTATCAGAAACTTATACGGGTTGTAGACCCATCCCGACAACCGACTTTTGTAATAAGTCCTTAGCTAATCCTTTCGTCAAATGATCAGCTAAATTACTTTGAGATCTCACATAAACAACCGATATCACCCCGTGAGAGATCAACTCACATACCGTGCTATGTCTAACGCCTAAGGGTCGCGACATACCATTATACACATGACTATAAGCTTTAGACAGTGTAGAGGAGCTATCACAATGGATAGATATCGGTGATATTGGTTTAGGCCATAAAGGAATTTCATGAATCAAATTCCTAAGTCATTCTGCCTCTTTACCGGCTGCTGCCAAGGCAATAAACTCCGACTCCATAGTCGAGCTAGATATACATGTTTGTTTCTTAGAAGCCCAAGAGATGGAACCTCCACCTAAAACAAACACCTATCCACTAGTAGAAGAATGATCTTCTACATTAGATATCCAACTAGCATCCGAATATCCTTCAATCACCGAAGGATATGCAACATAAGTCAAACCAAAGTCTTTGGTAAACTTAAGATATCTCAATACACGAACAACCGCTCTCCAATGACAATTACCTGGGTTACTCGTATATCTACTTAGTTTTCCAACCGCATAGGCAATATCTGGCCGTGTACTAGTTATTGCATACATCAAACAACCAATGACTCGTGAATATTCAAGTTGATTCACGGTTTCACCTTTATTAGGTCCAAGTTTCTCATGAGGCTCCATGGGAGAATTTTCCGGAGTACAATTTTCACAATTAAATTTCTTCAACACTTTCTCAATATAATGAGACTGTGTTAGTGAAAATCCTCCCTGATTTCTCTTAATTTTAATACCAAGAATAACATCTGCCTCCCCCATGTCTTTCATAGAGAACTTAGAAGATAAGAGTTCTTTACACTTATCAACCTGATTTTGGTTTGTACCAAAAATCAACATGTCATCGACATATAGACAGATTATCACACCGTTGCCAGTATCATCAAATCTACTATAAATACACTTATCCGACTGATTGAGTTTAAACCCACTAGCCAAGACAACCTCATCAAACTTTTGATGCCATTGTTTAGGAGCTTGTTTAAGTCCATACAATGATTTTACAAGTTTACATACCTTATGCTCGTTACCGGGCATAATAAATCCTTCCGGTTGCTTCATGTATATTTCTTCATCCAAATCTCCATTTAGAAATGTTGTTTTAACATCCATTTGATGGATCACCAAGTTATTAATTGCGGCTAAGGCAATCAATAACCTGATTGAGGAGATTCTAGCAACGGGAGCATAAGTATCGAAATAATCGATACCTTCCTTTTGCCTAAAGCCTTGTATAACTAACCGGGCTTTATATCGGTCAACCGTACCGTCGACTCTCATTTTCCTTTTGAAAATCCAATTGCAACCTAACGGTTTGCAAACACACCATGCTTAGTTAATATAAACCTATCGGACTCATACACTTGTTTATAGCCCGATTTACATAAAAGTGCACCGGATACAAGGTTTTTCCGGATGCACAGAACAAATAATACATCAAAGAGTTTTATAAATTTTCCAGAACTAAAATTTAGAATAACATTTCCAACGCCTTTTACAACATCCATCGACTCGTTTCCCATCTTTAGTATGGAGCCATCATTCACCGGTTCAAAATCTTCAAACCAGCTTTGATCTTTGCATACATGTCGTGTTGCTCCCGAGTCGATCAACCACGATACATCATCATCCTGCATATAGAATGCTTCAGAAATAAATGGCACATAATTCACAACCGAATTAACACCAAAATTAATATTCTGACCTTGATGCTTGGGTGGTCCTTGGTTTTTCGACCCCTGTTCTGGACCCTTACTCTTTCAGTTCTTCCGCACTCGGCAATCAGCCTTGTAGTGCCCTGTTTTTCCACAAATCCAACAGGCCCCTTTTGGCCTTTTTCCGGATTCTTTGTTGCCAGCATTGAATGGTTTCTTTTTCTTACCATTACATTTTCCCTTGTTTGTTTTGGAACACTCCCCGGCCTCCATTACATGAATGGATGTCGATTCATCAATTTCTTTTCCCTTGGATTTCACACCCTCCTGCGCCCTGAGGGATTCCTCAATACGTAGATGGCTACCAAGTTCAACCAATGAGAGTTCTTCCTTTTTGTGTTTTAACATATGCTTAAAGTCTTTCCATGATGGTGGTAGTTTATCAATGATACTAGAGACAGAAATGGCTTCATCCATTTCCATCTTGTGTTGTGCAAACTGGCCTAAGATGCGTTGAAGTTCATTGAATTGTTCGATTACAGACCGTGTATCTACCATCATATATTTCATGAAATTTCCAACTAGAAACTTTTTAGCAGATGCATCTTCATTTAAGTACTTAGTTTCTAGTGCATCCCATAATTCTTTTGCAGATGCAAAGTTTTGATAAATATCAAATAACGAATCAGACTTACCATTTACAATGTGACCACGACAGATGTAGTCATTATTTTCCCATTTGTTCCTTCCGTAACTCCTCCAATGGTGCATCATCATCAACACGGTATATCCTTTGCTAAGAACATATACCACTTTCAATGTCGTGAGAAGGAAATGCATCTTCCTTTGCCACCTCCGAAAATCAACGCCTTCAAAATTGTCCAGTTTCCCGAAATTCACATCAAGTCCTTTGCATTCACCATTGTGATCAGAACAATAATTTAAGAAGAATGTTTTAATTTGGGTGTAAAGAAGATCAACAATGTCTTGAATTCCTGCAAACTTAGAAGATATTTGGAACCTCACGGTTTTTCACAACATTTGTCATTCTTAAATTATTCGACCCTTATACCTTGTCCCGGGTTTCACGAATATTTAAGTGAGATACAAAACTGAGAGAACAACCTTTAACTCTGGAAAAAGAGATTAAAGAGCACTTAGAAGTTTTTAGATATCTATGATTGACTAACAAAGATGCTTACATTTTTTGTTATTTATTTAACAATGTAAACTTGCTTATATATAGCACTTGGATCTGAAAGAGAGCAAAGGAATTCGTTCCTTAAGTGATAGACACCAAATGAAAAGGTTCCATTTGGTTGTACTCACTTAAAATGACCAAGAGACGCTAATAATTCAATTTTCGGGCCACCGGCGGGCGCCTGTGAACACCATAAAACTGAACATGAACCTGTCCAACTTTTTGCCTTGGCAAAACACCACAGGCAGAGGTCACAGGCTGGCGCCTGTGACACTAATTTTCCAAAAAAGAATTTCCGTTTGTTTTACGGACTCCACTTGCTCATTTTACATCCGTACACTCGTAACCACTTATATAAGCGTGCACTCCGCACCTCCATACTTATATCATAGCGTTACAAGCATAACCATCCTTGCACTAAACCCCGATACCTCAATGGCTTGTGATTATACTTAAATCACCAACAAGAAACAGTTATCACCTAAGAGAAATAGTGATGGTAAAACATCCCCCACAAAGCATTGTTCAAATGGAAAAGAGCATATGAATCCACCTTGTCTTTGGAGTTTTTATCCAGTTTTGTGATCTTTACTTTTTCAACATTAAAGAATCCACGGCCACCCATACCCCCAAGGCCTTCAACAGTACGAATCAACATTTCAATAGTACGATTCATGAGGAAACCAGCGTAAAGAAACACGAGTGCAAACAGCAATGCCAAAATTGCTACCAACCAAAGGCCATCTGAATCATACATCACAGGGACATAATCACGTTGACTAATATTTAATGCCTTATGAGCTTCTTCCAGTTTCTGTTCAAAAGCTATCAACACTTTCAATGTTAAAATAATATTTATATTGGCTCTGATTTTTGCTGGAATCTGTATCAATTTTCTGATTTGTCGTTATAGGAGAGTTCTTCACATAAACTTGCGATCAACAAGCCTAGGCTCAAGCAACTTGGTCTTGAACTCTTGGAAACTTATCTGGCAATGGTATTTTCAAATCACAAAGATCGATAAAACAAAAACAAAATATTAATTATTTGAAAAACACCTCAACATCATTCATTTCGGTCATTTTTGTGTTAAAGTGGTTGTAACAGTATAATAGATATAATGAAATGACGATCAAACCTTCTTCTCTTCCTTACGATCACAGTGCCAAAATATGTAGGCAGATCCCATAACCAGTACTAAGAAAGCCGCAGCTAATGCGGGTGTAAATCGTATTCGAATAATGGGGCGGGAGTTTTCTTCACCACCTGTACCAGAAATATATGTCAAGAGGATAGCCTTGTAAAGATATATGGACACTGTTAATGGCACCACGGACAATTTACTCGGGCATCGCACCTCGTGTAAATTTCAACTTTATAGAGGTCGAAATCTGTTTTCAACCCTTCCAGAGTCGATTTTTGTGCATAATTTCGACTCTGGAGGGGTTAAAAACAAATTTCGACCTCTACAAAGTCAAAATTTACACGATGTATGGTGCCCAAGTGAATCGCGTGTGTTGTCATTAACAATGCCCAAGATAAATATATCCAAGCCAAATTAAAGAAAAACTGTAAAATGCAGCAATAATAGACAACGACAACAACAAATGTGTCCAGTAGAAAACACAAATACCTTTACTTTCTGATCTCTGCTGATTGTTCTTGTTTGGGATTTCCTTTGTGTTCTTGTTTGGAGTTTCCTTCCTGATCTTGTTTAGGATTTCCTTCTAGTTAAAAATGTGTCATACTAAACAAGATAGAAGAAGATCATTTCATAGATTAGTTGATACAGTCTGTCTGCTACCCATACATATATAATCCAACAGAGAATATAATCTAACAGAATTGTACTAACAAATCTAGAGGCAAATCTATCTTAGGATAAGAATGACAAGTGGCACACTCAGGAGCTAACACGTGTTTACTTTAACATCCCCCCTCAAACTGATGGTAGTGTCCACAACATTCAGTTTGTGTCTATTCAGCTGAAACTGATTGTTAGAGAGAGCTTTTGTGAAACAATCTGCCACTTGATCACAAGAGGGAACAAATACCACTTGAAGTTGGTTTTGAGGAAAGTGAACATCTATCTCAATGTGTTTAGTCCTTGAATGGAACACAAGATTGTAGGCAAGTGCAGCTACACTAAGATTGTCACACCATGTGATATTAGATGCTTTATTGTTGTTGATGAACAGCTTTCCGGAACCTGAGCCTGATTCGATTGATGTAAAATAGGTCCTCAGCTCCCCTATACCTATATCGAGACGAGAAATGCTCGAATTCTGAGACACAAGTTCGCCGCCGCCGGAGATAATAGACATCGACCCATTCCGACCACCAGTACCATATCCATAATTCTACATCCAAAAAAACAAAAACCAAAAAAGAATAATTTAAATTAATACGATTGTGCGCAACAATGAGAATCCATACATTTAATTTGGAAAATAATAAGAATGCGAGAGAGAATTAACGCCATATAATAGCTTCACTTACTAGTACTACCGAGCTGAAACTAGGCAAAATTAGGATTTTAGTCCTCTAACTTGGCCTATATTGGATTTTAGTCCTGCTCTTTCTCCGGTAAGGAAAATGGTCATCTAACTTGTTTAATTTTTTGAAAAATAGTCCTATCTACCGGAAATAATCGATTAAGACTTGGAATTTTTAAAAGATGACTACGTAGCGCCCACTGAAGTACGCTATTACATCAATCTATGTGGCTATGGACCCCAATTTACTCTAAAATAACGATTTCTCCTTCCAATTTCCCCCAATTTCATCCATCTAAATATAATTCCTAATTTACTACTTTGCATCTCCCGTCTAATCCTCTTCTGTCTTCTTCCTTTATTTACTACCTCCCATCGCGTCATTACGTTTCCGATGGGATCGAATAAAATCAAATGATCAAACGCAAGACCATCAAAACTCACAGCATCAACATCAGAAACAAGTTCAAACAACTGGATTGTGCTCACTTGCGGCACCACTACCTTAATCTCTTCTGTTTCTGGCGATGATGTTTTCAATTGAAGAGGAGAAGTCTAAAAACAAATCACAGAGAATTTAATATATAAAAAAAAAAATAAAGAGATGAAGATGAAAAATTAGACGGGAGAAGCAAAGTAGTAAATTAGGAATTAGATTTGGATGGATGAAATTGGGGGAAATTGGAAGGAGAAATCATTTTTTTTAAAGTAAAATGGGATCCACAGCCACATAGGATTCAATGTGGCAGCCTAGTTGCTGCCACGTAAGCGATTTTAAAGATTCCGGTGCATTGTCAACTATTTCCGGCAGATAGAACTATTTTTCCATAAAAAAAAAAACAAGTTAAACGACCATTTTCCTCACTGGAGCAGGAGCAGGACTAAAATCCAAAATATGCCAAGTTACATGACTAAAATCCTAATTTTGCCACTGTAACTGGAACAACTAGAAACAGCAGCGCGATGGATTTTTGACAGTATCATCATTGTTGAAATGTTGTTGAAAACACTTGTTGTGTCTTGTCGGACTGAACTCCGGTGAGGTTTGGAGACGGGAACTCAAAAAATGGCGTATTCATTTAGTACACATGACCAGCTGCCTTTTGGACGGTAAAACTACTCGTACATCTATCTGTTAGAATGCCTAAAGCATGACACTTGAAATTTGATTTTGTATTTAAGAAAAAAGAAATATTGATCAAATTTCCAGAGCCTCATGCCAACTTTGCACCATGCTTAAATTGAAATTATGCTCCTCCCATAATAAAATTAAAATGTTAAGTGAATCATATTTGCACGATGTTTATTTGTTACCCACTAATCAAAGAAGGCATGGTATTTGGTGTACAAATCAATTGGAATTATTAGATTTAAGAAAAATGAAAAAGCCAAATTAACGTGAACTCTCCTCTCCCCTCAAAAAAAAAAAAAAAAAGTGAACTCTCCTCTCTCTCTTTTTTTCTCTATGATCATTTTATCAATACTCCTCTCTCTATATATATTTGTAACATTTTTTTTACCGAAACGAAATTAGCACATTTCGTGAACATATACATGTAATACACTTTATCATCACCCTGTATGTAAATGAATTTGATTTCCAATCCATTCCATCAATATTTTTCAGAAGCATCGCAACCCTGAAATGGTAACACAAGAAATGAATTATAAAAACCATCATTTAAAATATTTTAAGTAGAAGTTGTACCACTATATTTTCTTTGGACAGTAATACATTAACTCGATTTCTTCACTCTATTTATTACTTCACACTTACATCACTATTGATCATGTTAGAAATCAACTTCATTTTTTATGATGGTCAAAATAGTAACGATCCTGTAAAAATGCTTTACTCTCATGCATTAAATCTGGAAATATGAATCTGGTTGCATATTAGTTTTGATGATGGCTGAATCAATTGTAATAAAAGCCTGATAGATATTATAGTAATCTGATATATAGGTTTTTACTAGTGTCTGATGATTGTATTTGGTTTGATCAGACTTGCACTGTAATAGAAATCTAATAGGTTTTCTCTAGAATAGGCCAATTCAGATCCAGACCTGTACTGGATTAGTAGACAAGACTTTAATCCAGATCTAGACTGAGGGATCAGACTCAAAACATAAGACTTAAAGACTAGGGGATCAGACTGGTGATATATATAAGAACATAAGACTTGAAGACTGAGGGATCAAACTAAGTGCAGAAGACCGAAGACTAGAAGACCAGTCAAGATCAATGTGATGACAACTAAAAGCAATATGTTATGACAAGCAAATATGATGACATCAAAGAAAATCCGGTGTATCAAAGTCAAAATATGGTGTAAATAATGATTGGATTAAAGACCTTGGATCATATCAGAAGAAAAGCTAAATAAGATGAAAATATCAAATTCGGAAGAGTTTTCATTCAACCGAGAAGATCAGACCAATTGACTCACATCAGAAAAGAAGGTTCGGATTAGAAGAATAAGACATGATCATAAGATAAGTCTAAAGGCAAAAGGACATCACAAAAGTACAATTCATATCCGAAGAATCATTCAGATCAGAAGAATAAACTCATATTAGACGAGAAGATAAGATAATATTTGAAGGACCAGATGAGAAGACTACTCATGTTGATCAAGTATTTTAAGACTCAGATAAAAAAAGCGTAACATTCAAATTGAAGAGATATAGATAAGGTAGAGCAAGCATTTAATGCGGCCCGGTTTGTCAGAGACACTGCAGTCAAGGTTTGAAATCGTATAACAAACAAACATGAGGATCTTATGATTTCTTACAAGCAACATTCACAATGTCAAGAATCTTTTCTGAGCAATGGCTAATTACTGGTGGATCAAACGACTAGTTCTCAGAAAAATACGAATTTTAATTTATCAAGTAATATTCAGCTGAGAATAAGAGGTAATTCAGCTGAGTAGAAGAGAATTCAGCCAAGAAGAAGCAAAGTTGACCAGTAAGAAGACTTCAAATATAAATACAGGACTTAGACGACACATAATCAACCATCTCATTTCCTCAAAGTATAAGGAAACTCTTACTGAGAATCTAAGCACTCAAAAGCTAAATACAGAAATTCAAGAGTTAGCATAATCAAGAGCTCATACAGAAATCATCTAGAGCTACTCTTGAATCTTGAGCAATCCATAACTTCAAAGTCAAATCCAGAAAAGATCAAAACTAACGCATTCTTGATTCATCACTCTCGCTCCAACTTGATTCATCAACAAGGAGTTAATCTGTGAATTTGTTAAGGCAATCAAAGACAGTAATCAATGAAGCAACTGAAGCTTGTCAAGGACTGAGTTAGCTGGACATTGAAGCTGTGAAGGAGCTGAGTTTGTGATAACGGTTGAAAATTACTTTGAAGGAACAACAGAGTTCATCAATGAAACAGCTGAGAAGAGTTGTAAATGATAGGTAGCTCAGATAGTGACATGGACGGAACTAGAGCTTGGCTAGGTTGGGCGCAGCCTACCCGGTTTTTATTTTCAGTACACCAAAACCTTATATAAGAGGTGGCAGAGTTTTCGCTAGACGCAGCAGTTTTAGAAGAGGTATGAGAGTTTTTGCTAGACGCCATGATCGCCGGTGTGGAGAACTAAGGTTAGTTTTTTTTCTTTGATTAACCAAAAAAAGAGCAGAGAACCGAAGTAGGAGAGGAGAAGCAAGTCAGCCTGCTGATCAATATTCAAGAGAAGAAGTTGTTTGGATTTTATTTTTGTGTGTGGAAGAGTACGGGAGAAGGTGTTAGGAAATCTACGCGGGAACGGAATTCAAAACTTTGATTTCCTTTTACCCAAGATCGACTTCGTTTAAGCAACAAGCATAAAAGAAGTAGACAAAAGAATACCTTGGTTGATCCAATTGGATCGACGCTTTGTCTACGGTTGTAGTTTCTGCACGAAGCCGCCCAATTAAGTGTTCGGCCTCTACCGGTGATCCACACAAACACCTCGCCGGAATCCCATCATGGATTGCTACTAGAAAAATCCGGCTGCTAGACCGGCATTTTCTCTCTCTCAAAACTCTTTCTATTTTTCTCAAGAACTGTTAGCTCTTGGAGTTGTGATGTACAAAAGGTCTTGACACCCACCTCCTATTTATAATGGATGTGACGCTGATGAGAGTCAACTTTACGTGACTCCGGTGCATTGTTCATCCCCATTTACCATACTTTCAACATATTTTTGGGTGAATTAGACCGTTTTTGGGGTGTTATCGTGAGCTTATGGCACGGGGAGTGAATCCGTTGCTTTGATGGATTATTACCCTTTTTTGTTGATATTAACCCCATTCCCGAGCACTTTTACCCTACGGAATTGTTTGGATGTTTTTGGTTGTTTATGATGTTGAAGGGTATTGGTGTCTCGAGGACCCGGAAGGTGACGATTTGTGGTGAAAAGCATGATCGAGGCAAGAAGAGGGATCAAAAAGGGAGAAAAGTGAAGTTTTGGGGCAACAGGGGTTCAAATGCGTGTTTGAACCTCCCAAACGCGCGTTTTAGAAGCTGGCATTTGATTCAGAGTTGAACCCCTTTAAACGCGCGTTTGAAACTACCCTAAACGCGCGTTCCAAGTCCTTCAAACGCGCGTTTGAACCTTCTAAACGTGCCGGATGAAGATCACCAAGAACATGCCCAGGTGAAGCGAAACGCGCGTTTCAACTACTAAACGGCGCGGCGTTTGAAGATTTCAAACGCCAGTTCCAGCCCTTCAAACGTGCGTTTAGACAAATTTTCTACAGATTTTTCTCCCACCTATAAATACCCCCCTTAGACTATTTCTTAGAGGAATCATTCTCTTAGCAAAACCCTACCCATTTCTTGCTCGATTTTTGTAATAGCTTAGAATACTTTCTCTTAGTGTAAATCAACATTATCTTAGCTTAATCATTCCATTTCTTAGCTTAGATTTCCATTCCAAACACTAAGAGACCACATTTTAATTACTTCTCTATTTTGCACTTTTTGGATCTAATCTCGAATTTCTGCAAATTAATGGTAAATTTCTCCTTTCTTTTACTTGTTATGGCTTTCATTTACTGCTTTGTGTATGTTTTGATTAGCATAATGAGTAGCTAAACCCTTTTCATAGTCGAATCGTGTGAAAATTGGTGAAATCACCCTTTGGGTGATGGAATTGGGAGTGGGTAGTGCTTTTTATTGTGGTATCTTGCATGTTTCATGTCTTAGAACTTGTTATAACATATTTGGGCTAGATTGATCACCTAGGTCAAAATCACACACATCAATCTTGAGAGTTGTTCAGATAGAGAGGTGTGGGAAAAGGGTTCTAGGATCACTCCTTAGAGTGAGGTTACTCGTTTTAACGTTTAAAAGCGGCTCTAGTGCATATCTCGTCTTGTTGATGAATCTTCCTTAGGGAGGGGTGGTTAACACGGCATAAGGTGTTAGGAGAGAGTTGTTCAGACCTTAACACCGGGATTATGAGTTCGCACCCGTGAAATTGAATGCGAGAGTTTGTTTGTTATAATGCACACTCCCGGTTTCGTCTATCCTTGGGGTTGAAATTAGCTATTTTGATCATGGTTCGGCTATGTCCCTTAATTTATCCTTAAAACCTAGTAGTTTAATCTTCTTCCTCTCTTTCTTATCTTTAAACTCGTTAGTAGGAATCATTTTAGTGACGTTGTAGTTGATAAATACTTTAAAAATATTGATCACCTAGACTAAGTAATACGTTCACTTTGGTACTTGCAAACACTTTTCCCTTGGGTTCGACCTCGTACTCCTGTAGCTATTCTAGCAATCGACCCGGTACACTGCCGGTTAGAGAGTTAGTTTGCCCACGGTTTCGAGTCTTTATAAATTGTTTTGTTGGGGTAAATCTTAGCTCAATCAGACGCCCCAATGTAGAGTAGAGAGGAAGAAAACCTTTTACTAGTAAAATAAGGAAAATATAATTGATTGATTTATCTCATTAATATTCAATATCTTATATTAAATATTTTCAATATATTGTCAATATCTTATATTGACTATATTTATCTTATTACCATAAATCAATTTACACATGTGTGCAAATCTATAGTCATTAATATCTAATATTAATATTATGATAATCTTATTAATTAAATTGCACAATTCGATGTATCCTAGACACAACTAAACAGCGCCCCTTTTCCAAATAATTGGCATCCGGGATATTCTTTAATTAATATAATGCTATGATTAATTAATTTGCAAAATCCATGTGTATCAATATACACAATAATTTTGACACACATACATTATGTGTATACTTAATTAATCAACATAATTAATATCTTGTATTCTATTTATTCATAATAAATAAATATCACCATATTAACTTACCACTATAACCTTTATAGTCTCGAGATAAACTTTTCTTATTTGGTTATCATCTATAACCACATTTTAATCGGCTAGATGTTCATATGTGTGTGACCCGATAGGCTTCGAATATGTTGGTCGTAGACATAAAGTGCATTTTACTTAAAATGCCCTTCATGCCTAACGATCACGGGATAGCGTCTAGCAACACACCGTGACCCCCAATCATCGGAAGAGTCAAATGCAATGACTACTATTTTTCATGTGAAATAGTTACCGTGTAACTTACCTATCGCTGTACTAATATCCATACGGTCGTACATCGAGTGTCAAACATTAACGACCGTATCTTATAATCTGGATATCATGCTCTCTCTCTAAGTAACTCATTTACTTCCACTTTGCAAAGATTCACGAGAGTAAGACATTCCTTATAATAAGGCCCTTTCGGATATTCACCATCATCGATAGGCACGCGATTCCCCAGACGACCAAACATGTATACTCCGTGATGCTATCAAGATCACATCCAATCACTACCGCATGATCGCCCCATGGCTAGGGGAAACCTCAAAGTGTCAAAGCATGACAATCCACACCGTGATGCCATGAAGACTCCGGTCTAAAGGATAATTACCCAACTGCCACATAGTGCGACACTTAATGTAAGTGGGTCAGTCTAACATACGCATTCTCTAATACACGTCCACGTACAGTCCAGGTGTCTCTACACTTCGATAGACGAGATCTATCCCTGCCCGTAAAGACAGAAGACATCTAATATGTGCTAGCCTGTTCATACTATCAATGCCCCGTTTAATAGTACATCAGCCTCGAGACATTTAAGTATCAAACTTATTAAAGTGATTAGAGATCTCATCAACCATAATCGCCTATCATGGTTTCTCTACCACAGTTTAATACTAGGGACGTTATCATATAACAATTCATAATTGATTCTTTAAAAAGAACATATATATGACAACATGATAGCCATTTAATATATGTACAAACATAAAGAAATAGTAGAATTGATCCGACCCGGTCGGATCCGGTCCAACCCGATTGGGTTTAGGACACTAGTTCAACAATCTTTCACTTAGCCTAAAACCAATCACTCGCACACACAAGACCAAGTTGAAACACAAGAATATCTTGCAATACTCGCAACCAGCCCTTGCCATAAACGGATCGCTATCGGTGGGGACTCAGACTATCTTCATACCATGCTCCAAATGACCAAGTGAAAGGAACCGCCTCAACACACACACGAATCTCTGACGAGACTCTGGTCCTTGCTTCAAGCAATGACTCCACTTACTATATCAGCTATATAGAAAAGGTGGAAGAACCGTACAAGGTTCAGGAATGAACCTTCTCGACTCATGTACTGCTCCCGCTGCGCCTCCAAGGTACTACTGTGTTTTGGCCTAGTTGTAGAATTTACAGTGATCCATAGCCAAGAACATTTCCAGCTCACTGTATCACTCATTCAAAGTGATTGCAAACCCATTGTAGCTCCCAATAAGACCAGGATTAATTGGTCAAATGAAATTTGGGCTACTCGTGAGCTACTCGTACTCGACTCGCAAGAGAGATCGACTCGATTCGGTTTTTTTCGAGCTCGAGTCGAGCTACTCGAATAATTAACCGAACCGAGCTCGAGTTTAAAAATATATTAATCGAGTAGCTCGTGAGCGTAATCGAGCTTGATTAAATAATTATTTAATTAATTAAATTTATTATATTGATAAAAAAATTAAATTTATTATAAAATATTATTTTTCATAGTTAAAAAAATATTATTCGAGTCAAGTATTAGACGAGTCGAGCTCGATCTTTCCGTATTTCATTAAAAATTAAATGAATTCTAGGAAAAAATAATCGAGCTTTCGAGCCGAGTCGAGCTGTATCGAGTACTTAGTGAGTCGAGTTCGATCTTGCTTTTTTAAGGCTCGATCGAGCTCGAGCCGAGTTTCGAGCCCAAACATTTTCAGTCGAGCTCGAGCTCGAGCCCTAGAGAGTATCGACTCGACTCGGCTCGATTACACCCCTACTCAGGATATACGTCTGTATATCTACATTTATTTATTTCCAAGTTTCGATAAACTAGGAAACCATCCTTAACTTGTTTAAGGATATTCTCGACTTTCACCAGATTTCATACTTGCTCATGACTCTTAATGAAGTATGAACATCTGGCATAACTCGTATGATGGTTCATTTCGCAATAGCAAAGGAAACCTTCCATAAGCATCATCTTTCGCCTCATCTTTAGGACTAACGTCCTAACATAGATAGATCTTGAGAACACAGGCTAGCAGTATCTCCTTTCACGATCTATGCTAAACTCTTTTAGCATTACATCTATATAGGTAAACTATAATCTAACAGCAGTTAAATCTATCACTATAGATTCTTATTTCTAAAAATAAGAACTGCCAATCCAAATGCTTTCGTAAAGACCTTGAACTACCAAACATTAATTGACTGTGACATGGGGTGATAATTCTCAAGATAGATATCCAATACCTTACTCAAAAATTGTAACACACTCCCACTATACATTTTGCACATTGGGCATATCCTTCTTTTGAATAAATCAAACTCCTTTGATTATCAAACAAAGAAATCGTTTAGAGAAACTTGTTTGAGTCCATAAATGGATCTCCTGGGCTTACATATCATGTCATCGTCTATGAACATCGAGCTTTCTGCCCAACATCTTCAACACTATCATATATCCATGATACGGTTACAACAAGCATAGTCTGAATAGAATGGGCTCGAATTTACAGGACATCCTCAGGTAAAGCATGGACTAGGTTCATAACCTGGTTGTCATTGATGGAATCTAATTCAGATATTATGGCTCCTGGCCATATCTCTCAATCTTGCCTTTCAAACAATCCTTCATAAGTCGTGAGATATTCATTCTTCAAGATGAACATACCAGCAGCCTTTTCAGGCTTGAGGTTATCCACAGACTTACAGAACTTTTGTGTACACTGAGCAGTATTCTACACCTCATCTCTATACGGTGTCTGCTCAAGTTCCAATGGTTGAAAATCTCATTGTGGTTCTCAAACAATCTTTGAGATCTAATTTACTCCCACTGTTTCTTTTGGAAGAAACACTTCCTCTAGAAGACAGCGTGTTTGGAGACAAACACCTGTTGCTCCGCGGACGACTAAATAATATCTTGCGTACTTGCTAAGATATTCCATAAAGTCGCATATGTCGTACTAGGCTCCAAGCCATTCTATCTTTGCCTATGACAACTTCAAATCATCGGTCAAAATGATTCGACATTATCCTCTTCCATATCTAATATAGAATTTATTCAACATTTATTCTTTGGAACTCGGTTAAGTATAATGGCACTATCCCGAATCGGGTAAGGGATACTTCGCATGGTTTGCGTCACACCTTTATCATATAAAGTGTTGTTTCCATCTTAGAAGCACAATCTAATTGCGTATCCCAAAGATGGTATCCTTCAAGGGAGAATCTGATTCTATTTCAGACAACTTCTGAAACACCCTTCAGGTATTAATTGCTTCAATCCAATTGAAGATTAATTCCTAAGTAGCTCATCAATCTCATATTCGTACTAGCTCGAACTTTTCGGGCTTTCCGAATTATGCACTTCACTAAGTACACTTGAATATTTTTAAAAATAGTCGTAGAGATTAATAAACAATTATTTGTGGCATTAATTGTCACAATCCAACAAACATCGGTATGTTTAGGTTTTAGACAATTTTTCTAGATTTTACAACCTTTTCATAAAAGGGTATTTTAGTCTTCTTTAGATAAGATACGTATTACCCACATGATTCATAATCATATGGTTCAACATCATCAGAATGACGTTTAATTACACGCTTCCCTTCCAGAGAGACTTTGTCAGAACAACCACAAATATTAAGGATAACAGCCATACAAATATTTGTTGAGATCTCATCATATATATCAACTATATAGTGACATCAATCTAGTATGTTAGATTCAGTGACCTTCCAACTTTATCGGAATAACATTTATACTTTATAATTGAATATGTCTACTAAATCCTAACAAATAACTGAAAGTATGTTCTTCATAAGAACCGGAACATCATAACATTTATTTAGTTCTCTTATCAGTCTACTAGATCCAGAACGTGGTAAGTGTTACAACATTTGCTTCACCTTCCATATCTGTATTTAATCTTTCTAATTTAATCACACTCGCAAGATATCATATATCTAAGAGTTGACTTGAACTTAGATAGATTTATCTCAAGTCACTTGCCTAGAATAGAAACTTCAATAAGTTCTCTATTTACATGCCCTAACTTTCCTTTTTAATCCTTTAAGCACCTGTAAATATTTCTTAGTGTAGTCTTCATAAGACTTAAGAAAGATCACAAGAACTATGTCTTTAATTTCCTTTCATGAAGAAAATCTAAAGTTTATTAAATAGTTTATTTAACCTTTTTGAATCGTATTCAAAACATTGACTATTGAATTAACCTTTAAGCAATGATTAAAGAAATAAGTCGATATTTAAATCTTACAATTTTGAAAACAACATTTCCAAAATTCGATGTGGTCATTCTTATCCAATGTTTGAATTAATTGTCATCGTATGACTGAATGATCATCTTGGATCGTATCCAACATATGACTAATTCGTTGAAACTTATTTCTAATGATTTAATCATATCATGAGCTTCCGCTTTCATTAATAATTAAAGTCTTAGAGCACTGCATCAATTATGTTGTCTCCTTGTCTCTAACTACTATAACGGGGTTGCTCGTGTCATTGCTTATTTAAAAGGATTAAAATTACTTAACCAAATTCGAGAACGTTTCTCAAAATTTAACAGTCATAATTTGGTTTTACTAATTGAGAATAAAACATAAATATAAAGTTTGCTAAAACTACAACAAAAATGAAAATAAATGAGTGTTGTTGTTTATACACGCAAAATCAAAAATGGACTTTTGATTTATGATTTTGCTCCCACTAGTCAACTACTCCCAATTGACTTTCAAGAATCTTTCAAAATCCTTTAGTGGCCAAGATCCCATTTAGTTACCCCGATTCCCGACGAGGGCCGATCAACCGGAATAATTCGAAAGGTATGTAACACTTACCAATCACATCTCTTTGTGACTCTTGGTGGTTGACTAGTCAACTCTTTAACAATTCACATCCTTATGTGGTAGTCAACCCCTTGCCTCTAGAATAAGACGGTCCTGACGAGGGCCAATCACCGCAATACTCTAGTCAAGTCATAACCCAATATTCGCGAGATCTCATACGGTCATATCACAATAACGACGATATACCTGTGGTAGGTCAACTCCCGACGAGGGCCGATCAGTTGGATCCGAACAAGGGCTCTTCACCGTCGCTATAATATTGGGAGACAATATTTCGACTTGATTTTTGTTGTGGAAGTATTTTTCATAAATTAATTCACTTAATTAATTTTAATTACGGTCTCATCGAATATATCTATCTCTATAGACATACATCCTACACATTTATCTAGATCGTGCCTAGTCATGCATCTATCGTATCATATAAAATAAATACAAGCACAAAATAAATAAATGCGTAAAGTAATCGGTATGATCATGGACTTTTTTCTGCAAGTGCGGTTTGAATACAAACTGACTAAACCGTTGGTCACAATCTAAGGTAGAAAGAACCGCCAATAGGATCTTTAATG
This sequence comes from Gentiana macrophylla, assembly GCA_026214975.1. Lineage (NCBI taxonomy): Eukaryota > Viridiplantae > Streptophyta > Magnoliopsida > Gentianales > Gentianaceae > Gentiana > Gentiana macrophylla. The sequence continues at coordinate 93,339,086 of CM047809.1, read as the reverse complement.
CGCCATTCTCCGATAGGATCTTTATTCTTATTTCTTTGGTCTCCGTCTTCTGCTCCGTTATTGTTACATTTAATTCTATCTAATAAAATAAATACACCCGCCGCACACGGGGAGAGCCAACGGGAATGGGATAAATGCAGAAAATAAACTAGGTCACGTTCTTCATAACGGCCTAGGATAATTTTTAAACCAACAGAAAAATTAAATCATTCACATCTATCCTATCGGTCGAGTCCATGATCAATCGGGGTCCATATAATCATATTATATCTACTATATCTAATCCATACAATAACATCTTATCAAAAAGATAAATTAACATTTAACTACTTGCGTCTTAATTAATCAATTAACATTTAATCTACTAAATAATTTTATCCAATCAATCAACTAATTAACATTTAATTAATTAAATGATTTTAATCGGAATAAAATTAAAGATTAATTTTAAACGATTTTAATTTTAATTAATTAGAATTATTCTAAAAATAAATCAAAATTAAAATTAATTCTCTTTTGTTTCTTTCCTTTTGATTCCGTTGTGTTACCGCGTTGATTTCCTAACAAAAATAAGCTACAAGCTGTCCTGTTCATTTACACCCGCAGGTGGACTTCGTGCTGGGATCAATTCCTAATCAGTCATTGGCAATAGCGGTTTTTTGAGCCATTACGCTCGCTCGGTCCGGAGATAGAAAAGAAGAGGTGGCCACTAAGATGCCCATAGAGGGATTGGCACATAAGCAGCACATCCAATCCTAAGCATAGCATAACCGCGGGTTGGTTAAAGCACCGGTAAGAAGAAATGCTTAGATTTCGTATAGATCTATTATTTATCTTATATAATTGGAAATAGTAGGCCAGTAGCGCTTTCACCACTCCTCAAGCCCCCTCACAGTTCAAGGCAACTCGGACTCAATCTATGCACGGTTAAGAGTCAGCTCGGCTACGATTTGCGGCCATTCATGGACCCGCATCAAGCATAGCCGGTTTCAGAGTTAATCATCAGAGCTGAAGCCGTGATCATGTTTAATATGCTTGATTGTATTTAATTACGTCTTATCGAGATTAGTTTAATCGTGATTAGTCTGTTGTCTATAAATAAGGGCAACGTGTAAATCATACAAGATCGATATATGAATATAAGCAGACCAAGCTCTGCCAATTTGTCGACTATGTACCCGCATTCATACCAGCGTGAACCCGTCACTGAAATCTTCATATTTTTTTCATAATCACCACCACTCTCATCAGAATAATCACATTAATAGCCAGATTTTTACATATACCCACTGTTACCGCCATCGTGATATTTTCAACATATCACTTTTCTTAATAAAAATAATTAAAAAAACCATGTTGTGACTCAACACCTGTTATTGTTGAATTAATACATTGCTTAAGTGCAATTAATTTCAGAGAGTTTCGTTAAAAAAAAAAAAATAAAAAAAAAATACAAATACAGTGATATAAGGAGTACGGACTCTGTCAACAAAACAAAAAGTTCTTTAACCTTTCCCCAAGAAAGGGAGCAGAGTAGTTTTGCCGTAAAAAAAGGCAGCAGCTGGTAATGGGTATATGAATACGCCATTTTTGGAGTTCCGATCACCAAATCTCACCGGAGTCGGAGTGGTCCTTTAAACGACAAAACAAAACACAAGTGTTATAGTTTAAGGCTTTATTTTCATCGAATTTCACGTCATAAATAATATTTCACCGATGATGCTGTCAAAAATCCATCGCGCTGCTGTTTCTAGTCGTTCCCGTTCCAGTTTCAGTTCAGTAAGTGAGGCTATTCTATGGCTTTAATTTTCTCTCGCATTCTTATTATTTTCCAAATCAAATGTATGGATTTTCATTGTTGCGATCATATTTGCATGACTCTGGGTGTAGAATTGTGGATATGGTACCCGTGGTCGGAATGGGTCGATGATGTCTATTATCTCCGGCGGCGGCGAACTGATGTCTCAGAATTCAAGCGTTTCTCGTCTGGATAAAGGACTAGGGGGGCTCCTGAGGTCCTATTTTACATCAATCGAATCAGGCTCCGGCTCCGGCTCCGGCTCCGGGAAGCTGTTCATGATCAACAATAAAGGCTACTACTACTCAACTGGATTATCTAATATCATTTCTGTTAATCGGAGGCTTTTCTGCACTGAAGCACCCAAAACAAGGAGTATGTTATTTCCATTCGGTTTTTATTTTTTAATTTTTTTTTTGTCGGGAGGGGATATATATGCATTATAATTCGAAGTTTAAATAAGTCAATTGAAAAAATTATCTGCCACTTTAATTCATCTTTAAAACAACTTGAAAACATCGCAAATGTTTTGGGGGTCTGGTCATAATTATGACTCTATGATCTATAATCATTCCTATACAATTATTTTGTGGTGGTTCCATAGACATTTTTTTTTTTCAGATCGCTTAAAAGAAATTTATTATTTTTATACTTTATGATTGGTAAGGAAATTATTGAAATGATGTGGCTGTATCACCGTGAAATCGTTGTGAAAATAAATACACGTCCTACCAAATACAAATGGATTTTCAAAGACTATGAGGTATTGATTTAGTGGTAATTAGTGTGGCCACCTAATCCAGAGCATTCGGATTCGTCTCATCGGAGAAAAAAAAAAACAGATACATTTACCTTATATGAATCGGGGAGTGAGGACCCTATTTTATTTATTGAAAAATATTATGGATTCGTGAGAAAGAAAATTGAGATAGAATTACGGTCCCCAGGGTCCTAAAACCCAAACAATTTCTTTAATCAAACAGATGATTTCTACACAACAAATAAAGTTCTAAAACCCGCACAATTTCTTCGGTCAAACCGTTGATTTCTGCCTGAAAGTACAAAAACGATCTATATTGCTTGAAAATCCGCAAACATTGCTAGGAATGGAGAATGATTGTTTGTTTGGTATGGGGTTTTTTGGCCGGAAGAAATTTGTAAAAGCTAAGGAAAATTGGTCGTTACGCCATCATCCCGCCCTATTATGTTATTGTTAACTTGTTGGAATTTGAAGAGAGATCGGAACGAATAAAAGTTTCTGTTTCTTTCTTCCAATATTTTCTTTCGAACTGAAAATCTCAGTCTTTTACAGTTCAACGGTTATGGTATAACGAATGACACAACACACATAATACTTATTAAATATGATATACTTATTCAGTGTGGTCTATGATACGTATGGTGCACCGACGTGGTGTAAATTAACGCGTCCAACAATAAAGCAAAGAGGTATTTAAAGAACATTCCCCCGAAAAAAAAACAGTATGGCCCTTCATGCTACCGTGTGTGTGTGAATTTTTTCAAACTCTTTCTTTATTGTGAAAAAACTGTGTCGCAGATTATTTAAAATACTTTCGAAAGTTGAAGAAGGAAACCCCAAACACGAACACAAAGGAAACCCCAAACAAGAACACAAAGGAAATCCCAAACAAGAACAATCAGCAGAGATCAGAAAGTAAAGGTATTAATTTGTGTTTTCTACTAGACACACTTTTAGTTATTGCTGCATTTTAACAGTTTTCTTTGGCTTGGATATATTTATTTTTCATGTTGTTTACCTTTACAAGCACATCCTCTTGACATATATTTCTTGACATATATTTCGGGTACAGGTGGTGAAGAAAACTACCGCCCCTTTATTAGGATACGATTTCCACTCGTGCCAGCTGCGGCTTTCTTAATACTGGTTTTTGCATCTGCCTCGATGTTATACGTATTTTGTCATCGTGATCATGAGGAAGAGAAGAAGGTTTGATCGTCATTTCATTTATCTTAAGTAGTAATTATACTGTTACAACCACTTTATTAACCCTATATAAATGAATGATTTTGAGGTGTTTTTCTACTAATTAATTAATAATTTGTTTTTGTTTTATTGATCCTTGTGATTTGAAAATACTATTGCCAGATAAGTTTCCAAGAGTTCAAGACCAAGTTGCTTGAGCCCGGGCTTGTTGATCACATTCTTGTTTCAAACAAAACAATGGCGAAAGTTTATGTGAAATGTGACGAGGCTACCGAAGGTGCTGCGGATGGTACAGATTCCGGAAAAAATCAGAGCCAATGTAAATATTATTTTAACATTGGAAGTGTTGATAGCTTTGAACAGAAGCTGGAGGAAGCTCATAAGGCATTAAATATTAGTCATCGTGATTATGTCCCTGTGATGTATGATTCAGATGACCTTTGGTTGGCAACAATTGTCTTGCTGTCTGCATTCGCGTTGATTTATACAGGTTTCCTTATGGGTCATACTATTGGAGGGCTTGGGGGTATGGGTGGTCGTGGATTCTTTAATGTTGGAAAAGCAACGGTCACAAAACTGGATAAAAACTCCAAAGACAAGGTGGATTCATGTGCTCTTTTTTTCTTTGAGCAATGCTCTCTGTAGGGATGTTTTACTTTTACCATCACTATATACATCTCTTTGGTGATAACTGTTTCTGTGAGTTTTGTAGGTATGTTTTAAAGATGTGGCTGGTTGTGATGAGGCAAAACATGAAATAATGGAATTTGTGCACTTCCTTAAGAACCCGAAAAAATACGAGGAGTTGGGAGCTAAAATTCCTAAAGGAGCTCTTCTTGTAGGTCCACCAGGAACCGGAAAGACTCTTCTTGCTAAGGCAACTGCAGGAGAAGCAGATGTACCCTTCCTATCCATGTCCGGTTCTGAATTCATGGAATTGTACGTTGGAGTTGGACCATCGAGAGTCAGAAGCTTATTTCAAGAAGCTAGACGATGTGCACCAAGTATAGTCTTTATCGACGAGATAGATGCCATTGGTCAAGCAAGAGGAGGGTGTAGCAATGTTACTGGATTAAACGATGAGCGTGATAGTACACTAAATCAACTACTTGTTGAGCTAGATGGGTTTGGAACCACTTCTGGTGTGGTTGTACTTGCTGCCACAAACAGGGCTGAGGTTTTAGACAAAGCACTGCTACGACCTGGCCGCTTTGATCGTCTAGTAACCTTTGATAAACCTGATGTTAATGGAAGGGATCAGATATTTAAGATCTATCTAAGCAAGTTAAAACTTGATCGAGATCCTACATATTACTCGCAAAGGCTTGCACCACTGACTCCGGGATTTGCTGGAGCTGACATTGCAAACGTTTGCAATGAAGCTGCATTGATTGCTGCCAGAAACGATAGCATACTTATCACTATGCAACATTTTGAGGCAGCTATTGATAGGGTTATTGGTGGTCTAGAGAAAAAGAATAAGGTACGTGTTCCTCTAATATATTAGATTCTTTTAATAATCACCGTTTTGATACGTTAACTCAGTTCACCTGTTTCTTGGATGTGTTTCATTTGTGGTTGTTTTCCTCCCTGCATTGAATGTTGAAACAGTCATTCAATTGCCTCCATGATGTCTATATGCGTGATAGAGGGACTATAGCAGTATCTGTTTTATTTAGTGTATATGTTGTTTTCAAGAAAACCGATGACACATTGTAATATGCGTACTTTGACCCTATTTCTGATTTTGCATCAATGTGTTATGACTAAGATGAGTATGAAGTACATGTCATTCATCGTAGTGCTCTTGAGAGGTTTTTAATTGGTGTTGCTATACATACTTTTCTCTGCACAGGTTATTAGTAAGGTAGAACGTCGAACTATTGCCTACCATGAATCAGGTCATGCTGTTGTTGGTTGGTTTCTGGAACATGCTGAACCCTTGTTGAAAGTGTCAATTGTTCCTCGTGGTACTGCTACTCTAGGTTTCGCTCAATATGTCAACAATGAGAACCTTTTGATGACCAAAGAACAACTTTTTGACATGTCTTGCATGGCTCTTGGTGGTAGAGCTGCTGAACAGGTATAATAATAATAATTGACTTCATTCTTCATTATGCATCTATCTGTCATTTGATGTATTGTGTGTTTGGATTAGGTATTGTTGGGCAAGATATCAACAGGAGCACAAAATGATCTCGAGAAAGTGACCAAAATGACTTATGCACAAGTAGGGGCATACGGTTTTAGTGACAAATTTGGTCTTCTCTCCTTCCCTACTAAAGAAGATGGTTATGCATCAAGGAAACAATACAGCAGCAAAACAGCAGCGTTAATGGATAACGAAGTCAGAGAATGGGTGGCTAAAGCATATGACCGCACGGTTCAACTAATAGAGGAACACAAAGAGCATGTTGCTCAAATTGCTGAACTATTACTTGAGAAAGAGATATTGCATCAAGAGGATTTGGTATGTGTGCTTGGTGAACGCGCTTTTAAGAGTAGTGAGCCAACAAATTACGATAGGTTCACACAAGGTTTTTTAGAAGATGATGATGGTGATAAAGATGCTCATGTGGCTAACTCTGCATAACACGATGGCTCTCTGTGGCCATTGAAACCATGTATTCTTCCACCGATCGAGTTAAATGTTAGCACGTAATTGAAGAATATATGGTCCTCTAGCCATTGATTAGTTAGTTGTGAGCTATGTGTCTCTACCAATGGTGGATAAAGTATGTATTTTCAGTAATAATCTACAAGAGCTAAGTAGCTAACATGATGCAGATGCTTTTGTGTATTAATATTTGTCTTAGCCTACCAGTAGACCCTGAACTTGAATTACCACCAGCAATTATTGTATTATTACCTAAATGGATTAGCATTAGTAGTTTTATGATCTTATTGACTAGGTTAATCAATGTCTATTTTTATTTTGTTCATTAAATTTCATAAATAAAATTGTCGTTTGGTTCTATTTTGTGAATGGATTGGCATACTATCAATCGGCATACATATATAGTGTGAGTGAGTATATAATTTCTTGTCAAGCTAACATATGTTTTGGAGAAGAATTGTTTTTCATTGATGAACAATGATGAAAAGACTAATTGTACACATTTAATCGGTCTCTCTCTCTCCTCTATATTCTCTGTAAAAGACTCAGCTTTAGAGTTCTCTTCCGGCGCCGGCGGCCCTCTGCTGCCGGCGTCCACCCCTTTCCTTTCTGTAAATTCTTTTTTTTCTTCTTGTAGATCCATTTTGTGACGAGGCTCCAACAGTTTTGGGATGATCTCTCTTCTTCTATGCCGGATCTGGTTCTTTCCGGCGGGTCTCAGATCTGAGGTCATTGTGTAGTCTTTTGCTTGGAGCTTCGTTGATCTCCGGCTAGTTTCCTTGCTTCAGCCCGAGGTGGGTGCTGCACCATTGTCGTTTGAGCTCTCCCGGTCCTTAGCTCGCCACCATCTGCCGAAATCTTGATTTCGATGGTGCTTTCCGGCATCTTCTTCGGTTGGCCGCTTTCTATTCGGGAGGAGTTGTCAGGCTTGCGGGCTCTCTATTCCGTACGACGGCGGCTTGAGGCGGTGTAGTCTAGCGGAGTTATCGTTTTAGTTTATATTTCTCTGTGTTTGTTGTTTTAGTTCAATGTATGTGTTGGTCGAATAAAAGATTACCTAGATGATCCTTGTGTCTGAACGTCTTTTCGGATATTTTTCCTTCTGTTCAGCACCCTCGACCCGATCTATTATTCGACCTTTGTTATTTTGTTTTTTAGTGTGTCTTTTGTTTGCTTTGTCCGGTTGTGTTCCGGCTTTTACTGGCTGTGTCCCGGCGTTGTTCTTGTATATTTCCGGCGTTAGTCCGGCATTTAATAAAATCTTTCGTTTCCCGGGGAAAAAAAAGAACAATGAACATTAAAACGATATATATACTCATTAAAGAATGATCTAGAATCAATCAGTGTTTAGGTCAGCACTAATGCCAGAGGCCTATCTGCTTCATGCATATAGACCTGGCCAACCAAAACCGGAACCGCCGGGGAACCGGAACCGCCGGTTTGTGGAACCGCTAAACCGCCGGTTTGTGGAACCGCTAAACCGCCGGTTTGTGGAACCGCTAAACCGCCGGTTTGTGGAACCGCTAAACCGCCGGTTTGTGGAACCGCTAAACCGCCGGTTGGCCGGTTTGTACCGGTTTGTGATTATTGGAACCGAAACCGGAACCGGAACCGCCGGTTTGAACCGGCTTCGCTGGAACCGGCCGGAACCGGGTGAAACCGGCCGGAACCGGACCGGAACCGGAACCGGCCCAACGGCTATTTATGCAACGGCTATTAATTTTTTTATTTTTTATTTTTTAATTTTTTTTTTCTCCCAAACACCCCAAAAAAATTCCTATAAATACTACCTCATTCTCACACCAATCTCTCTCAATCTTCTACTCATTTCTTATATCTTCTACTAATTTCTTTGATTATCAAGTCTGTTTAGTTGTTAAAAACAACAATCAAATTTACTTTACGATACCGAATTTTTGAAGTTGTTCTGATTTAATCGTTACTTCAATTCGGTTTTAGTTATAAGTAAATTTGGTTTTGTATTATATTCAACTATTTTTTTTTGCAAGTGTAAAAAAAAATTAAATTTTATAATCAAATTTACTTTACTAGACCGAAATTTGAAGTTGTTATGATTTAATCGTTACTTCAATTCGGTTTTAGTTATAAGTAAAATTGGTTAGTTAATTTAATTTTTTTTATAACCGTTATATGTAATTTAGATTTTGTACAATGTCAAGAAGATGTGCATCAACACAAGGCAATCGAAATGTTACTTTTCGTGATGACTCGGTTGTGCCGGAATCGGATGATCTTGCTGGTGGTTATAGACCCCAATATTATACAGACCCTGTCACCGGTAATCACATTTCGATTCCTCAGTTCGACACACCTTCAGGTTACAATCAAGATGAATTTGATAGTCATTACGACGATATAATGTCTCAACCTGGAAATTTTAACATCAACCTTAACGAAGATGAAGATAATGATGAAGTCGACGTTGATGATGATCATGATGTATTTCCGAATGCCTCCCGTCCAAGACGAGGACGTGGTGGGAGTCGGCGTGGTGCTAGTGCTAGTGGTTTGGCTGATCCTACTCCTACTCCCGAGTCAATCAATTTAGATGGTGGTGAAAGTACCCGATCCAAAGCACAAGAAAAAAGGTTAAGATCGAGAATTTTTACGGAATTTTTCACAAAGGTTCCTCGGACTGATGAAATAGCATTAGCTAACCCCGGAATATATTTCTTCGGGGTGTGCAATTTTTGTGGCCAAAAATGCCAATTTAAACATTCCGGTGGTTACGGAACGATGCGGGGTCACATTTTAAGTAAACATCCAGAAAAATTGCAAGACGGCGCTTCTCAAACCCAGCTAAACATGCCGAGCTCCAGCGGAGGTAACACTAATCCACTCTTTATTTCTGATCGTGATAACTGTAGAGATCTAACCACGGATCTTGTTGCGGGGATGAGTCTTCCTTTTAGCTTTCCTGAGAATCCTATTTTTGAAAGCTACATACAAGGGGCTTTGCAGACGGCTTTTACTCGTATCCCTCGTGCAACGGTTACTAGGGATTTCAAAAATAAATTTATTAAACGACAAAATATTATTATAGAAAGTTTGAAGAAAAATAAATTCCGAATATGTGTATGTGCCGATATTTGGGAGGATAGGAGGACGAACAATTATTATTTGGGCGTGTCGGGTCACTGGATTGACAACACTTGGATTGTCCAAAAAAGGTTACTTGCTTTTCGTTTATTTAACGACAATCATACTGCTTCTAACATTGCATCTTTATTAGTTGATATTTTTGAGGAATACAATTTAAAAGGTAAAGTTTTTTCTATTGCGTTTGACAATGCTTCAAACAACACTGCTTCTATTCCCGACTTATCCCGATATTGTGAACCTCTTTGTAACGGTCAATTTTTTCATGTTAGATGTTTATGCCATATTTTTAATTTATGTGTAAAGGATGGTCTAAGAGTTTTTACCATAATATTAATTCGATAAAAACTGCGATTTCACATGTGTTAGGTAGAAATATTCTTGTTAATAAGTGGTATAAATTTCTTAAAGAGAAAGGTCATCGCCCTGTCAAACTGCCGCAAGATGTACCGCATAGGTGGAACACGACTCATGATCTTTGGAAAAAAACAAACAAAATTAAAAATACATTTTGTGATTTTTTAAATGAACACTGTCCGAGCGAATATCGTTTGTATCCCTCTATTTGGACTTCATGCAAGAAACTGATGGATGTTTTTGAAATATTCAAAAAATTTACAGTATTGTTTTCAAAATGTTATCAACCCACATCACATTTAGTCTTGCCTGCTTGTATAGAAATAACTGCCGAGTTTGAAACCATGGAACACGACGCAGAATTATTTCAATGTTTAAAGCCGATGAAGGAGAAATGGAGTAAATACATGTTGTATATTCCAGACACTTATCTCATTTCTTCTATGCTCGACCTCGTATAAGACTAGTAGGTTTGTCTAACATGTTAGGTGCTTACTATGATGCTTTTATCATTACTCATAATGTGCCCCGGTAGATTTTCTGATTGAAGTAGTTAGACTAGAAAATTTATTAAATGCTTTGTATGTTGAATATGAGCGTATGTATGGATTGAGAAACGAAGCGGTTCCCAATCCATCGGCAAGTGATTCTACTAACCCTACAGGTCTCGTGACGGGGACTTCAAAAGTTCGGATAAAATGAATTCTAAACGATGTAGAGGGAGCGACATTGTCATCGCTATCATCGATCAACGCATGAGATATCCAAATTTCTAAACACAACATTTGAAGGTCGTGAAATCGATACCTATGATTTTGAGTTCGACTTATTGAAGTGGTGGAAGAGACATGTTAAAGAATATCCGATTTCTAGCAATGATGGCGGTCGAGTTTTTAAGTTGCCCTGTTTGACAAATCCTTTGTTGAACGATGTTTCAAAGATGGCGAGGATATGTGCTTACCAATAAAAGATGTTCGCTTCATCCCACCACTTTAGAGAAGCAAATGCTTTGTCAAGATTGGGTCTGAGCCGAGAAGAGGGTGCAACACATTGAGTCGAGAAGATGAGAGTCACAGTTCGGCGGTGACACACTCGAAACTTCAGGAGGAACAAGCGCGCCAAAATACCGACATCGATTAAAGTGCACGCAATTTATATCTTACTTATATATTTGTTACAACTATAAAAGATTAAAAAAACCTATTAAAAAAACTATAAAAAACCTTCTACTAAAATTAAAAAAAACTATATAAAACTATTAAAAAAACCATTAAAAAAAACCCGATTGAAACTATAAAAACCTATTAAAAATAACTAAAAAATACCTACTACTTTAAACTAAAAAAAAGTATATAAAACTATAAAAAAAAAAACCATAAAAACCATATACAAACCTAAAAAATTATATGAAACTATATAATAGAAACACATAAGAATACTATAAAAGACTACAATAAAACAAACATTTAAAAAAATACTATAAAGAATACAAAAAACAATAATAACCTATAACAAACCATAACACAACACTACACAAAACTAAAATAACTATAAGAAACTATAAAAACACCCAAACAAACCATATACAAAACTAAAAAATTGTATGAAACTATAAAATACAAACACATTACACATATATATACTATAAAAGACTACAATAAAACAAACATTTCAAAAACCTTTAAATACTATAAAAACATATAAGAAGACTATAAAAGACTAAAAAAAAATTAGATAAAAGACTGTTAAGGGTGATTTTATACGTTTTATAAGGATATATTTTATATCAATTTCCCCCATATTCTTAGGTTTTTCATAGAAATCGAGCTTATAATCGATTAATTGAGTAAATGGTGTTTCTAATAGGTTAAATTGCAAAACGTAGCGATTTATGTGTTTAAATCATGATTTTATATTATTTTAGGATTGTGTTACGCTTTGGTATGTTTTTCCTACATTGTAGATACACATTGTTGATGGAAAGGATGATTTTAAAGAGATGAATTGAGTGGAAAATCCGAAATATACTCTAGAATGTCGACGGGCTAATCAAAAGGCGTTTTGAAGAAGAGTCCTTAATGAAAGTTGTAGAGTTTTCCGAGAGCTTTTTATGACATTCGGATCATAATTTTTGGAGGTCTACAACTCAAGATATGAATTTTAGAAGTTTTATTCCAATAAATATTCCATGCAGAGCAAATTCGATTCGATCTTGAGGAAGGCTGTTGCACGGACGTTCAAGGTGGTAGATGGCGTCCAGGGAGCGTAAGCAATCTAGAGAGTTCAGTTTGGCGCAAGCGACGCGTTCAGCTCCGTCCAAGCACTTTAACGAAAGGCGTCGAAGCTTCAGACTAGCGCCCAAGGCCGTATTCAAACAAAACCGACTTAGGTTACTGTAGCAGCCGACTTAGTTTTATTATAAATAGCAGCAGCCCCGAACCCTAATGACACACAATATTCTCATACTACAAAAACACAGTAGCAGCAGCCCTTCTTGAGGAGTTCAAGGCCGGTCACCCGAGCCTTGTGCTCGGGTGATCCGGGTTAGATTAGGATGTAGTTTTTCGTTTTCTTTTCGATCGTTTAATTCATGGATTCATCCATTATCCAAACGATGTGAGTTTCTCTTTGAATTTATTCAATTCCTTTGTTTATTTTCATGAGCCTTAATTTATGTTGTATCTTTCTATTCGATTCATGATGCTATTATGTGAACCATATCGAAAGATTGTTTACTAATTGATATGTTTACAACATACGGAAGTTGCGTAAACTAGATCACCATAGAAAGATAGGATCTTTAATCATTAATGATGACAAATTAATGGGTTAATCATCTAGGTTGGTAGATTCTAAAATACGAGAGTTAACCTGAATCTACACCTTCGTTTTGTATGGAATATTGGTCTCAACATTCGAAAGAGGAGAGATCGATAATTGAATTCACTAAGGAATTAGGAATTCATAGCTTGAGAAATAGATTCACTAAGAGATTATGAATTTGTATCTCGTGTAAAGGTGAGACGACAATATTGAATTAAAATCATGAGATGAACTAGGATTGAGATCACTTGGTTTGTATATTGTTTGATCCCATGTATCGTTGTTTTATGTTCTTTTCGTTTACAGTTTTATTTGTTAATTTCCGCTTTTATCCTTCCTGGCTTTGGATTGACAATCCTCTGTCCAGTTTATTTTCCGTTTTCGTTTAGGTTTAGTAATAAATAGTAGTAACAATTTAAGGAATTAATAAGATTAGGTTCAACATCCCAATTCCTGTGGATCGATACCCGCATTTTACCCTACTATGCTAGCAATTACCCGATATTCGGTCGGTTAGGAGTTAGTTTGCATGTTAGGTATAGGTTTATAAATTATTTTTGTTTAGTGATGCAAAATCCTCCGAACAAAAGTGGCGCCGTTGCCGGGGAATCGGCGTTTTGTTGAATTCGGTTGAATTAATTTCTCGATTTTGTTACGTTTTTTTTATTTTTCGTTTTCAATAAAAGTAGCGTTGAATAAATCGAGAGTTTTTATTTTTGCCGTGTTTCGATGACCGTTAGGTTAAGAATGTGCAAAGAGTTTTTACTCGATTTGTGAGGCGTGAATTATATGTTGTTGCAATCGAGTCTAACCTCTGTGCTTTAATTTGATGATTTGCGATCTTGTGGTTGTTTTGAGTTGATGAACCGTTAGGATAATTAGGTTTTTTCTATGTTGTTCTGCGTTTACATGCATATTCGTTGTTTGGACGGCGTTCGTGTAAGTGAACGCCCGCCCGATTCATATCTGCAGTGGACGCCCGTTTGACTTGTCGAACGAAGCGTCGAGGCTAAAATCCAGGTGAACGCCCGCCTCGCTTTGTTGAACGCACGCCCAGGTTCGAATTTCTCTTAACTTGATTTTTAATGCTTTATTTGATATGGATACTTTAAATTGAGCTTCTGTGGCTAATTGTTTTTACGTAGATGTTCTGAACTTGCATGTTTACATCTTTCCATCTACGAATCCATGTTAAATAATTGATTAATTTTTATATACATGCTTCATTAATTGACATGGATGTTTTAATGTGAGCCTCTGTGGCCTTTTGTATATGCGTAGATGTGTCTGTTTCTTTCACCGTTATGGTTTCTTTCCATCTACCGATCCATGTTAAATAATTGATTGACTTTTATATACATGATTCATCCATGCATGTTATAATTCTCATCGGTTCTCGTATGCTATAATCATTTTTATTATTATTTAGTAGCTAATGTCGGTTTCAGTATGCTACATATCGTTATGATGAATCTTTTAAGCTTTGAGACTTATGTGCTTCCTTGTTGTTTATGTAACTCATATGGGTAGCTATCGATTTTCCGTTGCTACCATGTCTTCTTATGAGTTATATCTGTTTTAGTATAGCTAATTGTTGGTTTTCCATAATGCTATCACCTTTGATGAGTCTTAAGGCGCGTCACACTGCGCATATAATGAATAATAATCATCGTTTATCGTAACTTTGTCATTATTTGGTAGACGTTTATTATATACATGTCATCTTTGCAAATGAGTGGGCTAGTTTTCTTTCTTTTATTTTCTTTTATTTTTGCATATCATTTAGTTGCATGTCATCTAGTTGCATTGTTTTTCTATTTTTCTTTTATTTTTCTTGAGCGTAGTTAATCGCCGGTTTCGTAATACTACCTCGTTTTCTTTATTTTTAGTTTCTGCATAGGCCGTAGTCATTTGTAGGTTGTCCTCCAAACTCGCTCACTGAGCCTCAGCTGTAATTTATTTTTTTAATTTTATTTTTAGGATTGCATATCATGTGTAATTTGCATTGTAGTATATTTTCATGTAGTTGCACCTAGCCTCTTTGTTGTGTAATGTTCCATGTATATGTATTCCATCTTTATATGAGCTTAAATTTGAAATATCTCTATATCTCCTTTTCCATGTGCTTTATATATGTAATCTTTTCTTTTTCCCCGTAGACTCTTTTTGCAATCGATCAAGTCTGCAGGATATTTTTGATAGCTATTGTGCACTTTCACGATGAATTCGGTTTACTGTGATGCTCCACGATCTCTTGAGCTATGCAAACAATTTTGGTTTTACCGATTTTTCCGGAATTGCGGCATCCAATCGACTAAGTTCTCTAATTTATTATTTACGCACAACTTGAGGACAAGTTGCAATCTAAGTGTGGGGGAGAGGATGGTTTATATGTATCTATGAGTCGTTTGCTCAATTTCTATTATATTCCTATGAAAAGTGCTTAAATTTAAAATTTTTGTTTTGTCCCGAGTGAGCATTGCATGTCTTTGTTCGATGTTTATAATCATTGATGCTGTATTCTGCATATTTAGTAAATTTAGTTGTCTCACCCAACACTATTTTTCACGTGCCATAGTAAACGATGAGCTATATTTTAAAGCCATACCCATTTGATTAGAGATTTTTGATGATTATCGCATGATTCTTTGCTTCCATACGAATTTTGAAAATTTTAATAGTTTGTATTTAGAGTTAAAGTATGACATACTGTGAATATCTGAAGGTTTGAATGTGATAAATGACACGTAACTATTGCGCTTTTGAAATGAAGTGAATAAGTGAAGTTGTTTTAAATTATAAATGTGTGTGTCGAAAGCTGGTCGATGATTTGAGTGAGGTTAGTCATACCACGTATGTCCTATTCCACTATGATGACTAAAAGCTCACGACGAATGAAAAAAAGTCGCCTTATGATTTGAGTAAGGTAGGGTGTTATCTCGAAATGTCCTATTCGCACATGAGGGCAATAGCTCATTCGATGTGTGTTTAAGTGAAATAATTAAATCAACTTATGAGAATAGTGATATGAATTAAACGAAAGACTTAGTTATCGCTCGATCTTATCCCCCAAGATAAACCGAAAGATATGTTGTAGGGACTATCCTCTAAGTATGTCGGAAATATTTTAAATGCTCCCTATTATTTTTTTTTCGGGGTTTGTATGTTTTGTGAGGTGCATGTTATAATCGTTTTTATATGTCTAATTTAAATGGGATGTTGGCTAGTTTTGCTTGAATCAATTTCAAGTGTGGATTTAGTGGAAGTTTACTATGGCTATGCACACACGCACTTGGGTGAACCTCTAAACTACTTGAATATGCTTTATATTTGCATAAGTGTTTATTTATCTCGAGTGGTGATTTTGTTTTGTTTTGCTCGGGACGAGCAAGGTTTAAGTGTGGGGGAGTTGTTAAGGGTGATTTTATACGTTTTATAAGGATATATTTTATATCAATTTCCCCCATATTCTTAGGTTTTTCATAGAAATCGAGCTTATAATCGATTAATTGAGTAAATGGTGTTTCTAATAGGTTAAATTGCAAAACGTAGCGATTTATGTGTTTAAATCATGATTTTATATTATTTTAGGATTGTGTTACGCTTTGGTATGTTTTTCCTACATTGTAGATACACATTGTTGATGGAAAGGATGATTTTAAAGAGATGAATTCGAGTGGAAAATCCGAAAATACTACTGTAATCTGACGGGCTAATCAAAAAAGGCGTTTTTGAAGAAGAGTCCTTAATGAAAGTTGTAGAGTTTTCCGAGAGCTTTTTATGACATTCGGATCATAATTTTTGGAGGTCTACAACTCAAGATATGAATTTTAGAAGTTTTATTCCAATAAATATTCCATGCGAGCAAATTCGATTCGATCTTGAGGAAGTTGTTGCACGGACGTTCAAGGTGGTAGATCTGGCGTCCAGGAGGCGTAATGTCTGACAGAGTTCAACTTGGCCGCAAACGCGCACGTTCCGGCTCCGCCCAAGCACTTCGAACGAGCGCCAGTGCTTTCAGACTAGCGCCCAAGGCCGTATTCATAAAAACGACTTAGGTTAATCAGAGCGACCGACTTAGTTTTATTATAAATAGCAGCAGCCCGAACCCTAATGACACACAATATTCTCATACTACAAAAACACGAGAGCAGTGAGCACTCTTCGAGGAGTTCAAGGCGGTCACCCGAGCCTTGTGCTCGGGTGATCCGGGTTAGATTAGGATGTAGTTTTTCGTTTTCTTTTCGATCGTTTAATTCATGGATTCATCCATTATCCAAACGATGTGAGTTTCTCTTTGAATTTATTCAATTCCTTTGTTTATTTTCATGAGCCTTAACTTATGTTGTATCTTTCTATTCGATTCATGATGCTATTATGTGAACCATATCGAAAGATTGTTTACTAATTGATATGTTTACAACATACGGAAGTTGCGTAAACTAGATCACCATAGAAAGATAGGATCTTTAATCATTAATGATGACAAATTAATGGGTTAATCATCTAGGTTGGTAGATTCTAAAATACGAGAGTTAACTCGAATCTACACCTTCGCTTTGTATGGAATATTGGTCTCAACATTCGAAGAGGAGAGATCGATAATTGAATTCACTAAGGAATTAGGAATTCATAGCTTGAGAAATAGATTCACTAAGAGATTAGGAATTTGTATCTCGTGTAAAGGTGAGACCACAATATTGAATTAAAATCATGAGATGAACTAGGATTGAGATCACTTGGTTTGTATATTGTTTGATCCCATGTATCGTTGTTTTATGTTCTTTTCGTTTACAGTTTTATTTGTTAATTTCTGCTTTTATCCTTCCTGGCTTTGGATTGACAATCTCTGTGTCGATTTATTTTCCGTTTTCGTTTAGGTTTAGTAATAAATAGTAGTAACAATTTAAGGAATTAATAAGATTAGGTTCAACATCCCAATTCCTGTGGATCGATAATACCATTTTTACCCTACTATGCTAGCAATTACCCGATATTCGGTCGGTTAGAGTTAGTTTGCATGTTAGGTATAGGTTTATAAATTATTTTTTGTTTAGTGATGCAAAATCCTCCGAACAAAGACTAAAAAATAAACAATAAGAACTACGTTCGCTTTGATTTTTTTATATGTGTTGTGCCTCCGACACGATTACATATAAAAAATACGTAGGCAACCGAATTACCGGTACAAGCGTTGAAAAAATAACACAATTTACATATAAAAAAACAACACAATATATCTCACCTAATATTTAATAAAACAACATTATAATCAACGTATACTTAAAACCGATTCAAAAAATTTATAACAAAAACTATAAAAGACTTTAAAAAAAAATTAATAAAAATTACTATAAAAACTTTTACAACAAACTATAAAAAACTAAAAAATAAACAATAAGAAC
The DNA here is from genome assembly GCA_026214975.1 of Gentiana macrophylla. Classification (NCBI taxonomy): domain Eukaryota; kingdom Viridiplantae; phylum Streptophyta; class Magnoliopsida; order Gentianales; family Gentianaceae; genus Gentiana; species Gentiana macrophylla. The sequence goes on along the minus strand of CM047809.1, from coordinate 93,321,000 downwards.
TACGTTCGCTTTGATTTTTTTATATGTGTTGTGCCTCCGACATGATTACATATAAAAAATACGTAGGCAACCGAATTACCGGTACAAGCGTTGAAAAAATAACACAATTTTTTTTTAAAATAACATTATTTACATATAAATAAAATAACATAATATTAATATTATTTTTAACAACGAATAGAAAACTATTTAAAAAAATATATATATTACTCTCGTTTTAGTAATTATAGTGAAAAGAATAATAATTTGTTATTGTAGTGAAAATAATAAGTATTATGTGAAAATGAAAAAAAAAAAATTTATGAAATTTTAAAATCGTGGCGAAAGCAGTGATCCGAACGGGGAGTAAACCGGGCAAACTGAATCGCCTAAACCCGCAACCACGCCGGTTTTGAACAAATAAACCGCCGTTTTTCAAACCGGCGGTCATTAAACCGCCAAAACTAAGATTATTTAAAACCGGCGGTTCCGGTTCCGGTCCGGTCCGGTTCCACCATTTGGACGGGTCTACATGCATAGCAGAATTCCAAATTTGTCAGCCATAAATTTGTAAATAAAAGCTTCAGCTGCATTAATTGCTACCCGTGCCGGGAAATTTGAAATTCAGGCTATGTCGGCCCCGGCCCCCTGATTGTAATAAAAGTTTGCTTTTTGAAAAACTCGGTTTTATGTAACACGTTGATATTATTGACGTGTTAAATCTTATATTGTCAATAATATCGACGCTAAACAACCCTCCACGTCAATAAGGTTAGGCTAATAATTATCCACGTAAAATATGTACAGTTCGATAATATTCGGAATTCAAACGGTAAATTTCTTTCTCCCCCAAATTCTTCTTTTCCCCATTCGTTTTATTATTTACGGTAAGAAAAGGTAAAGGCTTTGAAAAATCACAACAGGAAAAGGCATTGAATTTACACAAATGGCACAACGACAGATACCGAATGACCGAATGAGTTAAATATTCAATTGTTTTTTCTTGTTGTTTTACAAATTGTTGTTGAATAGAATCCCCAAGTATGTAAATTTACCCTCCACATGAAGAACCTGATGAATATGTCTTACAACCTGATGAACCCCGGCCCTAGTTCTTATTGCATGTGATGATAATACATCCATGGGTAGGTTAACGCAAATAGGTGCCTACTGTCCTTACAATATGAAGTATGACAAAATTAGGGGGTGGCACCTGTAGCTGTCAATGAATTAAAATTCACCACCGAGGAAGATCAATTTATAATTGGGGGGAAGAGTTTAATCGCTCATATATAGTTAGGACTAATCTCTCAAGAATTCATAGGAAGCATACTTGTATGGTTTTGTGTGCCATTTATTTACTTTACTTGAATTCTATTTGGTCAAGGACCACCTTTTTCGTTCTCAATCTTGATTTCTAATTGTATCCTTATAAGTCTTGTGGAATCGATATTGATTCGCCATTACTATATGCGATAGGACTAGTCCTCTTGCTAATATCGTGACTTACACGCGATCAACTATTAACGTCTCATTTAATAGTACATACGACTAGAAATATTTAAGTATCAATCCATTTTAAGTGAATCGAGATCTCATCAACAATAATCACTATTATGATTTCTCTATCACACTTTGACAATAAGGACATTATTATATATACAATACCATAATAGGTTCGATGCGAACAATATATAATGACAGAAATATCATTTATTATATGTATAAACACAAAAGTGTAGTAATGATCCGACCCGGTCGGAGCTGGTCCAACCCGATTGTGTTTTGGGCACTACACTATCACTGATAACATGTTGAAACTGAAAGTACAACACGAAATAAAATGTGGAATTCTCATTAATCTAGTAAAATGATCGAGTTAAATTACAATGTTGTTGATCATGAAATATTTATAGAGTATATTTCACTACAACGGTTCCATTCGGCAACTTCTTTGAAAATATAATCTGACAAACACAACATAATTTTTTATTATGGCTTCTTCTCGAGATTGGCCATCTTAGCATTTCCGGCATCCACCACCTTTGTCAGCGGAGCCCAAAGCCAATGTTGCTTCAACAGTGCACGCATCTTGATGTGTCATAATAGTTGCCTCTAATTTTCCTTTTCATTAGCACTAATAAATAATGAGACATTTATTCACACCACAACAAATCTACCGGTGCACCACATTAGAATTTATTACACCACATATATTATTTCAACACTACTAAATCTACTTCTACACCACATTTTCACTACAATGTTTAGAATTAAAAAAAAAAGGTTAAAGGTCGTAAATGACGGGTTTTAATCTAAATGGTTGAGAAGGACAAACATGTAGTAACACATGTACAAAAATGTAGTAACACATGTAGTGATTGTCCTTCTCAACCATTTAAGCTTAAAAAAACACGCCCCATTGACTGACACTAAAAAAACTTGTGCCAAACATTTTTTTGCTACCTCCAGAATTTATTATTTAATTCCTCCCCATACTTTTAAAATTAACAAAAAAAAACCCATTATATCTTCATCTTCATCTTCATTTTTTTCATCTTATCAAAAGTCCAAACCCCCCCTCTTCCCGTTGCAGCCCCTCACAGCAGATAAACTATTTTCTCGATTCTCCCGCTGAACATTTCATGGAAAAATTCTCAAAAAAAAAAAACATTTCAAGGAATTTCTTCCTATTTTCGATTTTGTTGTCATTTCCTCTGGTCACTGGTTTGCCAAGCAATCAGTCTATATCTTAAACAACAAAATTGTCGGAGGACACTCTGGTGGCCGGACAAGTCCCGAAAATGGATCTTGCAACGGAAAGGTAAAACCAGCCGAAAATAATGAATTAGTCGAAAATGGATTCACAAATATAATGCATTAGAAACAGGTGAATGGTTTCAATAGCGCGATTTCAAAGAAAAGAAACAAATCGAAATTGATTTTAATGGATATAACGAAAGCTTTTAGATATCGTCGTGATGGACATCCGGGCGATTTCAGATCGGGGGAGGGTGGATTTCAAATCATGGGGTGGATTTCAGATCAGGGAAGGAGGCGGGGTTTCAGATGCATCGGGAGCGGCCGGGGGAGGGGGGGGGGGGGGGTGTTGGAAGAAGGAGATGAAATGTTTAAAGTGTTGGATGGTGGAAATGGGTGGTGGTGTTGGAGGAGAATAAGAGATAGATGAAAAAGGGGAGTTATTGGATTAATTTATTATTTTAAAAGTGTCGGACTAAATTAAATTTTAAAAGTTGGTGTGGAAATAATATAAAAATGTGGTGTAAAGGTAAGAAATTCTGGTGTGATTAAAGAAGGAGAAATATTGAAAATTAAACGTGGTGTGAAGTTAGATATATGTTTTAGGCGTGGTGTGGTATATAAAGTGGTATAGTAGTAGATTGCTCATGGTGCGAATAAAGACTCTCATATATAATATTTGAGAGTATCCATAATGAGAGCATTTAGCCTTCCTCTAAATCTGACATTGGGCCTAGATCCACTCCCAAAGCCCACAGTGGCACTTCAATCATCTCTCTATCCCCAAATTAAATTAAGACACACCCAAAAAATGAAGGGTCTGCTAATGTGAATAGTAGCATCATTCATCTCTCCTTCCACCAACAAATTCATTTCACATATCATGATTAATGATGTAAAAACGTGTTATGTATTTTGTAGTGATATAAAAATGATATAAAAATGTGATAAGTATTTTGTAGTGGAAATATTACTACTCGAAACTAACATGTGAGTGTTGGTAAAATATTTGGTGGAAAAAAATACTAAATTATGTTCACAAAATTGTTGTTGTTGTTGTTTTTTTGTTTTTTTGTTTTTTTTCTTCCTGAGGAATTGTTGTTACACATTCAATAGGATAGGTCATACCTATCATTACCGGAGGCATAAAAAATAAAATGAAGTTACCTATATTTTATTCAAAATTTACCTTTCAGATTGATATATTATTTTTAGATAAAAAGTACATGAAATTACAAAAATGCTATTTTTGTTATTACGAAAATAACATACGACATTCTTTTTGTAAGCTTGTACGATATTTTCTTAACAAACATACATCAATTTTTTAAAATGTCGTACTACATATTAAAATCTTACTTTATAAGTGTATAATATTTCATTCCGATTTTCGTAAACAAGTAAAAAGAAAGGGAAATAAAAAGAAGGAGAACGTGTTGGTAGTTAAATTGGTTAGTTGAGATATAAGAGAAAAGTAATTTTGAAGAATGATATAGAGAGTGTTATTGAAGTTGGTTGTTTTATGAGGTGTTGAAAAAGTGATTCTGAAACGAAAAATAAGATAAATTAAGAAACTAATAGGGTGTACCAGTGGGAAGAAAAGGGAGGTAAATGGACACACGGTGGGACACGGTATGGAGAGAAATCGAAACACGATTCCCTTTAGGAGAGACTGCAGATATGAAGAATTGGTAACATTCTTTCAGATCAAGTTTAAAGTTTAGTCACCGCAGCTTCAAGTTTGTTTAATATACTGGAAATCTAATGTTTAAAGTTTAAATAAAGGTTCCTTTAAAAACAACACACTATTTTTACTTGGACACCCAAATTAAGGGGTACCACATCTTCATATTATTTTACTTTAGACACCCCTAATTTATTCATATACACAATACACCCATTACAAGAAAACTGTGAAATTACGATGCGTGTTTTACGACATGCTTTTAATGCACGTCGTAATTTTTAACATTTATGGCATTCAAATCATCCGCACGCCATTAGTTGTGGGAAGCATTTCTTAACTTATGACGCGTGTTTTAAACATCCGCCCCCTTTCATTCTCAAGAATCTCCCTTTTCCGGCGCCGGCTCCTTTTGTGTTAGAATCGCTTCTTTTTCTCCTTTCTCTTTCTGTTTTTTTCTCTTTTCTATTCAAAAAATTTCAGATCTGATGCCGTTTTCTCTATTAATCCGACCAGAGAGGCGGCGTTTTTGGGCGGTTGCAGTCTCTTATCCTATTTTGTTGTGACAAAAAATCTTCATAGGCAGTGGCGGATGGATGAGATGGCTGTTTCCGGTGATGATCTGGTGTCCTTTGTTGACGGCTCTATGGTTTTTTGTCTCCTCCGGTAACCTTTTGAAGATGTGGTCGATGGCCGGAGGCGGTGTTCCCATGGTAGCAAAGCGGCGAGGGATGAGTGGGTCGGACCTTTGTCGCCGGATTTCTATCTCGGATGGCTTCATTGCTCATCGGGCTTGCCGGTCGCTGCAGAGGCTGCTGGTTGGTGGTGGTGTTTAACTTTCATGTGTCTTAGTGTTGGTCCGTGTTGTGTCTTAGTGTGTTGTATCTTATTTCATGTGTCTGTATTATGTTTTGGATCAAGTCGGTTGTAGTCGGTCTTTCCGGATTTTTAGGTTTTTAGTCGGTAAGTTCACTTATGTTATGAACAAGTGTGACTATTGTTTTATCTTACCAAATCAAGTCCTCTTTAATGAGGCAGAATTTGGTCGACATGGTTTTTCTAATGTTTTTTTTTTCGTTTATTATGGTGGTTGTCCAGCTTTAGGCTGGTGTTGATCCGGATTTAATTCGGCTATGTCCCGACGTTGATCCGATGTTGTAAATTTCTGTTTCTTTGTTCTAATTAAAACCTTTCGTTTCTCGGCAAAAAAAAAAAAAACATTTACGACGTGCATATGTTTACACGCCGTGTATTTTTTAAGTGGGATTCGTGTTTTTTTAAGTGAGTTCGGGTACAATTCCCCCTTCTTTGCTCTTTGCTCCCGCCGCTAACGAGAGCTCTTTGCTCACAAATCAACGAGAGTTCGGGTACAATTCCCCTTCTTCATTCTCTAATTTCTAATTTTGTGTTCACCAGTTATGGCTACGGCAGTATCGAACTTGCTGATAAAGAATAATCTTCGGCGCTAAAGCACCTCTAGGGCTTCAACCTCGTTCTGCTTCTTCTTCAATTGACGATTATGGAGCGCTACTGCCTACTGCAAGTAATTTGGGTAAAGTCTTCTAATATTACCTTTTTTGGTCGTGTTTTGGATTTATTTGAGTGAAAAACGAAGTAATAAATCAGTAATCGATGTTTTCCTTCCTAATTTGCTTTGTTTGGAAATCAGTTGTGCTTATGCAAATGTGTTATGAATTTGTTGTTCTTAGAGTTTAGTTGACTGGAATGTGTTTTGCATTGCATTGGGATTTTGATGAAAGACCTCTTAAGTGTCATTTATGTCGCTCTGTTACTGTTGCACATGCTGTAAATTAGTCAATTATTTGCTAAACTTCCTAGAATTTCAGCTGGATTTTGTTTGAATCCTATAATTCAGATCAAACCCTCAAGGATTAGGGGCTAATTTCCTAATGTTTCTTTTCTTAGATTCACTCAAGATTGTTGTTTGATATGAAATTTCCTAATGTTTCTTTTCTTAGATTCACTCAAGATTGTTGTTTGATATGAAAGGTCTGTTTACAGTTAATATGTGTTAAGATCAAGCGCTTACCATCGTACTAAAACCAATTGGTGCCAGTAAAGGCGCTACTATATTTCTTTCATTTATCTTATCATTTTAAGAGTGTGGGCAATCTGTCCCAACATCCCTCCTCAAGTGTTGGCAATCTGTCTAACACCTACACAATTTTTTTTCAAGAGTGTGGGCAATCTCTCCCAACACCCTCTGTGGGCAATCTTTCCCAACACCCCCTCAAGTGTGGGCAATCTGTCCCAACACTTGCACATTTTTTTTAAATATTGTTCCAACCAGGGTTCGATCTCATGACCTCTGGCTTCGATACCATGTTAAGATCAAGCGCTTACCATTGTACTAAAACCAATTGGTGCCAATAAAAGCGCTACTATATTTCTTATCATTTTAAGAGTGGCAATTTATCCCAACAATATGGTATTTGATACGGGAACAATGCTCGAGTCTTGGTGTTGCATAAAAAGTCTCTACAATTGGTACTGTTTGGTTGTTTGAGCTCTTTGTGGTATATCAATCATGATGTTGGAAAAAACACTAGGTTAGATGTACTTGCAAATGTGAAGAAGTAATTTCCCTTTAGAACCCCTTATTATATAAATTAATTTTGACATGTATTCAACATGGATGCCTTTTGGCACTTGTGACATCTTGCAGAAGGTGCCCGTGCTGAAGCAAAAGCTCAAAAGCAGCTTCTAAGAGTGTTGTGTTGGTGGATGTAAGTGGTCAATCTTGTGTTATGTTTTGGTATATGTGATGATCCATTTGGGATGAAAAAGGTAAAATAATAGTGTTATTTTATCATACTGCTTTGAGCCTTTGTATACTGCTATCTAAAGTAGTAAGTTTTGATTGGATTTCACATATGTTTCACTTATTGGCGTCCAATTCTCTATTCAAGTTAAATGTATTATGTAGTAGTATTTATGTCCCTACTTCCTCAATTTGTAGCCATTTTCACCGCGCTTGATTCTCAAAGTGTACTTATAACAGTTATCATTATGTCCCTTCTTAGTCCTAATATCTTTTCCAAGTACTGAACTCCTGCAGATATATATACATGTATGGACCATTTAAGTCTAAATGATGATGAAAAATTGCAGAAAATAGCACTTAGAGAGGAGAAAGATAGGAGGAAACTCTTGTTTTATTGCTTAGATGCTTATCGGGTAGATAAGAGAGGTTTACAATAAATAGAAGATGCCTCCAACGGCTATAAAAATAGACCCAACGGCTCTATGCACAGTAAAAGCAGAATACTGTTGCTAGAACGATTAGGCACAAAGCAAAGCCTAAAAACAGATAGAAAAGGCAGAAAAAGCTTTAAACAGGTGCTGAATAATAAAACAAGTCTTAATATATATCTAAAAGTATACACTCCCCCTCAAGTTTGGTTGTATATGTTGATGCAGCCAAGCTTGAAGTGTAGATGTTGGAAGACTTGATTTGAAATAGCCTTTGTTAGGAGATCAGCCACTTGATCCTTTGTCTTGATGTGGAACAAGGAAATATCACCATTGTCGACTTTCTCCCTCAAGAAGTGCCTGTCCACTTCAACATGTTTAGTTTTATCATGATGAGTGGGATTTTCTGCAATACATAAAGCAGAGGTATTGTCACACATGAGTTGTATAGGTTTGGTGACAGCAAACCCTAATTCTTCTAGCATCCTCTTGATCCATAAGCCTTCACACACTCCCAGAGCTAAAGCTCTAAGCTCAGATTCAGCACTGCTTCTTGAAACAACATGCTGTTTTTTGCTTCTCCATGTAGTAAGATTCCCCCAAATATAAGTGCAATATCCAGAGGTTGATCTCATATCTGGATAACCTCCTGCATAATCTGCATCAGTGTAGATTTGTATCTCTCTAGTCGATTTTCTTGAACATTATGCCCCGACGTAATCCTTCTTTAGAAATCGAGGATCCTTTTCGCAATTTGCATATGCTTCTCTGTTGGTTGATGCATAAACTGACTTATCAAACCCACAGCATAACATATATCAGGTCTAGTATGAGATAGGTATATAAGTTTTCCCACAAGTCTTTGATATCTCCCCTTGTCAACAAGAGGGCTATCATCAGTTTTACTCAGCTTTAAGCCAGTTCAACAGGGTACTTCTTTGGTTTACACCCCAAAGATACAGTCTCTTTCAAAGGTCTCAGGTATACTTTCTTTGAGACATGGTAATGCCAGATTATTTCTAGCAATTTCCATACCAAGAAAGTATTTAGGGCTCCCTAGATCTTTTATTTCAAATTCAGTGGCAAGAGCCCCTTTAATTTTGCAAATTTCATCAGAATGATCCCCAGTGAGGATGATATCATCCACATATACAACTAGAACAGTTGTTTTTCCATTAGACCTCTTTGTAAATAGAGTATGATCAGTCTGGCATTGGTGGAAGCCATGCCTCTTTATGAAGTTAGAGAATCTTCCAAACCATGCTCTAGGGGATTGTTTGAGGCCATACAAGGACCTTTTTAGTTTGCATACATCACCCTTATTGCCTAAGGATTCAAACCCAGGAGGGAGATGCATGTAAACCTCCTCATTCAAATCTCCATAGAGAAATGCATTTTTTATATCTAGTTGAGTCAGAGACCAATCTAGATTTACAGCAACACTCATTAAGATTCTGATAGTATTAAGCTTAGCAACAGGGGCAAAGGTTTCATGATAGTCAATACCGTAAGACTGAGTGAAACCTTTTGCCACAAGTCTAGCTTTATATCTATTGAGTGATCCATCAGCATTGTACTTAAGGGTGAAGATCCACCTACACCCCATAGGGTGTTTCCCTTTAGGTAGAGAGGAAATATCCCAAGTATTGCTTTTGGTGAGAGCATCCATTTCATCTTTTAGAGCATTCTTCCACTCAGGAACCTTTAAGGCATCATGGACATTTTTGGGAATGTGTATGGTGTCCAGACTGCTTGTAAAGACCACATACTGAGGAGACAACTTATCATAGGACAGGAAGTTGTACAGAGGATGAGCTGTACATCTCCTTGTCCCTTTTCTTTTAGCAATAGGTAGCTCCCCCATAGGGGACTCATTTTCTTGATCACAAGAGGTGTCAGAGTCCTGAGAATCAGTACTATTTTGATCATCAGGACTTTTATCCTCTGATGTGCGATCACTATCATTAGGACTTCCTTCCTCATAAACTCCAGTCTCTAAATTTTGAGAAACAACCTTTCTTTTTCTGGTATAAACAATGATGTCAGGTTTAGGAGCATTTTCCTCCTCATCAGTAGTATTTTTGGTTTGATCAGAAGTAGTCTGGTCATGTTCTACTTCATTTTCACAGGTAGTTCCAGAATTCTCAAGAACCTCAGTAGGATAGGTATTCCAAGATTCATAGTGATCTTGAAAATTCTCCCCCTGACCTTCATTGTCATAGAAGGACTGATCCTCTATGAATGTAACATCCATAGAGGTATAGTACTTTCTAGTACTGGGGTAGTAGCATTTGTATCCTTGTTGGGAGGATGAATACCCAACAAAGATACATTTGATGGATCTGGGATCAAGTTTCCCTCTGTTTTGAGGATGTATGTGTACATAACAAATACATCCAAAGACCTTAAAGTCAATGGTGCTTATAAAGTGAGTACCAGGGTGTGCCTCTTGCAGCACTTGAATAGGAGTTTTGAACTTTAGAATCCTTGAAGGCATTCTGTTAATGAGGTAAGTAGCTGTTAAAACAACCTCTCCCCATAGGAATTTGGGAACTTTCATAGTGAACATGATTCCCCTAGCAACCTCCAATAAGTGTCTGTTTTTTCTCTCAGCCACCCCATTTTGTTGGGGTGTATCAACACAAGTACTAATATGGATGATCCCCTTTTCAGAAAAGAAAGAGGCAAGGCCTTTTTCAAAATACTCCTTCCCATTGTCAGTTTTGAGTACTTTAATTCTAGTACCAAACTGATTTTGAATCATGGTGTAGAAGTTTTTGAAGATCGAGCCTGCTTCTGATTTCTCCTTTAGGAGAAATAACCAAGTAACTCTACTATGGTCATCAATAAAGCTGATGAACCACCTTTTTCCAATGATGGTCCTCTGCTTTGAGGGTCCCCATATGTCTTTGTGAAATAAGGAGAAAGGGTGGAAGGAGCATACATACTTGCAGGGTAGTTAGTTCTAGTATGTTTGGAGAATTGACAAATTTCACAATGTAGAGAATCAATCTTTATTCCATTAAACATGCTAGGATACAATTGTTTCAAGTACACAAAATTTGCATGCCTTAGTCTATAGTGCAGAAGCATAACATTAGTACAAGATGAAGTACTTCTACAACTAATAGACAATCCTTTAGGGATATTGTCAATGCAAAGTCTAGAGTAGGGAGTCTTGAAGATGAAAAGTCCAGATTCTAATTTCAAAGATCGCCAATCTCCTTCATTGAACTCAAATCCTCGAAATGTACAGCCATTAGTATGGAAAATCACAGAGCATTTAGTGTCATTTATGAACCTACTAACAGATAATAAGTTACACTGTAAGTTAGGGACATAAAGGACATCTTTCAAAGTGACTTTTTCACTTAAGATTATGTTTCCAGTTCCAGAAACTTGGGAAATGGAACCATCAGCTATTTTAACATTGTGAGGATGGGTACATTTCATGAGTTTCACAAATAATTCAGGATTCCCAGTCATATGATTTGATGCACCAGAGTAAACTATCCAAATATTTTTAAGGATTTGGCTCCCAGAATAGGCATTTAGGCACACACCTGTATTAGCTATGGAAACATTGCCTTGAGGAGCAGCAGTCTGTGCATTTTGTGCATTTTGAGCAGAGAGAAACCTTTTAAGGGCTTCAATATGTTCCATGCTAAACACACCATCAGAATTTTGTTCCTCAACATTGGCTAGTCTACCAGAGCTTTCAGGTGTGTAACTGGGCCTAGATGACTTCCAGTTTGCTGGTTTCCCATAGATTTTCCAGCAGGTATCCTTGGTATGACCAGTTTTTTTGCAGTGTTCACAAACTGGTCTAGTACCTTTGGATTTCATGCTAAGACCAGTAGTGTTTTTGGTGAAAAGAGCACTAGATTCAGTAGATGAACCAGGGTTAGGCACCCCAGTAGAAGAAACAGGGTTAGACACCCCATTCAGCATAAGTTTTCTTCTACTTTCCTCATGTTTAATGTCAGCAAACACACTCTTGATTGATGGAAGAGGTTTAGAGCTCAGTACTCTTCCTCTCACATCATCAAGAGATGAGTTCAGTCCCATCAAGAATTTGAAGATTCTTTTCTTTTCCTTAATTTCCTTATATGTCTTAGCATCTATATTAGACTGCCAAGATATATTTTCAAAGACATCAAGTTGCTGCCAAGATCTTGACAGGAGGTTGAAATAGTCAGTAACTGACATTTCCACCTGTCTCAGATTATGCAGTTTTGATTCGATTTCATACTGTTCTGATGTGTTATCTCTTTTTGAGTAGAGATCAGCAACATTGCTCCAGATTTCCTCAGCAGTATCATAGAGGAGAAAGTTCTCAGCAATATTGGGAGTCATGGACCCCAGCAAGATGGACACCACATTGCTGTTTTCCACCCTCCATTTCTAGCTAGATGGATCCCCTTCTGCTGGAGCTTTGATCTCACCAGTGAGATATTCTTCTTTGCCCCTTCCAGTGATATAAAACCTCACTGTTCTGGACCATTGAAGATAATTGTCACCATTGAGTTTGTGACTGGAAAGTGGCATCAATGAGGTTTCAGAGTTCCAGGGGGCAGTATTAGAGACTGCTTCATCCCTTGAGTTAACTTCTGAAGATTGCTCAGTGGCCATAAAGAAGGAGAATGTAAGCAGACAAGAGTTTTGAGATCTTAAGGCTCTGATACCATGTAGAAAATAGTACTTAGAGAGGAGAAAGATAGGAGGAAACTCTTGTTTTATTGCTTAGATGCTTATCGGGTAGATAAGAGAGGTTTACAATAAATAGAAGATGCCTCCAACGGCTATAAAAAGAGACCTAACGGCTCATGCAAGAAAAGCGAGAATCATTGTTGCTAGAACGATTAGGCACAAAACAAAGCCTAAAAACAGATAGAAAAAGGCAGAAAAAGCTTTAAACAGGTGCTGAATAATAAAACAAGTCTTAATATATATCTAAAAGTCTACAAAAATAATCCAATATTATTTTTCATTCTGAATCTTAAACGCTTCTGTGAAATTTTATTAATAAGAAGCTCTGAAATTCAAGAGAAATGAAAGGAGCTGGCCCAGAGAACAGCGGCAGAAGAGGCTGATCCAACGCTTCTGTATACCAAGTACTTTTAAACTCCTAGTTCTCCATTTAATTCTTTACACTAGATTAGTACTGTTATGTACTGAGCTTTGTTTGAGAACTAGTGGTATAAGAGCGATGATTCCCCTAGCCACTACTCATCTACAGATGAAGTTTGATAGGATTTCACTTACTTTCCTTATTATTGGCAGCCAGGGGGCTTGATTTTAGTATTAACAGTGGCCATATATTAGGGATAGTAAACAATACTCATTGAATTCAAAAAGGTGAGATTCAAGTATCCAATAGGGATGTGTATCAATACATTTACTGTTTAGATTTTATTGTCATAGAAGAAATGTTATTGCTTGGTGCAGCTTGTATTTCAAGTGATGAAGAAGGGGGTCGTTTGTTCCTCTTTTTTGCTAATCATCACCGCATCATCATCTTTGATAACAACAGGAAGATATTGGACTATGTATGTTGGACATATTAAGTTTCTAAGATTTATTTCTATTCTTGACTGACAAAAAGATTCAAATTAGAGAATACAATTGCTCCTAATGATTTCACAAATTTGTGCCTGGCAGATAGGCTCTTCTCCTGGATTTTGAAGACTCAGAATTTGAGAATGCCAAGTTGATGTGCCCTGCTGCTTCGTTTTATCATGCTTTAGAGTATAGCCTTTATTTTGTGGACTCGGAGGTATGCATTTATGTAGACTTTCGAGATTTTGACTTGTTCAAAAGGCTAGAGGTTTCAGTATTCTTTATTATCCGTGAAAACAATTTTAATGTCACTTACCTATTACAATTTTATGTTTTTTATCTCGTTGACTTAATAATGTAAAAATTCGTCATCTTACACTTTGTCCTGTGTTCTTGTGTATGGACTATAACAAATTGCTGGAAATTGATACAAAAGGGAGAAGACTCAAAAAGCTAGAAAGGGCATCTTTAGGTTGTGTAACAAGTGTAATTTTGACATCCTATTTTGAATTATCTTTTTTGTAGAGCTTTAGTATGGGTAATTCCATTGTGAGTGCATGAATAGTACAACAAATGACATGCTGTTTGACACTTTTATTTAACGACTCCCATTTTGCTATTGCAGAGGATTGGATATGTCAGTTGGTCTGTCCGACAGTTGTGTGAGGGACAAACTAGGATGGGGCTTTTGATAGTGGAATATTCGAAAACTCGATGATTGAGCTAGTAAATGACACCACACCACACCAGATTTGTAGGAGATTGGTTGTATTGACGCATTATATGGCAAGCGCGGAAGAAAGATCAAAGTACTACTCCGGATGTATGGTAAATTTTTTTGTTATTCGGCTCTATACTCCGGATGCGCAGTGACATGTATGCATTTCAATTAATGGGAATGATGTAAATCTATGAAATCAATCACTTATAGTTCTGTGTACTTAAAAGTTTGTAATAACATTTATTGCTTTGAAATTTTGATTCTTAGTGAAATGGCTGAACGGTTTTAGACAATTCTTTTGATTACTTTTAATTTTGCCGAACTGATAATGCCAAGTTACGAATTTGGTGCTATAGAAGCCTAGAAGGGGAATATTCCTATTTGTATTATTGTGCTGTGTTACGACGTGCAAGAAAGAGGTAAGTAAATTATGAGTCTTTTTACGACGTGCAGAATGCAAGTTGTAAATGAATTTTACTATGTATATTTTGCACGTCGTAATTCCTTTACGACATACAGAAGTGCGTAGTAAAATTCATTTATGACGTGCATTTCGCACGTCGTGAAATTTTTGCAATTTTACTAAGCGGGTTTATACGACGTGCTCATGCACTTCGTAAAACACAAATTACGACGCACTTTGCACGTCGTAAAAACGTGATTTTGCTATAGTGACCGCAATGTAATTGCTTTATTACTATTTGTATCTATCGCACCACATCTCTCAACATCCTTTTCTCCCAACCAAATAATTACAATATAATCCTTAAATTTTTATTTCATTTTATTTTATTTCCCTTCCTCTCAAAACCTACTTTTCTATTGTCCTTTCCCGATGCACGCCACCCTCTCGCAATTTTCACAACCGCCGTCCATCCTCGCTACTGGCGACTCTGCGCCGCCCTCTCAGACGCCACTTTCAGGCCACCACCATGGCCTCCTTCCATGGCTACAAACAAGCAACCAAGAAAGACCAAGCATTTCCGCCCCAGATGGTTTTCTCAACATCATTCCACCGCCGCTGGATGGAGAGAGTTATTATATAACTCCATCAATGCATAGAGCTACTTGATGCTGTCAGAAAATGGGTACGCCCACGTGGCACCTCTTTGGTGGCTCAACACTTGACTCAGGGAAAGAAACCACTTTTGACTCCCTAGAGACGAGCACAGGGGCTCGCCCATCCGTTTTTGTCACCACTGATCCCCGTGTGTCCGACCGCCGTTGGATCGGATCGTTTCGGTCTCTAACAGGTCGGAGAGAGGTCGGGCACTGAACTTCTAGTAGTCGGCACTGCGATCCCTGTCGATCTCCTGGATCGGACTAGGTCCTGGGACTTGTACACTTTTGTGGTGATAAGAGCTCGGTCATTGTCCCCGATCTCTATGAGACGACTCTGCCATCTCAGTATATCTCTGACAAAACTCGTCTTTAATCTTATGCCTTGTAACCAGATAACTATTATAGAATCCTGAATAATAAAGGCTCGAATCTTTATCACTTAATGCTAATATTTGAATACCATAATTATCTCCTACAATCATGGAGATCACTCAATCATAATCTTCTTCCTTAGGGAATACGTTAATTAGTGTCAATCACAGACACGCCACATTAAACCCTAGGGCA
The DNA here is from genome assembly GCA_026214975.1 of Gentiana macrophylla. Taxonomy (NCBI): domain Eukaryota; kingdom Viridiplantae; phylum Streptophyta; class Magnoliopsida; order Gentianales; family Gentianaceae; genus Gentiana; species Gentiana macrophylla. Next base: position 93,305,455 of record CM047809.1, on the reverse strand, counting down.
TAAGCCCTCTATATAAACTGGCCCTAAGGAACTACGGAGACTTGATTCCAATTCTACCATTGGATACGTAGGCAGCTTGAACATCATCAAGTGCGGTCTAAAGCAAATCAAATCACCCCCTCCATAATCGTTTTTTTCTGTGTTCTTGAAGCATCCTTAGGTTATAATCAAGGAAGCAAGTTGAGAGGATTACCTTGACGATTTTTGGGTCGTCATTACTCTTCATGAACCTGGTAAAACCCATCACTGTTAATCCGCACCGCCCTCGTCCATGTAACCCATCCCGTTTCTTTTCCGATGTCGACGCTAAAAACCCCCGATCACCCTATTCTCAGCAACCCACGCCACCTGTAACCCCTTTGATGGAAGATTAGGTGGAGAGGATATTGGACTCACTAAGAAAAGAAAAAGAAGACCTTGAGGATGGTCAACAATATGGCCGGAAAGTCAACATTGTGATCTTTCTTAGAAAACTTGCCGCTAGCTGCAATATGTAGAATGCAGTTGTCAGAGGTGTCAACCGCCGGTGAGGGTGGGGTCTGAATGAAATTGTCAAAATTTTAGAGTTTATTTTATATATAAAAAATCTGCCAATAGTAAAATAGATTTGGCTACAGTAAACTCGAATTTTAATTGGTGTGGTGTCACCGATAGAGTCATCATTAAAAAAATTATTATGTGGTGTTTTGGATAACTACCTATTTTCTAAAGAGCTGTGGTGAACTGAGTGGAAAAAACATGGCGTCTTTAAAGACAACTTTAAATAAACTAATAAAGTGGCCATTCGAGCCAGTCTCAATGTATTATTGTGCAAAGAAAATATAGTCGTACAACTTTCTGTTTAAAAGATTTTAAATGAGTTTTTATAATTTATTTCTTTTTACCATTTCAGGGTTACGATGCTTCAGATAAATATGGATGAAATCATAAATTTCTCGGGGTTTGTTTATTATTGGAAGTGTATGGTGCTGTACTATTTTCTATGTGTTGGATTTTCCCACATCGGATTTGTCATATATAGGTTTTAAGGGAGCTAACGCCACGCTCGACTACGTCTTTTTGGTATAAGGGAAGCACTGGGATACGGCATTGTATGAACCTTTTCAATGATTTATAAATAAAATGTATCGTTTAAACAAAATGTGAGGGTATAAGTTGAAAGAAATAATAAATGATGTATTGGTAATATAAAATAATAGATAAAAAAACAGATTCTCACAAGTGAAAGTTAAAAAAACAGAGGGAGTAATAAATTTAAGAAAAAAATGAAAATAAAAAAACCAAATTAAAAATGAACTCTCCTCTCTTTATACATATAATTTTTTTAACCACTACATTTTTTTTTCATTCAGAAGTCATATGGGACGTATTTTAAACTTTAAATGGTTGAGAATGATGATTCATTACATGTGTTACATTACATTTTTATACATGTGTTTACTAAATGTGTTACTACATGTTTGTCTTCTCAACCATTTTAGATTAAAACTTGTCTTATAACCTTTAACCTTTTTGTTTTTACCAAAACAAAATTACTACATTTTGTGAAAATATACATGTATTACACTTTATCATCACCCTGTATGCAAATGAAAATGAAACAAAAAAATGGGATGGAAAATGTATATATATCCGAGTATGGGTGAAAGTGAAGAAAGAAGCCATCTTTGCATTGATCTCCATCCTCTACTAAATGATGTTCTGCTTGAAGAAACTTGTACTTACTTCTCACCATCCATAAATCGTCCAGTTTTGCCTCCCACGTGTACCAATTTCTTCCTTGCAAAGAAACTTGTCTCACTTCACTCATGCATTCCTCCATAGCCTTCGTTTCGTTCCATGTGCGCCAGAGTGTCATGCAGTAGTTCCGGCTAGTATTTCCTGCTGGGTTTTGCATCCAACAACACGAATAATGACCCAATAGTAAAAGCTAAGGTATGCAAAGTAGGAAAGGAATGAGGCCACTTGATTGCACCCTTTATCATAGATAAAGGGTGCTTCCGGATAGTAGCTCCATGATTTAATCCAAAGTGCAAGAATAAGCAGTTTCGCCTGTAATAAGATAATAAGGTTGGAAATAGCAAAACCAAAAAATAAGAAGTGTGCATCAAGAAAGATATGACCTGGTTTGCACTCTCCACAAGAGTGAAGAGTGCTTCCCATGGCGTTAGCTTTGTTTAACCATGCGTAGAGTAAGTAAAGCAGTTGCATCTCTGTGTAGTATAAATCGCAATCCCAAGGTACTCTAATAGTAGTGTTAAAGTGAGAAGTGTGTCGAGTGGAACTGGACTTTTTGGCTAAGAAATCTGCAGTAGAGTTGGCATCCCTGTAGATGTGTAAGATATTGTACCCATTGGACGAGATCATGTGTCTGGTTCGACTGAGCAAGTCATGAAAACACCAAGGGAGTTTTGCGTTCGGAGACATAAATTTAAGTAGAGACAAAGAGTCCGTCTCAATGATAAGATTATGGATGTATTTTATGCATAAAAATCCACTCCAAGAGATAGAGCATGCATCTATGCTTCCATACTATTCATACGGCCAAGAAAATAGGATTAGGCAAAAACCAACCTGCCTTGTGCATTGCGGATGATGAAACCGCCTCCAGCATGACCCGGATTCCTTAAAGTGGAACCATCAGTGTTCATCTTTAAAAAATTAATCGGTGGGGCCTTTCAATTAATAGTCTGAATTCGCATTTTAGGTTTTCTGGCAAAGTGGGAGATAAGGCCTAAGTGAAGAAGAATATCATCTTCGGCGTGTTGTTGTATTAAAGGTTTTTTACTTCTCTCCATGATGATATTGATAGTGACGGCATGTATGACTTGCAATGGTTAAAAATGGTGACCTTCAAAAATATAGGCGTTCCTCGCTTTCCAAAGCTCCCAGCATACAAAAGAAGGAATAAGCTTTAACATCGTTTTTGTAGCCCCTGTTATTGGATTGTCCTACCAACTCCAAAGAAAAGATTTCGAGTCCGTCTTGTCACCATGAAAATGGAGCTTGGATTGAAAAGAATCCCACACCTATGAGAAGAAGAACATCGCAATAAGTAGTGGTCAATAGTATCAGCACTGTCGCAAAAAAGACATTTATAGGGTCCCATAAAACCCATGTGAAGGAGGTTCTGGCAGAGGAAGTAACCGGGTGATGAAATGCCCTATAATAATAGAAATTTTGAGCGGAATATTAGGCTTCCATATCTCCTTCGTTTCTTGAAGAGGCTGATGCTTATTCCGAACAAGATCATAGGCCGAAGAGACATTAAAAACACAATCAACTGAAGGTTTCCATACCCAAGCCCCCGTACCATCCAAGAAAAGCTAGCGAAGAGAATCATCAACAAGATCAACAACCGTTTGCATGGCTTTCCTTGCATGCAGTTTTTCTGGTTGAGGGTGTTCGCCAAAGATTTTACCCCATAAGCCTATTTTAGTACAATACTTCCACCGAATTTTGCAAGCAAAGGATTTTTGATTATGAAAAAGATTGCGAGCGCCCAGACCGTTTTCATCAGTAGGTCGACATAACGAGTCCCAAGCTCTCCAAATATGCTTCTTTTTGGACTCCGTTGAATGCTAGAAAAATCTCAAGAAGATATGATGCATCTTATGTAAAATAGCAGCTGGAATATGTAAAGCGGAAAGAGTATGGATAGGAATAGTGCTCAAAACATGTTGGATCAGGTTAAACCGGCCTCTAGGGGATAAGAATTTTGCCTGCCAACCCTCAAGCTTTTTCTCTACCTTATCAATCAGATAATAAAAATATTCTTTATTCGGTCTACCTGCAAAGACGGGGCAACCAAGATAAGTAAAAGGAAGGCGGGAATGACGGACTACGGTAATGGAGGTGATGCATCTAATAGTTTCCAAAGGGCATTTCTTAGAAATAACAAAGACGCTTTTCTCCTTGTTGATTTTTTGCCCCGTAGCACATTCATAGGTTTCTATGAATTTAAAAATTCTCTTTACATTACGAACGAGCCCTCTGCAAAAAATAAGAAGATCATCTGCATAAAGAGCATGAGTAACAGAAGGGAAGTCTTGAGGAACTGTGAATTTCTTCATACCATCGTCATGAAAGAGATGTTTAAGACCTCGAGTCAAGGCTTCTGTAAGCATAATGAAGAGATAAGGTGAAAAAGGGTCTCCCTGTTTAATCCCTCTTGAAAACAGAAAAAAACTAACTGGAGAACCATTAATAAGGAACGAGGACCAAGTACCCTAGAGATTATTCATAATAAGCTGAACCCATTTAGAATAGAACTCTAATCTCAGTAACAACCGCTGTGAAAAATTCTAGGAGACCCGATCAAAAGCCTTCATTATATCAAATTTAAAAACCAATTATGTCCCTCGGATTTCTTGTGGATGTGCTGGATCATCTCCTGAACAAAAAGGATATTATCTGCAAGATCATTCCCTTTCATGAAAGCAGTTTGTTCATCGGAGATTATAAAATTGTGATACTTCTTCAACCTAGCACATAAGATTTTAGTAAAGACTTTACTAGTGAAAGTGCATAATGAAAAAATAGGCCGGAAATCGCCAAAAGTGACAGGGCTCTCAATTTTAGGCAGCAAGGTAATAAGAGTGGACCCCACAGACTTGGGTATAGCCTTCTCGTAAAGAACTCTTTGACTGCCTCCAAAAGATCCATCCCAATAATATCCCAAAAATGACGGAAGAAAGTACCAGAAAAGCCATCTGAGAAAGCTACACTATCTGGATCAAGATCGAAAACAGCTGCATGAACCTCATCAATAGAAACCATGGCTAGAAGATCATCATTAGTGTCATCATCAATAATGTTTGGAATAAACCGTAGGAAATAGTCCATAGCAGCACCGTTAGTCTTCCCATCATCAGACAAGAGGTCAAGGAAAAAGGAAACCGCTGCATTGCCAATGTCGAGAGGTGAAGTGAGCCATGTTCCATTACTATCTTTAATTCTGAAAATCGACATCCGTTTTTGATTGGTCTTCACAATAGCATGAAAGAATTTTGTGTTTCGATCTCCATCCTTAAACCATTTATAAGAATATTTTTGGCGCCAAAATTCCTCCTGTTCGGCCAAGGCACGCAGCAGCTTAGCTTTCGACAAATTTAGATCCTCATGATTCCCTAGAGTTGGATTCAAGTCGTAAAATTGCTCATTTGTGGCGACCTCAAGCTCAGCATATTTAACATTATCATGAACATTACCGAAAACATTTTTGTTCCACTCTTTAAGAGAAGCACAAAGCCGTTTCAATTTTTAACATAAAACCATTCATACCTGAAGATGGCAAAATTGTGATTTTAATCTCTAAGTTTCACTTTATTTTGATTTTAGTCCTGCTCCTCGCCGGTGAGGAAAATAGTCCTCTAAGTTGTTTTTTGGATTTTAGTCCTATCCACGGATATTCTTGTTGAGACGGAATATTTTAAAATTGATGACGCCATTACGCCACATCAGGCCGCCATGTCGAATCCTACATGGCTTGTGGGTCCCATTTCTCCTCCATTTACTAAAAATAAAAAGTTGAGGGAAGAAGGATCCGAACCAACGACCTTGTGGTAAAATATCAAGCACTTTACCATCCAAGCTATAACTTCAATATGTATATTATGACACAATTAATTACTTATGCACAATAACATTTCTTCCAACATTGTATGTGCCTAATTTATATAAACTTATTTACAAAATTAATTTAACTGTAGATGATATATATATAAGAGCTCTTGCATAAATTTTTTTTATAGTTTTTTTATAACCTATTATTATTATTATTAATGTAAGTCGACCTTACATTACCAGAAGAGTAATAATTATAATTTTTTTTTCTTATCTTACTACTAATTTGTATATATTCGGTCAACTTTTTTAATATCATAATTATTACAATTAATGATAATCCAATTGTATATCAAACACTATAGTCTTGAGAACCAAACATTATAGTCTAATATATTTAATCACTGTGTTTCAAAAAAAAAATAATCATTGTGTTTCAAAAAAAAATTTAATCACTTTATTAATGTCTATGATAATTCTAAATCCACTTACATTTAGGGACGCAGATAGTTTTTTTTTATTTATAAAAAAGAACTACATCAAATTAACAAGGAAAATAAAACCAAAGGAAACCATATTATGCATAAGTAAAAAATCTTGTCATAGTATAACCATTAAAGTTGTAGCTTAGATGGCAAAGTACTTGATAGTTTACCACTAGGTCGCCGTTTCAAATCCTTCATGCATCAACTTTTTATTTTTAGTAAATGGGGTAGAAGTGGGACCCACCGCCACGTAGATCCAACATGGCATATGATGCAAGGCCCATATAAGTTATTTTTGATGATTCCGTGCCAACAAGAATATCAGCGGATAGGACTAAAATCCAAAAAAGCCAATTTAGAGGACTATTTTCCTCACCGGGTTATGAGAAGCGACTAAAATTCAAAATACGCCAACTTGTATGATTAAAATCCTAATTTTGCCCCTCAAGCATGAATCAGAGAAGACCAATTGTTTAGGTCTAAATCTCTCAAATCAGATCTTTGTAGCCACATCTTTTGGAATGGAAAAGGTATTGGCCCGGTGTGAATATCTTTTTCCATGTACAATATGGGACAATGATCTGAGCAAGTACGGACACCAGCATGAAAATCAAAATCTGGCATGTACGGACACCTTGTACCCTCACATTAATTACAAGATTTAAACAAAGTCATACTCTTCAAATAATAAAAAATACATTTCCAATGTATAAAAACACCAAATGTATTTTTTTTAGAACTACAAAAGGTCATTTTGGAACTCCAATGGTATTATTATCATATCAATGTATATTTACATTTTCAATATAGTGTATTTAATGATTGCAGATATTGAAGAAATTCTTGATTCTTCAATCAAGAACTAAAAATTTGTGAAGAAAAAAAAAAGGAAAACGTATGAACATTTATGAATATAATAGAAGCGAGAAAACTTAATCGTAGGAAGAATCAACATAATTTTATTAATTGTACTGAATTAAAGTTACAGATGATTTCCTACTACTATATATAGCTATCAGTTGTTGCTAAAATACATCATAATCAGTTGCAACCGCTCTAATCAGTTGTAACCACTTTTGGTTGAAATTGTTCGACTGAATACTTCTAAGACTAACTCCGTGTTGTGCTGTGTTGCTGTTGCTGATTCATTTCACCCTCTCAATCCGGACTAGGAGTAGAAAAGATGTTAGAAACAGACAGCTTGCTGAGAATATAATGAAAGATTGGACCATCTAATGCCTTAGTCAAAATATCAGCAAGTTGATTATGTGTAAAGACAGATAGAAGTTTGACTAGGCCGGATTGAACCTTTTCCCTCACCAAATGACAATCAATATTTATATGTTTGGTCCTCTCATGGAAAACTGAAATTTGAGCAATGTGCATTGCACTTTCATTGTCACAGAACAGAGGTATAAGAGTGGGTACTGGAACCTGCAAATCCTGAAGTATGTAGAGAAGCCATTGAAGTTCACACACTCCTAATTCCATAGCCCTATATTCAATTTTCCGATGAACTTACGCTCACCTTGTAGGTTGCTTCTTGACTTCCAAAAACTAAAGCTAACCCCAAAACATGCAATATCCTGTAATGGACTTCCTTGTATCATGGCAACCTCTCCAATCTGAATCGGTGAAGGCCGTAAGTTTGAGATCATTGTGTCTAGGAAAGAAAATTCCCTGTGCTGGGGCTAGTTTAATATATCTTAAGAGTCTGTTTGCAGCTTGGAGATGATTGATAATGTTACAAAGATATAGGGTGAAGGGAATGCCGAGTGCGCCAATTGATGCACCTCTCGCCGATGAGATGAGGACAACGACCACAAGTAGTCTAGTATAGTGTAATGTAGAGGTCAGTTATTCAGTTATAGTTGTAGTAACCGTTTGTAACTAACTTCTAACTGATTTATGAGGTGTATGAAGTTATAAATACTCATGATCAGCTACATTGTAATCCAACTTGTAACTTTTAATTTATCAATAATAATCCGTATTTTTTTTTTCAGTTTATAATTCTATAAACTTCATCATGGTATCATAGCAAAAATTTGAGAATTTTTGAATGCTTTCCTGCATTTTCTCTCCAATCATTGAAGAATCTTGACTGTCTTCATCTTTCTCGAGATTTCAGTTTCTTGAGAGTAAATCGTCATCACTTCCTCGAGTTTTTTGATCATTTCTTGATCGCTTTTTCAATTTAACTTTCATTGTTGATTTTTGATCAATTCTGAGTTCTTGATAGCTATGGCGGCTAAGAAACAAGAAATAAGTCCTCAAATCCGTTTTATGTTCATCCTAATGAGAATCCATCTTTAGTTCTTGTTCAACCATTGATGAATGACAACAAATATAATCCATGGAAAATGTCTATGGAGATGGTGTTAATCACCAAGAATAAAATTGGCATTGTAGACGGCACAATCAAAAGGCAAGAAGCAGATTCAACAAATTTCCATGCATGGAGACAATGTGATACAATGGTGAGATCATGGATCTTGAATTCTGTATAAAGCACCATTGCCTAGAGTTTGATGTACTTCAAGAGTGCACATGCAGATTTGGAAGAATCTTGCGGCTAGATTTTCTAATGTTGATGCTTTGAGGCTTTCAGATCTTCTTGAAGAGATGCATCTGCTGATGTAAGGCAATGATTCTGTCAATCAATATTTCACAAAATTGATGGTTCTATGGGAGGAAATCAAGACCATTAGGCCTGTATCAGTTTGTTATTGTCATCCTTAATGTCACTGCAATGCAATTATCACACTAATGGATCATATGGGGGCTGAACATGTCATGAAATTCCTAAAAGGTTTAAGGGATGAGTTTGAGCCAATGGTTTCACCGGAAATGCTGATGGTGCCTTTTCCAGAAATCCATGATGCCTTTGAAATGGCCATTAAGTTTGAAAGACAGAAGATGTATGTAGCTAACAGGGCAAAGAATCAAGATTCTATGGATCTTTTGTCTCAGAAAAATGGACAGGGGCAAAATCAGATTGTCAGCAGACCTAACTCTGCATCTGCTGCAAATCTCACCTGAAAATCTCAAGGAGACGCAATGTATTTTTTATGGATTTAATGGTCATACTGAGGAGACTTGTTACAGGAAACATGGCTTTCCTCCTAGCTTCAAGTCAAAAAGGGCTAATATGGTAGAGGAAGAACAACAGCAGAACAAGATCGAAGCCCAAAACAGTCTCTGGCTGGACTGTGGTTTCTAAATCTTATCGCACAAACAAGTTGACAAGTTGATGGCCGTGGCCGAGTACAAATCCTTCCTAGACATGCGGTGGTTTGCTATTGGCCAACTCCTTTGAGATTCGACACACTACGACTTGCCACTGTGGACATGTGATGTAAATTTAGTAATATCCATACAATGGATCTTGGACTCGGTGCCACGAGATCATATTGTAGGATCATTAGATCTGTTAAGCAATCCCAAACCTTTATCTGGTATAAAAATGGGATTACCTAATGGAAATAATGTTTCTATCACACATATAGGACAAGTAAGGTTAAACCCTCGGCTGGTCCTACATGATGTGTTTTGCATTCCTGGTTTTAAATATAACCTTTTTCTTTACTCCGCCTTTATCAATCACAAAGGTGCATCGCTTTTTTTTCGCTAACAAGTGTGTTTTGCAGGACAAGAACAAGAAAATGATTGGTTCAGCTGAGTTACACAAAGGACTCTATGTCATGGATCAACCAATAAGACTCTCTGTTGTCAATGCTGTAGAAAATCACACATTGTCTGATAGATTAGATGATGCTCTTGTATGGCATTACAGACTAGGACACTTGCCAGATAAGAGAATGAAATTCATTAGTACACAGTCTGTTGATGTCAAGTTTTGTAATCATGATCTTTGTTATGTTTGTCCTATGGAAAAACTAAAGAAAAATCATTTTCCTTTGAGCACTACTGTTGTGAATACTATATTTGATCTTGTCCACATTGATATTTGGGGTCTCTTAAGACAACATACTGTCAATGGACAACAATATTCCTTAACTGTTGTAGATGACTTCTCTAGATTTACTTGGACTTTTCTTATGAGGCATAAATCTAAAGCTTCTGACCTTGTTAAATCGTTTGTTAAATTTGTCTCTACTCAGTTTCACAAAGTTATCAAGTCCGATAATGGAGTGAGTTCTAGCTTTATGCTCAAAGCAGGCATCATACACCGGACATCCCGTGTCAAAGACACCGATCGTAATGGTATTGTTGAAAGGAAACATCGCATTCTTTGAATGTTTCAGGGACTAAGGTCCCGAGTAATTTACCCATTGAATATTGGGGTTTCTATCTTTTACATGCTGTAAAATTAATTAATGCTACACCTACACCACTGCTGAAAGAAAGCACTCCACAAGAGGTGCTTTATGGCACTAAACCAGACTATTCCGTGTTTAAGGTTTTTGGTTGCTTAGTTTTTTCTTGCACACTTTAGCAATACAGGAAAAAATTTGACTCAAGATGTAGGACTTGTGTCTATCTTGGGAATTCAAATACGTCCAAGGGTGCTATTCTATTAGATATTACCAACAAAGACATCTTTGTTGCTAGAAATACTCAATTCCATGAGACTTATTTTCCTCTATTTCAACAGGTATTAGGAAAGGCTAGACATCTTGCTGACATGCCCGCTATTTTACTAATAATGGACAGTTTTGATGCTCATTTGAGTGACTCAAAGAGACCAACCGCACATAGGATCATTGCAGTTGAGGCATCTAATGAAGAGCATCCACCGATTAATCGTGCACTGAACCCACACAATTAAGAAGGTCCACAAGAACAAGGAAATCACCAACATTTTATCAAGGAGGTGCTCACACTTTTCAGCAGACCCCACACCTGCTGAGTGAGGTCATGAACATGGATAACCTATCAGCAGACTATGCCAGATTCATCAATGCTATTGATGCTGTTAAAGATCCTAAGACTTACAATCAAGCTATCAAACATTTATGAATGGAAGGAAGCAATGCAAAAATAGATTGAAGCTCTACAAAATACTCATACATGGGAAATCGTTGATCCGCCTCGTGCAAAAAACCCATTGGAGTGCGAGATAGGTGTACATAATCAAATACAACCCTTATGGTTCAAGAGAGAGATATAAAGCTAGACTAGTAGCAAAGGTTACACTTAAACATATGGTATTGATTATCAAGAAACTTTCTCACATGTTGTCAAGATCACTACAGTTAGAGCCTTACTTGCAGCAGTAGCAGCCAATAATTGGCATCTACATCAGATGGATGTCAACACTGCCTTTCAACATGGATATTTACATGAAGAAGTATACATGTAGTTACCCCAAAGTTTGCATCAACGAAACCAAATCATGTTTGCAGACTTACTAAGTCATTGTATGGCCTCAAGCAAGCCAACAGACAATGGAATTGGAAGTTGACTAAATCCTTGGACGCTCAAGGATTCATTCAATCCAAAAATGACCACAGTTTATTCACAAAAGGGTCAGGACAGTCCTTTATTTCTTTGCTGGTCTATGTAGATGACATCATAGCAGCAAGCCCCAATGAGAAGTTAATTCAGCAGGTCAAGGATGCCCTACACCAACAATTCACTATTAAGGATCTTGGAAAATTGAGATATTTCCTAGGCATTGAAACTGCTAGGACACCTGTAGGCATATCAATTTCTCAAAGAAAATACCTTAATCTCCTAGAATAATATGAATTTTTGGGAGCAAAACCCGCTAAGACACCTATGGAGTCCAAGCAAACTTTACTGCATGGTGATTCACCTCTTTTGGAATATAGCACTGCTTACAGATCATTAGTAGGCATAATTTTCTATCTCACTTTTACAAGACCAGATATTGCCTTTGCAGTTCAGCAGTTGAGTCCATTTCTAGACACACCTACTAAAAATTATATGAAGGCAACACACAGATTGCTGAGGTATTTGAAAGCCAACCCTGGTCAATGAATCTTATTTCCAGCAAACAATGATCTTGTACTCAAAGGATTTACAGACAGTGATTGGGCTGGTTGTCTTGAAACAAGAAGATCAATATCAGACTACATGATATTCCTAGGAGATGCACCAATCTTTTGAAAGGCAAAGAAACAAACTACTATAGCAAGAAGTTCTTCAGAGGCTGAATATAAGGCTATGGCAAATGCAGTTTGTGAATTCCAATGGCTCGTTTACATTCTTCAAGATCTGAAACTTCCTATTCAACTACCTACTATCTTATTTGGTGACAATGCCAGTGCCTTGCACATTTCCCATAATCATGTCTTCCATGAAAGAACCAAACACATAGAGATTGACTGTCATGTTGTAAGAGACAAAGTCAATTAAGGACTTGTCAAACTGCTTCCAGTTAACACTAAAGAACAAATAACTGACATTCTCACCAAGGCCTTGGATGCACCTATTTTCTCCTATCTACTAGAAAAATTAGGAATTTCAAAGATCTTCCAGAGTTCAAGTGGCTGAAGGGAATGCTGAGTACAAGTTGTTCATGTACCACTCTCAGCTTGAGGGGGTGTTACAATATAGAGGCTGAAGAGAATGCCGAAAGTGCGGATCATCCGATGCACCACGCCGATAGTATGAGGACAACAACTTTGTTGAATCGATCCTAGTATAGTGTAATGTAGAGGTCGGTTATTCAGTTATAGTTTGTAGTAACAGTTTGTAACTAACTTCTAACTGATTCATGAGGTGTATGAAATTATAAATACCCCATGATCAGCTACATTGTGATCCAACTTGTAACATTCAGTTTATCAATAATAATAGTGCATTTTGTTTTTCGATTTATAATTCTATAAACTTCATCGAGATAGTAGGAGCATCAAGAAATTGACTAAGTCGATGGACAACAAAGGACAAATATGGTCTTGAAATGGTTAAGTATAAAAGCTTTCCAATCAGGCTTCTTTACATGGTATTAACAGGTAAAAGTTCAGAATCACCATTATGAAGATTTGCTTTACTTTGCATAAGTTTCTTGGCTGGTTTACAACCTGCAAAACCATATTCTTGGAGTAGATTTAAGGCGTATTTCCTTTGGTATACATAAATTCCATTGTTAGACCTTGCAACTTCTAAACCTAGGAAATACTTGAGTTCTCCTAAGTCATTTATCTAGAATAGATCATGCATGTAGGAATTGATTTCAGCAATCAAATGCATATCATTGCTAGCTAGGACAATATCATCTACATAAACTAATGCAGCAATAAATGAGTTGCCAATTTTTTTTGTAAAGAGACTGTAGTCATGTTTTGATTGCTGATACCCTAGTTTATGTAGGGCTTTTGTTAGTTTGCAATTCCATTGCCTACTTGCCTATTTGAGGCCATAAGGGATTTGATTAACCTGCAAACCTTTCCTTTTCGTGCATCAAAACCCAGTGGGAGTCTCATGTATATTTCTTCTGTCAAATCACCATGCAAAAATGGATTATTAATATCTAGTGTATGCAAATGCAAGTCTTTTTCAGCTGCTATGGCAAGTAACACTCTTATTGTATTCATCTTTGCTACTAGAGAGAAGTTTCTTCATAATCTATGCCATAGGTTTGTTTGCAACCCTTAGCAACCAACCTACCCTATTACCTCTCAATTGATCAATCATCTTTATATTTGACTTTATATACCCAATTACACCCTATTTTTCTTCTTTCCTGGTGGTAAATCAACAACCTTCCATGTATTAGTACTTACTACGGCATCAATCTCTTTCTGTATGGATTCTTGCCATTCCTTGTGGGTAGACATACTTTAGTTTTAATGATGAGTGCCAGACTAGCTGTTATAGAGCAAAGGCAAAAAGATGTCTAGATTAAATGTATAGGTTTTATTAGAGTTTGATCTTTGTATAGGTTTGATCAAACAAGCATTGTAAAGAGGTCAGTTGACTTTTTCAGCAGAATCTAGGTCAGTAGAGTGTTTATGAATGTAGAGTCTAGGAATCTCTTGATGGTTGAAGGTGAGGGTTGGACTCGAGAATGAAGGCCGAGGGTTCAAACTCAAGAATGAAGGCTAAGGGATCAAACTTAGTATTTAAAGTCAAGGATATGATATTAGAATATAGGGAAGTCTGTGATGACCTAAACTGATCACATATACCTTGTGTAGAAGGTCTATGTTCCATAAAAGTTAAGTGGTGATTGGAACTTGGTTAGGATCAAAATGGTGTACTCTAACTTAATAATAAAAATTTAGATCTGAAGTGTTTATAAATCACAGCAGATAAAAGAGTCGGTGACATTAGTGTACATCAGCAAACTTATACAACAGATGTCTGCTGAGTGTAATATTCGAATTAATCCAAGTTTTTCTGGAAGAATAAATGGATAAGGATGATTTACAAGGCTTTGATTAATTAGTCAATCAATGGCCAGGATGAAAAGAACGTTGTAAGGATTTCAGTGCCATGTTAAATGGAATTATTCCATTGGTTGTGATCGATCGTCTCGAAGGACAATTGTCGATGTCGATCCAGTACATTAGAGGGATTTTTAGGGATATTCAGACAATCCTGTAACGGTTATCATTCAAATTCAAATTCAAACATCAGGACTTACACCTATAAATAGAGGACTTATATTTCAGATTGCAACAAGTAGAAACAAGAAGTTTTTTAGCAAGAAATTGATCGAAGTGCAATCTGACCCTGCTGATACTCACCGAGCATTAACCTATTGATCAATTTTTTCTTCAAGTGTTATCTGCAATCAAGTTTCATCTAGTTCATACACTTGAAGATCTTAAGATGCTCAGCTTATCATCCTGATCAGAAGCTTGCTGAAAGCTGAATCACTTTCTTGATTCAACCCCTTCTTATTCAAGAAGTTTTCTGAAGACAGAGAAGCACTTTTGGAGTGTCAAGAACTGTTGTTTTGTGGTGGAGCTGGTGAAGAGGCAATCCTACCCTTCAAGGACCAGTGGAATACTCTGAAGCAGCAATCCCACCTGTTTCCAGTGTTCAGTTTGTGAAGCCATAGTTATTGGTCAAGGACAAACAGTTTAGGGATTTTTGTAACAACTATCTCAAGAATCTCTAGTGAATTTCCTCCAACATCACTGGAGAAGAGTGGACTGACAGGATTACACCACCTGGAACCACTATAAAACTTGCCTACTTTACTTTACTGCATTTACATTCTGCAATTACTTTATCTGCATGCTTAACACATCAAATTGACTGAACTAGCTACTGAATCACACTGCTTGCACTACTGATATCTAATACTTATTATCATATTTATATCAACAAGTAACAAGGTTTAATATAATATATTCCGCTGCAACAAATTCAGAAGCTTTAATAGTCAGCAGACTACTGAGTGGTCAGCAGACTATTGATCCTGCTGAGTTTGTAAAACTCCAAAAAGTTTTTAAGTGTTAAGTTTATTCACCCCTCCTCTAAAATTAACCAAAGCCTTTTCAAGGGACCAACAATTTTTATCAGAGCAGAGTTTCTGTTCTGATGTAATCCAACTTGTTGTGCTTGTGAAAAATCTTTGAGAACTTTTTTCAAGTTTCTGTTTTCAAGTTTTTGCGTCATGGATAACAATCAGTATGCTAGGACAATGTTGATGTGCTCTCTAGATCATTTTGATGAGTATAAGCATCGTATGCAGGCCTATCTAGCTGCATCTCATGATGAAATTATGAATGTGTTGTTGATGGACCACTGGAGATCACTAAAGTCATAACTGTGGATGGTCGAATCGCACAATCCCATAGCCAAAAAGTGAATGAGGTGCTGAAGATAGTAAAAGGGAAAACCTGAACAATATTGCTATTGATATCATCTAAAGAACCTTGGATAGCAATATGTACATGAAGGTGAAAGATTGCAAAACTGCCAAAGAATTATAGGAAAGATTGCAACTAATCTGTGAAGGCACTGATGCAACCAAGAAAAACAAAATTAGTGGAGCCAAGCAAAAGTTCCAAGTGTTCAAAATGAATTCAAATGAAACCATTGAACAGATGGAGTCAAGGTTCAATGCAATACTGGATGAACTCACCCTGCTGAATGTGATTTACACAAAAGAAGAGATCAATACCAGAATTCTCAAAGCTTTACCTACAAAAGAAGTTTTGGAAATGAAGGTTACTGCTATGGAAGAGTCCAGGAGACTACATGAAGAAGATACCTTCAAACTATTCTCTGATCTCAAAGCTTATGAATTCATCAAGGACATTGTTGCACATGCTGAAGAGGAAGTAACAAAGACTACTGCACTTGCTGCTACTCACAATGAAGAATCATCAAATGTTCAAGATGATATCTTGGATGAAATGCAAGAGCAGATTGTCCTGCTGACCAAAAGAATCAGAATGATGAAATCTGGAAAGGCATTTCCAAGGAATTCTGGCAAGAAATCTTCTGAGAAAAAGGAAGAATCTAAAAAGGATCATGACTTCTTGTGCTTTCATTGCAAGAAACCAGGACACTACAAACCTGATTGTCTTGAATTAAAACAAAAGAAGGAACCTGATTATCTATGCTTTAACTGCAAGAAACCTATACACTTTAGACCTGAATGTCCAGACCTGCTGAAGAACAATGGTCAGCAGAGAAGATCTGGCAAGAAAGCATTCGTTGCTGATGATGAATATTGCTATGATGTGGAATCAGAAAAAGGAAACGAATCAAATGACACATCACTCATAGCATATGGATGATTATGCTTTGATGACCAATATGGATGAAACTGAGGAGGTATACAATTCTGTATCAATGAATACTCCTGCTGATAGTGATTGTGAGTCCACTTGTGGATCTAATCCTAAAATTTCTGAAAATGAAGAGCCTTTAGATGCCCTCCTTAATCAACTGAGGATAATACAATCTGGTTATGAGATTGTGAAGGCTGAAAGAGAAGTACTTCAAGCAGAAATTCAAAGATTAAATGCTAAATTAAGAACTCTCAAGGGTAAGGAAAAGGATTATGAATAGAATCAACATAAGATTGCTCCACCTACAGTAGCTGTTGAATCTTCTGCACAATCCAGTTCCACAACTGCATTCAAATCAGGAAAGCCTTATGGTTATAAAACAGGCCTTGGATTTAAACTCAACAATCTTCTAAGGGTGGATCTAGTAAGGGTGCTGAACCTAGAACCATAATTGGTCCTAATTTTGTACCTACACAAAATCCAACACCTCAAAAGGTTGCTGAGGCAGTGAAACCTACTGAGAAGACTTCAATGAAGCAAAATCAGAAGTCCAAAAGGACAGCCGCTCCTAACAGAAATGGTGCATCCAAGGTTAGGACTGCTGGACCCTCTAGACCTGCTGCAAAGTCTGTTGGACCACAAAAGGGTAAAAAATCAGAAATATTCCAAGGATAAGAATGCTAAACCTAAAAATGTTAATCATTCAAGGGATACTTATCTCAGGGGGAAAGACAGATTGTTCCCTACTGATGAAGGCTGGAATATTCCTGCCCCTGCTGCTAGAAACAATAGATATAACCATAATGCTAGGCCTAGACCTCAGCAGTGGACTCAGCAGAGGACTTACCAAAGACCTCAGCAGACTCCACAACATAGGGCTGTTCCTAACAGACAGCAAACTTATGGTTATGCTAATGCTTTTAACAACAAAAATCACTTCAAACATCATTATGCACCAAAAGGCCAGAAAACATATGTGAATGCTACACAACCAGATGTTAGATTCTATGGAAATGTAGCATACATATATAAACAAAAGTGTAACACTTTCCAAAGAATACCTTATGGAAATTTGCCAAGGGTTGTGCTTACCACTGACCACTATTGACCTAAAAAGGTTTGGGTACCTAAAACACATTAAATTTGTTTTGTAGGGTGTCTGGTACTTTGACAGTGGATGTTCCAGACATATGACAAGAAGTAAGCACTGTTTGACAAATTTTATGGCAAAGGATGGACCTAAAGTCAATTTTTGTAACAAAAGTACACTAGGATACACTAGAGGATATGGAACACTGGTGAGGAATGGATTGACAATCAAGAATATTGCATATGTTGAAGGCTTGGACTACAACCTGCTGAGCACTGGACAATTCTGTGACATGGGTTATAAAGTCACTTTTGACAAAGCCTACTGCATTGTCATGAGTGAAATGGGAGAGCAAGTTGTATTGGCTGGGAGAAGACAACTAAACATGTATGTAGTAGATTGGTCTCATCATTGTTGAAGAACATGTCTTATTGTGCATACAAAGTCAGAACTGAATTGGTTATGGCACAAGAAATTGAATCATCTCAATTTTGAAGATATAAATCAGTTGGTAAAGTAGAAGTTGGTGACTGGTTTACCTGAGATCACATACAAGAAGTATGGATTTTGTGATGCCTGTCGGCAAGGTAAACAAACAAAGTCAAGTTTCAAGTCAAAGACTAAACAATCAACCAAGAGAGTGTTGGAACTGATGCATATGGATCTATTTGGACCAGTGATACCAACAAGCATAACAGGGAAGAAATACACTCTGGTAGTTGTGAATGATTATTCAAGATACACTTAGGTGATTTTCATGAATAAGAAAAGTGAAACACTTCAAAAGATGCCTGAACTTTCGAAAAGATTGCAAAATGAGAAAAGTGTGACAGTAGTGAAAATCAGATCAGACAAGGGTACTGAGTTCCTAAACAAAGTCATAAGAGAATGTTGTGAACAAAATGGTGTGCTGCATCTACTAACAGCTGCTGGAACACCTCAGCAAAATGGGGTTGCTGAGAGAAGGAACTGGACTTTGAAGGAAGCAGGGAGGACTGTGATATGTGAAGCAAAGTTACCTGAAAGATATTGGTCTGAAGCAATCAATACAGCATGCTACACACAGAATAGAACCTCAGTGAACAAAAAGCTAACGAAGACACCTTATGAAATTTGGAATGGAAGAAAGCCAAATATATCATATTTCCATCCTTTTAGAAGCAAATGCTTTATTTTGAATCATAAGGAGGAACTGAAGACTTTCCAACCAAAATTAGATGAAGGAATCTTTTTAGGATATTCTTCAGTCAACAAGGCATTTAGGGAGCTAAACAAAAGAACATTGAAACATGAAGCATCTATACATGTTGTGTTTGATGAACCTAAGGCCACTGGAATGGAAGATAATGAAGTTTCAGAACCTGCTGTGAATCAGGAAGTCACTGATCCGGAATATGTTGATGTATTGAAGAAGATAAGTGACTTGAAGGTTTCTGACTCTAGAATTGAAGAAAGCCCTCTTGAACAACTCCGCCGATAACACTCATCGATACAACAACATATGCAGTTCAAGGATCTCGCGATCAACATACTAAACCAACAACAGACTCATCAAGATCAGTTCCTATAAATCAAACAAATCAAGATTTACAATGGTTGAAGGATCACCCTGCTGAACAAGTAATTGGTGATGTACAGCAAGGTGTAAGGACTAGAAGACAACTAGAAGCAATGTTTACTTGCTTTCTATCTCAAATTGAACCTAAAGTTGTTGAAGAAGCAATTTCTGATCCATATTGGATAATTGCTATGCAAGAAGAACTAAATGAGTTTGAAAGAAATCAGGTATGGACACTAGTGGAGAGGCCTGATCATGCAAATGTAATTGGCACTAAATGGGTATATAGAAACAAACTGGATGAATCTGTGACCATTGTTAGAAACAAGGCCAGACTAGTGGCAAAAGGCTATTCTCAAGCAGAACGAATAGATTTTGATGAGACATATGCCCAGTTGCAAGTTTGGATGCTATAATATTATTTTTGGCATATGCTTCGCATATAAGAACTTCAAAGTTTACTGTGATGGATGTCAAAAGTGCATTTTGAATGGCATTATGGATTTAAGAGGTTTATGTTCAAAGAAACCTCCTGGTTTTGAACTTAAAGACCAAGAAGATAAAGTGTATAGACTCAATAAAGCACTTTATGGTTTGAAACAAGCACCAAGTGCATGGTATGAGACTCTATCTCAATTCTTGGTGAACAATGGCTTTACCAAATGTACCATTGACAAGACTCTTTTCAGAATCAATGAAGGAGACAGATTTATGTGGATGACAAAATTTTTGGTTCTGAAAATGAATTGCTTTGTGAAAAGTTTGCTAATCTCATGAAAAACAAGTTCCATATGAGTATGATGGGAGAAATGAACTACTTTTTGGGACTGAAAGTCAAGAAAATGCAAGTTGGAATCTTCATTCATCAAACTAAATATACCAAGGAGCTGCTGAAGAAGTTTGGAATGGAAAATAACACCAAAGTTTCAACTCCTATGGGTACAAAGCATCAGATTGGATGAAGGTAAAAAAGGCAAAAATGTTGATCAGACTTTATACAGAAAGATGATAGGAAGTCTGTTTTACCTTACAGCCAGCAGACCTGATATATCCTTTGCAGTAGGTGTATGTGCAAGATTTCAATCAAAACCTAAAGAAAGTCACTTAGCTGCTGTAAAAAGGATCCTCAAGTACTTAAAGATACTTTGAGAGTAGGGATATGGTATTCAAAATATAGAAGTTTCAAAGTTAAATCCTACTCAGATTTTGATTATGCTGGGTGCAAGATTGATAAAAAAAAGCACCACAGGAACTTGTCAGTTGATGGAAATAGACTTGTCTCTTGGTTTAGCAAGAAACAGAACTCAATATCAACTTCCACTGCTGAAGTTGAATACATTACTGTTGGAAGCTGATGTGCACAAGTTTTATGGTTAAGACAACAACTATGGGATTATGGGATTGAAGAAAGAGAAATTCTCATAATGTGTGATAATACAAGTGCAATTGCAATCACAGAAAATCTTGTTTTGCACTCAAGGACCAAACACATTGATGTAAAACATCATTTTATTAGAGATCATGTTGAAAAGAAAGATGTGGTGGTTCTCTATATTCCTACTTAAAATCAACTTGTTGACATCTTTACAAAACCTTTGGATAGTGAAAGATTTGCTAAGTTACGAACTAAACTTGGCATTATCAAGGTTGACTAACCTACTGTTAGGTCAGCAGGGTACTGGAATTCACCAAGGGGACTAGTCTTTGCCCTGCTGGGTGCGCTCACTTGGCAGATTAGTCATTGGTATCAACAATTCCTAAGTACTCCTATAGTTTGGAAATTGAGCAAATGATGTTGCCAAGGGGATTGGTCGTTGTCTTATTGGGTGAGCTCACTTGACAGATCAGTCACTGGTATTAAACTTCATCTTGTATTATCAACTGGACAAAACTATGTTGGTAAAGATCAGTTGTGTATTTGGTTTGTTGGTAGGTTGCTGAACCTGCTGAGTCTACTGAAGAAGTGCAGCAGACTATACACACTCTATTGAAGGTGAAGTCCACTGAAGAAGTCTGATGTATGGAACTTTGCTGTTAAAGTCAGACTTTAATGAAAGTCAACAGTCGAGTTATTGGATATTAATCTTATCCTTTATTACAGCTGTTACAAGTACATTAAAGTTTCTTCCATTAGTGGGATCAATTAGTGGGACACGTGACAATACCATATTTAATTCAGACTGAAATCGTGGTTAATGGTACAGTACGTGCACAGTACATGCCTGACGGTTATTACCCACTACTTTGCTTTATATATACAAACATACACACAGAATTTGTATACAACTTCAGATCAATTTTCTCTCAATATACACAAGTGTGAACACAGATTTGCAGAGATTTTCATCTTCATCTTTCTCAATCGTTTACAATGGCGGAAAAGGATATTCATCTTGGTACGAGTCAAAGTGTTAGAGGTTATGTTGTTGATGCTAACAAGACTGAGTTATCAATCAATCTTGGAAGGAGAATCACACGTTATGAAGGACTAGAAACCATTTTGAATCTTAGGTTGGAGAAAATCTCATATACCAATGTTTGCAATTTCTAGAGAAACTTGGTGATAAGAGATGACAGGGAGGTATTCATCACAACTGTGAATGGCCAAGAGAGATTGAAGTAACCTCAGACCTGCTGAGAGATGATTTTGGATTTGGACCAGGGAATGGAGCCCCTACTAATCCAGAATTGATGCAACTACCAAGGCTGGCTTTTGTTGATTCAATACAGACAAACAAATCCTTAGCAACAGCCTTGAACATCAATGTCAATAATATTGAGTATGAATATAATCTGCTCAGCAAACTAGTTGCCAAGAACATTTTGGGGTTCATTGGTAGTCTTGACACTTTATCAGGTCCCAAGATTGACCTATTGATAAACATTTCAAGAAGCAAGAAGTTTGATTGGGCTGGCTTCTTTGTTCAATACATGAAGAAAGTTATGACAGATGAGAGAGAATCTATTGAGAAGAAACAGAAAAAAAAAACAACATGTGACATATATAGGTTCTGGTTTCTTCTTAAAGACCAAACCTTTGGGCTTAATGGTTCAAGCTCTGCTGAATCATCTAGAGATTCCTGATGTTGCACCTTCAAACATCAACAAATCAAGATACAAACTAGAAATCCATTATTCCATTCCTGGTTTGGATAATGATGAAGAAGAATAGGAGACATAAAGTGATGGTGATGTTAATGATGGTAATGATGAACATAAGACAAAATCTAAAGATGATGTGCAACCTGCTGCACCAAAGAAGACTGTTGAGAAAAGGAAAGGTGCTGATACAAGGAAGATCACTGAGATGTTAAAGCCTAAGTGGACTAGGAAATCGGTAGACACTGCTGAGTCTACTGAGGTTCAGGTTGATGTAGAGGCTACTGAGCCTACTGAAATTGTGAAGAAAACGGCTGTAGATATCTTGAATGAACAAATCAGAGAAAATTCAAGGAAGAGGAAGGCTGCTAGTCAAGAGCTGTTAGAAGAGGAACTTTTTGATGTCCTTAAACAACCTGCTAAGAGAAGAATGCAAATTGTTAGAAAGAAAGGACATGGAAAGGGAAAAGAACTAAGGGTTCTGGAAGAACAAAAGGAAGCAGAAGCAGATGTTGTTGAGACAACTGAAGCTGTTGAGCCTACTGAGAAGGCTACCGAGGTTGTTGTTGAGCAACCAGTTGAAGAACCAGAGCAAACTGCTGAATCTAGACCTGCTGTGGAGGTTAATGAACTTGTGCAAGACCATACTGAGGTTGCAACAACTCGTGGGGGAAATCATGAAGACCCTCGCCAAGAGCATGAGATTCAGGAGGAAGTTAGTGTTGAACAAATAGAGATAGTAGGCACAAATTAGCCAAATAGAGAGTCTACTGATCCATTTGTAACTGCTGAAGACACTTTGAGCCATCTTGTTGAGACTTTTGGAAGTCAAAAAGTTGAGCAACCTGCTCCTAGGAAGCCCATAATGCCATATGAAAGGAATGAGAAAAAGTCAAATAAAGGAAAAGTGGATCCCAACTTCAGGAAGATCCAAAAATATTTTGAATGGAAGTTAGGATTCTACAATAGACAAAAACCAGCAACAGAGCCAATGACTAGATTTGAGGAATGGGATTTTGAGAATCTTGGAGTGGAGAATCTCCTAGGATTAATTAATACCTCAGAATTACAGATGTGGCTGCTGGAAATTATTGAAGATGGGAAACAAAAGAAAAATATCATGTTCAGAGATCCCAGATTTACACCAGATAGTGATGAGTCATCATCATCTTCATATTCTGATGATGATCATCCTATGCATACAGATGATCCAAATGGGTGTTGCATTGCAAAGATCTACTGAAGAAGCTGGACTTGAGTCTATTGAGAAAACAGCAGAAGAGTTTGATGATGGTGGCAAGTCTGCTGAGTGCCTGATGGGAGTCAACTTCACTGCACTTTTGTATGTGATCTAGCCCCCGTTTATCACTTTATTGGCATGTTTTGGGTAGATTTAGACCTTTTTGAGTGTAATATCAAGAGTTATATGCACGGGGAGTTAAACTGTCACATCGATAGTAAACTCCGCCTTTTTAGCGATATTTACCTCATTTTCGAGCACTTTTGTCTTGCGGAATTATGCATGGTGTTTGGTTAGTGTGTTTATTGCACGACTTAGGTGACTCGAGGACCCGGAAGGCAAAGTTTTGGAATGAGAGACATGATCATAGCACGAATGTAGCATAAAAGTGAAGAAAAGTCAACTCTGGAGCAGAATCAAGGCAAACTGGCGTTTGCCCAAACCCAAACTAGCGTTTGAATCAAGCTTAGGCCAAACTGGTGTTTGGAAGATGCAAACCGGCATTTAATGTATGGCATTGATATCAAAGTTGGGTTTTGAGGCAACCGAAAGGCCCAAATCACCCCAAACGCACGCTTGACGGGTTCACCAATCAAGAAAGCTCGATAAGACAAACTAGCGCTCAAGCGCACTCAAACGCTCGCTCGGATCAACTAAACCCCAATCAAGAATCAGATCAAATAGGAGACGAAATGTCACAGGAGGGCAAACGTTCGTTTGGCACCGACAGTAGTATTTCACCATGCCGGTCCATTAATATTTATTTTGACCCATCATGGATGCATTTTCTGGTCAAGTAGTCTTCATGAAAGTTTTAGGAATTTAACGAGCTTTCCAACTCATCTTGAATCGCTCAAATCGGAGCTCTACACGTAACGTAATCACCAATTTATCGAGGACGAGTTAAATGGGCCTGTTGGTCGGCCCAACTAGGTCAAGGTCGCGATTTTTGCCTATTTAAGAGTAGCTAAACCTAGGAGAATGAATATTCTGACTTTTATTGGCCTAGACTGAGTTTGAGGTCGGCTTAGGTGCTCAACCCACTGGCTTCTTCAGCGGTTGTTATGACAAAGTTGACATCTAAATAGCCGGATTAGAGCTCCGGACTAGGCCCCGATTTCAATTTCTTAGTTTAGATTTTTAAATATGGAGTATAATACTATATTCGATCGATAGTTTGGTGTAGTTTGTGCTTGGGATCATTGTATGAATTAAAGGTTGATATCTTTTGCTGATTTAGGATTCAAAAGTCTTGATCTGCAATCTTTAGATCTTCATTATTGTGAGTTTTCTGATTTCGATTTGTTTTCTCTCAATATGGTTTTGATTGTGTAGATCATTAGTTTGATGAAATTTACTCGGATAAAAGTCTTCATTCAGATCCTTGTTTATGCCGTGTAATAGTAAAAGCTTCGATCTTTTGTCTTGTTCATATACTTTTGCCTTTTGATTTTAACACAAGTTTTGTATTCGATTCAATCTCCTCATGGGATCGACTCGACTCGAACGCACTACTCTACGATCGACCCGGTTCATCGCCGTTAGAAAGTGAGTTTTGCCTAAGGTTTCGAAGTTTAATAAATTGTATTTGATCGAGCCGGATTGCGTAAATCTCTACTTATCAAATTGGCGCCGTTGCTGTGGAGATTGTTAAAAAGTCGATATAAAAAAATTGTGTTAGGTCAAGAGAAAAAAACGAAAACATTTTGATATGATGTGCTTAGACTAGGTTTGAATGCAATTTTGGTACTCAACCCAATTCCTTTATGGGGTTGTTATATTAGGTTGATATGTTGTAGGTTGTCCTAGAACTTGGGCCTAGGTTTTTATCATCTTGTTTTATTTAGATTTCGATAGAGCCATGGATGTCAAGTGATATTGTCTTGAACTCGGATTGAATACTTACTTTGGTACTCAACTCAATCCCTTTATGGGGTTGTTATGTTAGGTTGATATCTTGTAAGTCCGGCTAGAATCTGGACTTAGGTCTTCGGCTACCATGACTTTTTGAGGGGTCTAAAATATCGTAAGCGTGTGTGTGTGTGTGTGTGAGAGGGTCCCAAAAACAGTATCGCCATTCGGTCAAGGAAATGGAAAAAGAAAAAAATAAATGTAAGAAAGAAATAGTAGTGATAATAAAAGAAGTAAGGAGAATAAAAGAGTAAAATAAATAAATAAATAAATAAATTTTGAAAAAAAGCAGTTTTTTTTTTTGAATGAAGCAAGCTTAGGTGTGTCTAAGAGGAATTCATGATGAATATAGTGAGGAGTATTTGATTGTGATACATGCTTTCACTACTTGACATAAATGTTTTAATGTGACCCTCTATGGCCTGTATATGATATGCGTAGATGTTCTGTTCTTTTACCTTTATGGTTATTTTTCCATTTATTACGGTCCATGTTGAGTGATTGTTTGTGTTTTGAGTTCATCGATGTGGAATGACTTCTTTATTTTATATCCCCAAAGGTATCTGTTGTATACTTTTGGCACATGGACCACGCCCCGTGCATGTGTTTATGTTGTTTTCTGCCTATGTGACTTTAGGTACACGAGATGCGCTTTATAAGAAGATGTCACGGGATTCGTTTCACGCTTTTCGCTGCAGTCTAAAGCTAAGTCTTCTTTTCTTTCATTCACACACCGAGGGAAGTGTTTCATTCAAAGTGTGGGGTGGTAGACTTAGCTTGGTTTGAGTTGTACGTTTAAATGGCCAGTTCAGTAATATACTTAGTCTGTGTTCGTTTTCGAGTCAAATTTTAAAATTTTCCAAGTTTTGACGTCCGTT
The DNA here is from genome assembly GCA_026214975.1 of Gentiana macrophylla. Taxonomy (NCBI): domain Eukaryota; kingdom Viridiplantae; phylum Streptophyta; class Magnoliopsida; order Gentianales; family Gentianaceae; genus Gentiana; species Gentiana macrophylla. Next base: position 93,278,941 of record CM047809.1, on the reverse strand, counting down.
TGCATGTTTAAACTTCACATTCTCTTGGTAAATGACTTAGCGAAGTAGTAAATGCTTATAGCAAGACGCTAGGTTTATCTTATAAACGGAATTTCTTGCGCACGTTTAGCTTCAATGTCATAGGCCTTAGGATCTAGTGAACGATTATGGTAGACTTGAGCACAACCGATCGCTTAGATCCTATTTTGTAACTTCAAGGCTAAATAGAAGGATTGACCTTGGTAGGACACGGATGACAGCCCCGGCGCTTCTTTGACACAACCAGAGCCAAATAAGCCAAAATCCTAACATTTTACCCTCGCACTTCCATCTCGAGCCTTGAATAGGATGGTCTGACCACCGTCCGACATTTAGCCGTTTGGTTACGTAGCTTATACTACCCCTAACCCTGAGCTTTATTATTGGTCACATTTCTTTGATTACCCTACGAGTGGACTTAGTTGAAAAAGTAGACACACTTGTCAAGCAAGTGTGGGGTGGGAGATGGTGCGTGTTTCGAGAAGAGGTGGTTAGTACGAGAGAGTATTCTGAAGGGGAGGAGCTCGAGTTATCTATTGATTAGGCCGTTGGTTTGAGAAAGAAAGATAGTCTGAAGAAAAAAAGAAAAAAAGAAAAGAAAAGAAAAGAAAAGTGAATTGAAAAATTTGAATTTGAAAAGTGTGAATAAAGAAAATCAAGGCGCTTTTGGTGTTAGTTGATTTGTTTTGAGAAGAAAGACGTAAGATGATTAGGTTCACTCGTGTTTTCTTTTCTCCAGTCCCAAATTTCCTTTCGGTAAACCCTGTCCCGAGCTTAACGTTATAACCCTTCAAGTCCTACTGGACCGTGTTTAGCCTTGGTTGGTCCCGATTAGTGGAGATGTTACTAAAATGAGCTCTAGTGTAGTTGCGATAGCTAAGCGTCTATACTCCGAACCGGTGATTTGGTCTATGACTTGGAAGCTAATTTTCACACATACACACTTCCGTTTATCTGATAACGATTGAGTTAAGATGTTTGCATTCTTTGTTTTACTTATCTTTTACCTTGTCAATGTGAGTGTTTTTATACGTGTTTGTGAAGTTGATCCCTTGGTCTGTCTTAGAACGCCTAATTTACTCGAGGACGAGCAAAGGCTAAGTGTGGGGTGGTTGATGGGAGTCAACTTCACTGCACTTTTGTATGTGATCTAGCCCCCGTTTATCACATTATTGGCTTGTTTTGGGTAGATTTAGACCTGTTTGAGTGTAATATCGAGAGTTATATGCACGGGGAGTTAAACTGTCACATCGATAGTAAACTCCGCCTTTTTAGCGATATTTACCTCATTTCCGAGCACTTTTGTCTTGCGGAATTATGTGTGGTGTTTTGTTAGTGTGTTTATTGCAGGACTTAGGTGACTCGAGGACCCGTAAGGTGATGTTTGGGAACGAGAGACATGATCATAAAGACGAATGTAGCATAAAAATGAAGAAAAAGTCAAGTCCGGAGCAGTAATCAAGGCAACCGGGCGCTTGCTCAAACCCAAATCGGGCGCTTGAATCAATAGCCAAACCGGTGTTTGGAAGTTGCAAACCGGCATTTAATGTATGGCATTGATATCGAAAGTTGGGTTTTGAGGCAACCGAAGGCCCAAATCACCCCAAACGACGCTTGACGGGTTCACCAATCAAGAAAGCTCAGATAAGACAAACTAGCTGCTCAAGGCAGGCCAAACGCTCATTCGGATCAACTAAACCCTAATCAAGAATCAGATCAAATAGGAGACGAGCGTTCACCAGGAGGGCAAACGCTCGTTTGGCGCCGACATCAGTATTTCACCATGCCTGTCCATTAATCTTTATTTTGACCCATCATGGAGGCATTTTCTGGTCAAGTCTTCTTCATGAAAGTTGTAGGGAATTGAACGAGCTTTCCAACGCATCTTGAATCGTTCAACTCGGAGTTCCACATAGAACGTTATCACCAATTTACTGAAGACGAGTTAAATGGGCCAAGTTGGTCGGCCCAACTAGGTCAAGGTCGCGATTTTTGCCTATTTAAGAGCAGCTAAACCTAGGAGAACGAATATTTTGACTTTTATTGGCCTAGACTGAGTTTGAGGCCGGCTTAGGTGCTCAACCCAGCCGCTTCGGCGGTTGTTATGATAGGTTGACATCTAAATAGCCGGATTAGAGCTCTGGACTAGGTCCGTATTTCAATTTCTTAGTTTAGATTTTTAAATATGTAGTAGAACACGATATTCGATCGATAGCTTGGTGGAGTTCGTGTCTGGGATCATTGTATGAATTAAAGGTTGATATCTTTTGCTGATTTAGGATTCAAAAGTCTTGATCTGCAATCTTTGGATCTTCATTATTGTGAGTTTTCTGATTTCGATTTGTTTTCTCTCAATATGGTTTTGATTGTGTAGATCATTAGTTTGATGAAATTTACTCTGGATAAAAGTCTTGATTCAGATCCTTGTTTATTCCGTGTAATAGTAAAAGCTTCGATCTTTTGTCTTGTTCATATACTTTGCCCTCCGATTTTAACACAAGTTTGTATTCGATTCAATCTCCTTGTGGATTGACTCGACTCAACGCACTACCTACGATCGACCCGGTTCATCGCCGTTAGAAAGTGAGTTTTGCCTAAGGTTTCGAGTTTAATAAATTGTATTTGATCGTGCCGGATTGCGTAAATTCTACTTATCAAAGCGCAGATCAAAATTTAAATCAAGAATCTGGTCGCCGCTATATTGAAGATTTGGAAGCTCAAATCGCTACAACAACACTTCTTGAAGATTCTATTTTGATAAATGTCTCTGATATAGTAATGATTGAGTAGACTGATGTCAAAGATAGCATAGACAATCAAGAAACCTTAGCTCAAGCAAACAAGTTCTTAGAGAAATTGCCGAGGTTGGTGGTTCTGTAAGAAAACATGGATATTTTTGTTGATACTACTATGTAGAGATGGAGGTTTAGTCTCACGAGGTACAGATAAAGAATTGAACACAAAGTTGAATAGTGAGGTCCTAATTATCGAGGAATGCATGTGACAGGACAAAGGTTGGACTTGTTATTGGGGTTGGAGGAATCCCATGTGCATTGTTTGGAGGCTACTAAAGAAAGGGCTGATGATGGCAAAGATGGACAACAAGCTGCTGAAGAACCTGATGAAGAACAGCTTGTTGACTATGATTTTAGTGATGAGAAGTTCCATTTGCGTGAAGAAGAAGGACAAGAAGAGCCCCAACAAGCACAAGTACCTATATTTGAGGAGGTACCTATTTTAAATGTTGTTGAAGAAGGTCCCAACCCATGAACGGGATAGACAAGAGCTATTGTTCTCGTGGATACCAAGAGCAAGATGATAATATTGAAGAGCTCACTGGAGTTTTGGCTGGTGGTATGATCGGAAGGGTCGCTTAAATACCAAAGATACATATTGGATGAGTTGAGAGCTGTAAGGGATGACATTACTCAGCTAAGAACTCAATTAACAAGGAGTGCACAGAGGTTTGAAGACTTAGTCAATTTAGTGGAAAATAGAGGAAAAACAACTGAGACAGTAGCATCAAATGTTACTCATTTACAATTTTCCACTAATGATCTACTCAGAGAAGTTGCTTACGTTAAGCAAGATGCTGGAAAGAGAGACAATAATATGCTTGAGCAGATTGCTTCTTTGCATAGAAAAGTTGACAAGTTGGCTGAGGCACCTAAGTCTGCTGAGACACCTCACCCTGCTGTACTAGATCATAAACTTACTGAGAGGATCAAACTGCTGGAACAGACAATGGAAGGCCAAATTACTGCAGTTGACACAAGAACTGAGATTATGGAAGGACAACTGAGCAATTTGGTAAACACACAAGAGAGTGTTCGTGGCCTGCTGAACCGTTTTATTGATGATGTCAATAAAGGGAAGAAGGTCGATAAAGCAGTAAGAAAAGAAGCAGCAGCAAGGATCTATAATAAGAAGCGGATTTGAAGGCATATCAATTAATTGTGAAGCTTGCACCGGCAGAGTACAACTTATCGATGACCTTCTCAAAGAATTTAAGGTCGCTTATGGTGCAAGGAGAAGACCCTACCAGACATGACTTTTCGGGAAGGGATCAATGCCTTCCTTGGACATAAATTGTGGGAAGCAAGGATAAAATTCTAAAATTGACTAGAAAATGTCAAACTGGTATAAGAGGACATGCTGGAAGATCTGGAGGTAGACAATGCATATCCGCCGAACAAAAAGCCAAGGATTGTGGAAGAATACAAGACATGTTACATGGGAGGATGATTTAATCTGTGGTGTCCAGCTAACTCTAAACCGATGCCTGGAAATGGTGGAAGATGGTGCATACTTGGATTGACTTCACAAGGATTGAAAATCAATGGATGGTGGACATGCAAAGAGAGATCAGAGACTACCTTCAGAAAAGAGAACAAGACAAGGATATAAACTGGATCAGCACACTTATTTATGCTGTTGGTCCCTTGGAAAGGCTAACACAAGTTTAGAGGGGGTGAATAAACTTGTCACCAAAACTAATCTCAATCGAAAAGTCCCAGAACTGAAGTTTCTCTCAAACTTAAACTCGATTTTCAGCCTCGCCCTTTAATCTGTGCGGAGTTCGCTTAGCTTAATCGAATATAAGTTATTACTGGCTTATTTGGTCTCGTTAACTGGCAGCGGATAAAAATTAGCCTTTAACAACTAGTAACTATATTTTAATATGAAAACCAATGAATGAATGCATAAAGTAAATAGACAAGAATTATAGAGGTTCCTGTGGTGTAATCCTCGCACATCCTCTCTTCTTCCTCGTGATGGAGGAAAATTTCACCGAACTTCTTTGAGATGGCCCAGCTTACAAAAAGTCCTAAACTCGATAGTCCTTGGCTAATCCCTAGCTTCACTATCTAAACACTTGTAGAAACAGTAGGATTGTCGATCTTCAATTGTTTGAACCATCGGTCCTTGGAGGGTAGAATTGCCTCTTCACCACTCATCACAAACACATTTTCCCGATCGCACTCAACCTGGCCCTTCACACCTTCTTGGTGTTTCACAAGATAAACCTTTGATAAAATCAAAGTTGAGATTTTGAATCAATGACTATGATTCAACAAAGGATATGAGCTTTTACTTGGATAAATAATTTAAGCACGGCTCAGATTTCTTCAAATATTAGATCTTGAAATATGCTTGAACACTTTGAAGAAATTTTCTTGATCTTGCAATTAAGTATTTAGCAGTATTCTTTTGAATTTGGCTTTCCCTCAATTAGATTTTCCTTGACTAGATGAATTTCTTTTAATTTTCTTGCTTATTATCACATGCCCCGCTTCTCCACACTTTTTTTTATGTTGTAGAGGTAATCTATTTATGTGGGTTTATCCAATATTCATCCCGCTTTGTAACGGATGTGTTTTCGACCGCTCTCTGGCCAGGTCGTTGACTCATCCAATGAAATTTCTTACTTTACAACGCTCAATCAGACTTTCACCTGCTGGATGATTGACTCAGAAATCTGAGTTTCCTTGTCGCTTTTCACTTGTTAATTTCCTAATCGACTTGGAGCATTAATCGAGATTTTATTCTTCTTCAAATATCAAGACTCGGGCCTGATTACAATTGACTTAATCAGAGTACACCATGATGCATTTATCATCTAAGAATTCATTGTCCTTATGATTCTTAGGTCTTCATACAAGATCCATAAAGTCGGGCTCAGTCACCACAATCTTGCCTCAAGTCCAACTTTATAGCCTCGACTTTTAATCTTCATAATCGAGTTTGAACCTCGCTTATTCATTCTTCAATAATCGAGTCTCAGGTCCCTCGCTTCTTCCATCTTCCGATAAGCCAATCGAAATCAGAACTCTCAAATAACTTACCTTCTTCAATCTTCTCAGATCCGCTGCTGTCGCTCCGTAGTAGGTCTCGCCTAGTCAAAATGTCGCTTTCCATTTCTCGCTTTGGTCAAGAACAATTATGCTGCTTGTCCGATTTAACTTATACAACTATCGACTTTAATAAATCCTATACATTGGTATCTAGACATCTTTTGCTTTGCACTATAACAAATGAAGTTATGACACTTCATCAATGGGGTTAAGAACAATTAATAAACCAAGTGATGAATCATCATCAAAACATAAATTTTATTTCCAACAATTTCCCTTTTGATGATGTCAATACCCTCCTTAAAAGCAATGCAAAAGATAAAAGACAAAACATAATAAATAACACCATGAATCGAGAAATCGAAACTTTATTTGATAGCCGAGTTACAAGATTAAAGTACAACAAAGGTAAAACAACTCGAATTTAATGTCCTGGTTGATTATCATAGTTCTTCGCAACAATTCTCATTTCTTCATTTGTGGCTGAATGTTCGATTCCATGAATGCTTGCCCAATGTTCCATGACTGAGATAAATTGTTTTTCTTGAAGAATTTACTTTTGAATAGAGTTGCAAATGTGAAAACTGATGTCCTTAATCTTTCATTTGTGGTCGTTTTTAGTAGGTTTGAATAAATTCAGTTCACCTTTTCAACTTTCTCTCAAGCTTTATCTAAGGTACCATCCGCTTCCCATTTCTTCGCTTTATTCCAATAATACACAAGTATCTTCTCGCAGATGTGTAAATGTTTCAAGAGATTCTTCTTTGATACTCCTTCTCTCTCTCGTAAATTCTTGAACAAATTGTAGAGACGAGAATCCGCATCAACTCTTTTTTTCGCTTGGTTCCGAGTACTTAACAATCGCGCCATCTCATCATCAAGAAAATCTCCTCTTGCTTTCTTCGGGCTCACTTAACTTATCATCAATATTTGTGAGGACTTGTGGTATTTCAGCTTGTATGGACTTTTAAGATATCTAAACTTTCCCCTTATTGACATCATCTTTATTAATCAAAGCTTTTGATGTAAGCATTCAATGATTGTTGAGTTGATGTCAATATGGTTTGAGCCACAACAAAGTCCTTTAAGCTCCCTGCTCCATTAAGAACATTCTCATCCATTAGATTGCCGAGAATGCCTTCCCATCTCTTGAGTTTCATTTTTCTTCGTGACATGTTCAAAGTGGTTGTTTTCCGAATCTCAAGCAGAGTGGTTTGACACTGCTATTCACAAGATCCAACTTCTTTCCAGCTTTGATCGCTCATCTTGACTGGCTTCTAGGATTTTAAGACTTTTCCGAATAAGCTTTTATCATCCTCTCGAATTCTGAGTATCTCATTGTGATAATATTTAATGAGATCGACTTGAGTAGGAACATCTTGTGAACTTCTTTCTTGTTGTTCCTTTGACTTGCTTGTTTCAGATCTCGGTAGATTGGTTCGCTTTTAGAGGTGAAGGAACAATTTCCTTCAATTTTTCTCTAAATTCACTGATTGTCTTCTTTCTTCCGATCAAGCTTTCGCCTTCCTCCAGCCTTGATGAATCAATAACTTTTGTCGGGTGACAAATGTGCTCCAGCATCATCATCCGATTCTTTTCCGTATATCTCGCCAATGTTCTTGCTATCTCAAGTGTGGATTTATCTGGGAGACTGGTAACCACCTTCCGCTTTGTCCGATCGAGTTCCAGATGAGTTTTCAAAACTTGAGCTTCCACCGCTCCACCGTAACTACTAGAGTCTTCATCAAGATTTCGCTCGCTGCGCTTCTTTTCTTTTGTAGGCAAGAATCCCCTTTGTAGGTCAGATCTTCCTCAAAATCATCATCAACATTTTCTTAGAACTTCCACTCGCTAAGGCTTCCTTCCAATAATCAAGCTTCGATTAACGATACCCTTGATTTAGGAATTCTTCGGTATTGAAAATTTCCATTAAGCTTGTGATGTTGTATAGTTCAATACCCATTTCTCAATGATCTCCATTTCGCACAATCGACTTCTTTGATCATTTATAGAACACTTCCAAGTTCTCAGATCTTTGCAATCGCTTCATAGTCACTTTCATTAGTTCTCAGGTGATCGATGGAGATTTGAATGGTGTGAGAGTGTCCTCATAATCCCTTGTGCTCTCATGATCTTCTCCTGAGTAGAACTTCAATTTGCATGGGATCATCACCAGACGATTTCTTCACTGGTTTCTCCTCAGCAGAAGAGCGGGATAATTGATGTTCCTTTTTTCAATCTCGTAAGTCGAGATTATCGGCTCGCTTTGCATAAAACATTTTCACCGACATCTTCTTCAACGACTTGTTTTTCGCTTTGCTCAGGTTCCAATTCAACAATTTGAACTTCTTCCATTGTGTGTCCAGTCGGTTCAGCTTCATGAACTTGTTCATCCAATTGAGTAAGCTTGATTGATTCTATATTATTGCTTCATGTTTCTCCTTTTCTTCGGGAATTTGAGGAACTGAAAATTCTTTAACAGTTTCCTCCTTTTCCAAGCTGGGTACCGAATCTTGAGGAGTAGACTTGGACTTTGAACGCAACATAAGCATGTTCAATGTTGTTTCATCAATCAGTCTTTCATCGCTGTCTGATTCTTCATTATCAGATCGCCTCGTGGTTTGTTCCCTCGAGTTACGCCTTTCTTTCTCGCAAGACTATTTCAACATTCTCGTTTCTCTGTTGATAACTTCGCTTTTTTCATTGTTTCCATTTCTTGTACAAAGCTTCTTCTTGAATTGGTAAGACCTCGCTACTGTGGTTGAAATGGATTTGGTGAGAATAATCTCGCTTGCACTTCAGGCCGATCCACAAGAACTTCTTGGCCTAGCTTTTGAGTTGATGACATATCTGCTCATTTCTCGCTGCGCTTTTCCAGCTTTCTTCCAATCGCTTTTCTTTTCTTCAGTCTTCGCTTGTACTAACACTTCATCTCCGCTGTATGTGGTTTTGATTTTCGCTTTTCTTTTGAGTTCACTCGCTTTTCAAGCCTTTCCTTTTTCTTGTCTTTTTCTTCTTTAATATCAATCTTTCCATCAACAAATGTGTTTTTTCCTTTTAGCAACTCCAAGGTGATCGAGTATCCTTTGACTACTAATGCTAGAGTTTTCTTGTGATAAAATCTTCCTTTCTTTACATCGGTCTTTCTTTTGGGTACATCAATTGATTGTGCCATCAATTGATCATAAAGATACCTTGCCCAATTGAAATCTTTTTCAAACCAGATTATGTAAAGCAAATCAAGTTTCGCTCCAGATAAATTACTGAAGTTTCCAGCATTTCCAATTACACAATTTGCCAGTAACTTCGAAAGAAAATTAAACTCTGGTTTGAGTAGGCTTGTGCTCCCTCGTCTCAGAGTACAAAGAGATTCACCATTAATTTCTATATCTTTCCATAACTTCTCTTTGTTCTTTAGTCAACTTAATGATCGCGATCCTCCGATTTGTCAAACCCAAAGATTTCTCGCAATTAATTCTTCAGCTGACTTTGATTTCTTTATTATCGATAAAGTGGTGATGAAGGTTTGTGTGTCTTCTCCTTCCACAATCTGTTTCTTCCAAATTGATAGAAATCTCCGATGCTTTCTAAATGTACACTTTTTAGATCGATGTTGAAGACTCGCTTCCAACTTTAATTTTTTGAATTTTTGTCGTGATAAAATTAATTCAGGTTTGATCAACATACTTTGCAATATATTGATCAAGAGAAACGATCATTCCGGTTCAACACGAGTGAAGGTCATTTTTCTCGATTTGATTGAGGATTTGAAAATTTGAAATTCGTGAGGGTAGATTCAGATCAAGCGTAAAGAATTTATATAAAAGAAAATTCGATATTTATAATTTGGAGTGGGGGTAGTTAAGAATTGAGTGGGACTTGAGACGCCTTGTCATAAATGAATTGAGATCGCTAAAAGGTGGATGTGGAAATTATGAACGGTTTAGATTGAGAAGGACCACGCTTTTCTTGATAACCGTATGGATAAAAGTGAATAAAGAAGGTAATGATGGGTTGACAAATTGATATTCTCGCTTTTGTCCTCATGTCAATTCAAAACTTGGCTGTGAAAGCAACTCGCTTTGTTAATTACGCTTATCGCTTTTCAACCGATCGTGTTTTTCCGCAAAACAAAGTGAGAAATTTTTGGTACCCATATCTTTTGGGTCCTAATTGGTTAGCTCGTGATGATACAACTTTGTACCCTTCTTGATATTTTGACTCAGGTGAAGTCGGGCTACAAACTTGTCCTGCTTTTGTCATAACAGCTTTAAATTTGTTTTGATTGTGAAACCGATGTGACGGCCTATTCCAATCTTCATCTGTGGGGAAATAATCTTCCTTTCCCGCTGATCCTTGAATGATCTTTTATCCTAGATGGATATGACTTGAAGATTTTTTCATCGATCTTGAATCGCTTTTACTGCTTTCAACTTCTTCGAGTTTTTTCTCAGAAAATCTGCCTTGGTGAATTTTTTCTAACAGATTTTTCGCTTTTAGCACTTGTGCATTTGGTTGTGTTGAGTGTCTATCGCTTCTAATAACTTTATCGCGGGCCGAGCTTTAATCGCTGAATAGTCACAAATTTTATTGCAACCGATCTTGGTCTTAACTTAGAATTATATCGATTATCAAACCCTAAACCAGATCTATCTCCAAATGGTTTTCCCGGTTTGAATTGAACTTTGAGATTGATCAACTGATGATTTAATGATGTTTACAACGCTTGTTGGTTTATCACTGGTCCAATCACTTTGGTTTCATTATTAGTCTTGATAAGATTAATTTCAAGATTCAATCTTGAAGTTTCGGGCCAATAACTTTTTCTCCTTTTTGACATTCTCATAATTATTTTGAATTATCTCTAATTGCTTTACGAGTATGTCTAAGGTTTCATTGAAATCTTCATTTCTTTGATTGTTCAGATGATAGGTGAGATTTAGATGTAGATGCACTTACCTCTTGATGTTTGATAGCTAAACCTGGTGTTGAGGAATCATCACCGATCGTAACTTGTTTCCTTTATCAATAGCATTAGCCTGTGTAGTTCTTAGAAATATGATTTCTTCATTGCTTTCTCCTCCATGGCTTGTAGGTGGTCTCATCAATATCTCGTGACCTTTGTACCTGATGGATCTCTCGTTAGATTTTCTTCTATACAATCACCACCAGATAATTCTCTTTCCGCTTCTTCCGAAAGATCGCTAAGGATGGAAATCCTCCGATTCATTATCAATATTCGTGATTAAGCTCAATGTCTTCATCATAATCGAAATGAGGTTCCGGATTTGTGAGAGCTTCAGCATCAATCTTTCAAATACTTGATCTTGGAAATCATAAACAACATTCTGCAAGTAGTCACCGTGGGGTTATTTAGCCAATTTCTAATTCTAGATGCATCCATTGTAATGAAGCATGTAGAAGGGTTTTCAACAGCTTGGTTGTATGGAGATAATCGATGCACAGCTTATCCTTTGATCAAGAATAATTGATCTCCTCCAAAAGGAAGAACCGCCTCCGATACCAATTGTTGGTCCTTGGAAAAGCTTAACACAAGTTTAGAGGGGGTGAATAAACTTGTCACCAAAAACTAACTCAATCGAAAAGTCCCAGAACGAAGTTTCTCTCAAACTTAAACTCGATTTTCGCCTCGTCCCTTTAATCTCAGCGGAGTTCGCTTAGCTTAATCGAATATGTAATTACCGATGTTAGTGTGATGCCCGAAAAGACAATTTTTGTAATTGTTTTTATTTAATAAATGAATTGACATTATTATTCATATTTATTATTCTCATAATCACCGATGTGATAATAGTATTTACACTACGTAAAACCCTAAAGTATATCGCTTATGTAATCACTTAACTCGCTGTACGGTATATACACGGGAGGATCGAAAGTTAGTGATTTATGTACTTAAATACAATTAGCCCGTGAGTGAAGTTAATCGAGAGTACCGGGTCTCTCCTTTAACGTGCTATTAATGCGCCTTAACACAATATGTGTGATTGTCTTATCCGACTTTCGGTTAAGAGAACCTAATGGGCATTTATATATGATAGATATATCATATAGTATCGACCGATTTGATTAGAGTTCACTTATATAATTCCGTAATCGAAGTCTTATCGAATCAATGGATGATCATATTTATGGATATATCTTAATCCCGAGGTGATCATACCAATCGCTTGAATCGCATTAAGTTTGACTTGACGGTTATGATTACACCGAGTCCTGCGGGTCCGAATTACCCCATCTTGGCATTGTAATCGATTGAGTGAGTAGTCCGTGTTATCACAGATACGAATCCATTCCTTCCATTTATGGAAGTAGATAGACAGCCTCCTTGTTTGTTAATCCTAGAAACTGATCGATCCATGGAGTTCATATTACAATCGATTAGCTACCAAATGAGTTGTATGGAATTAATTGATCACTGTGGTTAATGGTAAATAAGGATAAGAGGTTCTAGAAAGTGGTTAACGGTAACTTCCCGATTTAGAATGAATAATGCATGAGGATTAATCCATATGTAATGATTATATCAATGGACGCTATTATTATTCTCGTGAGTGAGATAAATATAATCTTATAATCGGAGGAGTGCAACACGGGATTATGGTGGCATATTCCTCGTGATTGATTTATCGAATGTAATTATTCTATAATTATTTTTGATTTATCGGAGTCACGATTATTAGTCCATGGTCCCCGACATGCCTCCTAATATAAGATAGCTATTCTCGGACGCCGAATCCTAATAATATTAATTTAGTTCTTGTTGGACGTTATTAAAACGATATGTGAATTAATTGTTTAGTGACTATTAAATTAGTTGGGCTAAATAATTAAATATGCGAAAAGACATTTTCCATAATCTGGCCAATTATTGTGTTATGGCAAAATTAATGTTGACTAGTTCAATATGTAAAATTTCACTTCATGCTCTATTTTGTGAACAAGAAATTATTTTCACAGTATTAATAAGATGCCATAAAATATTTATTGGATAAATATTTATGGAAAGAAATAAAGATAAATATTATTCTAGATTTGTTCTAGAATATTATGGAATTATCTTTTATTTAATAGGATTATTATAATTGATTTTGTATTAATTATTAAATCCTTGAGGCCAAGTTTTACTCTCCTATATAAAGAGTAGCTTCTCCTAAACCTTAGACACACATGTAAAATTTGACTTCTCCTCTTAGAGAGAAGAAGGAAATTTTCGGCCAAGTGGTGTAATTGAGGAAAATCTTGAGATTTTTCCGGTAGAATATCGAAGGGTTCGAAGTCGAGGATTTCCTTCCACCGGAAGTTGCTTGATCACACGCACGGAAGATCGTGGTGCTTCACATCTACTTGCAATCTTCCTATTGGGTTCTTCAACTTGGATTTTGAGATCCAAGAGGATGATCTACAACCCCTCAGTAGACATAGATCTAGCTTATTTTATTACGCAGAATTTATGTGATCTAGATCCTTAAATCGCTTGGTCATGGATGATATTACTAACAAGTTGATATCGGCCGCCAAGGTGATCTATATTTATACGTATAAAATATTGTGATTCAGGGTGAGTAAAACATGTAGATTTTTTTTTCCCAATTTTTTTTTTTTTTTTAAAAAGGGGCCAAAATTATGTTTAATTTTTTTATGTTATGAATGTCTTGGTCAAGAGATTGACGTGCAGCCAGATCGCTTACCCGTAGATTCATTTTTGTAGCTTTTTTATTAGTATCACTGAGCATAGGACTTGGAATTTAATTATGTTGAATTAAAATTATGTAAAAAGGTAGAAGACTTTGTTTTTTAATTTTGATCCGGCTGAGCATTTATTTAAGATGATGCACAAGACATCACACAAGATCATCAAGAAGGTAAAACGGGAGGAGGCCAAATTGTTTAATTAATTTTTTTTTCATCGGCGGCAGCAATTTTTTTTAGGGTAACCTAATTTTTTTTATTTTAGGTCACGGCAGCAAATTTTTTTTAGTAACCTAACTTTTTTTTTCCTTTGGCCGCAAGGCCTTATGCTGTAACAAGATAAAATTTAAAAAAAAAAAAATAGCTGCCGTGAATTGTTAAAAAAAATAAAAAAATAATAAGTTTTTTTATATAAAACAATTTGATAATATAGATATATTTTAAATATATTGGCAGATATTACGGCCTCTCCTCGTCGCTCGCGCTCGCACAAGATCGGGCTGCTCAAGATCAGAAGTTTTCAAGATCAAGATCAAGATCGAGATTTGAAGACCTAGGTTAAATTTTACTTTTCCTTAGAAAATAGTTAGTCGGGGTACCAACGATCCATCTCGGTGTTTAAATTTTCCGTAATTTATTTTTTATGTGTTTGATCATAAAATAGATATAAAATCGGAATTGCCATGACATGCATCATATCATAAATCCACCCATGCATACATGTAGAATTTTAATTTTGGTAATTAAAATAGGCATGTATATTAAACTCGCAATAATTAGTTGAAATTTAATTAATACGGTAATTAATTAATTTAGTAACTAATTAAAGATCCGAGGACGGGTTATGAAATCGCTAAGCCTTTCGTGTGTGTTCTCGTGAATCGCCGAAAGCCCAAACGAGATCACGCCGATTCGTAGTGTCTCACTTAGATTGAATGATGGTAAAAGAACAATAAATCTTGATAAAAACGGTTCGCTCATAAAGTTGGGTGGTCAATCGAGCTTAGGCTCGACCGACTTAACCTCCCGGTGTGATGTATGCACGGGGTCCGCAAGACTAAGTCCACAACGGTGAGCTGGAGGGTGATTCCTTCTCATCTCAATGGGGCTATCTTGACCGATTTCGTCCGATCATTACATATGTTCCAACGAATAGGACGGGTAGGC